>OU618555.1:11121252-11746252 GCA_914829495.1 Eilema sororculum | reverse complement strand
GAAGATGAGGTTGGCACGCATATTTTGCCCTCCTCGTGAGCCATGAGCCCCTTGAGCCTTATTAACCTCTTTTTTCACATAATTCTGTAGACGAATCAATAGAACAGTAAATTATAAGACATCAGTTCACCTCGGCTGTCCCGCACTTAGCCTCTTGATTGGGCCATTCTGCGTACCTACCTCTCATTCCAATCAACCCAGATCCTACGTAAATTAATAGCTTTTTCTTCAATTAATAGTTTAAGATGAATGTTATTTTCAAGTTTAATTTGTTGATTGTTTTTTTTACCCGACTGCGCGACGCAAAGGAGGGTAATGACGGTAATGTAAGGTAATGTAATCAGTCTATGTATGTATGTATGTATGTATGTTTGTTTCTATGTGGCGTTCAAGAGATCAAATGCATGGGCCGATTTTGATAATTCATACGTCAATCGATTCGTCTTAACCTTGCGAGTGTCACTAAAGACATGACAGTATTCAAAATCCACCACAGCGACAACCAGACGCCATATTGTCAACATGAAAAAAATAAAAGTCGATGAACTATGTCAAGTGGGGTGTCGTTGAATAGGTATTTTAAAATCATCTTTAGGTTCCTTTTATCATTTTTAATTTTAAATAATAGTCTAGGATATATAACGATTTAAAGTTGTTTAACAAAACAATCATTCTCGCTAATTTTCTTACTTATTGATTTAAGTTTTTATTTCAAGTATAACGATATGTAAATTACAAAAAAAATATACATGTATTATCATAACTAAAAAGTATAAAATAAAACAAATGATTAAAAAATAAAAAACCCGACTGCCACTGAAAAGACCAAAATAAGTTTGATAGCAGGCGGTACCCATTTGCCAATCATAACCCGAAAGAAAATTAATGGGTACCGCCTGCTATCAAACTTATTTTGGTCTTTTTTTTTGTATAAACTGACCTTTTGATTGACAGTAAATCTGACAAACTTCAATTTCTATTTTTTTATTTTAGTTTACGTGCAAGCACCTACCTACCCATATTTAATGATTGAACATTAATACAGTACCTTCAGATTCTTGCTTGACCAGTTTTTTTATTGAAAGTACTTTAATCCCTGTTTGAGGAACATTTTGCTAAAGGGACATTTTGCGAAAGGGACATTCTGATAAAGGGACATTTTGCGAAAGGGACATTCTGAGAAAGGGACATTTTGCGAAAGGGACATTCTGAGAAAGGGACATTTGCTACCTGTAGTCATTTTGAGAAGTGGTAATTTTGCGACAGAGCCCCGAAAAGCTAGCAGTCTTTTCAGGTTTCCACATGCTTCCTGGAGCGACGCTGGTGACTGGAGGCCACGCTCATGCACTCTGTAAGCACATGATGTGGCATTTCTTCTTATAATAAGGCGTTATGAACCTACCGTTCCCAGAAGTCATCATGTGACACCGCGTCAGGCACAAGTTTGTCGTACTGCGCCCTCAGCAGGGGACTGGCGTCGAGCCTGCGTGCCGCCGCCTGCAGACTGATGAGGCCGGCCTCCGTACTCTCCAGGCTGGCTCGCCAGGCCTCGAACTCCGGACTGTACGCCGGCACGATGAATGTGGCGTCTACGCGCTGGAGAGCTTCTAGCTCTTTCTGTGGGTCGGAGTTAGATAGTTAGATCAGTAGCCGAGTTGGTCAAGGCATTCCCCCTGTAAGGGAAAGATCGTGGGTTCGACTCCCACCCGAGAAGATTCATTTTTTTTTGTTAGCATGATCGTGGGTTCGACTCCCACCCGAGAAGATTCATTTTTTTTTGTTAGCATACTTAATAAATTTGGCATGTATTAGTACTGAATTGAAAGTAAAAGCAATGTGGCGCCTCGCCGCCGTGCTTAATATAAACAAAAATATAAAACAATAACAATCATTGTACAGAGCTAGCTCGTACAGCATGGATTTAGCTGACACCCTGGATTACCACCTGTTTGGTCGCGATTACCGATATCCACGTGGGCGGAGCCGCAGGCAAAAGCTAATTAGTTGACACATATACATCTTATTTTATTAAAACATCTTCGTACACGTCTTACCAATTTACAGCTAGCGCCATTCATCACTCGTCTGTTTCCGACACATCCTTCCTCTCTTTCACTCATTCGCTGCGTGCACTCAAAACTATCAATCTCATGAAATTGAAATGTCTAATTGTAATATGAAGAGAAAAGCTTTATGATAGATGCATAAATGAATATATATTATAACTTTTTGTTGTCTGTATGTTTTTATGTCAGTGACTTGGCTAGGCTAATCTCCGAAATTGCTGACTGACTGAGGCGATTTTGACGGGACATTCACTGGCATATAGTAGCCGTAATTTGGGCTAAACGTAGCCTAAGTTACGCCGTAATGGAGAAAAAGACTTTGGGTTTCGAGCAAAAATATTAAACCCCATATCTAATTCCACTCTTTCTCCTTAACTGCACACAGCACGGCAACATGGCCGGGCTGCTTCCAATACGTGGTGTTAATAAAAATATTTAAACATCCATATTTTCAATGAACTTACTTTGTATGTCGACAGCATAGTGGTGTCTCCTGACGACAGGATAACCTCGGTGTCGTCCTCATCATCAGGTTCCGGGTTTAGCACTGTGCTCACTTGACCTGGAGATTTATAAATCTATATGAATAACAGTCTATTGTGGGTTTGTCCGCGCATTACTTTAATGACTAGGGTTCACCTACCCGCACCGCACGATATACATAATTATGATTTGTATAGAAAGTCGATCAAGTGCGTCCACCTACCCGCATCGAACGGATCGCACTTTCTATACAAAGTATAATAATGCGTTGCGTGGGGTGAGGGTAGGTGGAGGCTATACCTCGTGCAAAATGGATTGAGAATAAAGTTTGTTGACCGAGTTTATCTTGCGACGAGTTTGGACCGGTTATTTAGGGGTGGTAAACATTTGTCACACTGTAGCGAAACCGACTGCAGCGCCACGTGGCGCCCGCGTGCAATTTTATTTTTGTTACACAAAAATCACTACTTATGATACGATATTTACTGCGATATATTCTCAATGGATCTGGCACGGCCTATAGGTTTCAAACAGCTGCAACTATTTGTGCTAATTCTTTGTGGTTCTTGCTTTGTTCATTTGCCAGTCATTGCAGCGATTTCCTAGTTGTATCCAAAATTTTGGCACCCGAGTTTAGTTTATTGATTTTTCCGGATGTGACTGCCGTCTGAGTCCGGCTTGAACGTGGCTTTTTTTTTTTCGTGCGGAAATCCCCTCGGATACCTCCTCTGCCGGAGCCGGAAGGGGAGGTTATGTCGGACTCAAGCCGACTAAAACCGCACGCCGACTGTGGGTCGTAGTGCTAGGCCGGAGGTGAGGTTGTCATCGACATATCCCTCGCATCCCGGCTGACCCAGGGCCATCCCTTACGACCCCCGGAGGCTTGAACGTGCAAGTGAGCTTGGCTTCGGACCTCCGGGATGTTGGTAGGGTCCTGTACACCTTTTTGATTGTTATTGTAAAGAGTCTAGTTTGTAATTTAATTTTGTCCGGAATTTACAAATGAAATAATATGAACAAACTTACCTATGAAAGTGCTAAGACTCTTCTTCATAACATTTGCTGGTGATTCTGGTACATCTAACTGTAAAAGAAAAAGTGTTGTTTTAATTTTTAAACATGGCAACATTGGCAATTTTAATTCGTTTTGTAAGTGTACAAAAATTGTTTCAAACATTGTCATCTTGCCCATTGATTATTTACTTTAATTTGGTTTCGAAATAAATCGGGAAAACGAAGCGCTCAAGTGGGACTTGAACCTCATTGAACACTTGAACTTCATTGGTTCCAACAGTTCGTAAGAAAGTTGGTAGATGGCTCCACCGTCAACCTTAAAAGACGGATATAAAGGGAAGGGAAATTTGAAGTGATTCAGGTGTGGCTCAATAGCTCAGTTGGAAGAGCATACCCCCTGTAAGGGAAAGGTCGTGGGCTCAAGTCCCACTTGAGCGCTTCTTTTTCCCGATGTATTTTCGAATTTAAAAATTAGCATAATAAAAACTAAAAAAAAATTGGTTTATACATACAATTTTTTTTACTTTTTTTTATGCAGACAAGCGTTTGATCACTCCGTCCAAAGGAGCTGAGGTTGCCAGTGATGTTCGCAAGACAGTTTGTGGGATGTTTTAATCCAAGTGCATCTGCGGTAGCCTAGTGGTATGTGTAATGGACTGCTGAGACGAGGTCTCGGGTTCAATCCCAGGTTTACCATGGCACACACCAATGACTTTTCGATGCTTGCCGAAGTTATGTGTGGATTTATCGCAGGTTTATAAGTGCCCGGTTAATGGCAATAGGCTCGCCACCTACCACATTGGGATCTAAACATAAACTGGCGAAATGTGGGTGAAAGCACCTCTGCCTACCCCTTCGGGGAATACAGGCGTGAGTTTATGTTCTGTTATGTTATGTTTAATCCAAGTTACCTTGAAGGTCTTCCCAATGACGGTGGAGGTAGAGTTGAAGACATGACTCGCTTCACTCTTGACCGCGGTGCCGATCTCATCAAGATCCTTCTTCACCATCGTGTACACCTCTGCTGACTGAAAAATAAATATAACATTAGTATTATTTTTTAATAGAAACCTGCCCGACAAGGTTCCCTAAAACTTATAACTACTAGATCTTGTTTTTCCCAACATTATGACTAAAAACACCCACAATAACACATGGAAATCACTACATCTTTGAAGGATTTCACAAAAAATTTTATGATATTTGGCAATTAGAGTAAGAATACATTCTTTGAGGTGCTTGCTGTTAAATGTCTGGCACTTTAAAGAAATTCAAAATGTTGTGTTTTGTTGTGAAAAAAAAAAAGCATTACAGTGAAAAGATTACTTCTAGGCGAGCGTCTACCACTATCAAAAATATCATCACTTACTAACAAGTGGATATTAGTCACGCGAGCCTATTGCTAATAAAATATTAAATATTATATGCATAATAAATACTTCAGTTATGTTTTAAATTTAGTCCATAGCCACAAGAGTGATACGCGCGATTTCCATCTTCAGATCCTATAGCTTATTGAAGAAATAAATCTAAAATGATACCCTAAGGTGGAGGTGTATGGGGCCCCGTCAAGAGGCCCCTCGTGACAAGAATTGTAGAAGACTGCTGAACAAGATACAACCAAAAATCAGTCGAATTAAGAACATCACCTTTTTTGAAGTCAGTTAAAAAGTCGTGACAAAATTAAAGAAAACAACATACTATAGATTAAACCACTATTATCTTTTATCTTGGCCATTGACGGCACTGCGATTTTACAAATTAAAAAAAAACATTTTTTACAATGGTTTTCCAACGTAAAAGTGTGATATCTGGCTGATTATATTTTTTTATCTCATTTTATGTCTGTCAAGTGTAAGTTGTAAAATGTTATCAAAATACGATACTTATCTTAAAATACATGCCAATACCTAAATATAGATTTTATCAAATACATATTAGTGATCTCTCTGTTAAAACTTTCGCGATATGAAAGAAAGAAAGATTAGAAGAAATATAATATTTCGATTCTTTCGGGCCTCTGTGGCGTGAGGCGTAGTTGGAAACGGGACTGCTACGCAGGAGGCGCGGTTTTGATCCCCACTCAGTGCATGCAGTATGCACGAATACGGCTATTTGCATTGGTCTGGGTATTTCTATGTTTAATATGCATGTATGTATAAAAAAAAATCTAAGTATGTTTATCCACATTCTAGATTCCATAACACAAGCTAGTTAAGTTTACCATAGGTCAAGATAGCGTTGTGTAGAATGTTGTGGAATATTTTATTATTATAATAGGTCCATAAACGGCTGCAGGTCATTTCGTTCGTTAAAATTGATTTGCTCAACATTTTTGAAGAAATTATTGTCTTTTAGGTTAACAGGTCCCAAAATACTGGCAACCTCGTGTAAAAGATGCGATGAGAGCAGAGGAAACTGGTGGGGTATGTAATGTAGGGACAGAGCGGAAAAAAGCAATGTTATTTTAATCAGCATGGAAACTTATAAGTTATTTTATTAGATCTGTCTATTAACACAGACGACTATACAATCTGGGTGTATAATACCATTTTAGAGATTTTTAGCTATTTAGTTCGTTTTGACACAACAAAATTAACATCATTGCAAGTTAAATGAAATAATTAATTAGCATGTTAAACTGGTAATATTAGTGAAAGTGTCGACAGTGTTGACACCTGCATTTCCGCTTATAATTTTTCTATGAAGGCGATACTTAAGTACCTGCATTCCAAGTCGTAAATAAAATGATTAAATATGTGGTTCAACCTCAAAACAAAACGTTAAAGTTTCTATTTTAAGTGACGGCCGGTTTGGGTCGGTGGCACGCCGAATTTAAAACGAACACATTAATATATCGGATTATTTTTTGCACTAGCTGTTAGCCCCGGTGTCACACGGCCCGGGTGACTTTACCACAATTTAGTTCATTATTGTCAGGTTTTCCTAACAACTACGAACACACTCACAGCGATGGTACGATAAGCGAACGCTTGGGGTGCGGCCGCCTCCTTCTGCGAGCAAGTAATGCTCGAGAAGGAGGCGGCCGGTCGGGTCCGGACTAGACTCCGGGCCCGGGAAGCCCGCGCAGAGCGAAGGCGAACCGGACGTCGGAGGTCGCAGAACGACCTCCGTCCTCCATGAGCGCTGGCCTGGGGGTGACCGGTGGAGCCGCCTGTCACCCTAGCAGAAGCGGGCCGCGGCGGCGGCACAAAGTGCGCCTCCCCGTAACCGGGGCTAGATGGGGACACTGTGGTCCCCACAACCCGAAGGGGGCCATCTCGAAAGAGATGGTCCTGATTCTACCGGGGTGCGAGAGATATGCTTTTGGCAATCTCACCTCCGGCAACCAAGGACCCAAGACGGCGTGCGTTTTAGTCGGTTCGAGTCCGACATAACCACCTCCACCGGCTCCGTGGGGATTTATCGCAGGATAAAAAAAAAAACTACCAACAAAAAAAACCTAAATCGGTCTAGCCATTTTCAAAATATAAGATCAAACAATAGAAAATTTGAGAATTCTTTCTTTTTTATTATTTTCGATACGTAATGGTCAGGCCTCTTTATTAGCGTAGGCCTGATGTAGAGATTCTATCTGTCAATTTCCTACGATTCTCTATTTCCTAGCTAGAGTGTACCTAAACAGTAAGTAATTAATAATCATTAATATAGTAATTTAGTATGTCTCAGCCTTATAAGATAACTGCAATTTTGGTAGGTATTCGGTAATGTTATAGTTGTACTCTATAGTTTAGAAACACGTTCTCAAGGATAGCCACTAATGTAAATCGGTTAGTCTCAAACGTCGCTTGCAAAGTTAGAGCCTGTTGGATGACCTTCGCTATTTTATGGTTTACTATTTTGATAAATGTCTCGTTAAAAATGTTAAGAACTGAAAAAGACCATCAATATAAAATAAATAGCTGTTATATTAATAACTTGAGAATGGGCGCCTTCACACTAACAGCCTATCTCGAGGGAATACTGTATGTGTGTGTATACAATTCTGCAGCGCCATCTTGAACTATACTAGAACGCGCGACGACTTTAGACGAGAGCTCTGTTACACACACATGCGGTATTCGCCTGTATTCGTATACCCTCGAGATAGATAAGAGAGTAAAGGGCGCTTGTCTCCATCGATTTGAATGATGTTTTATTGTGATGCTCGTATTTCTCAGGATATTTTATATAGCATACACAGGGCCCCATCTAGATCTAGGGGCCTAAGCTAACCACACGTGCAAGCCGGTAAACCTACCGATTGATGGACGAGGCTCTGGTGTATGCTTGCCTTTCGGGGTTGGGCAGTTAGATGACAGTCGCTGTGTAAGTCATACTAAAAAAAAGTAAACGTCCTCAGGCTCCGGGGTGAGCAGCGGCGGTACAAAATGCGCCTCCCCTGGGGGTGACCGGTGGAGCCGCCTGTCACCCTAGCAGAAGCGGGCCGCGGCGGCGGCACAAAGTGCGCCTCCCCGTAACCGGGGCTAGATGGGGACACTGTGGTCCCCACAACCCGAAGGGGGCCTTCTCGAAATAGATGGTCCTGGGTCTGCCGGGGTGCGAGAGATATGCTTTCGGCAATCTCACCTCCGGCAACCAAAGACCCAAGACGGCGTGCGTTTTAGTCGGTTCGAGTCCGACATAACCACCTCCACCGGCTCCGTGGGGGAGATATCCGTGGGGACTTTTCGCATGATAAAAAAAAAGTGAAAGCAGGTAATGTAATCGGTAACAACGATTTTGAAAATCAACGAGTAAACTTGGAGTTTGTTTGAAGAGTGAGATGGGTGCCAGATATGAATCGCTAACATGAGTTAGTCTTTCTCTCAGCTAGTATTTAAGTAGAAACATCAAAAGTCACTGACAGATATGCTTGTTTGTTCTAGCGTTAACAGTGAGCTAGTCTTGTTGTGTCACAGATGCCGTTGACCTTACACCCCAGATGTATACCTATATAAATTTTATGAAAGAAGTCCGTAAGTACTATTACGGGTAAATGGGGACAAAGATATATTTTGTGGTGCATATACTCCTTATCTAAGCACAGAATTAGTTCGTAAATAAAGCTCAAAATTAGTGATAAAAGAAACTCTATATTTATATGTTGAGATATGTTATACTACCTAACCGATTTCACCACCATGTGGTTGCTGACGAGGCCTTTCTATAGGTAACTTTCGCGTCTCGCTGGTATCCGTAGTTCTTGTATATCTTATAGTCATTCTGAAACTCGTTCCATATTTTATTCATTTCCAATTAATTACTTTTACATTTTACTATCGAAACTCTGATCATAATCTCACGCTCAAGAACTTCTATAAAATCAGGCCGTAATATGGCAATACCAATCTAGTATCACTCCTAGCAAGAATGAATGTTTCTTCTTATTCACGACTGCTTATCTACGCAACGCTTCTAGTACTACCATCCATATTTAAAATAGACACATTAGAACTGAATTAATTAGATTCAGCACTAAAACGTGATTACAAAAAAACCATACATAACTAATCTTAAAACTGCAGACTTTATGTACGGTGCGTTGAAGCCTTGGACACGCTAAGTTGAATTTCATAAGGATTCTTTTTGGATGTTCAATTTATGTATAACGTAAGTATTATTCTTCATAATGACATTGGGTGTATGGGCCCCATCGTGATCTTTGGGGCCCCATCAAGATTTTTGGGGTCCCAAGTCAACATCACCTGTGAGCTGGTGCATTTGCAGATTGAAGAACGAATCTCTGGTGCAGGCTTTCTTCTCGACGTTGGGTGGTCAGACGGTAGAAGACAACCAAACCAAATTATAGAATGGAGAAGTAGAAAAGTGGACCCCGAGGACAGAATAAATAGAGAAATGGATAAGTAATAATATAGTGCCTCGCAGTGGTGAGGTGTCTGGATTCCTGCCGGCTTCATGATAAACTAGATCGAGCTAACATTTTTTTCCAACCGAATCCGTTTTTTCGAAAATTTTAGAGTCACTGGTTTCAAAATGTACACCAGTGGCAAGCGGTGCGGTGGGTGATAGAACGTAACCGTGAACATCATGTCAAACAATTGTTCTTTTTACAGACGGTAAAACACACACAGTTATACAAAGTCCCTCCTGCTACGTCCTATTCGTATTGGGAATTAAAAAACTATGAGTGTCTATCTCATATTTTAGTTTTAGTAATAAGCAGCAATATCCTAACAGCCGTACACAAGCTTATATATATTCGCGTTATAGTTTGCGTTACGTTTTAATAATAGCGTTGCCATGAGACACAGTGAGTTATTTCATATTTGTACATACAATAATAATAACGATAGGTCACAGGCTGACTGTCAGGTCAGTCAGCCTGTGACCACGGCCAGTGTAACCTGGTCGAAACGTCAGGCACATCAAAGGTACGTATGTACCTATACCATGATCGCGTTAATTCCAGTTATTATTAATGTATATCATGGAAAGCGAGAGCTGAATAGTTAGGTTATGCAATCACTTACATTACCAGTTTTATCAACCTGTGTTTAGCGCCGATAGTATGAAATGTAAAATGTATTAGTTACCTACTTGATTATACATTATAATTATGCAAAAACAATATTCAATACATAACATAATGTTTACACAAATGTAAGTAGCTGTCTAAAAAAATACGAATATAAGGTGATTTAATAAATAAATACTGTACGCAATGGAGAGCGTCATCATCGCAGATATTTTTGTTTCTTTTTACGAAGAAAAGAAGATAGATGAGGCGATTGTGAATGGACAAACCCATCCAAGGACCTAGATCAGACTGGATATACGCGTGTCAGGCGAGGGTGAACGGGCAAATGCAATGAAAGTAGAAGAAACGATAGACGTATAACATTAATTTACCAAGGGGTACGAGGGACATGCTTAAGACAATTCAATTCAGCAACCCCCAGTTGGTTCAAGTCCGACGACTAAATCGTACGCCGTCTGTGGGTGACTAAAACGCATCCCTCAGGCCATCGGCTGGCGACGCATTTGGTCACTGTCAATCCCAGTGTGAAAGAGGGGTGATTGTATGTGAGTACCAGTGTACTCAATAGCAAATAGAATCCTAATGTGTTTACTAACAACAACTATTGTCAGATAGTGCTAATATCATAAAAGTAATTGCAAAATTCAATTAGGTTTAGATAAGATAATATACCTAATATGACAATGAATATGAAATGCAAAAGGACCTTTTTTTTTTTTTTTTTTCCGTGCGGAAATCCCCTCGGATACCCCCCCTGCCGGAGCCGGAAGGGGAGGTTATGTCGGACTCGAACCGACTAAAACGGCACGCCGACTGTGGGTCTTGGTGCTAGGCCGGAGGTGAGGTTGTTATAGACATATCCCTCGCACCCCGGCTGACCCAGGGCCATCCCTTACGGTCTGGCCCTCCTCAGGAGGGGGGACAACGGTGTCCCCAACTCGCCCCCGGAATGGGGAGGCGCGCTATTTAGCGCGCCGCCGCCGTGGATGCAAAAGGACCTTGTGATCGTAAGACAAACTCCTTTAAGCTACCATTGTTCCTTTTTTTTTTATTCGGTAAATCCCCACGGATATCCCCCCACCTACTGGAGCCGGTGGGGGGAGGTTATGTTGGACTCGAACCGACCAAAACGCACGCCGACTATTGGTCGAAGTGCAAAACCGAAAGTGAGGTTTCTGGACATATCCCTCGCTACCAACGTCCCCCGAGTAAGTCATTATCATCATCACGAAGACGTATTTTCCTGATTACAGCCGAGGTCAAGGTAACCTCGGAGCTCGGGGTCCGCCTTCCGGCTCTTCCTCCTCTATTTCGCACGATCTTGGGCGTCCATGGTCCTTGGCATGCATGTCACCCTCTTGGACGTGAAGCGAGGAATTCTTGAGCCTACCCCTCCCTACCTACCAGCCCTTCCTACCCTGAGTAAGTATGAGAAGATGAGAAATGGGTGAAATGAGAAAGGGCTCTACAAAAGAGGGCAGATCACCCGTCCGGCCGCGGCGTCCCCTGCTGGCAGTAAGTATGAGAAGATAACTACTGGATAATTTTGCGCGGAGAGAAGGAGCAGAAATTGAAGTCGCGCCCTCTGCGTAGCAGTCGTATGCACTGCCACCACACCATAGAGGCTGTGCTAAATATTCATATACAATTTTTTTTTAAAGATAGCATATAACTGACCTTTGTCTTTGCTGAAGACAACCATGTGTCCCACCAGTTGCCCGAGTGCCTGTCATCTTGTCTCGGTGTAGATGCCTCCTCGGTAGGACTTGAATCTGAAGACCTGAACAAAAATTACTTGTATGTAGTTTTTTATTGATTCAGCTTTTTATGAACCAGGTAGTTTGTTGTGTTTTAAATTATTAACTCGCAATTCTTACAATGTTTATGTCTGTGTATATCTTTAATATTGTCAAATATCCATACTAATATTATAAATGCAAAAGTAACTCTGCCTGTCTGTCTGTAGGCGGCGCGAGCGAGAAAGACTCGCGGATCGCGCCGCCCGCGCGCGCAGGCAACTCGGGCGTCGGAGGGCACTGACTGACCTCCGTCCCCCATGAGCGCGGGCCTGGGGGTGACGGGTGGAGCCGCCTGTCACCCCAGCAGAAGCAGGCCACGGCGGCGGCGCGCTAAGTAGCGCGCCTCCCCATTCCGGGGGCGAGTTGGGGACACCGTTGTCCCCCCTCCTGAGGAGGGCCAGACCGTAAGGGATGGCCCTGGGTCAGCCGGGGTGCGAGGGATATGTCTATAACAACCTCACCTCCGGCCTAGCACCAAGACCCACAGTCGGCGTGCGGTTTTAGTCGGTTCGAGTCCGACATAACCTCCCCTTCCGGCTCCGGCAGGGGGGGTATCCGAGGGGATTTCCGCATGAAAAAAAAAAAAAAAAAAAAAGTATGTTACGCTTTCACGCCTAAACTACTGAACCGATTTAGATGAAATTAGGCATAGGGGTAGATTAGACCATGAGAAAGGACATAAGCTATGTTTGGTACCGGTAACCGCCATCCATGCGGGCGGAGCCGCGGGCAAAAATTGTGGAAAATATTTATGGAAAAATAGCTTTTCAAATGGCCCATTTTCTTAGGAAAACTATGGTTACATCATCTGTAATAAGTCCATGGTGTACCAAAAACCAAATATTGCTTTTACTTCGCATCTGTAATTAATTAGTCTATGGACTACCAAAAACAATATAACTTTTAAGACAAAGTGATTTCTCTCATAACAATTTTCACTTGAACCAGATTTGTCTCATAACATAACAATAGCTTTATTTAAGGAGTTTAGTACAATAGCTTTGTACAATTTCACATGCGATTTTGTTACTTATACAAATTATAATAAAGTATAAAATACATTGAAATTGCACAGAGAAATTGTTTTTTTATATACCACAAATGATTTTAATGGTCAGGTTATGTTATACTAGTACTGCAACTGTGTCTCGTACATAGCTATGGTTGTTTGTTTGATATTATATGTTCTACTTCATCTTAGCGTTAATCCCAGTTGCATCCGAAGCTTTCAGCTAGGAGTCTGGGGTTCGCTTTACCAGTCTAACTGCGGATTTGGCTGGACTTCGATATTAATTCGTTTGATATTATATCATCATATTAAAATCACTTTTCAACTGATGCTATTGCGGTTTATTTGATATTGGGATAGAATCTGGTAAAGCATAGGAGATCCGGTTCTCAGCATTCCATGGATTCACCGTGCGGTTGCCCGGTCCATGGCGTGGTACAGAGAGGAACACTGTGATGGCGCCTGGGACTTGTGGCCACCTTGTGATGCTTCAGTGCTCACCTCCACCGTCAGTTGTGTTCCCCCCTCTACCTATCTAAATTTGTCTCTAATATATCTCTATATAGATATCTCCACCTTGTGATGCTTCAGTGCTCACCTCCACCGTCAGTTGTGTTCCCCCCTCTACCTATCTAAATTTGTCTCTAATATATCTCTATATAGATATCTAAATATATCAATGCCGTTTTAGATATTCATTTGAGTTAATTCAATGTGATATTCACGTGAACTGTATCATGATATTATATAATTTTTTTGCTGAAGAGTAAAAAGAGGAAGACAAAGAAAATGATGGTCCAATGACATAAAAAAGATTACTAGACTATGGCTTAGATTAACTGCATCAACAGCAGACTGGAAAAAACTTAACTACAAAATAACCTTTGAACGTGAGTTTAAAAGTTAGTTTAGGTGTAATTATCAACTACCATCATACCAACCACATATTAAGCAATGGCTATAGGGAAATTATTTGTGTCATTAATTGGTAATTAGGCATTGCTTCCTAGCGATAGAAATAATTAAAAATAAAACAAGTTTGATAAATATGGCAGATCTAACATTTCTCATAATTTAGGATTGTGCACCCAAAAGCCAAAGAAATTAATTGTATATTAACATGGAAATCAGAGGCTATTTATTGTCTGTCTGTGACTTCAGAGTGGAAGGATAAAAGCTAAATACAGATATTTGTATAGTAATAGCCTTGTTAACAGTTTAAACATTATAAGTTCGTTTAAAATAAATTTTAAACAATTGCGTTTCATGATATACATGATACCGTGTTCACACTAATTCCCGTTAACATTATTGTACAGTAAGCTTCAGAGAAAAGGAACCCCCCTTGATAATGGTTTTATCCTCAAGGGGGGTTCCTTTTCTCTGAAGCTTACTGTACATAATTTGGTTAGTTAAGAAGTTGCAATACACCTAAACAATGACATATTCCAAAGTACAAATAAATCACTAACATCCATGAATTTCAATTGTTTTCAGAAAACACCATAAACAGTAAACATTATTTGTCTATTGAAAATTAAAAACAAAGAACCAAGGACAGTTAAAAAGTTCGATATCCTAGTTTTTTTCCTAAAATTTGTGTTAGTTCATGGGAATTAGGAATATAATATCAGAGTAGTGTAAGCAGATGTAATATAGATTATCTTGATACTAGATGTAATTTGTACCAAAATAAACAGGTTGGTACAGTTATGTAGTTGACATTACACAGTTACGGAGTAATTCAACCACAGAATTGGCTATAAGAGGAAGTAACTGTGCCTCTAATTAACACAAGCAATGGCCTTCTTCGTCGTTAATCGCATCAAACAAACGATATCCTTAGCATTAACAATGAACTATCGATATCATTTTATCAACAAAACAACATTTTCTTTACGACTTCACTAATTTTATGATAACCATAAGATGTTGACATGATTTCAATGAAAAGCGTATAAATGCAAAATTACTTACTTCTCAGCCATCACGACGTTTCTTTATTGTAAACAAAAATAATGGGAGCACATGGATTGCTGCACATAAATTGTTGTGTGATTTTGTTGTTGTTTTTACACAAAATTTAGAATTAATTTTGACATAGTTTTGTTTGCGTTGACATAAGGATGTCGTTCCGTTACAAGAATTCAAAATGAAACGTGTGATGCAAAATTGCTGACTATAATATTGTGTAACTCATTTTATTTTATTTGATTTTGTAGTTATGGTTCAACAGTAAGTAAATAATTTATAGTTTAGTGAAAACAAATAATAATATTTACTGTTGTAGAATGGAATGGCGTAGTTACAGTTTAGTTTCAGAAATTAACCTATAGATGGCAGTATTACCCTTTTTTATTCTCTAATCAAGAATTTATTGAGTGGTATTATGGAAAAATTAATAAAATAAACCTAATTGAGACCTTTGCTACATTCGTTTTTTCTACTTAAGTATCCTTTCGTCGAGAGTAAGTACGACGGCAGCATAGCTACCATCAAAACGAAATAGGTGCTCAATCTGGGCAGAGTAGAAGACTGAAAGACTTCAGTTTCAAGGACTACCGTACTTTTTAGTGCAATTACTATGTTGTGACCTAATACTGGCGTGGGAGATGTTGAGGTGGCCCTCGGAGTGGGAGTGCCCACAGTGGTTGACGTCGGCCGCTTCCTTCTGCATGTAAGTAATGCTCGAGAAGGAGACGGCGGTTACGGGCCCGGGAGAGACTTAGGACCATTCATGGCGCGCAGCAGAGCTGGTTTAGACATCTGAGATCACTCAATGACCTCCGTACTTCATGAGTTGGTATGAAGGCTTGGGGGTGACAGGTGGACAGCTGCCTGTCACTCTAGCAGAAGCCACGGGCAGCGCGATGCGAGTGCCCCCTTTCCGTTGGTAAGTAGGTAATATGGGGACATCGTTGACAGCCTCTGTGGCGTGGCGGTAGTGCACGCGACTGCCACGCAGGAGGCGCGGGCTCGATTCCCGCTCAGTGCAAATATTTCTATGCATGAATATGGCTATTTGCATTGGTCTGGGTGTTTCTATGTATAATATGTATTTATTTAGGTACAAAAAAAAGTATATAAGTAGTTTATCCGCATTCTAGATTCCATAACACAAGCTATAAAAAAAAAGCTTACCATGGGTCTAGATAGCGTAGTGTAGAATGTTGTGGAATATTTATTTATTTATTTATTATCGTGGTTCCCACACCTTGGCAATGGTGACCCCAGAAGTTGAGCGCTTTGAATGGCTCGAGTCCGACATTACCACCCTGCAAAATAAAAAACGATAAAGGTAGGTAGGAAGTTTAACTAAGACATCTAGGGTTTGTTTGGACAGAACCTAATAGGGAATCCATACTAATATTATAAATGTGAAAGTAACGGTGTCTGTCTGTCTGTCTGTCTGTCTGTCTGTAGGTATGTTACGCTTTCACGCCTAAACCACTGAACCGTTTTAGATGAAATTTGGTATAGGGGTAGATTAGACCATGAGAAAGGACATAGGCTATGTTTGGTCGCGATAACCGACATCCACGCGGGTGGAGCCGCGGGCAAAAGCTAGTAATTAATATAAACAATTTTACCTAAGTTTTTTCTAGTTTTATTTTCATTGAGCTTTTAAACGTGAAGTGGCGTTACTGATCCACTAGCTTAAAATAAAATTCCCATACACATAAAGTAATCTGCATAAAGCAAACCACAAAACTGAATGATAATTACAGCTAATTACATAAATGCGCCGCCCCACGCGAAATATTAATTTGCGTTGAGACAGGCCGTATCGGGCCGATCTTTCGCCAGCCGATTATTCAATAAGCCATTGAAAAGGTATTTTTATAAATAAACCCTGCACGCTTAATGCACGTGGATATATTTCTTAGTAGGAACGCTTTAGCTGTGTTTGTAATCAATTAATATAGACCAAGGATTTCAAGCAATTTAGAACAAAAAATTGTGACGCGAAATATGAAACTTTTTTTCGAATTGGAACGGAATGCAGATAACAAGTTGTGGTCTTTCGGGAAATATTTTTTGCTACGTACGTATCTACAGGCAATGTAGCAGTATATTTACTACAAAAAGTAGAAGTCATTGGTTTGGGACAGTAAAAGTATAGACCAAAACTTGACAGACAATCTCGCTTACACTTAGTTTGAACAAAGAGCAGAGGTTGAAGAGGACCCCGTACTCTTAGGTGAAGGCCTTGCATGCACTCGGGACTAACGCATAGATGATGATGCTTGATGTTTTCGTGGGTTACAGTCATTCATCATTTGAAAGGCTTAGGAAAGAATCCACGCATGATAAAGAACTGCTATAACACACGCTGCTCACGCATTTGTATCCATCTCTCAATCTCGGGCAGGCACTTTAAGCTGGGCTTGAAAAACCACCTGCCAAGGCCACCAAGGTAGAGACCACCATTCTAGAACTAACACTATCTAGAATGGTATCCCTTATTATCGGTGGCGACAATTGACAGATTGATTATTTATACCTAAACAAATTTTCGAAAACCCCCAAAAACGCACTTAACAAATATAATAACATAACATATCAAAGTTCCTTAAAAAGAGACATCAATGACGGAGTTCCGGACACGTCGTGTTTCAAACTCTCCGTTTTATGTTATAACGTAATATTATATTAAATAATATTTACTTTGGCGTGGGGTATCCGTGCACTCCCATTGTTTGCCGATCAAGAGATTCGGTGCAGCTTTCTTCGTTATTAATAAGTGCTTGCGAACGACGCTGCAACAGCCTAAGCATGTGTATGTACAGGCTGATTCAATATATTTATTTGGTTATTGTGTTATGCTCATCCTTGTTGATAATTCAGTAAAGTTTCTTGCGAATGTTGTGAATGTTTTAGGTTCAGAATCAGGATTATTATTTTCTGATAATACTCACTAGAAGTAGGTATTTATCACTATCGTGTTATTGATATTCCCGGTTGCTTCTGAAAATGTTAGGTAGTTTGAGGTACGGTGCGTTTTCCTATTAAATCCTTTGTTTTGAGATGTCTTAGTTTTTCCAAGAGATCTATTGACGTATGACCTGCCAAACCCGAGGAACTTAGTCCATCAATCAGCAGATGTTCCTACCCACTCTCTTGGACGTGAGTCAGACTCGGGTTCCTCTATGGCTGAGGCCCCACTTGTGCGTTGCGCTGCGCTGCGTTCAGGGTCATTTTTATAAATTTGTAAACAAATAGGATTATAGCAATGAGAGAAATTCCTTTAGATTTCTAAGAATGACCCTGCTTAACGCAACGCAACGCAGCGCAATGCACAAGTGGGGCCTCAGCATAAGTAGTTCTGCAATTATGAGGACGGTTTTACTGCCTTGATGTGAGTCCGACAAAGCATTTTTTAGAGTTGAATCAACTACAATCGTATGGTGTCTACTAAATTAAACCTCTTGCTAGGGAATATCCAGTGGTTTCAGGCAATTCTTGGATATCTGCTGGTGACTAGCAATCGAGATGGATTGCCAGACCTGTGTTGGTATTTGAGAACAGAAGAACAAAGTCAGGTCATATTCAGTCTAACACTCTCTTGTAATGTAATTAGGTAATCAATTAATTGCCGAAGACAATCTAAAATCACTAATAAAACAACATCCTGTCTATAAAAATCTGGATGGATAATCCTTCGACATAAACTGTAATAATAATATACGAAATGATCGACGCTTGGCAAAGTTCATCGCTCAATCAGCGCGCGCGCCGGCGGCGGTGACGTCACGTTCGTGATTTGCCCCGCCCCACCGAGAGATGGCGCTGTACGATCTTAGCGTAGATTCCAACCCTCACGCTTCGCCGTGTGTGGTTTGAGTCTGTGTAGAGGGTTGATGAACCTTCAGGTCTTATTGATTGATATTGGTCTGATGAGTCAGTGATGAATATGTTTTGACGTCATCCGTTTAGTTACGTTTGTTTTCTTATCACAACCCACAATCATCCGTTGTTTGTCAGTTGACCGTTGGTTGTCACGGACTTAAGTCCTAATCCGGTCCAAAACCCTTTCCAATGAGTTGCTTATTGAGATGTTTCTTAATAATTTTTTTATGAATTTTATAGCATTAAGTATGCTAACTATACAAATCGAATACATAGGGAATAAAAAATAAAGTTTAAAACTAAAACCCGACTACCCAAAAATCACGCTCTCAAAAGTGACAAACAAGAAAATATCAAGGATAGCCGTGGTCGTATGCCACTTTTCCCTAGAATATTTATTGTTTTGTCAGAGTAAGTGGCATACGACCACGGCTATCCTTGATATTTTCTTGTTTGTCACTTTTGAGAGCGTGATTTTTGGGTAGTCGGGTTTTAGTTTTAAACTTTATTTTTTATTTAAATTATTTTGGGGCAAGGTAAAGCTAATAATTTTTATATATTTGAAATGTGCTCATTAAGCACTTTCATTTGATACCAAACACGGCATATTTATCTCAAATTTATTTTTTAACACAGTACCTTATGAGCGCTAGAGGGCGCCACGCGAGATTGAGTGCCACGTCATATAGCCTATAACCATCGGACAATAAAGCCGCTTGTAACGATACATTTGTCCAGTTCTAATAAGTAGTTGAGGAGCTATGAGGGAACAAATGAACATACATACATACATACATACATACATACATAGCCTGTCAAGATCATAACCCTCCTTTTGGCTTCGCCGTAGTCGGGTAAAAATGAATCTTCTCGGACGGGACTCGAACCCGCAATCTTTCCCTTATTGATTGCCTTGACCAACTACATGGATGATTCCACCGTCGCCCTATAGACTGTTAAACATAGAAGGGAAATTTGAATCACATCGGGCGTGTCTCGGTAGCCTAGTTGGTAAAAGCAATCCCCCTGTAAGGGAAAGATCGCAAGTTCGAGTCCCGCCCGAGAAGATTCATTTTCCCTATGTATTCGATGTTTCTAATTGTTAAGCATATGTAATACGTATGTATCTATTTACTAAAAATCTATGCTCTTAGCGATAAGGCCGCCATTTGTACTTATTGTCATGCATTGTCCATACATTTACTGTATTACTGGTGTACAATAAAGATTTATCTATCTATCTATGTAAAAATCTTTGCACTGGTGCCGTGAATATCTTTGCACTCGTGTTCAGGAGCGTTCACAGTTCGGCAAACGATCAGTGTGTTGGGTGTGGATGCCATTTGGATGGGTGACCAGTCTGTCAGTGGTTGGCTGTTAGCCACAGCTTAGGCTGGAAGGTCGTTCGCACGATAAAAAAAAGGCTGGAAGGTCAGACGGACTCCGAGGTGAAGACCTTGGATGCAATAGATATTAATACTATGATGAAGAAGAAGCTACTAAAACACGAACTGAACTACATCGTGATTAGTCATTCATATTTCTAATTCATTTGCTAAGGTCATATCTTGCGCAAACGCAGCAGCTGCCTGTTACTGTTCGATATTAAATACCCGCGATTGTTCCGTTGCATTCTGCCCGATCGTTTTGTTGATTGGCTGGAAAAATCGTGCCTGCTATTGTAGGGGGCTCCTGTTTTATATTTGCTGAGAGATAAGTCTTCGTAGGCTACCTCCATGTCCCCGTCCAGCCCGTCCTGAGATCACCCTCAAGCCTTTGCAGATGCGTAGAGATTTTGTATCTTTGGCAGCTTTTTATCGTCTCTAGGTAAGTATGAGTTTCACTGTCTCCTTTATTATGCAGTAGAACACGGGCCGGGCTTATGTGTAACGGTTCAAACAAATTTGAACTAGAACCAAACGGTTCTTTACCGTACCATAAACTCTAGGAATTGTTTAACAACACGCGTGTTACCTTCAAACTACAGGCCCGGGTCCTAAAAGGGTGAATTTCAACATCTATGAATTTTTAGCTAATTTTCGTGATTTTTTTTATTTCTAGGTATTTAGGTAATCTCTTTCAATATTTAGCTAGAAATACCTATTTAGATGCCTAATTTACTTGAATAGTCAATTAGCCCTGGGAATTACTTGTTTATTTTATACACCTGAATTGCTAATACACCGAAATTGGTGTCTAACATCAAAATTGCATATCAACTTATTTTTATTTTTTATTTATTGTTACTTATACTATTTCTTTGTTTTTTTTTTTAATTTGGCACTTAATAGGTACATATAACCCTTAATTTTCACCCTTTTATCACCAACTTCATTTTTATATGGTAAAACCATTTTAGTTCTTAGTAGTATCAGTATAAAAGCAAAACATTTGATTGTTTAGAAGCAAGGATTATATTTTACTCTAATGGCGCCAATATTATCGACGAACTTATTCAAGATTGCTGGGAAAAGATTTAGGCAGTTATTCTCAAAGTGGGAGAGGTGGTACTCGGTATGCCTAAGGGTGGACGGAAGATAGGCCATGGACACTTGGTAGTGACAAGACAAGTTGGTAGTGTGATGTATCTATTTCTGAACTTACAAGAGTCCTTCAACTAAGTTTCTCACGCGGTGAGCTGATGGGCATTGCGGTTCAAAAGGGTTCCAGAGGTTTACACCATCCGGGACCTGTACCACGATTCTGATTCCGTTGTTCGCTGTTGGCAATATCAGAATCTTCCTTATCCATGTCGGGGTACATCTAGGATCGGTCTTTAGTCCATTCCCAATCAGCGTGGTATTTTGGTCGGATAGCATCAGACAATCACTCCATAACTGCCCATTTATGCTGTTAATATCGGTGGTGGACGCCGATAGATTGGTGCAACATGTGAGGAGCTTGAGGACGGTAGAGGTCAGAAGCCTTCTGTGGAGAAGATTGAGTACCTTTTACACGATAGCAAAGTGCAAGCTGCTGGAGCAACATAAGCAGGAGTTGAGTGTCCCCTACATCTTCGACGTCGTCGCTTTGTTGCGTGGAGTCACGTGCAAAAGATTGCATGAGGCACTCTTGCATCCACGGTAGCTTTCATGTAAGTGAGAAAGCAGAGGAAGAAAAGCCAAATGATGTTGACAGTGGAGAGGAGGGAAGAAGGGTGGGCAGGTTTTAACGGTGTAGGCTTGGTAGTAAAGAGTGAGGCCGCCTTTCACGCCAGTAGAAGCAGGTGACGGAAAGAGCGCACGATGCTCCATCACACGAGCCTGTCCCTACTGCGGCATCAGCTGACTTCACCCAACTACTCGCCTGTCTGCTGTATGGGTAGTTCATATGCTAATGGTTAATCTGAGAGAAAATTAGGAAAGCTTCCGAACAACCCTCAACAGCCAACAACCTCTTTCCCACCTAGGGAGAGAGGCGATGCTTTCTCCATTGCCCAGGGTATACCACGTAGAGGCCACCTGACCTAGTAGCCCGTCGGACTACGTAGGAGCTTAATCAAATAACTATGAAAACAAATTTTGGTGTAAATATACAATTTTGATGATTAGTAAAACCCCACCAAATTCACCAAAATTGCTCCACCAAAATTAGTTTCACGTCCAAAAAAATTATTTATAAAAATACTATTTAGAATATAGTGGTTACAATACCAAAATTTAATACACATACTGAACCTGTACACTATACTTAAATATTAAAACATACAATGAGAATAAAACGGTTTAAATAATCAACACAAAAATTACAATATTTTTGTCAGAGGCTTATGAAACGACCTACTTACGTGTTTGGCAGAAAAACGAAACGGGACTGGGGACAACTGGCACTGGTGCTCATTAACACCCAACTGAACGTTTCCAATGATGATAGTGTCGTCCTTATAGGTACTTTCAATACGACTCCTTCGATGTTTTTATAAATCCCACCAAAATTTTACATTTGCCGCGGACGCATCTTATAAATTATTTTTAAGATAAAGTATAGTACTAAATACTACGAATGACATTATCTAAGATAGCTAAAATAATGCCGAATCGAATTATTATTAAGTATACTCAGTAAACTAATGAAGTTTTGATTAAACTGTGATCATTCCCAAGAAAACAGGTTGTGGACGCGCCACCAAGCTTAGAATTTAGGTGAAAATACATTTTTTACACACTCACAAAAATAGTTTCAATAATATAATTTATACGTGCATATAGAGCAAAACGATATCTTTCTTACAAAAAATAATCATTACTATATGTTAACTTTAAGGTATGATTTTCAGTCACGCCGCAAAAATTTTACGTTTGAGAAATTCACCCAAAAACATCTGATGAGGCCGACAAGATGAGGTTATCCATTACAACATTGTCTGTAATGGTAACCCACTTTTCCGAGACTTTATCTTCAATTTACCATTAGGTGGGGTAAAGTTATATTGATATCATCATCACTAGGCACAAAAGATAAAGCAAAGTCGCTTTCCCCGTCTATCCGTCCCTATGTATGCTTATATCTTTAAAACTACGCAATGGATTTCGATGCGATTTTTTAATAGATATAGTAATTCAAGAGGAAGGTTCGGGGGGAAAAAAATTGGCGGAACGAAGCTAGTGTCCTGAAATGAAAAATTCACAACGTAAACTTGATCTACGACCTACAATTATTTTTTTATAGACATTAATGAGATGGTGGATGGCCATGGTCACGGGCTACCGTGATCGAAACGTCAGGAAAAAAGCTATATCTCTGTCTATTACCATGATTGCGTAATTCCCTTAAACACCATTGTATATGGTTGTGTACGAAGCATATACTTCTAAAGAGCATTGTGCAGTCGCCACATTCGTGTTACTTCCATTTTGAAGAGCTTTCCGATTATGGTACTTTGTACGTTATGTGTTGAGTAGGTACCTACAGCAGATTCCGTACAGAAAACACAGATTTCAAGTTTTTCCTTTGATTTAATTTACCATGTTCGTTAGAGATATTTGATCCTTATGTTTGTCACTGTCTATTGAAGGAATAAAAATACAAGATGTATTATGTATTTTTTTCGGATTTTGTCAGTTCGATTTATCGATTAGCTAAACCACAACCGCGTCACTGCAAAAAATGCCAATAAATTTTAGACTTTATTTCTATAAACGTAAAGTCCAAAACGAAATGAAAACAATTTCATAACACCTTTTCAATTACTCTGCAAAAAGTCATTTAATTTTAAACGTTAACTGCATCGCTTTAAAGTCTATTATTTAAGTTATTTATTTTAGTTTTTGCAATGGTGGTGCCACCACTCACTGTGGGTTTAGCAGAATTGAGGCTTTGACTGATAGATGCAGGTTTTCCTTTAGAGATTGGCCTTTCAGATTATAGTCATAACCTCAAAAGCCAAGATAAGTCGTATCAAAAGAGCGAGTGAGAGAGCGGATACCAGCCCCTCCCTCTTAATAATTCCAATAATTTCAAATTAATAAAAGATTACGAGACCTGACTAGGAGACTCAGGTAGACAAGAGTCTACCTGAGTCTCATAGTCAGGCCGTACTATTATTCTATTGCTATTACTTTTTTTTCCGTGCGGAAATCCCCACGGATACCTCCCCCACCAGAGCCGGAAGGGGAGGTTGTTGGACTCGAACCGACTAAAACCACACACCGAATGAGGGTTGTGGACTGTGGTGCTAGGCCGGTGATAAGGTTGTCATCGACATATCCTTCGCACACCGGCTGACCCAGGGGCCATCCCTTACGGTCTGGCCCTCCTCGGGAGGGGGGCGACGGTGTCCCCGACTCGCCCCCGGAATGGGAAGGCGCGCTTCTTAGCGTGCTGTCGCCGTGGCCTGCTTCTGCTGGGGTGACAGGCGGCTCCACCCGTCATCCCCAGACCCGCGCTCATGGGGGTCAGTCTGTGGCTATTACCTAAGCACTTGCTCCTGTGACATGTTGAATAGTTATATATAAACTATTATAACATCTATAAATATCTTCATAACACTTCCGTGTTATATTTTAAAATGATTATTTAATGAAGTTGGTGAATTTATGAAGTTGGCGGACAGTCTCTTTGAGGACAACTTTTACAGTAACCATGGACGCTTGCCTGAGTTGGATATCACTCGTGTCCTGCTTCATAAAAGTATGAATAGGTACATTTTTCATATGCTCATGCCTAAATTGCTGAAAAGGAAACTTGACTAGCGGTTAGGATAGCATAGGATAGGGGATTCTTTTATCCGCACTTGGCCTCTCTTCTTGGGCCATTGTACGTGAAGAGTACTGGTTAGATCAGCGAGCCTAGCTCCGCCCAGAAGCGCAGAAGCTTACTAGGGGCTTCACAGGCTTCGCAGAGCTACCTCACGGTGCCGAGGATTTGGGATCGTTGATTGGCCACAGCCTCGCAGTTCAGTATTACGTGACCAGCGGTTGTCATCAACATTTAGACTATTTTCATCATCAGTAATTTAGCATTGTTCCCGGCTGTGCCCGAGGCTTTCACCTTGGATTCAAGGATTGGCTTACGGCCATTCTCAATAACATACTTACAGTTAAAGATAGATCGCAACATAGATCAAATTTGACGTATCGGCTGATTAAATACAAAACATGGTAACTGATTTTTTTGCGGGAAAGCGCATCGCGGTATAATGTTATTTTCCGAAATTGGTGTGAAATAGGAGTTACTATGTTTTGAATTGAAACAGCCGAGCACTTTATCCGTAGATGCGATCTATCTTTAACTGTCAGTATGTTATTGGGAACGGCGGTTAGACGGTTATTAGGGTTCCGTACTTCAAAAGTAAAAAAGGAACCCTTACAGTATCATTTCGTTGTCCTTCATTCTGTCAAGACCTTTTTCTCAGGAATACGTGGAGGTATCAAGTTGGAATTCATACCACATACTCAGATCTATAACGTCTTGAAACTGTACCAAAATTATATTTCTAAGTAAACGCAATCAAATCAAACAAATTGCGGTTCATGTAGCTCAAGTTATGGAACTCTCAGTGCGCGAGTCCAACTCGCACTTGGCCGGCTTTACCGATGAACAAGGCTCTGGGACAACCTTTCCTCGAGAGGAAAAGTTGTCCCAAAGCTCCGAGAGCTCCGAGGAGCTGTAAAGGAAGATGGCAGTTGCTATAGGAACAAACTTTCCTCGAGAGGAAAAGTTGTCCCAAAGCTCCGAGAGCTCCGAGGAGCTGTAAAGGAAGATGGCAGTTGCTATAGGAACAAACTTTCCTCGAGAGGAAAAGTTGTCCCAAAGCTCCGAGAGCTCCGAGGAGCTGTAAAGGAAGATGGCAGTTGCTATAGGAACAAACTTTCCTCGAGAGGAAAAGTTGTCCCAAAGCTCCGAGAGCTCCGAGGAGCTGTAAAGGAAGATGGCAGTTGCTATAGGAACAAACTTTCCTCGAGAGGAAAAGTTGTCCCAAAGCTCCGAGAGCTCCGAGGAGCTGTAAAGGAAGATGGCAGTTGCTATAGGAACAAACTTTCCTCGAGAGGAAAAGTTGTCCCAAAGCTCTGAGAGCTCCGAGGACCTGTAAAGGAAGATGGCAGTTGCTATAGGAACAAACTTTCCTCGAGAGGAAAAGTTGTCCCAAAGCTCCGAGAGCTCCGAGGAGCTGTAAAGGAAGCAACTGCCATCTTCCTTTACAGCTTTACAGAGGAAAGGTTGTCCCAGAGCCTTGTTCATCGGTAAAGAGGCGTACCGACATTCAGTTCCAGACAGGTGACTTAGGCTTGGTTCTCCATAAAAGCATTTTTAATTGCTGTTCTATAATTATTACAATGTTACATTGAACAGAAGATTCAATCAATTTGTAAACTGCGTGGTCGCCTTAGTGACCGTGGGCGCTGCGTGGGTGCTTGTGCATCACACAGAGGAGCACATTAAATTTGATTGTTCCTGCAACCTGCGCCTGCGCTTCTACAGATTTATATTACATTATAGTACTATATACCTAGTTATTATCACTGCAATCACTTGTTTGATGAATATTAATACGTTAACATTTATTAGGCGATTAAATTAGAGTCTAGTACAGAATCTAATTAATCCATACTAATATTATAAATGCGAAAGTAAATCGGTCTGTCTCTTTCTTACGCTTTCACGCCTAAACCACTGAAACGATTTTATATATATCAGTTTCAGATTTTATATATATAGGGGTAGATTAGACCATGAGAAAGGACATAGGCTACGTTTGGTCGCGATAACCGACATCCACGTGGGCGAAGCCGCGGGCAAAAGCTAGTCGTCTAATAAACTGGAAAGAGAATCGTCGATCGAAGGCTGTTTCTGTGAATGCGACGAATCGTATTAGTAGGAAATGATGGAGAAAAAAAAAGATCATATAACATAGTATCGCTCATACTACAATTACCTACTTATTAGTTTTTTTTTATTTAAATCGAGAGGATGTAACCTTTTATGTCTAATAGGTGGTGATGGGCGAAAGGCCGCTCGAGATACGAGGGCGCCACGCCACCTCCTTCGGCCCAGGGTATTTTTTTTTGTTTGTCATTGGCCAAAAAGTTGAGGTTAGAGAAAGAGAAAATATAGGTATACAATAGTAATTAATATTAATTTCACAAGAAGTTTCAAGTGGTATTGTGGACATCTAAAGTAGGTATACGATGCTGTCCGTTATTATTTAAGACTAACGTATCATATACTGAAGTAATTGACGAAATAACCTTGGATACAAAATACACGTTAGGACATCATTTCAGTAGCTAACACACATATCATTATTGTAATTGTTCTAAGTATTTCTGCAGAATGGCGGCTAAAGTCTAAATACCTAAGGAAACACAATATAAGTGATTAGGTACTATCCAGAAGCAGTTTTTACCAGTCATCCAGTCACAATCACGTAATATCAGTAGTTATAAAGATGACCGATAGGCTGCGGGTCTCCTTGTTACCGATGCCTTTGTGCAGCCCCTGTAATTTAACAATTTCAAAGGCAAACTCCTTCCCGTCGCTTAAGTACTAGGGCCACAGACGGCGGCGGCGGTGGCCGCAAAGAATGTCGTTGTTCGATTTATGTGTGCGCGTGGAAGCGATGACAGCACCGCACCGACCACTCCACTACGCGTATGTCAGCCTAGTACCGCGGGCTCCTTGCGGTCAAGTTCTCGTTTTGGATTCAGATTTTCCTTTATTGATAAATTGTTTTGGTTGATTTTCTCGAGAAATTAACATAGGGCTGTGTTATTAAGTTGTTATGGACCTAAAATAATTTCCAAAAAGCTTAAATAAACATAGTAAACCAAATGTGAATTAATCAGAAAAAAAGTTTGTAAGAAGACAACCCATTTTTTAAATTTTCTTCTTTTCCATCAATCCAAGCTTGCAATTTAGAGCCCAGGGTTAACTCCCCTGCACATCCTTTCCACTTGCCAGCCTGCGTCAGAGACCTATCTGTCAATCAGCAGGAGCAAGGCCTAACAACTAACAAGTGGGTTTCAGATAATACCTACAAATTTTCTCTTCTCCTATCTCCATGGTCAAAAAAGTCACACAATAATGCAGTAAATATCAGGGGCTATTTGTAAGGCATAAGCAGTCAATATTCATAGACACAAATAGTTACTATTTTTACTGTACGCAACATGCAAATTGAAAACATTTTAAACATGGTGATTGTTGTGAACATGTTAACAAACCGACGGTAACCTAATCCTATTCGAAACAATGGGGAATTACAAACTCGACATTCATTAAACAACTCTTGCCAATTTAAAAAAAAAAGCTATTACACAGCTTACCACTTCATTTCGGCGAGCGTGCTTCCGACAGCGGCGGACCACTTGTATCTCGCATAAAGTTAGTTTCGTCGCTTTTCTCAGTTTATGTAGGCGCGGTCGGCTGTCTACTGCTGCCACAGTATTTATGCTAAAAGGCCGTGCGGCTCGGACCCTTAATAAACAAATGACGCGCTCACAGATTTAAGAGCCCACGTCGCAATTATTTCGCTATTTCGACGCGGCCAGACCAAGCGAAGGCGGCTTTTTAGCTTTATTTGAATTTTAAGTAACCCCATGACGGTAATAGTTGGGGAGCGGTGGCTCGCTTTTGTTGGTTCAGCAAAGGGAAATGACTTGTTATGTGTCAGACTGCCTGACGCTTTTCTTAATAGCACTAAAGAGCTTTTAGACCTTAAGTAAGTGCTATTTAACTGTGAGCGTTAAAAATATTATATAGATTTTTAAACCACCAGTTACAGTTTATAACAATAACAACTGTTTTTAAACATGTAAGGAGTCAAGAAGAGGTGGTTTATGTATTTTAAGGCAAGTATTAAAGAGCCTTTATGTGTTTTAAAGATGTGTAATTTGTAAAGCGTCTGTAAAGATATACAGAGGGAATTTTTTACGGGGAATATAGTTATGTAGGTAAATTGTCGACTCGTGGCTAAATGGTAATCCAGTAAGTTCTCACATGGCAAGATTAAGCAGTAAATATCAGGTTGGTCTTAGGATCGGTATCATACTGAACATATTGAGATCCTTTGTAACTTGAAGAGCACATTCTATGGTATCTATAGCAGTCTGTCGTTACGGGTAGTTGGAACTCTTAAAAGTCCGACGACTATTCCAAATACAGGGCTTCCCAATGGGTGGTGGAGAACGTTAAAATTAGCTGGCAGATGCTTCACGGATATCGAAACTCAGCTGCTTCGCATAGAGTAGAGACTGGAAAGCTGATCCAAACTGTGTTGGAAAAACGCTCAGAGAATGAAGAATGTATCCCATTTTTTACAAAGATTGATACGGGTAATTTGTTGAAGACGCATCTTGGCAGGGATAAAAGGCCAATTTTAAACTGAATATGTTTATGTAAGTAACAAAAAGAAACACTCATAGCGTGATATTTGAAATTTTATCGGATTTCCAATATGGCAGCTACTGGATACGATCATTTAAAATGATAAATTACCTGCCCCGTCACCGAGCGACTCGTCAAAATGAACTTATTTGTCAAACTTAGATCACTGTGGTGCGATAACTAAAACAGGAAATTGAAATTTGTATCGCTGGACGAAAATCAGGCCCGACGCCATCTTGGACACTAATCGCGCAACGATTTGAATATAGAACTCTTTAAACGTAAATGACTTTTTATTTTTTTATATGCAAGTGGCCAGTTGATGCATAGGTGGCAGGAAATGGAGCCATTATTTTTTTCTTTCCCTTGGTATAATGTTGAGATTACAAGATAATTCCACTTATTTACAATATTAAATTAAATAAAAATCTAGGCAGACGGGGGAGGCGTGACATAGCTTAATGTACACAATATTTATTTGACATAAATGATGCTTATCATGTGTGTGAAAAATCCCGAGCTAGTTTTCTAAATTAGCTAACAACTAGTGTGTATGTGTAAAGCGTGTACACACCTTTTTCCCTACAGGGTAGGCAGATAGAAGAACCTGCCATCTTCTCGATTTTCCTCACTGTCATTGAACCTTTCATGCATGGTGTCAAGTGCTCTTGATGTGCACTTCTACCAGTAAGTACCGAGGTACAGTCAACCCCACCTATCAAGTATACTGACATAACATAACATAACATAAACTCACGCCTGTATTCCCCGAAGGGGTAGGCAGAGGTGCTAGCACCCACATTTCGCCAGTTTATGTTTAGGTCCCAATGTAATAGGTGGCGAGCCTATTGCCATTAACCGGGCACTTATAAACTCTGGAGGAACGAGGTGTGATGTTCCTCCAACACAAAGGGAGGATCCTCCGACCGGATACTGACCAATGCAAAAATGTCACTTGCGTCAGCCATGTTGGCTGACATAAGTGACATTTAGTAAGCGACCACAGATAACATATAATAAGTGTTATTTCCTATGTTCTTTTATTTAATAAGTATTGTGTAATGTTTAGGGTGTGCGTTGTGATTGTAAATAAATGTATTTTCTTTCTTCTTTCTTTCATTCTTTCCAACTTTGCTAGTCAAGGTCGATCTGATGCTGCCTGTACAATACATCATTAATTTGATCTGTACAAGTTCTGTGAGATTGAACTCTCCTCTCGAGGAAGCTCGACGAGTAGGTACCTATCTATCTACTAATTAATAAGATGTTTTAGCAGCCTTTGTGGAAATATCTTCGCTGAATTCCGGTATAGGATTCGCACCATATTAGGGCTCTATGATATACTATTGTGTTGGCTATCTATGTCGGGACACTGCGATCGCCACACTGTCGATATACCTACCTTATTAAACTTTAGTTAAATAATTTGAAGAATTTAGGTCTGATTGTGCAGTGATAGGTACCTACTGCGATCGAACATAGGTTCTTTCGAAACTGGTTTTGAAACTTGGTTACGAAAACGAAGCTAGTTGTTGAAGATTAGTACCTAACGAATATGAATGAACCTAACGAACCCAGTGCAGGTTAACTTGAAAGTCGTTTATTTTAACCCCTGAAGCAAAGAGAGGGATGTTATAATTGTGATAAATTTGACGTCTGTCTGTGGCATCATATAGCTCCCTAACGGATGAAGCGATTAATTCATTTTCATTTGTATTAAAGGTGACTTATGTGTGAGTGTTCTTAGAGATGTTTGATGAAAATCGGTTGAGCCGTTTAAAAGTTATGGGGGTTAAAATGAGGATAGGGAGTGATGATTATTTGATTTAGTTGCTAAATTTTTATCTGTATGATGATTCCGCTTGCAGCAAGTATTTTAGCGATCATGGAAGAGACTGCCGCTTGACGTTCCTTAACTTGAAGTTAACAGAACTCCAATACAACAGGAGAAAAAAAAATTGAAATTTGCTTGTCTATCTTCCTGTCAATTTGACTGTCTGCGGCCGTTCCCAATAACATACTGACAGTTAAAGATGGATCGCATCTACGGATAAAGTGCTCGGCTGTTTAAATTCTAAACATAGTAATTCCTATTTCACACCAATTTCGGAAAATAAAATTAAACCGCGATGTGCTTTTTTAAAAAATTAAAAAAATAGTTACCATGTTTTGAATTTAAACAGCCGATACGTCAAATTTGGCTGTTGCGATCTCTATCTTTAACTGTAAGTATGTTATTGGGAACGGCCGTAATGGATAGACCATTTTTAGCGGGAATTTCACTAAGAGATAACTGTAATCATAAAACGTAATTAATTACTTAGGTACTTTTATTTTATAAAAATAACCCCACGCGCCGAAATAGCTTGTTGAGTTACTAAACAAAATAATCTGTGGTATTTTACGTGATCGCCTCCACCAATCTTCAGTTAAATCAGTGTTACCCTACACAATAAATTGCAGGATTAATTTAATTAGTTCTATCGCTAATTACTTAGCTGCTCACGACGCCACCCGGCCCGCGGCTTTCCTCCGAGCCGGTCCGGTAATTCCAACGATTCCATGATTTGTACCGCACAGTAAGGGCATCCTATGACCTCAGTTCTGTATTTGGGTATGCATATTCGAGGATATATCCGCAGATTTATACGGAAAGGTAAATAGGATGAGTTTTTGCTGCTTTATAAGATAATAGTTCTTAAAAATTGAATTATAACGATTAAAATTGTGTAAAAAAGTAAATTTGTGTAGAATGTTTTGAAATATTTATTAAAAAAAAAGTTCTGCATAGTACTTAGTTTCCGTGATTAAAATAAAAATATTTTTAACAGATTCTATTGTTTATTTATTTTATGACTGATTTCCTCACAACCGGTGAAAACCAACTAAGAAGTCGGGAAATCAAAAAAAGAAGAATCAATCAAAGAATCAAAGAATCAAAGAATCAAAGAATCAAAGAATCAAAGAATCAAAGAATCAAAGAATCAAAGAATCAAAGAATCAAAGAATCAAAGAATCAAAGAATCAAAGAATCAAAGAATCAAAGAATCAAAGAATCAAAGAATCAAAGAATCAAAGAATCAAAGAATCAAAGAATCAAATAATCAAAGAATCAAAGAATCAAAGAATCAAAGAATCAAAGAATCAAAGAATCAAAGAATCAAAGAATCAAAGAATCAAAGAATCAAAGAATCAAAGAATCAAAGAATCAAAGAATCAAAGAATCAAAGAATCAAAGAATCAAAGAATCAAAGAATCAAAGAATCAAAGAATCAAAGAATCAAAGAATCAAAGAATCAAAGAATCAAAGAATCAAAGAATCAAAGAATCAAAGAATCAAAGAATCAAAGAATCAAAGAATCAAAGAATCAAAGAATCAAAGAATCAAAGAATCAAAGAATCAAAGAATCAAAGAATCAAAGAATCAAAGAATCAAAGAATCAAAGAATCAAAGAATCAAAGAATCAAAGAATCAAAGAATCAAAGAATCAAAGAATCAAAGAATCAAAGAATCAAAGAATCAAAGAATCAAAGAATCAAAGAATCAAAGAATCAAAGAATCAAAGAATCAAAGAATCAAAGAATCAAAGAATCAAAGAATCAAAGAATCAAAGAATCAAAGAATCAAAGAATCAAAGAATCAAAGAATCAAAGAATCAAAGAATCAAAGAATCAAAGAATCAAAGAATCAAAGAATCAAAGAATCAAAGAATCAAAGAATCAAAGAATCAAAGAATCAAAGAATCAAAGAATCAAAGAATCAAAGAATCAAAGAATCAAAGAATCAAAGAATCAAAGAATCAAAGAATCAAAGAATCAAAGAATCAAAGAATCAAAGAATCAAAGAATCAAAGAATCAAAGAATCAAAGAATCAAAGAATCAAAGAATCAAAGAATCAAAGAATCAAAGAATCAAAGAATCAAAGAATCAATTTCATTTATTCAGTTTAGGCACATAAAGAGCATATATGAACGTCAGAATTTTACAAGTAGGTAATGTCAATCACAGAAAAAATAAATAAAATAAATCATCGGAAAATGATTCTTTCGCTGGTTCGGTAGGTGGTTCTACTGAGAAGAGACCAGCAAGAAACTCAGTGAACTCGATTATCCTTCTTTTTTTTTTTTTAAATATGGTTTTATTTATAGCAAATTTTTACAGTGCGAGCAAGAGATGAGATTAGGATGACCATGCATCTTTATCATTTAAATATACGTCTAATTTATAACAACGAAGAAATAAGAAACTGTTTAACTAAATAAAAACAGGTTTTCATTTTCCTTCGTCGTCCATGGTCCTTATTCAATCTCGACCAAAAGTAGACCCCTATAAACTACCAATATGTCTACATACACATACTAGTAAGATCCACCACTAACGTCTATAAATCCCCGGAGGTGTAGTAGCTCCCACGTTTCGCCAATTATGAGTTTCGGCCCCGTGACGTAATAGTGGGCGATCCTATTGCCGACTAGCGGGCCCATAGCACAAAAATCTTGTCCACATATATTTGCATTATTCAGGAAACAAGCTCTACCTTTCTCGTAGCAGTGGAACGCTACCACCCGGCGAGGCAGGTCATCGATATATCGTATTTAGTCTATTCCCTGTAATGAGCACGCCACGAATCGTTAGATAGTCCATGATCATTATTCGCGCACAGTCCGAGCACAGAACAAATAAGTGCTTAGATTGGATCAGTCTTTTTGTTTTCTGCTTCACTGCGATCAGCGATCAGTGATCACGGCGACGGACGTTAGGTGAGCTAGTGATATGCCTCATTAACGATCAGTTTAGTGTTGAAGTTAAGGGTGTGAAAGTTAAGAGGCCTGATTATAGAAATCGTTTCTATAAAATCCAAGATGGCTTATCTTGACATCAAAAGAGGAGAATGAATAAGTGGATTACTGGCTAATCTCTTAGCCTGTAATCCACTTAAAAGTCTTGGATGAAACCGGGAAATAACGTTTAGATGATGATAGCAAAATAAAATTTGCACCGATCACTAAGTTTCTGTTTAGATCAGAATATATCAGTAAAAAAAGAGCAGTAATAGGAGGTAGGACATGACGGTATTCTCTCCTCAATTGAGCAGTCCGACTGGGGAAGTACCTCCGCCTTAAAGAGTACCATGGACATAATAACCTCTTGTTGTGTTCCCGGCGGTGAGTAGGATAGCCAGTGCTCACTGGAGAGTTTTGTGCTGTCAGTGAGAAGACCAAAGGCTTGTACTGCTTCGTCTTCTGCACTGACAGTACAGCAACTTACTGTTTCACAGGGTCAACAGGACGAGTGTGATTCCCCTGGCGTGGTCACGTCCATAGGCCACGATAACCACTTTACTGTGCTTGTCTGCCACCTAAGTTGTTAAAAAAAACAAAAAGCGGATCTTCGGTTCCGCAGTGAAGTTAAACGTAAGCTATGTGTTAGGTAGGTACTAACTCATATTCCAAATAACAAAGTACCACTTTAGTTCCAATAACAAAATGGTAATGTCCATAATATTCTTTCGTAATGCAATTAAACATTTTTTTAAATACCCCATTAGAGTCCTTAATTTGTATCTTGGCCAGGCACTAAAAGTCCTACCTAATTACGTTCGCTAAGCATTATGAACCTTGTAACGAAAAAATAAAGTTGTAAATTGTGTGCAGTATTATCCTGACTCCTTTGTAAAGAAAGTTTTGTGCTAAAAATAAGGTTCGCAATAAAATTGTAGTTGGATACTGAAGTGGAACACTCCGGCGAACAATTTGTAAGAGAAATTAAAACAATAGTTCGTTTTGAAAGATTTTTTAAAGCTTTGGAGTAATAAAAAGGGCTTTTTATTACAACTCCGTGAGTTTTGACGAGGAAGTAAGTGGTCTGAAGTGTTTGTGTGGAGTGAGACATGTTTTAATTGGTGAGTTGTAGCTAGGAGCGACAATAAATAATATTCTAATAGCCGTGCGTGCGAGGATAAAATATGTTTGTGTAGTAACGGGCACATATCTTGAACCCAAGTTTGTAGAGGATCGAAGCCATGACGCGCGCGGATTGGTATGATATAATCTATGATTGGTTGGTTTGAGCTCCTTCGTCGCTGTGGCACCCCACCCTATCCTTAAAAGACATCCTAAAAACGCGTACTGCGCATTTATAGTGCCTACATTTTCTTATGTGATTGAGGTCATGATGTATACCTTTTTTTTCGTGCGGAAATCCCCTCTGGTACCCCCCCCGCGGGAGCCGGAAGGGGAGGTTATGTCGAACTCGAAAAAACTAAAATCGCACGCCGACTGAGGATCGTGGTGTTAGGCCGGAGGTGAGGTTGTCTTAGATATGTCTCTCGCACCCCGGCTGACCCAGGGCCAAAGAAAGATCCAACTAGAGGATCATCCGTTGATCAGTAGGTGTACGGGTGTACCGGCAAGTAGAAGATGTTCTTAATAGGATCCCAAAAACACCTAAAACCAAGTACATTTTCATAAAAGAATTTATCCATTATTTCTATTTTTTGTCATTTTGCAACTTACCGAAATGCGGCATTGTTTATTTATTTTTAAATTTTAAGTAATTCACGATAGTAGCATTCGCTAAACATTTTCATCTGTGACTGCGACGACATTAAAAGGGCTGTCTTGTGCTGTCTGCGCGCGCACCGCGCACCGTGCGCGGGAGTTTTAGTCGTGTGTTTGTATCGGGAGACAGGCGTGTGCTACCGGTCGCCGATACTAAATAACAGTGTCACACTAGCCTTTAAGGACACCGCCGGGATGGTAGTCAGTGATAAAGTGCCAAGAAGATTTTCGACCGTTCCCAATAACGTATCTACTGTCAGTTTCGAGATGTTAAATATAGAAAACGTCATCAATCTCTGATTTTAGTGTCCCAATATTTGTACCATTGATCTGTAATCCGTTCCTATCGATTGTAGGGGCTGTCCCATGAAAGTCATAGTGATACTTCCACCTTGTCTGTTTATCTGGAAGTGCGATCTACAGTTAACTGTAAGTTATGTTATTAGGAACGGCAAGTAAGTAATTTAAATGTTGAAGATATGTACAGTTGACAAAGGAGATACGGTTGCACATTTACATACAACTTTTATGTGAAAACGTGCGACTGTATCTCCTTTGTCGACTGCATAATACTGGCTTTGAACAAGGCACGTTCGGGAAGAAGAGTAGGTATTTAAATAAATGATTAAGATCGACTTGTTTCGCTTTTATAAAACGTTTTAGGGACAGCTCAATTTTAATGTTTTCTGGAAATCTATTCTTTACTCTACAAAGTAAAAGTGAAGCATTATGGCCTATTATCACTTCTACATTAAGGATCTAAGAAAATAAGGCTTTTCTCCAAGTTAACCTTGCCTGCAAACAGGAATATCTGCTGAGTGCTGAATGACGGAAGAGTCTATTTCCTCTATTATTTTTTCCTATTATAGTTAAGTCACTTAATAAATATCTGTTGCTCAGGTTATAATAGTAAAGCACACTTTTAGTGTGTAAAATATCGAAACTTGCATGTTGCACAAATATCACCAACATGCTTCATTCTGCATAAACCCGTCATGCGCTCGCGTGCTTTTTTGCTCAGCTCTCCGCCGTATTTCGGCTGTGCGCGCTTCCATTTATCTCGGCTATCATCTGAGATACGGCGGCTATCGGATCGGCTATCCACTGAATCTTTATGCGCGAGCCGATAGCCGATATTGACCGTGATTAGTCGACGTGCACCTCTCTCTACATTCACCATTCAAATGTTTTACTGGGTTTTAATAATGGCCATTTATTTTGGAATTGCTCAAAAGGTGTGGACAGCATTTAAGACACAACAGTGGTGATGGTACAAAATATTTTGAAGAAAGTTGACAAAATATAAGAGTATATGGGGTGTTTTTGGAGCCGTACCGAAACCTTCGAGAATAAAGCCAATCTCACCCTGCTGATTGACGAAAGATGCTCTGGTGGATTGTGGTTGTCACCACAGCGGCGCGTTTCCCCATACCGGGGGTTTTGGGGACACCGTCGTCGTCCCTCTCTTGAGGAGGGCCAGACCGTTAGAGATGGCCCTGGGTCCGCCGGGTGCGAGGCATACGTCGAAGACAACCTCACCTCCGGCTTAGCACTACGAACCTCAGTCGGCGTGCAGTTTTAGTCGGTTCGAGTCCGACATAACCTCCCCTTCCGATTCCGGCGGGGGAGATATCCGAGGTGATTTTCAAACGAAAAAAAAGACAATGGTAATACATATTCTACCATAATTGGGTTTCAGGGCTCCAACTACCCGTTACGACGGATGTTCGCATGGCAACTGGGACCGACGGACGGCTTAACGTGCTCTCCAATACACGACCAGACCAATGCAAATGTCCATATTAAGGCATACAAATATTTGCACTGAGCAGGGATCGAATTCGTGCCTCCTGCGTAGCGACTGCGTTCACTACCGCTACGCCACGGAGGCTGTGGTGTGAGATAACATTATTATACAGGTAACATAACATAACATAAACTCACGCCTGTATTCCCCGAAGGGGTAGGCAGAGGTGCTAGCACCCACATTTCGCCAGTTTATGTTTAGGTCCCAGTGTAATAGGTGGCGAGCCTATTGCGATTAACCGGGCACTTATAAACCTGCGATAAATACACACATAACTTCGAAAAGCATCGAAAAGTCATTGGTGTGTGCCTGCGGTAGTCTAGTGGTATGGGTAATGGACTGCTGAGACGAGGTCTCGGGTTCGATCCCAGGTTTACCATGGCACACACCAATGACTTTTCGATGCTTTTCGAAGTTATGTGTGTATTTATCGCAGGCTTATAAGAGCCCGGTTAATGGCAATAGGCTCGCCACCTATTACATTGGGACCTAAACATAAACTGGCGAAATGTGGGTGCTAGCACCTCTGCCTTATACAGGTAACTCATCTTAAATAGCTCATTTGCGAAAACGGGATTGGTAAGGGCCAACGCTTGGTGTCGTGTGTATAGAATGATGAATTGTGTGATTGTGTGGTTGATCCCGTTCATAGGGAAGATTTAGTGCGATGGCCTAAATGTGATAGTAGTATACTTACCTAGAGATGTTGCAAAGTAAAGCGATTATACTGACTCGAGATATTCACGTTGAGTTGTAGATGATTTGCGGTGAAATAGTTACTAATTACAACAGTAAATAAAACAGCACTTTGACATTGCGTCGACCCTGAATATTATTCTACTGACTAGTCAAATTAGTTACTTTTTACTAAACGTCAAACAGTAAGTTGAATTTTTTTTAGTGACGTCATAAAATGTAACATTCGAATCATTGAATATTATAGGTTGGGGGATTATTAAAAATAAATGAAAAATATAAAATAAGAACCGGCGCAACTTTTACCACTCTTTTACAATTCTTAATTTAATGAGCTCGGGTAGATAATTTATTTTAACTACAGGAGAATACCCAATTGAGAGCAGGGTAAACTGGTGATGAAGATATAGATTCCTCTTACCTTTTTTAAAAAAAAAAACAATAATACAAAACCTTCATAAATTCGATCGATTGTATCCGAGGTGTAGGCTTCAGGTCAGTTTACTCCATCTACTTGGTTTGGCTTTTTTATGAGTTATATGGCTACTGCACACTCTTCAATCCCAAGAGGGAAGCCTGTCCTCATCATCATAATCATCATTTCGTATGGCTTCTGCTCGAGTCCTCACAATATGTTGACGTCCAGTTGGCGAAGCCTATTGCTGCCGGTGTGAGGTCATATAGCTTACGCATTCCTCCAGGGAAACGACGGAGTGATGGAGCTCCACAATCACAGTCCTGTCCTGAAGCCTGTCCTAAAGTCTCGTCTATCAATCAACAGGCACCGGCTTGCAGGAGAGGTTTGACCCCAATATCAATATCTTGGTGGACCAAAAATTCATCATACAGCCTCTGTGGCGTGGTGGTAGTGCTCGCGACTGCCACGCAGGAGGCGCGGGTTCGATCCCCGCTCAGTGCAAATATTTGTATGCATGAATATTTCTATTTGCATTGGTCTGGGTGTTTCTATGTAGGTATAATACTTAAGTATTTACAAAAAAAAGTATATAAGTATGTTTATCCGCATTCTAGATTCCATAACACAAGCTACAAAAGCTTACCATGGGCCTAGAAGCGTTGTGTAGAATGTTGTGGAATATTTATTTATTTATTTATACAAACATACATAGAACCACGCCTTTATCCCCAGAGGGTTGGGCAGAGGTACCAGGTAATAGGGGGTGAGCCTATTGCCATAGCATTCCGGGCACTATTGTTGACTCGAGCCTATATCTGAGGCTGAGTCTGGGCTGTATATATCTGTCCGATGTTAAACAGCCCTATCCCTTAGTCGCCTTGTACGACACCGCATGGGAAGAGATGGGGTGGCCCAAATTCTTCTCTGCCGGGAACCACGCGACTACAAATTCATTATATCCTTTACAAAATATAAAGAAAGCCACGGGAAAATCCTTGTGCAAAATAATTTTATAAACTTAATATTTTAAATGCGAAAGTAACTCTGTCTGTCTGTCTGTCTGTCTGTCTGTCTGTCTATCTGTTTCAGGCCTAAACCACTGAACCGATTTGGATGCAATTAGGTATAGGGGTAGATTAAACCATGAGAAAGGATATAGGCTATGTTTGGTCGCGATAACCGACATCCACGCGGGCAGAGCCGCGGACAAAAGCTAGTACCTAATATAAATAACGTTTAGCGCTTTGTCGGTGGCCGCACAATGCGCTGTGTGCCCTAATTAATTGATGTTTGATTACACGCGTCAATCTCGTTCAGATTGCAATCGTTGATGGCGCACTTTGAATGAGGAGATGTTCGTGTAATCGGATCAGATACCATGTTGTATAGTGTTGTATGCTCTGATGTATGGGCAATGAACATGGTAACGAAATTCAAATGTAGCTATAGAATTTTCAGTATTATTAAAGATGCCAAACTTACTTAATTACTTAAATTACTTAATATTTTACACATATTGAGAATACTCGCACTTTCGTTTTGTTAAATATCGTAATTTTCAGCAATTAGAACATACAAAACCTTTGCTAAGTGTAAACCTTTGAGAATGCCGTAAGGCGAAACCGGTCAGGTTCAATATAATAAATACCGTGGAAAAAGTACAAGTGTTCTCAATATTATGTGGAATAATGGATTCCACCAAGTGCCATCAATCAACAGTATAAATAGTACTTAATATTTTAGTGTAAAAGGAATCTGTGTCTTCACCGAAGACCGTCGGCCTCCATGACCGGGGGCCTGAGGACGGTGAGTTGGCTGCTCATCGTCCTTACAGAAGCAGGCCCATGACGGCAGCGTGACGTGACGGACTCACGCACGTCCCCCCCCTCCTATGAAGCAGGATGATACCCGAAAACCCCCCATAGACGCGAGATAGCACCCGAACCACCCCCTAGACGAGGCCGCATTGAAGCGGTGGGTCTGTTGGGAGCCCTGGGACATCCTTCCGAGGGCTTATCCGGGGTTCCCAACTATAGGCTGCTGGGCGATACCGTGGGGGTTTTAGTCGGTAGGAGTCCGGCATAACATCCATGAAGGATTTCCCCCACGGAAAAAAGTGTTTTTTTTCCGTGTTGAGAATGCCGTAAGGCGAAACCGGAAGATTAAACTCTGTGGAAAAGTACAAGTGTATTATTCAATATGTTGTTTCGATCTTTTCAGTATCAGTCAGGTTTCTTATTTTTAACCGACTTCGAAAAAGGAGGAGGTTCTCAATTCGTCTGTATACATAATATTTTTTAATAAATTTATCTTTTGCTTTTCAGTTGTATTTTTACTTCACAGTCGGGTTTTTGTTTCCTTATAATGAAGTTTTTAAACTCTATTAGTTATAATGCTGGGATACACTACTGTGATAGGACAATAATTACCGCCATAATTTCAATAACGCCTAGGTGTGGCCACGATTTGTGGCCATAATTTTACAATGCCACCCGGTAGACGGCAGGGTAGTGAAGCCGTAGAACAAGAGGAGGGTTTTTATCACAACTCATAAATGTTTGCGCTCTTTGGGGTTAGCATAGCAAAACAATGAATTAATGTATTCACGTTCATCCACATTCTGCCTGTCAAACTTTAGTAGGTACTTCTCTTTGGGCTACGATGTTTTAGAGATCTGTCGGATATCCTCTAAATAATAAAAAAATAAAATATTCCACAACATTCTACACAGCGCTATATAGAAAGAAAGAAAGAAAGAAAGAAAATACGTTTATTTCTCGCAGCTGCAGCACATACACAGAAATGTTACAAAATAGCTATAATTAAAATATATAATAATTTCTATTCCTACAATAAATAATCATATTTTTTATAGTGTAGCAGCAGCATTCAAATATTTACTCCACCCGGGGACCGAACCCGCGCCTCCTGCGTGGCAGCCGCGTTCACTACCACCACGCCACAAAGGCTGTCTAGGCCTCTATAGTGCCATACACAATGTACATTGGTGATTTGTAACGTACCTAACAAACTACATGAAATCTACTATACAAAAACCCAGAACACAATGACGCTAATTCTGTTATGTCAAAACTAAATCTCTAAAATTTATAATCCATCCAGATTGTATAGTCGTTATTAGTCGTTTTAACATCATCACATATCATAAAAATCATAAACCAACAAACACGAACACACACTTATGAACATCACAAAGGCTTCAAAATAATTTCTACGATACAAATTACTCGTTATACATAAGAAGCGTTCCTACACATAATGCACAATGGCTACCTCGACATGCGTTTCGTATATAACTGTCCTACACTTACATAAGCGTGCGCTGTCGCATATATGCAGTCGAGTGTCGGTACAAAGCCCCGCCGACGACAACAGGCTACCGCGACACAGGCCATGGCTATACATACCTTTATTTGTTCCACCGGCTAACAGTTTATAAAATAAATGGTAATGTTTTAAGGTTTATATTTGGTTGTATAGTGACTATAGTTAATTTATGTATAGTTAATTAAGTAAGTAATGTGTGCAATCTTTGAAGAAATATGAGTGATGACCCGGCCCGGCTTCACGCGGGAAAATTTCGTATTGCATAATTTGATAGTGACCTAAATGACGAACTTTCCAAACAAACGCTTATCACCTATTTTACCCTCTTAGTAGTTAAATTTTGAAAAACGCTGATACAGGTGTTCATTTATTTCTTAAGACACAGGTTTATGAAGTTTAGTGCATCTAGCTCTGAAAATGATGGACTTTCATACAAACTTCCATCTTATTTTACACCTTTAGTAGCAGAATTGCCAAAAATCCTTTCTTAGTGGATGTTTACATCATAAAATGCATCAACCATCAAAATTTCAGGTTTGTAGGTCCAGCGGTTTAGGCTCTGCGTTCATGAATCAGTCAGTCAGTTGGGACAAGCAATTTTATATGTATAGGTAGACTCACACGCATATCTTTTTTTTACGAGCGCAAAAACACACGGATTATGTCTGACTCGAACCGACTAAAACGCACGCCCCCGTCTGTGAGTCGTAGTGCGAAGCCAAAGCTGAGGTTATCGTGCATATCCCTCGCACCTCAGCCGACCCAAGATTCATACTCATATCTATCATACTGTACGGGTGTCATCATCAAATTATAATTCATTTATTTGCATCTTAACGGATTTCTTGCCGCATCCGTGGCTTTTACTTCGGAGCCTAAGGTTAAACTTGGTTTATCTTGGACTTTTATAGGAGCGACTGCTGTCTAACGTCGCCACTGCAAGAAAACCTGCACCAGAGCCTCATAGATTCATAGCTCGGCAGATTTTGGTAGGCCTCCGTAAACCTGTTAAAACTACTTAAAGTACATAATATAATACTTTACAGTTAATAAAAATATCCAACAATATAAACATTATTAGGTAATTCATAAAAGTGTGTCGTTCTCGTCAAGATGGCGTCTTCCCGCCGGAAGTCCATTACGCAATAAATCTGCGCCGGCGCGCGCGCATAGATCTCGCAACATTTGCATACGATCGGAGCGACGCAGGCGCAGACTGATCTTTGTGTTGCGAATGGGGATAAATTGGTCAATAAGATTACTGTGCGGGATTTATTTATACGGATTGCAGTTATTAACATATTTTTGCGTACACCTTAAATGTTAGGGAAAATAGTCGTAACTCTGTCTGTCTGTCTGTCTGTCTGTTTGTTACGCTTTCACGCCTAAACCACTGAACCGATTTTGATGAAATTTGGTATAGGGGTAGACGAGACCTTGAGAAAGGACATAGGCGACATCTACGCGGGCGGAGCCGCGGGCAAATGCTAGTTTTATAATAAAAATGATTCACGAAAAAGTGGCATGTGTGGCTAAAAATTGAACTTGGTAGAAATATTGCACACAATCAATTACAAAAATATGACCTGCAGGATTCAGCGGATATTTTGGGATAGCAATTTATCACGAAAATACGGCAGAATGGATTTGCTGAAATTTTGCATTAACATTATAGTATATGGGCAACATAATCGCTCTAGCGACAAAGCCCTTTCAATAAAGAGAAAAAAAAAACATTAAAGTATAAGCAAAATTTTCAGCAAAGCAGAAAAATAGAAAAGGAGATTTATTTCAAGATTCAGTCGATACAATTATATATTGTTCCCGTAAAACCGATGTAAGCCAAAACATAATTGGATACAGGATCCAAGGTTTCAGTGACGAAGGGTGAAAATTTTCAAAAGGCAAGCCGGCGGAAATGTTATAGTATACTGCGTCTTCCCTTTGCATAGCAAGCCGGCAGGTATCGTACTGTCGTTACCCATCGCCACTGCAAGGTTTCCTTTAATGCAAACGGGATAACCGCTAAGATGATGAAGGGATAAAGAAGTGTGTCCACGGGCCACCATGACGCAAAAAGTCAATCTATCTAGTCGTTTTAGATAATGAATACTTTATTCAGCCGTGGGCCTGGGGAGTGGGCAGTAAATCACGTGTGCAGGGGGCAGGCGAGGTGTCTCCGGGCCTCATTTACCTGGCCGGGCCGGCCATCCCGCTATCGCCGGCCAGATATCTGCGATACTGCGCACCGATAAATAAAATATTGACGTGTACACGTGCAGGCGCGATTGGTTTTTGGATTGGATTTAGATCCTATTTTTTGGCAGTTTTATTTTTAGGTATACTTGTCAAAGACTGTGTTACTTGGTATTGGACCGGCTCATTGGATGAAAATTTTGTTAGTCTAGTAATATGAAAGTTTAAGTTTTGACATTTTGTATGATTTTGTAGATCGTAATTAGATATCTGTAGGTATGTAAAATGTTAAATAAAGATGATATTTTTGTAATTCAAAAAAGAACCTGGTAGGTAAGAAATAGAAAGTCAGTATAACCTCTCTCAATTGCAATTAAGTTGATGAAACCATACGACAAATCTACTAATTAGTGTAAACCATTTTTTTGAATCAATCAATTAGCCTATTGCAGTCAACCGCCCAGCTACGTGGGTAACAAATGCCTGGCAAAGGCGCCCCCACCGGGTCCAGATAGAAGGGGGTAGGCCCAAGAAGTGCTGGCTTGGCGTCGTGGAGGGTGACGTGCGTGCAAACGGTCTCACTACATTTGACACCCAAGATCGTGCGAAGTGGAGGACAAAGAGCCGGAAGGCGGACCCTGAGCTCCGAGGGCACCGTGGCCTTGGAAGCAATCAGGACTAACGTCTTTTTGTGATGAGCATATTGCAGTCCAAACAGACATGGGATTCTCCCAATGTGCGCAAGCATTTATTTACGATTTATTTATCCATACACAATTTTTTTAAGTACTTAACGAAAAGCAAACTCATGATATGATTAGTAAATTAAATAACCAGCGAGCAACATTGCCGTTCCCCTGTACATCACAGCATCCAGTTTAAATTAGCGTTTGTTGTACGCACAGGAATCCTGAAGTGACCATTAACATAGGAGGGATGCCCCGGATCCCGGATCAGAGGCATTTTTAGCTAAAAGCCTACACCGACGCTACTCTTCGACAACGGTAGTGCATGCCGCGCGCACGCAGCGAATAGCTATCGGTGCCTTGGTTAATTGGAGAGGTATCTAGTTTCCACCATTTTGTTTTTACATATGGAGTCAGATTACATCCAGACTTTCTACGAGCACAAAGAATTAAGGTTGGATTTCTTTTTTTATTTCATTGTGTGGAGAAAATTTGCAATTCGTAATGAAATTGGTTGCATAAAATCTACAGACGCTATTTAAAATTAATGAATTGAGTTCATGTTAATCATTGAAATTCGGCTCAAATTTTGCAATGGTCTGATTTTTTTGTGATTTCATAAACATTTACAATTTATACCCATGTCTTTCTTCCTATTAAATTACCAAATATGCTTTGAATGTGGACATTAAACCTTTCATAGAAAGTCATCTGCTACAAACTGGCACATCGAATTACAAAATGAAAGAAGGTCTAGGTGGGTCAGCAATTAGCAAATAATGATTACTTAGGCCACATCAAGATCTTCTGAGTCCAAGCTAGTCCATCGATTAGTCATCATTCCGATGTTGCACCAATAAGACCTGGAAATACCTGCCAGCTCACGTGCTTCCTCCTTCCTACAGTCGCGGGTCCTTTAAGCGGGGCGTGAAAAGGTATTGATGAGGCCATCAAGCTGAGTGCCATCATTGTTAACATGGTACAATTTTTACGATGGTGACCCTCTTTCCGAGAATTGCCTATAGCTTACGATCAGGCGAGGTGAAGTCAAATTGACATGTATTTTATAAAAAAAAACACTTTCCCAGGGTCCACCCACAGTGCAGCCGGGGTGCGAAAGACTGCCGCGTGCGAGAAATATGCTTTCAGCAATTTCACCTCCGGCAACTAAAGACCCAAGACGGCGTGCGTTTTAGTCTGTTCGAGTCCGACATAACAATCCACCGGCTCCATGGCGATTTTTCGCACAATAAGAAAAAAGAAAGGGTCACTGTGGACCCTTTCACCCAAGTTGGCTTGGATGAAGAAGAAAAATTTATAGGTTTGAATTCACTGCACAATTTGTGACAGATCGGTAGTTCGTTCATTTAAAAACAAGAAATATTGTAAATAACTTGTCACAAGTCGTTAATAAACCATGCTAAAGTTTCTAATTTTTTATATAATTTATAAGTATCAATCGAGACATGAATAATAACAATTCTGCGACGTTTTATGAAAAATAATAGGCGTACAAATACGATTAATTAAACGATTTACAAGCCTCTAGTGATTTTCTATTATGCCTATTTCAATTGGTCATAAATATTATACCCAATAAAATAAACGACGTTTTTATAAAAAAACGAAAATGATCAGTCACTTCCGAATAATATCTCGATGTAAATCAGTAGGAAATAATCGTTTGACCGTAAAATACGATGTGTCGTGGCTCGTGGCAAAGAAAAAAAAAATTAGGTTTTTTTCTCTTTTTTTTCACAGATAATTTTTGTTGTTAGTTTTGATTTTGTTACCTACCGTAGCATTCTTAAATGTCTATTCGATTGATTTTACTTGAATTTCGGAACTTTTATTTGATATCAGATATCAAATTAAACCTTTGAAATAAAACCACTTTTTACGGATTCTATCGCGATATATTTGTTATTATTACTTTTTAACCCGACGTTTCGGCTGCTTTGCAGCAGCGAATCATGGTGAATTATTGGTGTTCGTATTTACGCAGAATGAGCTCACTGTGTTGTTAAGTCTTTGTAGTGTAAGTAAAACACCAATAATTCACCATGATTCGGGTATTTTGAGATAACTTATAATTCAAACTATGTGACAACTACCATCGTGAGTCACACCGCGAAAATGGCTGCTGCAAAGCAGCCGAAACGTCGGGTTAAAAAGTAATAATAACAAATATATCGCGATAGAATCCGTAAAAAGTGATTTTATTTCAATGAGTGACATTCGCGTAAACTTTAGAAAATATCAAATTAAACCTTGATTAAACCGGGATTAACCTGGATTGACTTGGATGCATGACGATGTTGAATTTCCAAATGGTGGAATTTACAAAATGTTAAATTCGTAAAAAGTTGAATAATTCTGGAACCAAAATGTTGAGTTTCTAAAATGTTGGTTCCAAAAATATCTTCACAATATAGAACTATGTTTAAACGAATGTTCATGTCTGTTCGAATAAAGGCAAATTGCCCGTATGACAGAAGTCAACTAAAATGGATTCTTGTAATGTAGATAGGTACCTAATTAATTTAGTTTATAAATTTACTTATACTCGGTATTTATTTATTCATGAATATTTTAAAAATATTAATATTATTATTTTTTTTCAGAGAATAAGCATTGCCATACAACGCGGTAATGCTGCCAGTCTTCTGGGAACGTTGCCACAAGAGGCATGCGATGCGGAGGAATTCTACGACGCGTTTTAATTTTAGTCCTAGTTTTAGTTTTTAATTGGTTTCTTTTATTTTATTTCTAATTAGTAGTTTAAAAATATTCATGAATAAATAAATACGAGTATTTAGTTTTAAATCTTCACGGCATAACTATTTAGCAAAATCAGCTCTAGTCTGTAGTCTACACAAAGTATAGCGTGATTCATATATCTTGGACCAAAAATCACGTTAAATTAAAGGCCTAGGCGCGCGCAGATTGTTTTGTCATAATCAATACTTGGTGAATATGAGCTCGTCCACCGCAGTAGCACCCTATGCTATCTTCAAAATGCATCCAAGAAACGTGTACTGCGCGTATTAGAGCACATTTTGAGCACATTTTAGGTCCAAAATATATGAATCAAGCTCTAAGAGATTTTAGCCGTGTGGTTTGAAATTCAAATATAGAATTGTATTAATCAGAAATAAGGGTTATTTTTTTTAACAAACGGTGTTCGAAACACAGTTCGAAATGTAAATGTGGCGGTAAAATCATTCGTGATGAGTGTACGAATTCAATATGAAAAGCTAGGGGTGGTCTGACGGAGTTTTTTTTTATGAATTTCTAATTTATTTATGAGTATGACGCGACATGTCGATTTATGAATATTAAATGCGTGTTCTTGTGAGTGACAGGCGTCAGAACCGTCGCTAGGTTTTTGTAGAAAATATGCCGTAATTATTATTAGTTTATGAGTTCTTTCTTTGACATTCATAATTAAAAGTTGAGCGCAGAAAAATTCTAAAATATGAATTCACAATAGTGATAACGGAAATTAACGCGATCGTATTATAGGTACATTACATACCTTTCGAAAAGGTTACATGAGCCGTGGTCACAGGCTGACTGAAAAAAAGAGTGAAACAATTTTGAATATATGGGATTGTGAAGAAATTTTACATCTTAAGTGACACTGGCTGATTTTTTTTAGCCGAACTGTCACGTTTTTTCTATTATTTTTATTGGCGGAAATTTTGGAATCGTCAGAAGAGATTTTTTTTATCTTCTATTGTTTTTTTCTTCCTCCGAGTACCAATCCTGACTGCAATCAGATTCTTGGCTCCAAATGCAAGCTCGTTTAATCCTTACCATGGTTTGGTCGGTTGGCTTAAAATGGTTTAGTAGAACCTACTCTACCCCTCGAATTGGGGTTTACTAATTTGTTTCTTTTTTTAATATCTGACACTCATAAGTTACAAACGTGTTTTTAAACTGTGATAAATCATTCACAATTTATTTGAAGTTTACCATTTCAACAGTAGGTACAAAAAACATTATTTAAATTAGGAGTTGTGACTGCTTGACAAGCCATGACAGGATATAGCGATGACATGGCAAAAGTTGCCTATTATAATAAACTGGCTGGAAGTTGTGATGTTTTGTTGAGAAGCTATTAGTTATTACCCTACTGTGTACCAGAAAGGAGGGTTATGTGTTTGACCTGTACGTAAATATTTGATGTTGTCATCATTCTCATAGCAATTTTCCCAACCAAAGTTTTCTGGCAGTTTTTTATACCACTTAGCTGGCAGACAAGCACATGGCTCACCTGATCGAAAGTAGTTACCATAGTGGTACACTCGTGCTGCCAACCCTTAAGGAACCTTCTAGTGCCCTTCTTGAATCACCCCATATTCCATTACGTCAGGAAAAATGAATTACTCAGGTTGGGCTTGAACCCACAACCTTTCCCTTACAGGGGAAATGGTCTTCCAACTGAGCTACTGAGCCACACCTGAGTAATTAATTTTTCCTGATGAATCGAATTGTATATTAAGCATAATAAATGCCATAAAACTTCAATCGAACCCCATATTGTTGTCGCGTGGGAGACAGTAGGGAGTTCATTCCACAGTTCGAGTGCACGTGGTATGAAGTTCCTTTCATACTGCACGATACGGCAGTGACTGCCGTCGAACCTCCCAATTCTGAGAAGAAAAACCATCAGTCCATCTGTCTTCGGAAGCTGACACTTTGCGTTTATTGATTTGCAGTCCCGACTCAAACTACTTGTAGGATAGAAAGGAATAAGGCGTCTAGGATTCGTTTGCTCAACTGACCATCGGTTCTTGACAGCCTCTGTGGCGTGGCGGTAGTGAACGCGGCCGCTACGCAGGAGGCGCGTGTTCGATCCCCGCTCAGTGCAAATATTTGTATGCATGAATATCAGTATTTGCATTGTTCTGGTCGTGCCTCGGAGAGCACGTTAAGCTGTCGGTCCCGGTTGCCATACGAATATGTATGACAGTCGTTATAGCTGATGGATGTATTTGATTCGTTAGAAATAATTCCATAAAATACAAAGCTACAAATGGTTACAAAATAATTACAAATAATTTAAATACATACGGCCCTTCAACCCCAACTTGTTACACATTAGTGTTGATAGTTGCTGCGGTTTTTCGCCGTACGCGATGTCGACGCACGATTCGTTACACGTGAACCGTCGCACGCGCAATGGCATGTGTTTGTTATACGTCTTTATGAATGGTTTCACCGTCCTTCCTGTGCAACGGTAAAATGCCTTGAATGAATTCTACAGCAGTATGGTAATGTCATCGCATGGAAGCTGTTTACTCTCCACAGAAGCAGCAAGAGTGTGACGCCTTTGGTGTTGTACACGTTCATACACCATGGTAATAAATGCGAGGAATATGTCGAAGATAACCTCAGATAACGTCGGTCCGAGTCCGACATAACCTCCCCTACCGGTTCCGGCAGGGGAGGTATCCAAGGGGATTTCCGCACGAAAAAAGGTAATAACTGTCGGTGGACTGTGTCTGCCATATAAGTGGCATTTTTTTTAATAAGGAGTCCTTGGGCTCCAAAGTGTAACCTTGGTGCTTGGTTACGAGGAAGGATTTATGGACAAGGGCATTGATATATTATAAAGTATAGGTATGTTGTTCACCCTCTAAAATGTCAACCAAAAAAATTATGACATATTTTTTTCCCCAATCAGGAGAGTTGACAGCGCGCTACTGAAAAAATAAATAAATCACGTCTTTAATAATAAATTTGTTATAATAATATTATTGTTGATTATAAATTATAATGAAATACATATAAATTAATATTATTAACGTATTATTTATTAGTAATAGCATTTTTTTATACTTAGTATTTGAGGCATTTTTGATAGCCGCCATGTTACTATATTCATGCATACAAATATTTGCACTGAGCGGGGATCGAACCGGCGCCTCCTGCGTGGCGGCCGCGTTCATTACCGCCACGCCACAGAGGAAATGGTTACCAAAGCTTCCGCGGTGTCCCACTTGCGCTGACAACTCTGTACCTGTCAATTGGGTATTATGCTATAGTTAAAAAAACCCCCGTCACAAAAAACACCTCCAAAAAGTTGAAAATAAATGGAGTTTGCCTTTTAACTTCAACGGTTGCCATGTCGGGGGACCCTAACTGGTTAAGCACTCCGTTATACTATCGGAACAATTAAAGGTCCCCCGACATGGCAACCGTTGAAGTTAAAAGGCAAACTCCATTTATTTTCAACTTTTTGGAGGTGTTTTTTGTGACGGGGGTTTTTTAAATTTTTAATTTAATTTTTATTTTATACTTTTTAAAGTGATCTACTAGTCAAGCTCTTTCATTTGATACCCATATTGAGGGAGTTATGAAAAAAATATGTATTCCGACATGTTGTGGCGGCGGCCATCTTGGACCGATTTTTTTCAAACATAGCTAAGAACACTCCCGACTAATATACCTATCAAACAAAAAAAAAACTACATACAAATCGGTTCATCCGTTTGGGTGCTACGATACCACAGGCAGACACACACACACACACACACACACACACAGACACGTCAAACTTATAACACCCCGTCGTTTTTGCGTCGGGGGTTAAAAATAAATTATCTAACCGATATTTTTAATCATCAACCCAACCTATAATAGTAACTGATTTGACTATAAATTTTTTCATACAAGTTACCTTAAAACCTATCGTTTTGACGTTTAGTAAAAAGTAACTAATTTGACTAGTTAATAGAATACCTAATTCTGCTTCTAATGTCCTCTACAAGAATTGTAGTTGATTGCTTGAGAACCATGCAGTAATTAATACTTCTATTCAAACACACCAGAACGGCTGAAAGGATCTGTAAAAAGATTTAAGGCCATAGTCTGGAACAGCATACAACCTTTCTCATTGAAATGGGTTCCAATGTCGCGAGAACGAGATTATGCTCGGTCAACAGTTAGAAATACTTATCTTCCAATTTTGAATTTTCTCTTGTAAACTGTCAATTTTCCTTCAAGAATCATACGGCAGATTGCTATCAGTCCCCAGTCAGCCACGTGCACTATCTCTAGATGTCCTTTTTACCCACTTTCGATTGAAACCACAACACAGTGTTAACGAGCCATTGTACGGCGCGTAAGTTGCAGGCTTGTTTCTAAACATTGCTCGTGAATGAAATAAAAAGAGATCGCCCGATAACGATAATGTGATGCGAACACATAGTTGGCTATTAAGAACGGTTACTTAGTTACTAATTTTGTAGAATTATTAAATAAACTAGCTTTTGCCCGCGGCTCCGCCCGCCTGGCAATTATTCGAATTTTTCTTACCTTAAACTTTCCCTAGACCTCCACGAACATTTCAAGACCAATATAAGATAAACCCATTCTGCCTTTCTCGACTTTTAGCGAGACTAAGGAACAGCAATTGATTTTAATATAATATATATAGATATAGATTAAATACATTAAAGTACCAATACTAATTCAAATCAAAAACAAGAAACTCTTTTTAAAATATCAAAAGAATGACAAGTGCCTGGTGTGGGACGCTACTTGAGTCAGCACTGTCGCGGCCACGCACTTGAGTCGCATCGTCAACGCCCTGGCGGCGGCTGCTGAGGACGCGGCGAGTAGGAAGAGGTCTAAATACGCCGCGATGGAGCCACAATATTATTTAGTGCCCATCGCGGTGGAGACTTTGGGTAGTTGGGGGTCGGAGGCAAAGAGGCTGATCGCAGAGATTGGCCGCCGTATTCACGACCAGGGTGGTGACTCCCGCTTTGGCTCGTTCCTGGGGCAAAGGATGGCTATTGCGATTCAGCGAGGTAACGCGGCCAGCATCATGGGCACCTTTGCGCCGGGAACGATACGGGGTGGGTTATTCGATGTGACATAATCACGGAAACACTCCGTGATTTGTACCTACTCCGTTTTTGTACTTTGTATTTGACTTATATAACTTTATCGTTAGAATTGAATAAAAGAAGCCTCTGTGCCGTGGCGGTAGTGCACGCGACTGCCACGCAGGAGGCGCGGGTTCGATTCCCGCTCAGTGCAAATATTTGTATGCATGAATATGGCTATTTGCATTGATCTGGGTGTTTCTATGTATATTATGTATGTATTTACAAAAAAAAAAGTATATAAGTATGTTAATGTAATGTTTCCTAGATTCCATAACACAAGCTATAAAAGCTTACCATGAGTCTAGATAGCGTTGTATAGAATTTTGTGGAATATTTATTATTTATTATTTATTTATTGCGAAAAATATCAAAATAAAATAATTAAGTACCTATTTGCATACATGCAAATCATGCCTTATGGTACCCAGTGGAGTAAATTTGATCCACCCCATCTCTTCCCATGCGGTGTCGTACAAGGCGACTAAGGGATGGGGCTGTTTAACATCAGAAAGAAATATACAGCCTAGACACAGCCTCAGATGCATGGCTCGATTCATCAATAGTGCCCGGAATATGGCAATAGGCTCACCCCCTATTGCGTGGGGCCGAATACATTATTTGGTGAAATGTGGGTGTTAATTCACTTCTGCTTAACACTCCTGGAACAAAGGCCGGTCAATTTAAACAAAAAAATGAGAGTGAAGGTACATAAATTCCCAACAAGCTGAAAATGAGTAAAATTGTTCAAAACATAATTATAAACAATACCTGAAAGTTCCCCATCATTCTTGTTGTGTAAGGAAAAAAAAATTCAAGGTCAAAGGTCAAAAAAATTAGTTATTCGCGATTCTCGGCAAAACGGTAAATTTATCATAAAAGTACTTCAGACAAAAATTGTAGATTATAAAATTATCTATAAAAAATGTACGTACAGTTTTTTCCTACAAGCCACCATTTCTAAGATATACCGATTGAAAAAGTTATAAAAATTGTTATCGTCATGTCATAATACGTGGCGTACTCATGCATATAATATGCATGAGTAGTTTTGAACAATTTTACTAATTTTCAGCTTGTTGGGAATTTATGTACCTTCAAATGTCTAAATTGACCGGGCTATGCATAATCAATCAATCAATTAGCCTCTCGTAGTCTACCGCTTCGCTACATTGGTCTGGTCGTGTCTCGAAGAGTACAATAAGCTATTCGAGCTTATTTGGAGCCCAAAAAAGGTCAACAACTGGTCTAGTTGCCATGCTTCGATATCGCCTTTGGGTTGTGGAGGTCAGATGGCAGTCGCTTCACAGAAAATGTCGAGGTTCAGTCAAATCCGCCATTAAACTGATACAGTCAGCATCAGAAAGATGTTGACGTACTTACACAGTACTCAAAATTATCTTAATTTTCTTTTTTGACCCCTTTCCAGTGAACTCATTGTTCTAATATTTGGTACACATCTTTAATTTTGACTATAATACCATTTAAATCAATAAAACAATTTGATTTGCTCTTAAGACGAGAGTTAAGATCATTTTGAGACTACATTGTCAAGATATTTAGACGCTGTACAAGCGGAACCGAGACTCCAAGTCGAGAGCTTCGTATACTACTGGGATTAACTCTAGGATGATGAAAAAGAAATCTGATGGACATTACCTGTCCCAATGTTGGGAGGCTTTGGCTTACTATTTCCACGCTGGCCAAACGCTTTGATACAGGGTTTTATTTGAAGTTTTCCTTCTTTCGTAGCGATATGATCTGCGTATTTTTCCGTTGGTCGTCTTTTACGATCTTAGGATGAGATTGGAGTGGTGATACTTTTACAGAAAATATCGAATTTTATTTTTTTTATGAACAAAAAAAAAATCTTCAAGTACTTAACTTACCAAATGGAGTGTTATGTAATATCTTATAACCAGCGTTGATGCTGGATTACAAAAATTAGGTAAATCTGCAAAATTTCAAGTATGATACAAATCTTACACTACTGTATTCATCCACACTAATATTATAAATGCGAAAGTAACTCTGTCTGTCTGTCTGTCTGTCTGTCTGTATGTTACGCTTTCACGCCTAAACCACTCAACCGATTTTGATGAAATTTGGTATAGGGGTAGATTAGACCATGAGGAAGGACATAGGCTATGTTTGGTCGCGATAACCGACATCCGCTAGTAATTCATAATAAACGCGTGAAACTAACGATAAGCTAACTAAACTAATAATACTTTGAATTCTAATCGATAAGCGCCATCTATCGCGCTTGCTAGCAATCTATGTTTTGAATCGTATTCACTTAGATTATATACAAACCCTATAGATAAAGTAAGGGGCAATACAAAAAAATTGGTACTAATTTAGTATATCTGCATCTCATGACATGCACACGTTGGCAATGAACAATATAAACATTAGCTTACACATAACGTGTTTATAAGCTTACACATAACCTGAAAGTTCCCCATCATTATTGTGTAAGGAAAAAAAAAATTCAAGGTCAAAGGTCAAAAAATGAGTTTTTCGCGATTTTCGGCAAAACGGTAAATTTATCATAAAAGTAATTCAGACAAAAATTGTAGATTATAAAATTATCTATAAAAACGTATGAACAGTTTTTTCCTACAAGCCACCGTTTCTGAGATATACCGATTCAAAAAGTTATAAAAATTGGTATCGTCATAATACGTGGCGTACTCATGCATATTATGTTTTGAACAATTTTACTCATTTTCAGCTTGTTGGGAATTTAGCTGCTGCTGTTAGCTGCTGTATCTATACAATATACGGTCTAAGCATATTAATTATCATATATAGATATTATACTTACGTCTGTAAATGCCCGAAGGGGTAGGCAGAGGTTTATTAGCACCCACGTTTCGGCAATTATGATTTTCGGACAAAACGACGTAATAGGGGGCGAGCTTTTCTGGGTGTTTTTTGGCATTGGCATTAGGATTCTTTCTTGGTATTAAGATGTAGGTTTGGTATGTTATACTGTAGTAGTAGTTATTTTTAACGTCGTGTTGTATTGCCCCTTACTGCGTGTATAGAATTTGTGTCTAAATGTTTCAAACATAGATAGCTAGCAAGCTCGATAGATGGCGCTTATCGATTAGAATTCAGAGTATCGTTAGTTTCACGTGTTTGATACAAATACAGTAATTGTCAGAGAAATGTTCAGGTCAGGCGGTACGAAGCTAGTTGAGTTAAAACTAGTATATGATAATTGGAGTAATTTTTGAATTCCAGCATCGACGCTGGATATAAGCATTATATTAACAATCGTCGGTAGCTTATTGGTTAGAGTCGGCCCGTTACGATCGAGAGGTCCCGGGTTCGAATTCTGGCCATTACACTACCGACGTGAACCCACTCCTAGCACAAGCAATTTAGCTTAGTTGGAGGGGTTAGAGGGAATATTAGTAACTTGTGTTCTAATATTTTTTTATATATATAGGACACGTCAATTTGACTTCACCTCGCCTGATGTTAAGCAAAGGCAAAGTCTCGGAAAGAGGTTCACCATCGTAAACATGTACCATGATAACAGTGGTGGCACTCAGCTTGACGGCCTCATTAGATGCCTTTTCACGCCCCGCATAAAGGTCCCGGGACTGTAGGAAGAAGGAAACACGTAAGCTGGCAGGGAGTTCCAGGTGTTAGTGGTGCGGCATAGGTATGAGTCACTGAAACGCTTGGTTCTAGCAGGTATACTCTGCACCGTAGGTATATGGATGGCATCTTAGCCCTGCGCGTGTCGTCCTATGTAGGAAAGGAGAGGGTGGGACTAATTGGAAGAGCTCGTCAGAACATTCACCATGGTAGAGACGGTAGAATACTGCCAAAAACGCAACATCTCTATGCATTTGTTAAAGAAAACATAAGATACTATAGTCGTATATAGTATAGTATCTTATGTTTATATACAGCGTTGATGCTACAATATAGTAACTATATCGTGACTATATAGTCAATTTGGTTAGGTAGGTTGGGTACTAATTTTGGGCTTTGTTTACACTTTCCAATTTAAAATCTTGTGATATCACTGTAACATCTTGTGTCGTTATCTTAATTTGTAATGTAAATTTCCAGAATTATTACCTATCCTTTACCTATTTAACCAAACGTAAATAAGGTAAAGGCGTCTAATTCCGTGGGGTTTAGAAATTGGCGCCTAATTCCGTGGTAACGTCATAGCCTTATTGACAGCCTCTGTGGCGTGGTGGTAGTGAACGCGACTGCTACGCACGAGGCGCGGGTTCGATCCTCACTAAGTGTAAATATGGCTATTTGCATTAGTCTTGGTGCTTGTATGTATAATATGTATGTATTTACAAAAAATAAAAGGTATCTAAGTATATTTAGCCGTATTCTAGATTCTATAACACAAGCGTTGTGTAAAATGTTGTTTTTATTTATCATGCGAAAAATCCCCACGGATGGAGGTGGTTATGTCGGACTCAAACCGACTAAAACGCACGCCGTCTTTCGGTCTTTAGTTGCCGAAGGTGAGAAGCAGGAAACATATCTCTCGCACCCCGGCAGACCCAATACCATCTCTTTCGAGATGGGCCCCCTTCGGGTTGTGGGGACCATAGTGTCCCCATCTAGCCCCGGGTATGGAGAGGCGCACTCTGCTCCGTTACCGCGTGTAAAATGTTGTAGAATATTTATTTATTTATTGATTCGTTTCTATAATTCATGACTAAACCTAAGCCTTTCAACTATCAAAGCATAATAAATAAGTAATAAACTTTTCATGAACTCTGAATGCCACCAATTACATTAATTACTTCAAAATCTCGAGCTCAAGCAGAGTATTCACAATCCACAATAATTCCATACAATAATCGGGAATCGAACCTTATATGCGTCTATTGGCGGGTGATATTCGGCCGGTATGCAAACTAGCCGGTTAATAAATGTATTGGCGCTATCTTCAAAGGCGCATCTCTCTTTGGTGCGCCCGCGCCGCTGCTGTCGTGCGCGAACTGCGCCGGTCTTGCTGTAGTCAATGATACGAGATTTATACTTACGTGGTTCTACGTTTTTATTATTTTATATTATAAATAAGTATAATAGTTGGATTTTGCCAGGAAAATTAATTGCGATTTAGTTAAACTATCAATCATCTGGTCGAAATCTAACCAATTGGTCGAAAGAGTTGCTGAAAAGATCGAAATAAGTTTGATAGCAGGTGGTACCCATTTGCTAATCATAAACTGGAAAAAATTATGGGTACCGCCTGCTATCAATCTTGTTTAGATCTTTTCAGCATCAGTCGGGTTTCTTATTTTTAATAATTTATTTTATTTGTTTTTCGGTTTTTTGCCTTCTTAATAATTAAGTTTATTTCAACTTTTTAGTTATCATAATATTGCGGAGCAACAAATTGAAATTTTCATTTCATATAATTTAATTTTGCTCATTTCTCCGGTTCTACTAACCGATTTCAATCAAACAAACGTCAGATTTTAAATCTGACCAAGACCTACTAAACAAATATTAGGTCCTTACATATGAAATTGGCGTTTTTCGTACTGGCCACTTTAATCACGTATTTCTCCTCTTTGGTAAGGAATTTCAAATTCAAATTTGTACAGCTATTTACTCATGTATTTGTGCTTCGATGACCGTCATTCATTTGGTTTTTTCTTTTGTTTTTTTCTGTTTGCGTCACTCATTTTACAAAATGGAAAACTTAATATATCGCATTATTTACGAATACGAGTTCCGCCGTGGCACTAGTGCTGCGGAAACGACTCGAAGGGTGAATGATGTTTATGGCGGTCATGTTGCAAAAGAAAACACACTTCGTTTTTGGTTCCAACGTTTTCGTTCTGGAAATTTCGACCTGCAGAACAAGCCCCGTGGACGGCCTGAGACCCAAGTTGATAATGAAGTATTGAAGGCTATTGTGGAAGCGGATCCATCGCAAACCACGTCCGAGTTAGCTGCAGGCTGCGGTGTTAGTGATAAAACTGTTTTAATTCACTTGAAGCAAATTGGGAAGATTAAAAAGCTTGAAAGGTGGGTACCTCACGAATTGACTGAAGCAAACCGGCAAACGCGCGTCGACTGCTGCGTTACATTACTGAACCGGCACAATAATGAAGGTATTTTAAACCGAATCATTACCTGTGATGAAAAATGGATTCTTTACGATAATCGGAAGCGCTCAGCGCAATGGTTGGATCCTGGCCAGCCAGCCAAATCCTGCCCCAAGCGAAAATTAACCCCAATTACTTGTGAGCGTTTGGTGGACTAGTGCCGGTATTGTTCATTACAGTTTTCTGGCCAAATCTGGCCAGACTATTACGGCTGATGTCTATTGTCAGCATTTGCAAACAATGATGGAAAAGCTAGCGGCTAAACAACCTAGGCTGGTCAATCGCTCCACGCCACTGCTGCTTCACGACAACGCTAGACCACACACCGCACAACAGACGGCTACCAAATTAGAAGAGCTTCAATTGGAATGTCTAAGACATCCTCCGTACTCCCCGGACCTTGCTCCAACAGATTACCATTCTTTTCAAGGGAAAAAATTCAACTCTGATGGGGCAGTCCAAATCGCCTTCACAGATTTTATTGATTCCCGTCCGACTGGTTTTTTTAGTAAAGGGATCAATGAACTACCTATGAGATGTGCAAAGTGCATAGAAAACAATGGTTCATACTTTGATTAATTAAATATATTATATTTAAAAATATTCGACTTTTTGTTCCTCCCATACAAAACGCCAATTTCATATGTAAGGACCTAATATAACCACATCAAAATCCATTCTTTAGTTTTTACATAGTATCTAAGTATGTTTATCCGCATTCTAGATTCCATAACACAAGCTAGTTAAGCTTACCTTTCGGTTCCGGTCTAGATAGCGTTGTGTAGAATGTTGTGGAGTAAAAAAAGAGATCAGTCGGCAATTACTCCCGTAAAAGCTTAAGAAACCAATGGAATTTTATTAATGGCATTTGTCCAATTCAAAATTGTAAATGTTGACTTTCAACTTACAATCTTTTAACACCTAAATAAAACGTAGACAGCTTTGATCAGGATTCAAAAACATTTTATCACAGTTACAGATAAATTCAACAGCAAAACCAAATATAAATATATTACCTACAGCTGAATACATAAAAGATCGACACGAGCTCGCAGACGAGATGTCTCCGTGGATTAAAATGTAAAAGGATGAGCAAAAACTTAATTATCACGTATTATAACAACCTCACGCGGGTACATCTGATGTACAACTGTCACAACTCATTAAACTGTCCTTTTATGAAGCTTTAGACAGATTAAATGATTGTAGTGACAGTGTGCCCGACACTTACCTAGCCATTATCACACGGTAGGGGTGGATCTCCTTGGGGTTTCATGGGAACTTTTTAGTGCCCGTAGTTCATCGAATAGGTGTTGTTCAAGCACTTAGAATAAAATGTGATACCCGAGGTTTACCTAAAAGAAGTGTCATCCGTAGTTTATCTGAAAGGTATTCCACGGGTACATAGAACCGAATGTGGTATTCATAGTTCATCTTTAAAAGATGTTCCACGGGTGCCTAGAACAAAATCCACGATTTACTCGAAAGGTGACAGTTCATGTTAGATCCAAAGCTTGTACTTTGAAGCCCAGAATCCACTCTCGCTACCTTTTGTCACATTTTTTATCATTATCTATCACCACTTTTCCAGTAGTGAATACAATCTGACTTACAGAACTAGACTAGAAAAGCATAAGTACCTACGCCAAAATCTCGTTGCTTAGTCAGCAAGTTTCGTAGCTTGCAAGGAGGTTTATTTGAGTCTGAAGATCGTTGTGGATCCTCCATACAGTCAAGGTACTTCTTAAAGTAGTATTTCTATGAAAAATCGGTTTTTCATGATTTACCGATTCATGTTTTGAACAAAATATATTATCTTTACGAGAATAAATTAGCCAGTAGTCAATGAAAAATTGCTTAATGTACAAATTCTGAGAACTCATAATACGGTACCGCACGCTCTCAAAAATGTATATTTCGCACATGTATCGTTGTTTCCTCTCAAACGTCAATAGATCAATGGTCGTGGTTCGCGGCAGGGGCGTGAATGAGCGTGCCGCGCCGTAATTACAGGCACGGCCGCCTGAGGGCAGCACTCCCTTGCCCGCGCAAATTATTTAGTAATTTTAATTTTATTTGGACTTATAGCGCGTTCGCTTGTAGGCGTTATATTCGAGTGTTTAGTACGTGTGGTAATGTATCATTTAATGTGTCATTAGTTTGCGGAGATGGCTATCGGTGTGCAAAATAAATATGCATTCGATTTAATGTATGTAGTGATTGCGTTTGGTTTTTGTTGGAACTGAATTTTGGGATGTGTAATGTCTTATTGTACTTATACTAGTTTCTGGCCGCGGCTCCGCCCGCGTGGATGTCGGTTATCGCGACCAAACATAGCCTATGTCCTTTCTCAAGGTCTAACCTATCCCTATACCAAATTTCATCAAAATCGGTTCAGTGGTTGAGGCGTGAAAGCGTAACATACAGACAGACAGACAGACAGAGTTACTTTCGCATTTATAATATTAGTATGGATACTTACGAGCTGTTGCTCGTGATACGACACAAAACTTTTACTAGGAAATAAAATAGTTTATCTATTATTCTAGACTACGCTATCTCTAATAATTTTAATAAAAAATACAAGCTGAAGATTTGAATACGAAATATTCTTTCTAAGGGGAATACTCTTCTCAACTGCATGGACATACTTAAAATTTTCTCATGGATTACTTTATTTATTCTGTAATATTATGACCTTATTTTGTAATATTATGTAGTGACATCATACTTTTTGCCAACTATACTTTAATTTCCTTTTTCTTCCGGTCCCGAAATACTTCTCAAATTTTAAAAGGGGAAAACAGGACCGCAGTCTCGGTCCCAAAAGCCTCCCTACCCGACACATTCTGGGTATTTCGAGCATTCAGAATATGTTCATAGTACTTAGCTCAGTTAGGAGGTGCTATAGAGCGTACATGTTCCAGACAAAAAATATTTTTTTTTTTGTATTTTTTATTTATTTAGTTATCTCATCCAGCCAGTTCCATTTCTTTTCTCGCTCTCATTAATTCTAATAGATCAATATCAATTCATCCCTACAAACTTTGCAACAAATGTTACTCGATGAGTTATTAATTAATTAATAAAAATATTATTACCATTTCTTTTGTCGAGCGTCGTGCTCTTGTGCTCGGTGAGCATCATATGATCTTTATCAGTAGGTAGCACATGAATACTTGTTTGTCCTGCAGGTGTGTGAAGATTCTTAAGTTGAAAGAATCGTACATTGGAGCCAGTGTTCGTCAAAGAGGAGTACACGTACAGTCACCAACAAACGTTGATGTAGGTTCCATTATGATCAATAAAAGATGATCGTGTGGAGACTTCGAAATTTACGAGGTTTGATAACATAACATAATATAAACTCACGCCTGTATTCCCCGAAGGGGTAGGCAGAGGTGCTAGCACCCACATTTCGCCAGTTTATGTTTAGGTCCCAATGTAATAGGTGGCGAGCCTATTGCCATCAACCGGGCACTTATAAACCTGCGATAAATACACACATAACTTCGAAAAGCATCGAAAAGTCATTGGTGTGTGCCATGGTAAACCTGGGATCGAACCCGAGACTTCGTCTCAGCAGTCCATTACCCATACCACTAGGCTACCGCACAGGTTTGATGCATCACTTTAATTGAGTTTAATTTATTTTATTCTTGAAAATCATCTTACAACATCCATTATTATTCACCTCACTGGGTCTCATCACCATTATAGATAGGTACCAATTGTACCCATAAAATTTTACCTATTTCGGCATTCCAGAGACTATCTGCTTACTGTTAAATATTTGCATTGGGTGGGAATCGAACCAGCTGTATGACTTTGGCATTTTTATGGATGTGTTACTATCTGACCATTGAAGAGTTACTTATATATTTGGGAAGTAGATATATTATTATAATTGTAACTCATCTAATTCAATGCGGGTTATGTTTCACTACTATTGATCCATTTCTACTGGAGTTACAACTTTGAGAATATAGCTGGGATTCGTATCGTTAAGAAATATAACTTTTCTTTTATTTGTGTTTCTAATAATTATTGATATTATTTCCAATAGGATATCCATAAATATGAAGGTCATCTATCCATCGCCAATTGAATTCATGTACGCATTTATTTCCCCTGGAAAATAATATTAATAATTTTAGTGTTTTTCTTTCAATTTAATTTCATTTTCTTAAGATATTCAAAATAAAGATAAAGGAAAAAATAAATAACAAATAAAAATATGAATAAACTTTTATTGTTCCTTATAAATTTTCTTACAAATAGGAAGAACTTAGTTTCGCAGCGCGAGTGTTTCGTGTCTAAAAATCTAAAAATTGCAGCGATAGACTAAAAAAACAATTTAACTAGTTATAATTTTAGTACAAATAATTATATTCTATGAGATATTTCTTTATTAAAATATTCTTACAGTTTATACAGAAAAAGTAGGTGTATAAATTTTTATTACTAAAACAATATAAAAATACGACTTAATTTATATATCTACAGGCTTATGGAAGATCTACATTTGATTTAATTCGACGCTCATTCTATTGTTAACTACAAAATATACAAAAATAGTTACAAATAAATAATCTTTTACATAGGAATCGCAATATTCGCTACCTCCGCGGTATACGGATAGGGATGTACAAAAATATTTTTAGGACTTCTCCACATAGCACCGATTCGGATTAAACTATAACAGCATTTTTTTTATTTATATTTTTTAACATTTTTAACAACCATAACATCCACTGTTACAAATTGCCGCCGTTATATTTAATTTCGTATAATTTATTTATATTCTACAAGGCACAGACAATTTTGGAACTTCATACATTCAGTTTATTTTGATTTTTACTAAAATTATATATTTTTTTATTTCCCTACAAATCATATAAATTTACTTAACGTATGTTACTTTCCTTTTTGATTTATTCACAGTTTATGCAATAAATAAATGAAAGGTTTTACACAAATAATACAAAGTTGCTAAGCCTGCCAGCATAAGAATCGCTCAAACCACAGTCTCCCCGACTAATGGCAAACAATTTCCGTAGAAGCAAAACCCCCTTTATATCGAGTGTAGGTTTAGTAGAATTTTCTTATATCCATATATCCAGAGGAAAAGTGAAAGCAGTATACATTTGGAAGGAAATCAACTCTTTGGGCTACATTTTAGGAAGAGTCCATTTACTACCCCTCGTCAGTCCTTTCTAGTCAATTGCTGTAACAGGTCTGTCGCACCCCTGCCAGTATCACGCTGAATTCATCTTCTGGTCTAACGACGTCACTACCAGGAGCGCTGGGAGGGTACGTTGTAGGCGGTGGTCCAGCAATGACCGACGCGTACGGGGATGCGTACATCCTCTCCGAACAGTACTCCGGGCCAGGAGCCTGCTCACCGCAGTATGGAGGCCGGGGATAGCCCTGCTGTTGATCGTATCTATACTGTTGCTGATGCTGCTCCATTTGCCCCTCAGTTCCATAGTCCAAGTATTTGTCAAACTCCCTAGCGTCGACATCAGATTCAGGAGAACCCGTTCGGATTTCTGGACGGGGATGCATGAAATTTTGCTCCCCATCCTGCTGCTGATTCGACGGTGGTTCTTCGGAGAAGTAAGTGCCACCAGTGTCGTACTCTGTTTTTGGTTGATCAGGATAATGGGACACGTATGAGTCCTCAGTTTTATACATTTGCTCATATTGTTCATATGGATGATATTGAATGCTGTATTCCGTTGGCATGGGGCCACTAGGAGCTGATGAAACTCTAGGTGTAGTTGTTCCTAAAGCTTGCTGGTCCTGCGAAGTAGCTACTGGTGGGAAAAATGTCCCCGTGACAAGCGGAGGCTGCTCAGTCAAAGTCCTCTGAGTGCACATCACGTACATACCGTTGGCCATACCCATGGCTGCTACGGGCGCTGGCGAGAAGGACCCCGGCGTTCTATAAGTTTTGTAAGGAGAATACGAGTCAGACATGGAAGACGCATTGATAGCACGCCTCCTTTCTTCATATTGGAAGTTTTCTTTTTCATTTTCGATTGGTGAGGCGTCAGGTGTGGGGAGTGGAGCCTCAGCAGGTGCGCTTCTCCTGCCTTGAGGTTCAGGGGAGCGAGCTGGGGAAGACTCTGGTGTCTGAACGTGTCCGTTGAATTGCTGGTTAGCCTGGAAGTCTGAGGCGAGTGGCGAGGTTCGGTATGGAGAGAATCCGGCGCCGGGGTTGTGCGAGAATCGAGCGTCGGGTGAGTCAGTGCCGGCGGTGTAGGGCGAGCCTAGTGAAGCTGACGCAGCCGGTGGAGCACTGGCTGGCGTGCTCGGTTGGTTGGGGCGTGCCTTGTTCTGCTTCCGTCGCCGAGGTCTATACTTGTAGTTCGGGTGCTCGGTCATGTGTATCACTCGCAGACGCTCCGCTTCCTCGACGAACGGCCGCCTGTCTTGCGGTGTGAGCGAGCGCCACTTTTTACCTGAAAATAAAAAAAAATGAAAATGAATCGATTGTGTTTGACGGCGTACAATGTTGCTACACGTTTTTACCGAGCGGAGAAAATTGACGCGCCAAGAGATGTCGTGGTGATATTACGATATTATTTATGATACTTTTTATTCGTTCGAGAAGTTTACGAGCTTAGCGTGAAAACTTAGTGGAGAATATATAGGTATATTCAAGTTTATGTATTACAATATTTCATGCAACTTTGAGAACGTCTTTTGCTCTCATAATATGCTTTAGTACCAATATTTTGTACTTTCCTAATTCATATTTACAAATAAAATATGGAGGGATCTGTTAAGCAACAAAAATATGCTTTTCAATGTCTTTATTGTATTTTTATGAAAAACGCTTTTTACCATAAATTTCGAAAGGGTTTTAAGTGTTTTAGGACTGCAAAGGGCAAGGATTGGATGCAACCAGGATTACCGCCAGGACGATAATGATGAATTACTTTCGTACAGTTGTTGTGTTATGATATGATGTAGCTATATGAAGGTAATACCACTACGAAAGCTATACTACGCGCACAAGACTGTATTATACGTTACCGCATCGTGGTATCTATAACTTTTATTTATCCTGAACAGGCGTACGAACTAGTGTGATCTTGATTTACCATTTAAGTTAGGTATGATTATTTTTCTAAGATTTAAATTAGGCAGAAAAAGCAAGACGCTTAAGGTGTAAGGCATAAAACAGAATCATACAAATCGATGCGGTTTTGCTCAGTTATCGTGGCAATACGTACGATTTATTCTGATTAAGCCGCAATCTTATGCCTTTTCTGTATAACTCACGCCTAAGGGTGTGAGTGAGACTTCAGACATAATTGTTACAAACACATTTGCTACTTTTATGATATTAATCAAAGTAAGACAGCTGTAACATTATACTTCACGCTCAAGGGTATTATTTTACGCATATATCCGTAGAAAAGAAACTATCCGAGACTAATATTAGTGGTATGTAAAATAAACAAAATAGATTTAGCCAGTCACAAAGTCAAGGTAAATAATCACGATACTGTATTATCAACTAACTATAAAACATGGACTATGAGCGTATCATAAATCTTTGAACAACACTTACAAGTCCATAAAGAGAATTTGAACATTATTTTTTAGGTGATAAAGTTTAAATTACTCTGTGGCTTAAAGTGTGAGATTCTGAGAGAAATTATCGAGGAGTCCGAACAATCTTTAAGGATATTTATCAAAGAGACACTGCTTGCTACCGGCAAAACAAACAACTTCACTGCTAGTGATGGGACGCGTCGATATAAAAATACTCATTTATCAACAAGAATTTTATTTACAAGTGATTTATTTTCAAATGTAAATGGATGATACATACTTTTATTATTATTGTTTTGACAGATAAACGTTGTAAGTATGTTTAGTGAGATTTTAGCATGTTTGGAAATTTATATGATCTTTTGTGAAGTTTCACCGCGACTTGTAATTATAGTGTTTAAAAGGTTGTATTTTATGTGATCATTTGAGACTTTATGTTTATCATTTTGTACTAAGGACAAAAATTTGTTCTAATAAATTCGTTACTTGGTAACAGATGAAAGGAAAAATGAATGTGCCAATGACGTCTTAGAATGGTTGCCAAGTTTTACAACGGTTACCATTATCGTGAATGATTGCTTTCATCCTGTCTCGTCACAGTACGTTGTCGTACTCATAACTTTGAACTAAAAGCCCAAGGATAGAGGATGTAGACTAATATGACCATGGAAGGCGTTCAGTGTACAGGAACTTAAAAAGTTTAATTATCTTACAAAATTAGAAGCCGTGTGTATTGATTGCAGAGGACAAGAAGTTAAAGTATATATCACCCAGAGGCGTGCTCTCATTTTTTTTTACCGTGGGGGAAAATCCTTCATGGATGTTATGCCGGACTCCTACCGACGAAGAACCCCCACGGTAACGCCCAGCAGCCTATGGTTGGGAACCCCGGGTAAGCCCTCGGAAGGATGTCCCAGTTTCGCTATGGCGTGCTCTCATAGCGAAACTTAGTGAAAAAATTCAATCAAATAAGACTAATTTTGAAGAATGTTCGGTGAGTGCAGTAGCTATGTAAGCTTTGAAAAAAAAAATTGCAAATTTCATTCTCTAAAGATAAAAAGAAAGCAAGATGGCTATCCTACAAATCAATCAATGCCTACTATTACATAAATATAAACGAAATATTAATGTATAACAAATAAAAACCTTTGAAGTCAAACATGTAGGTACATAACAATTTTACAACGATACGTCGGGTAGGTAAACCAGTTTGAGTGATGTCAAATGTCATCTTGACAAATTAAGGGAAAAGGCTTCCTGTAGTGCGGCGCCTAATTCCATTAGTCGAATTATATTTACCCAACTTTTTATCGATAATTAATGATGAAACTATCTCGGAGATTAAAAGCGGTTGTCAGTAAGATGGGTGTGCCTATTTTTTTATACTTTAGCAAGGGTATTTTGGCTGTAAGATTAGTGTTTAATATCGAATAGTTGTGATTATGATAATGATAATGTAATGATTGTTAATTTTTTTTTAGGATAATAGGTACCTACATGGTGACTTTAAAAGCCCTTATGAATAATTTTCAATATATTATTTTATAAGTTCAATGAAAAATAAAGTAATAGGTACGTAGTATGACATTTGATCCGCGTTGTGCTACATAAATTAAATTTAATTAAAAATGGTTTACAAAAAATATAACAGTAATATTTTAAAAGTTATGTTAAAGTTAACTTTGGTTTATTTTATTTTATATAAAATTCGTAATAAGAGTAACTAAAAGCGCCATCCATTATTGTGAGGTCTCTCAGAGCATATTAACCTATTTTATTTTATTAACTATTACAAAAAGCATTTTTACGATGTAATTCACGTAAAATTTACAAGATTTCGCAAAAAATACTTTCAAAAATTGAAATATAAGACAAAAATTTAATTGTTAAGTATAATAAATCATGTTAGAATTACTTTGACAAGAACATAAATATTTCTTGATTACATACGTAAAAACCAATCACTAGAATGTTTTAGAGAAAAAAAAAACAAGTTTAAACTAGTGTTTTATGATAAATATTTTTACTTTTTTCTATAATAAATCACCATACAACTCCCAGCCTACGCGTTTTAATCAAGATCTTTTAAAACAATCGCTCACATAGTCACATATGGTTCGAATAAATCATTTGTCGAACTTAGTACCGATAACGGAACGACTACCGGATTCCGTGTCACGTCACTAGTTTCGTTGCGAAATATTTCACTGGCACAACATCTAATAAAGCTTTTAGAATGTTTATTGCTTGGGTAATGAACGGAGGTTTGCCGGCTCGACACCTGGGCAAATACTGGGCTATGGTCTGAAGTGGTTTGGGAACGCATTGTGATTAAAGTTGCTACAAGATTGGTATGGTTTTTTGTCTTTTTTAAATAACCGGTATTCTTGGCGTTAGTGTAGGTTACGGTAATTACTTATCGTTTGGTGGTACGGTTTATTTGTGACCTGACTTCACATAAACCCAGAGTTATCATCACCATCCCGCTATGCGTTACCCGGGTCCTATCCGAAGTTTCATCTCGGAGTCCGGGGTCCGCATTTTCCAATTCCTTGAAATACGCATGTAATAAGTGTTCATAATGTAGAAAAAAACAATGTACAGGACTTTTTGAAATCCGATAATATAGTAAACTAGGTAGCTGTTGCCCACGTCGCGCGTCGGTGATTGCGACTCAACATATCCTATGTCCATACGCAGGCTCTAAAATATCTGTGTACCAAATTTCATCATGTTATTTTCAAAAATAACGAAGTTCAAAAATTTCATCCTCTATTTGATCTCTTTGAACACCTTCGTCGAGATAATTCAGTGGTTTAGGCGTAACAGACAGAAGGACAGACAGAAAAAGTTACTTGCGCATTTATAATATTAGTACTTATGGATAATTAAGTCTTTATATTTATAAAACCTTTGTTTGACTTCTTGCTGTTCGGTGACTTCGATTATTTTTTGGTGTCCATTAAAAATGGTTGCTTATAATTTTATTAATTACTAGCTGTTACCCGCGACTTCGTCCGCGTTTAGTTCGGAATAGCTCAAACTCATTATTAAACATGGTGGAAGATTTTCATCCCAACTGGAACGGATGTACCCGAAATACTGGAAATAGTGAATTTTACGCAAAGGAAACATTTCTTTATTTTAAAAAAGAAACAAAACTGTACTCAAATCATTTCGAAAACTCGCTTGACATCTTCCACCTTGTATTTTTAAATTAAATATTATGAAGACAGTCTTTTGAGTGACTGACTTATAAATACAGGCTAAACTACTGAAAACTACGATAAATTGACAGACTTCTTCTATGGGCTTGGCAAATATTGCGAAAGGATTTTGAAAAATTCAACATATTGCTGACGAAATCATTATCAAGTATGTGATGAACATTGTTATATGTGGACTTGGTAATGTTCACCAGTTTTAATGGTTTAAATATTCTTCCCTCCTCCCAAATTCTTAAAACATGCTGCCACTACTTACGAACTGAACAAATTAAAATAAGTACATCAGGTATCATACAAAATAGTTTCAAGAAAACCCGGTGCCTTGCACGCCCTGAGCAGTGAGCAGTGGTTCTCTTCTTTGCCGAGCCAATGGTGGGTAGTTCCAGTTTTATGATAAATTCCATTGACCACAGTCACATCGTTGTTCATTGCTTTACACACAGGTAGAGAAGAGGGGCGCAGTAGGCAAGAGAGCAAATACAGCATTGACTTGGATGGGGTCATATAGCCTCATTTTGCTATATATTCCTTGTATTGGTAAGCTTGTTTCCAGCAGATGATGTAGATACTTCCAAATTGATACTTGAGTTGATGTCCACGTGGCGGATTTTTTTAGTCTGATGAAATTTACCGGAACTGAGTGTTTCTCTGCCCACATTCAGTCTCTTTTATATGTATAATAGGAGCAGCGGTATCTTTTATATACCTAATACATAGGTTGGCTTCTCCTGGCGTACTGTTATCATTTCTGGGATAGATTTACGTATTTACTATTAGATACCTACTTATTAGACGGAATCGTTAATATCGCAGCGGCGTGCGTTGGTAGTCATCAGGTCACTAACATTGTATAATGTCTGCAGTTGCATAAAGACGTTGTCTCTCTGGCTGTATTTTAGCATTTCTACCGCACCACGGCGAGTGAAAGAGCCTATTAGGAGTCTTTCAACTAATCTCTCCTTCCTTCCGTCAGTCACATACGGTAGAAATAAAGCCACCTCGAACCAAGCTGTTCGGAACTTCATTTCTTTATCAGGCGGTTAAGAACTGTATTGCTCAGCCCACACATGTGTTTTCTTCTTTTTAAGATCCGGAGTTTTTTATATAGGACACGTCTATTTAACTTCACCTCGACTGATGTTAAGCTAAAGGCAAAGACTCGGAAATAGGGTCACCATTATAAACGTGTACCATCTTAACAATGGTGGCACTCAACTTGATGGGATCATCAGAAGCCTTTATACGCCCCCCTTAAAGGACCCGGGACTGTAGCAAGAAGTAAACCGTGAGCTGGCAGGGATTTCAGTTCTTAATGGTGAAACATAGGAATGGGTCACCAAACTGCTTGGTTCTTGATGGAATATTCTGCTCCGTATGTGGATGACATCTGAGCCTTGCATGCGTTGTCTTGTGTAGAAAAGGAGAGGGTGGAACTAATTGGAAGAGCTCATCAGAACATTTACCATGGTAGAGACGGTAATACGATAGGGACAACTATCTCCCAGAATACGTAATGTGTAAATGTAAATGTGTATTCAGAGAAGGTGCAGCGACTTCCTCGATGAGCGCGGCTTTTTTGGTGATAGCTTAGGCTACCCATCACCCTAGCCGAAGTAATCCGTGCTCTTCACGTTGAGACCGCCTATTTATGATAGATAACCAAGGCAGGTATACTGGAGTAGCCAACCCCAGAATACCCCGAATGCCCCATTCCTCGGTAAAATTTTAATCGGTTTGATTCCAATATTGTGCTTACCCCGATATGGTGGAATCGGTATCGATGGGGGATACCAGTTTCAGTTTTATGACTTCTCAGGCGGGTGGGACCACTGTTTTCATTCTCCGAAATGAAGAATTTTGTATAGATCTAAGAATATTAAATAATAAGTTCTACTATTACTGTCACACAGTCTAGTTTTATGTACTACCTATAGAATACTAAGCATAGAATTTATATTTTACTTCAAATAAAACTATAAATACAATAAAATACAACAAAATACACAATAAAATAAAAAAGTTAAACAAAAGTAAATAAAAACCATAAAAAAGGAAAATTACGTTTCAGATGGATTCGAACGCGACTCAGCTAAGTTATAAGTCCACCGCAGACGTATTGAGCCACAGTTACCATTAAGTTATAGTGTGAAATAGACGTTTACATATTAAGTCATAAAAACATTCTGTCCCATTCCTTATTATAATAGCGTGATGATATTAATTATGAAAGCCAGGAGTCTTTTTACCGAACCAGCTGCTTACTAATTTGTTGGATTCGAGAGAAAATCGTTCGAGAACAATGTGAATTCTATCGAGACACTTGCTGTGCCGAAGATTCTGCAGTAACCTGACCTGACTTGGCTGAGATGTACAACTCTGGCCTTTCGGAGTTCTTCAGATTCCTATGACCTAAATAATATCTTCTTGTTAGCATTGTTACTTCTTTATTGGTTCGATCTATTCACACAATCACAAATTGTTAGCCGTGATATGCTATTATTGACATAACTTTTTTATTTATGAACCGATTTCAATAAAACAAACACTAAATGTTAATTGAAGCCTACCACAATATATTAGTGAAAACCACAACCAAATCCGTTCAGCCGATTCTGAGATTAGCGTGCACAAACTCACAGACAAACAGAGAAACAGAGAAACAGAGAAACAGAGAAACAGATAAACAGATAAACAGATAAACAGACAAACAGACAAAAATTCCAAAAAACGTTGATTTGGCTTCTATTACGTTTATAAAGTCCCCCTATAACAATTTTTCTCATTTCCTTTCCATGTACAGACATCGATCGTTTACAGATTTATTATATGTATAGATTGCGTTTTATATGCCGCGAATGTAATAATTAACGTTTCAATAAAATAACTGTTGTCGTTGTGCAACGCAAGTAGTTGGTGAAACTAGTTTTTACCCGATGAATTTTATTTTCATACATACATACATATAATCACGACTTTATCCTCAGAGGGTTAGACAGAGGTCAATTAACACCCACATTTCACTAATCAATGTATTCGGTCTCACGTAATAGGGGTGAGCCTATTGCCGTATTCGTGGCACTATCGAGCCATAAATCTGAGGCTGAGTCTTGGCTGTATATATCTGTCTGATGTTAAACAGCCCTATCCCTTAGTCACCTTGTACGACACAAGGGACGAGATGGGGTAGCCCAAATTTTACTCTGCCGGGAACCACACGGCATCGTCTTTATAAACATAACTGTTCAGATATCACTGGCTTAACTGTAATACTTCGATGTCGCCAATGGTTTGTGTAGGTCATATATGACAGTCCAGTTCCCCGAGGAGGGCCAGACCATAAGGATGGCTCTGGGTCAGCCGGGGTGCGAGGGATATGTCAAAACAACCTCACCCCTGGCCTAGCACCACGACGCTCAGACGGGGCGCGGTTTTAGTCCGACATAACCTCCCCTTCCGGCTTCGGCGGGGGAGGTATCCGAGGGGATTTCCGCACAAAAAAAACAGGCAGTCCAGTCCAGTCAAATACATAGTTTGATAGAAAAAAGCGGATCCCGTACTCCAAGGTGGAAGCTTCGGATGTGGGGAAGAAGAATTGTCTAAAGTGTTCTGAACTAAAGTAAAAACAGCATCTCCAATGCTAAGAACATCCTTCCCTGTTGTATCACTTGTATCCTTGGCTATCATCGGATTCTGAGGACCGTGTAGTTCCTCTCATTCTTCTCCGAACTTGGGTCTCGAAGATTTTTTTTTTTTTTTTCTTCTTATAAAGAATATTAGAACCGTAGTTACTAATATTCCCTCTAACCCCTCCAGCTAAGCTAAATTGCTTGTGTTAGGAGTGGGTTCACGTCGGTAGTGTAATGGCCAGGACCGAACCCGGGACCTCTCGATCGTAAGGTCGACTCCTTAACCACTAAGCTACCGACGCTTAAGATCTTGATGAAGCCCATAAACAAATACGCTTAAACCAGTACTCCAACAACAACAAAAGTCTCCTCCGCCTCCGGACCATCGCATATTTATAATAATAATTAGTTAATAGGACCACCAGTGTCGTGTAACCGAAGCCGAGCGTTATCACTAGTGATGTAATTGAGTGGAGTCGATACTGCGCGCGCGCCGAACGGAAGCACGCGTGTCAATTGCATATTATCGATAGCTCTGTAAAGCGAGATGGAGAATGCTAGTTAGAGTAATTTGTAATGGATAGATGAGAATATGACGCCTCATTATGCGAGGTTGTCGGACTTTTTATAGCTGGTTTGTGTTTCGTAATTATTATTTTTTATTTTTTTATACATGACACGTCAATTTGACTTCACCTCGCCTGATGTTAAGCTAAAGGCAAAGTCTCGGAAAGAGGGTCACCATCGTAGGTACTAGCTGCAGCCCGCGATTTCACCCGTGCCGATTTTTTTGTATACCTCCCGTGGAACTTCTTGAGCATAGAGAGGGATTATTAGTAATTTCGGTTCTAATAATCTACATAAAAAAGTGGCCAAATCAGTTTCACGCTTATAAGCATCCATTTTTATTAAGTACATTTATCAGTAGCTACAATATGTGATTTGTTGTATGTAATGTAAGGGATGGTTAAGAAATTAATCACAACTCGGTACCCACTGCTTACTTGAAGTGAGTAGGGAGCCCGTCTTACAATCGAGTGGTGCTGGTTTCGATTCCTGGCCATTACACTACTGACGTGAATCCAGTACTAACACTAGCAATTTAGTTTAACTGCATTGGTTAAGTTAAGAGTAATTTTCGCTACCATTTTTGCAGACTAAAGCCCATATTCTAGAATGTAACTCAGCCTGAATTGCGATTTATCTGAGGACAGATTGTATAGACAGATTGATAGTTTGACATATTGCCTATACAATCTGTCCTCAGATATATCGCGATTCAGGCTGAGTGGTATTCTAGAATACGGACCTAAATGCAACCACGAAGATTATGTGATAATTTAAAATGCAGTTACACCTAAGTTAAAAGATATTATGATAGAGGTTCCAATCTTCTTTTTTTACTATAGAGGTTTGAACCTATAAGGCTAGACGACCACAGTGCCGGTCAGCTAGTTCATCACTATGTAATCACTTATTCTTATCTATACAATCTTAACTCAAAAAAGAGTTTTTTTTTTCAATCTTGATAATTCTATGGAGATCAAATACATAGAAATAAATGTTGACAGTGACAGTTGGTTAGGTTAATCAACTAAAGTGCTTACGTCACTTATATATATATCATATTAACTCAAAAAAGGCGAAATATCGTCCCAATCTTGATTGTGACAAACATATTGTTAAATAATCGTAGAAAACCACCCAGTAAAGTAGGATATCTGTATCACGTAATAAATGGGACATTGTTAACTCGACGATGAGGGATAGTAGGGCTCACTCAAAGATTACGCTAAATGACACGTATCAATCAAAGCGGAGATGTGACAGTTTTTTGACTTATACTGGTTTTGTCCCTAGTGAAGTTTACAAATGCACTTTTTTGACACTTGTTTTTTTTTATTTTGGGTATACCTACATTGCCAATTTGATCGATTGTCCTCTTCGATATTTAAAAATAGATCCTACTAATATTATATTCGCGAAAGTTTGTGAGTATGAATGGATAAATGTTTGTTACTCTTTCACGGCTGGAGAGAGATTTGGTATGGAGTTAGCTGACACCCTGGATTATCACATAGGCTATGTATGGTCGCGATAACCAACATCCCTTTTACTATGACTATGAATTATCTTTGTGGGTTTCTATACACTAATAAACCGCTATTTTATATTTTATCTCAGAACGATTCCGTTTTGTTAATCGGAAGAACGGAATCCTAAAAATTACGTAAAAGTGAGAAGCGTGTTTTTTTATAATTGTGGCGTAGGTAATAATAATACGATTACGTACCTATTTTACTTGATGACGCAATATGCCATGATGTCATAATAATGATAAATCTGAAAAAGCTGCCACCGGAGTCGATAGGGGAGCTTATGTCAGACCCGAACCAATGAATTGGAACATGAATGGATGTCCCACTAGAACATCGTGCAAGCAATAAAGTCTTCTGCATATCCAGAAATAATTAATGGCGAGTGGTATTTTCATCCTGTGATTTTCCACGACATTCCTTATGGTAAAACATTTAATTTTTGACCAGGTCCGTAACTAACTGGATTGTACTTTCTCATTGGATCACAGATTCACGTCCCCTTGGTGGTGCCAACTTTCGCATAGAGACTGGTTTTCCGTCTCAGGTAATCAGAGAAGCTAACAATCAGATTGACATACGTAAGTACGCCTAGATCGACCTTTACTGGAGCACCCATCCATCCTAATATTATAATTGTGAAAGTAACTCTGTCTGTCTGTCTGTATGTTACGCTTTCACGCCTAAACCACTGAACCGATTTTGATGAAATTTGGTATAGGGGTCGATTAGACCTTGAGAAAGGACATAGGCTATGTTTGGTCGCGATAACCGACATCCACGCGGGCGGAGCCGCGGGCAAAAGCTAGTATTTCATAAATCCGTCTAAGCCCATCGTAACCATAGATAATGTTAACGGTAAATTAACTCGGCATCCAGAAGCCATGTACCTATCAAAATATAAAATAAAAAAATATAAATGATAACACTATGGCCGGCCAATCGATCATGCTTGTTGTGACGCGGTGGTCCCGTCAACTCCTGCGCACCGTCATTAATTAGATCATCATTATCATTATTATACTAATGATCCGTATAATGATTAATTTATATTATGGATTATAATCGTTTTGGGACCGTGTTTAGGTATTTTGATATGTTTTGATTGTTAATTTTAGATGAGAATATATTATTGTTTGTTTGGATTTCATCTAATATGACAGTTATAACAGGAAATTCGATGCATTTAGTTAAAAGTTACATAGAAAGTTATAAAAAGAGATTTTCCTAGGTAAGTTATTAATTACAGAAGAATACTAGGGGCCATAACAACACTACAGCGAATCAATTTTTTTTATAACTCTCCATTACTTCTCTTTGTTCTCTATCTATTCTCTTATCTTCTCTTATTCCTTAGCAGAAAAGAAAAGGTAGAGATTTGAAGCTTTTATTTCCACGAAAAGAGAAGGTCGTAGGACAGAATGTGTTTGAAGAAAAGCGGACGTATAATCTTCTTCCTACTCCTTTAGAGCTCCTTTAGAGATCCATATACTCACCCTGAAGGGGTGGGCAGAGGTGTAGTAGCACCCATGACGTAATACGGAGTGAGTCTATTGCCGCCCAGCGAGCAGTTTATCTTGAGCTGTACGTTTATTGTCGGATGGAGAACAGCCCTATCCCTTAGTCGCCTTTTACGACATTTATTATAGGAGGATCGGGTGAAATGGCGCACATTGGGAGAGGTATATGCCCAGAAGTGGACTGCGGTGGGCTCTTCATCAATCATCTTAGCGTTAGTCTCTTCTACGTAACTTTTACTTTGAGGCCCAGATCCCCTGCTCTTTCTCTCTCTTCTCCACTTCGCATAGTTTTCAACATTAATATATGTAGGTATGTATGTATGTATGTATATTTAAAGGACTCCAATATCTTTCCAAACATTATGACCTATACGTGAGTTCCTGTCACGTCTCACAAAAGTGTAAATTACTGTTTTTAAACATAATTGATATTCAAAGAAAGGCTATCGAAATATTGCGACTAATACCGTAGTATACCTTGCCCCCAATCAATCGTTGAACTCGCAGTAGTTTCACAAACCACCGATAGATGGCAGCATCGATTTTTTGCGCCGACGGATGTCCAAGAGCATGCGATGCATTCTAAATGTATACCTACCATCCTTGTCTACCAAGAGTAAATCCTATATGCCGTCTCGTTCTATGAAAATATTTTTTTTTGCATTTCGATTCCAAGTGCGTGGTCAATTTTGTCGTTTTTTTTTAAAGTCTTGTCTCATAGTCTACGGTGGACAGTGGCTGTTGGTTTTATTGCTGTGCGTATAGCTTTTTTTTTATTTCGGATCGCGATGCAGGGTCATGTTGAAATTATTGGCTGAATTTAAATCATGGACGTTGAGGAAAGAATAATATACTTATTGGTGGATCGGTATCATTGATTTCGTTTGCTGATTTTGTGTGGAGACTGTTAACATTATGTTGATTTTTAACCTGAATACTTACATTCATAGTCTAGAAAAATACGCAGTCATGAATCTCGACTTGATACTAATTCTACGTATAGAGTGTATTCTAGAACTGAACTTTTATAAAATAACCATTTAAATCGAAACTCGTGACTCATTTAAGTATTCAGGATAAAAAAAAATGCGTACTACATATCGTTTTCGAATGTGGGTTTTGATATCTGAAGCTCGAAACATTATAGGAAACTTTCAGCTAATAGCAATAGTAAATATGATTATAAGGAAATGTAATGAATTTAAAAAAGTTGTCGTTTTATCGATACTGTTCATAGAGATCTCTGGATCATTAAGTTAAGAGAATGTCAGTAAACTTTTGTTAAGGTGTAAGTCTAAAAAGAAATTGATAAAACTATAAAGGATCCTAACTTTACTACATGTATCTTGAGAAGTATTAAGCTTTACACCAATCTAGCAACAACCATACAGTTGAAGCAGACCAAATTCAGATCCTACCTATTTCTAAAACGACACCATGCCTCCATACCGTGCGGAATGACGGTCATTCCAGGCAACGTTATCTACAAACAGAAGCCTTCAAGGGCCTGCCTCCGAAGCGTCTGCGCGGACATTTTTTCCGCCGGTTCCGCGAAACGCTGCGAAATAAAACGGCAAAGCTGCCGAAATGCATAAACCGACGCTTATTCGGCTCTGCTATGTTGGCGGAAACGAAACATTCTGTATATGGCGTGTGGCATAAGCTGAAGCGATTGTATTTTTTTGTTTCTTTCTGCCAGTAAAATTTTCTTTTTGACAATGAAACTAAGAAAAATGGTAAAAAAAAAACAATAGGCTCATCCCTTTCTTGGATTCAGGTCCAACCAACATCTGGATGTTAATAAATCTAGATTTTGAAAAGTGGTAAAGGTTCAAAATGCCTTGGATACCATGTACTAACTCGCCAATAAAGTCATAATTTCAATATTTCAAATTTAACTGAAACAGATTTAAACAAACTTTTTGTATTACATAGAAACGTAGGTCCAGATCCTTAAAATAATACACACTTTACACCTGAAATCCGCTCTCAAACTCGCTCGCTGTCATCTCCTGCCTTGTCTCACACCAAAAACCGATGCACATGTTTAGTATGTAATAAACTTAACATCTCGCAGTAAACGTGTGCCTTTGGCGAGCATTGTGCGCGAAGCACGCGCAGTTCGTACCGAAGACGACGCCTCCCGCACTTAGCAGTATAAACTACTTGATGTTACGACGGTAGGTAAGAGCTATGAAAACGTAAAAACGGACTAAACGTACAAAAACCTACACCTTTATGAACATTCCGGGAGACGTACGCCTGGGGTTATTGTGGAAAATGTATGCGAAATTGCAGCGCAATGCGAATTGCTTTTCTCGATAAGAATTGTATTTAACATGTTGTATACTGCCTGCGGCTATATACATGTGAAATACTGGCCATGTTACCTACTTGTGCGATATAAAGCAACATCATAGTATGTGAATTTTATTTGATAGTGTTGAAATATTACTTCTTGTTACTATAGTTTTTATTGGAGAAACTTTATTTATGACACCTCATTTTTTAAAGAATATTATCAATTTACTAATATTCTTTCTAACCCCTCCAACTAATCTAAATTACTTGTGACTGTAATGTGTTGAATTCACCCCGCCTGATGGTAAGTTGAAGGCAGTCTCAGGAAAGACGGTCATCATAACAATGATGGCACTCGGTTTGATGGCCTCATCAGAGCCCCGCCTAAAGGACCCTGGGGGTTAACTATCATTTGACCTTGAAAACCAAGACGAAAGTCTTCGCTAGAGCTTTATCTGTCTACAGGTATATCAGTTACACTTGAAGTGGGTATTTCCCCCGTACATTCGTTATGATTGTTATTGAAATCCACAAAAAGTGGTTGTAAGTACAAAAATCCTTAATGCTAAGTAAATAATGCGAAAGTGGTTCTTTCAAATCCATCAAAATAATTTTAACTTCAATATTTATTTCTCCTAATTTGACTGCATTTCTCGGTTACGGGTCGTGCTCATTAATCATATATCTATCTCACTCGTACCGCTGCTAAAGTTGTAGTGTCGTCTCTTTCTATGGATTTAAGATGCGGTGCGCGTACGCAAGCGACGATCCCGCGCGTGCCGAGACACAGTTGTTTTTTTTTTCGATTACAAGAAAAGGTATAAAATGAAGTGATTGTTGGTTCGGTGCTCTATTGTGTTAGTTTCCGTTCAGTGAGGGGTAATGGTGCGGATCATTGGTACCTATAGGAGTTTTTTGGAACTCTTGATGGTAACGTTCGAAAAACATCGGGAAAATGAAATGCTCAAGTGGGACTTGAACCCACCACCTTTTCCTTACAGGGGGAATGCTCTTCCAACTGAGCTATTGAGTCACACCTGAATCATTTCAATTTTTTTTATATAGGACACGTCAATTTGACTTCACCTCGCCTGATGATAAGCAAAGGCAAAGTCTCGGAAAGAGGGTCACCATCGGAAACATGTACCATGTTAACAGTGGTGGCACTCAGCTTGACTGCCTCATTAGATGCCTTTTCACGCCCCGCTTAAAGGACCCGGGACTGTAGGAAGAAGGAAATTCCCTTCTATTTATATCCGTCTTTAAGGTCGACCGTGGAGCCATCTACCAACATTTGAGCATTACATTTTCCCGATATTTTTCGAACGTTGAAGTTAGCATAATAAATGCTATAAAAAATTCATTCAAATGTTGATGGTAATTTTAAAATTGAATAACTTTTAAAGATAAGATGTCTAGATACACAAATTCACGTACGTAATATAATTTTAGGTTTACTTTATTTAGTTTTAGTTTTATTTTAATAATGTATATATTTCATTAACCTGTAAATAAACTTATACCTAGATGTAATTAAAAAAAAAAGAAAATAAAAATTCACGTTAATTCAAACTCAACTTAGTCAAGTATTTCTTTGATCCCTGAACGAATAAAGCGAATTTTTGGCGGGTCAATTTGACTGATTTCATCTCGCTTGATGGTACGCTAAAGAGATGTTTTAAGAATTAGGGGCTTCATTGTTACAATTTTGGCCCTCAGCTTGACGGCCTCATCAGATGCATTCTCACGAGGTCGTGAGAATGCATCTGATGAGCAGGTGCTTAAAGGACCCGGGACTGTAGGAAGAACGAATCACGTGAGCTGATGACGAATTTCAAGACTTTATGGTGTGGCAAAGAATCGCCATACCGCTTAGTTCTTGATGGAATTTAAAAAAAAAGAAAAGAAATATATTTTCGTCGTATAATTTTTAAATTTAAGCACTTTATGTGTAGTTCTTTGATTTTTATACAACTAGGTAATATGCTTCTCAGTAAGTTTCCTTGTGGTATAGGGCCACGTACTCCCGAAGGTTGCGTTAGGGCGGAGGCACACTGCACGTGCTCATTAACGCGCGTTTATTCGCGACGCGTGCGCCGCGCGGTCACGTCGCCAGCACGCGCCGGGACGCGGCTCCACTGTCGGACGGCACGGCACGGCATTTATGGTTATATAGTTTCGGAAATTGTATAATATATATGTAGAATTGTAATTTTTTATGCTCATGTCTATAAATCCTCGACGGGGTAGGCAGAGGTGTATTAGCAACCACGTATTGCCAATTATGATGTTAGTATGTATAGCCTTGAAAGGTAGGAGAAATATTGAAATTAATATTTCGTTGACTGTATTTTCGATTAAAGACTAGTACTTATGGGCTGGGCTATATAATTGGTAGACATTAATGAGAATTTTCGACCAGAAAACAAATCTAAAATACTTTATACGACCCAGGAGACGAACTTAGAATATTATCGTTACAAACTTATATGAAATGAAGAAGTAAGTATTATTTATGAATCTAATAGCTTTTGCCCGCGGCTCCACCCGCGTAGATGTCGGTTATCGCAACCAAACATAGCCTATGTCCTTTGTCAAGGTCTAATCTACCCCTATACCAAATTTCATCAAGATCGATTCAGTGGTTTAGTTGTGAAAGCGTAACACACAGATAGATAGACAGAGTTACTTTCACATTTATAATATTAGTATGGATATGATTCAAATCTCAGACCTCTCTATAGTAACACCACCTCCTTAATCCCTAAGCTGCCATATCTACGTTTGATCTAATTTCAAAGCACACAATGGAAACACACCCACCTTGCGGCAGAGTTCGCGTCGACTCAGTTACGTTATTAGTTATTATGTTAGACGCGGCGCGGCGCGGCGGCCGCCCCCAAGTTCGCCGAATCGCGCGGTTTGCCGCAGGATGTCGTGTGTCGTGGGCAGAGTACTTATCGACGAATAAGTACCTCGACATGTGTTTTTGATACTTTACTATAGTTGATGACTCCTGTGACGTGGTGGTAGTTTTTTTTTAAAGAATATTAGCAATCGAAATTACTAATATTCCCGCTAAACCCTCCAACTAAGCTAAATGGCTTGTGCTAGGAGTGGGCTTACGTCAGTAGTGTAATGGCAAGGATCGAAACCGGGACCTCACGATCGTAGGGCCGACTCCTTAACCACTAAGCTACCAACGCTTTTATTAGATTGTTCTACTACTATATCGGAGGTCACAGATTTGAAGCCGACTGAGTGCAAATATTTGCACATTCATACATATACTCACGCCTGTAAATCCTTGAAGGGGTAGGCAGATGTGTATTTACATCCACCTTTTGCCAACTACGATTTATTGGTCCCATGTGAGGAGTCCTCCTATTACCGTGCATGAATATCTGATTTGATCTGACAGTCAAATCCAATTGCATAGCTGACAATAAATTTTTGACCTATGAATTTGTTCAGGATAGCTGCAATTCTTATGAGAAAAATAGATTTCAAATTTCGGCCTAACAACCTAAAATATGTGGCGCGTTGATGTCTTTTATTTGGAAATTGACATCGGCGTGGCATAATGTATGATCAAGTTTACAACGGTTTATATTATAATTTTTAATAAGAATATAAGCTTTTTCTGTTTCACTCTAGATGATAGAGATAGAGAGAGACATGTCAGTATCCGGAGACTATGTCTGTCTGTCTTTTTGCGACACAAACTCGTTGGCGAATATCACGTTGCTTACGACAAAGGTTTTATATCATATCCAACAAGTTTTACGAGCAACTGTCAACTGTTCACACCTTTACCTCCTAGTAGGGGTTTGCAGAGATGTATTTATGACCATAATTTTAGCGTTGTTGCTATTTGCACCTGAGGCTTTCACCCGACATTCAGTTACTCCCTCTCCTGTTGCTTTTTTTATTTAACGCTATCTAGACCCATGTAAAGCTTAACTAACTTGTGTTATGGAATCGAGAATGCGGATAAATATACTTTTTTTTTTGGAAGTACTTACATATTATACGTAGAAACACCCAGACCAATGCAAGTAGCCATATTCATGCATACAAATATTTGCACTGAACGGGGATCGAACCCATGCCTCCTGCGTGGCAGTTGCGTTTACTACCACCACTTCTTCTCCTGTTGCTTTGACTTATATGGTTTTGATTGGAGCTTCTGACTTCATACCAAGGCATGCATCAAAACCTCATTCGTCAATCAACAGTTGTACCGGCTTCAAGTGATGGTGTTGATGGCCTAAAAGATTCCAAGCTAGCCCTTCTACACAAGTGCCAATTCAATTGCCAGCGTATTTGACGTAGTCACAGTCGTCAACGAATGTCATATAGGGGAGAGTCAAGTATATTGTACCGCCTTTTATTTCAATCGTACCATCTCTACATTTCTCTTTTTTTTTCCACACTGGCAACACCAAACTATGCTTTAATGTCACCTACAACTTACTCACCATTTTAAATTGATAAATAAAGTGTTGCCAGTGTAGAATAAAATTGTTATTTAATGAGTAATCTAGAGGTAGTACGATTTAAGAGGCGGTACAATATATATTTGTTTTTTTTTTAAGAATATATTGGCAAACGAAATTACTAATATTCCCTCTAACCCCTCCAACTAAGCCAAAGTGCTTATGCTAGGAGTGGGTTAACGTCGGTAGTGTAATGGCCAAGATTCAAACCCGGGACCTCTCGAACGTAAGGCCGACGTATCTTGTTATATAAAAAAAACCACTAAGCTACTGACTCTCCCCTTCGTCAAACCCATACATTCGTCATTGTATTCTACAATACACCGGCCAAAGAATTGCCACTTGTCTAAAGGTGTAGGTTAACTTGAACCTCGAAAATGTGAGTGATATTTAAAAAATACCCAATATTTTCTTAAATCCAATAATCCCCATATGTTCCAGTAAAATGTCTATAACACGTAGCCGTATCGGCTTAGCGTAAAGTCGCTACCGTTAGTGCGACGCGCCGCATGCTAATGTGCGCGTGCGCCGGCGGCTTTGTGTCGCCGACGACGACACGACGACGCACGGCGGGCCCTGTCTAACTGCAAGGGGAGATTTTTTTACACTATGTCTACGCTACAGGGCTATATGGGTAATAAGTACCTTGCAATAGCAACCCCCGCAGCCCAATTAGGAAATACGTCTCTTTGTTTTGTGTGAGCATGAATCCATACTAATATTATAAATGCGCAAGGAACTCTGTCTGTCTGTATGTTACGCTTTCACGCCTAAACTGCATGGGGAGATTTTTTACCCATAGACGTATCCTTTATAAGGGAAATTGTATAGCATAATGTCCCAATAACAAAATTATTTGGGGCCCACGCAGACCTTAAATGAAAGATTCAAGCAAAGCAAAATACATTAGAGTATTTTGATGAGGCTCTGTAGCATTCTTTTCTCTCAAATTTGGGAGATCAGATGGCTTTCTTTTTTCGTGCAGAAATCTCCTCGGATATCTCCCCCGCCGGAGTCGGAACGGGAGGTTCTGTCGGACTCGAACCGAATAAAACCGCACGCAGACTGAGGGTCGTGGTGCTAGGCCGGAGGTGAGGTTGTCTTCGACATATCCCTCGCACCCCGGCTGACCCAGGGCCATCACTAACGGTCTGGCCCTCCTCGGGAGGGGGGAAAACGGCCTGCTTTTGCTGGGGTGACAGGCGGCTCCAACCGTCACCTCCAGAACCGCGCTCATGGGGGGGGGGGGGGAGATCAGATAGCAGTCGCTCTCATAGAAGTTAAAGTAAATTATATGAAAGAGGTGAGCCGAAAATTTGCATGTAATCAAGTTAAGCCTGATGGTGTAAAGTCATCATGCGTCATGGTAGATTCAATCAAGTGGTGTTGGTAGTTCAGTGGTTAAGGTATACACCTTACGATGGAGTCGTCTCGAGTTCGAATCCTGGCCATCACGCTTCCAACGTAAACCGACTCGTAACAATTCGATTTTATCAGGAAAAATGAATTGCTGGTAGATGACTCCACTGCCTTAAGTACGTACGGATATATAGAGAAGGGAAATTTGCATTGATTAAAGTGTGGCTCAGTAGCTTAGTTGGAAGAGCATTCCCCATGTAAGGGAGAGGTCCTGGGTTCAAGCCCCACCTGAGTAATTCATTTTTCCTGATGTAATCGAATTGTAAAGTTAGCATAATATCCATACTAATATTATAAATGTGAAAGTAACTCTGTCTGTCTGTCTATCTGTATGTTACGCTTTCACGCCTAAACCACTGAACCGATTTTGATGAAATTTGGTAAAAGGGTAGATTAGACCTTGAGAAAGGACATAGGCTATGTTTGGTCGCGATAAACGACATCTTTATAATTTCATTCCAATGAATGCTAACACTCAAGCAATTTAGCTCACCTGGAAGAGTTATCGTGAACCCTAGTCCTTTCGGTGTGTACCTCATACACTTCAAACACAGTCTCCACCAGTAAATAACAAATCAACCCGAACCGTAAACTCATACTTACATGGTGTTGCCAACATATGTAAACAATTTCCCGGTTTGTCGGGAGTCGTAGAAAATTCAACATAGGAAGGTCGTGACTGCACCTGTGCGGTCATACATTATGTATGGCGCTGACACATGGCGGGCTGAAGGATGTATGAATTGTATGAACTGTATGAATTATCGATGCGTCTCGATAGATGTAACCTCGATAGTTATGGTTACGTTCGATTCCTGTTAATAAAAAAAAATGCAGGTTGGAAGATTTTGACCTTACCGTATGGCAACCGAGTTTTTGAAAATCTTTGTCTTTGTTTCTTTTTAAAATTATAAGAATGCTTAATCTGCAGTAGCCTAGTGGTATGGGTAATGGACTGCTGAGACGAGGTCTCGGGTTCGATCCCAGGTTTACCATGGCACACACCAATGACTTTTCGATGCTTTTCGAAGTTATGTATGTATTTATCGCAGGTTTATAAGCGCCCGGTTAATGGCAATAGGCTCGCCACTGACGAAATGTGGGTGCTAGCACCTCTGCCTTCGGGGAATACAGGCGTGAGTTTATGCTATGTTTCCTTTGAATGTAATTCGTTATCAGAGTACTTCTTTACTACTCTTCTCCAGGTAAGGTCAAAATCCTCCACCCTGTATACTGTTAGAAGTTTACGCGAATTTATTTACGCGAAAATACGTATATATACTAGCTGCATGTCTTTGCTTCGCCCCGGAGCGAATATGGCACTTACCCGTAGACTTTTCAAAAGTTTTACCCATACAATTTGATGCAGTCGTTCGGCAATTATGCATGTACATACATTGTGACGATTCATTTTTATTTAAATATTAGCTTTTGCCCGCGGCTCCGCCCGTGTGGATGTCGGTTATCGCGACCAAACATAGCCTATGTCCTTTCTCATGGTCTAATCTTCCCCTATACCAAATTTGATCAAGATCGGTTCGGTGGTTTAAGCGTGAAAGCGTAACATACCGACAGACAGACAGACAGAGTTACTTTCGCATTTATAATATTAGTATTATTGGCCTAGTTGTAACGAATTTTAAACCGATACATTATTTAAACTGTTGCTGACGTTTCGTTTTTTTTTTCAACATGACATGGAGAGACCGGAAGACAACCAACATTGAACCCTCAAACATATCTATATCCTGATAAAATGCATTGGTCAATATGTTGTTATTACTCCGTTAGCTTAAAAAAATCAGTCGAGTTCATTGACTCACCCATCCCTTATAATTTCTCACACTCCCAGATGTTCCCATACATCATATTATAAGTCAAAGTCAACGAACCTAAAAATTCCACAATTCCATACAAAATTACAGGGGCCACAATCGTTCGTCGCCCAAATGACACGCCCGTGACGGCCAAATGACATAATTGTCAAAATAGTCACTGCACTGACAGCCGCACGTGACATCGACAGCGGAAAGAGACATCAATATCGAAAGGCCATACGCAAGACAAGGACACATAATGGCGCGTCGGTGTCAATTATAGGCGGGGAAAGAGAATTAGAGAGGAGAACGCGCCGGTTTCAAATTTGGAACCGTTTTGTTTTAAATCGATAAAGCGTTCGATTTCGTGTTCGATTGCGTGTGGTCGACATTTCTAAGAATAATTGAATACCAATATTAAGTTACAATTCTATATTATTATAATGATTACTACGGAGTGAATGAATTCTGATTCATTCATGGGTCAAACGCGAAATATTTCACGACCATATTTCATAATAAAGACCATTCTATTAAAGGACATTATTATTAAATACGGTCCACAATTTTATGAGCACATTTATTAGTGGTGTATTTCAAAAATCGGTCATATATTTGAATGGCGCGGTCCTGCCCTTTCGACGCCTGTCGTGCATAAAGTCCGTGATCATTTCTCCTAATTATACGTGTGGCGAAGAGGGCAGGGACTTTTGGTTCGATGTGGGTGTTCGAAATACGAAATTATGAGTTGGCGCGAACGTGTGACAATGTTTTTTTTAAATAATAAAAGGAGACATTGATTACTGTTATTATGCCTGATGTGGCAGTAACTATAAAGTTTAATGATTGAAAAAGTTTTTATTAAATTAAATTTATATGATAAATGGAGAAAATTTATGATTTTTAAAGTAAGTGTGGCGTAAGCAGATGTCACGCGTTCGCCAGCGTGTCATGAAAGGGTGATAATTTTATTTATCGTTTTATAATGAGCCCGTTTACACACGATATTATGAAGGCAGAGATATATTTGTATTATGAACTGGATATCTTTGAGTTGTGGTGGCAATATATCTTATCTCATTTTCTGTCATCGGAAAAGGATCATAAGTAATATTATAAATGTGAAAGTTTGTTTGTTTGAGATGATTTCACGCTTGAACTACTTGATCGATTTTATCACAATGATTTTCATTTGTAGATACCTACTTCTCATCATCATTTTAGCGTGGTCTTTAGTAATAGCCGTGGCTTTCATCTCAGGTATACACATGTCTAATGTCTACGGCTAGATTGTCTGTACATTGTACATACATAACCAAAAAGTCTGTTATTTATTTATTTATATAAACTCGCTGAAATTGCCGCGTTGGTTCGCAGTGGAGTAGAATAGAACCACCCAAGCTCTTGCTGTGGGTGTCGTAAAAGGCCACTAAGGGCTGTTTAAACATACAGCCCAAGACAAAGGGACCGCTAGACGGCAATGGGCTCGTCCCCTATTACGTCGTGGGACCGAAAATCATAATTGGCTAAACGTGGGTGCTAATACACCTCTGCCTACCCTTTCGGAGATTTACAAACGTGAATATAAGCCTGAAATACATTCTTACTAGTCTCTGGGTGTCGTACCTCCTCACTTGCTTCACCTTCGAACTGCGACATTAGTTGTTCAGTCAGCTTCAGAAAGATGTTGACGAACAAAGTACTTAAAATGATCTTAATTCCTTGATTTTCCCCTCTTCCTGTTGAGGGATTGTTCTTATATTTGGTACACGGGTTTAGTTCGGACAATAATACAATATAAATCAATAAAACGTTTTGATTCGCTCTTAATAACTTAGTTTTAAGATTATTTTGAGACTTCGTAATCAAGATATTTCTGACTGTACCTATACATAGGAGTTATTGAAGAAAATCAGTGAAGCCTACCACAGGCGAAGCCACGAGCAAAAGTTAGTCAATCAATGATACTAAAACAATATAATTAAAGTAAATGAATAAAACTTTTGACATATAGTGGCAGTAAATTCGTTCGGCGTAAAAGCACGGAAGCATATATCATTCATGGTTCAATTCTCATACGACGGACAGACAGACTGACGAAACTAATTGTTATGCATAGTGGAAATCTATCTTGCTGGTAATGAAATCACTTTTTACTTCATATGATCTATCAACATCATTGTCATCACAGCGTTAGTCCCGGTTACATCCAAAGATTTTACATTGGAGCTCGAGGTAGTTTATGTGGTTACCTTCTTCCTACAGTCCCGGGTCCTTTAAGCTCCCCATTCCGGGGGCGAGTTGGGGACACCGTTGTCCCCCCTCCTGAGGAGGGCCAGACCGTAAGTGATGGCCCTGGGTCAGCCGGGGTGCGAGGGATATGTCTATGACAACCTCATCTCCGGCCTAGCACCAAGACCCACAGTTGACGTGCGGTTTTAGTCGGTTCGAGTCCGACATAACCTCCCCTTTCGGCTCCGGCAGGGGGGGTATCCGAGGGGATATCCGCACGAACAATAAAAAAAAAAGCGGTCCTTTAAGCGGGGCATGAAAAGGCATCTGATGAAGCCGTAAGCTGAGTGCCACCCCTGTCAACATGGCACATGTTTACGATGATGACCCTCTTTCCGAGACTTTGCATTTAGCTTACCATTAGGCGAGGTGAAATCAAATTGACGTGTCGTTTATACAAAAAAAAAAACAAAAAAGAATACAAGCATCAACACCCCATCTCATTCAAAGGGTGCCGTAAGAGGCGACGAACGGATTTTTTTTTTTTTATATTTGGTCCGTCAATTGACTGCACCCCGCTAGATGGCAACAAAGCTGAAGTGCAGTCCAGAAGATACAGACCACCATTCCCGGTGCCATTGGGCGTAAAATAGTGGTCCCTACTTACTTACTTACTTCCAGCGGGGGACGCCGTCGACCGGACGGGTGATCTGCCCTCTTTGTGGGCCATTTCACCCAAATCCCCTTATGGTGGTCCCTAACTTGACGGCCTTGATAGATGCCTTTTCAATGCAAATTCGCATGCGATAGGCTAATTGATTGATTGATTGAAGCACATATTATATGAGTAACCGAATGTAATCGAAATATGGGTACTAAGACAAGTCTATTTACACCTTTATTGATTTACAGGGATGAGTACATAAAAAGTAACTAATTATAGGGAAAAAATCTCTTTGACTTACAAATAAATCAAAACAATTTCCCAGTAAACTTCAACAAACAATATAATTACGGCTATTAAAACGATGACCTACGATTAATTAATCCATCGATCGTCATTAAAATTGATTATATTATAATCGATGAAAAAACTAACACACGGAAGCTACAAGGCGGCCAATTACCGAGAAAATAATCGAGAAAAGAATCGATACGATTATGAGTTACGAGTGATCATTAACGATTCATGCTTTCGAGTTATGGGGGGAGTCTGGGAAAATTATTTGCAGGTCAACTTTCTTATTGTACAATGCTCGTAGATAAGTACATGTTTTTATTGCAAAATATTAACTGTATTATATGTTTATTTACACATTTATGTAGATATATAACTGTAATACTAACTTTAGAACTTAATAATAGGATATGTTTATTTTTATGAAATGCCAGAACGGTAAGTTGTATGAAATGAAAAAGTATGACGTCACACCTACAAAATACAGTTGATATTTCAAAATGCGAGCTATGGCTATAAACATAAGTGTCAAAATTCATTGACTTAGAGGTATATTGTTTATGCGTCCCGTTCCAAATTCAAAATTAATTCGCGCTTAAATTTTGGAATGCACTCCGTGCTGTAGTGTTTCCAAGTGACTACAATTGGGTATTATCCTATAGTTAAAATTAATTATCTAACCGAGCTTATTAAATTAAGAATGGTAAAAGAGCAGTAAAAATATCGTCTGCTCTTATTATTTTATGGTTTTATTTATTTTTAATCATCCACCCAACCTATAATAGTAACTGATTTAACTATTAAATTTTATGACGTCACTAAGTCTTTTTTCATACAAGTTACCTTATAACTTATCGTTTTGACGTTTAGTAAAAAGTAACTAATTTGACTAGTCAGTAGAATGCCCAATTAGAATTGTACAGATCACAGTCACTCAATGACATCTATGTGTACCAGGTTTTAGAACGAAATTTATTGTGTGTCAAATGTTTTGAATTTGAAATTCGAAAATCGAAATCGAAGCACTAGTATAAGCAGTAGTTTACAAAAATAATATGTGTTTATATCATAAAAAATATCATAATAAATATCAAACCTTATAACTTATCGTTTTAGAACGTCAGTAGAAAACCCAATTAAATATAAGGTTCTTCTAGAAGGGTATTAGAAGGATCCTACTAGGTCGGCAGCACGAGTGTGACACCCTTGATATAACATACGTCCCGGATATCTGTGCACACGTACATAAACCACGGTAATCACTTTTTATCAGGTGAGCCGTGCTTGTTCGTCCTCAGCAGAAAAAAAAAACCAGGAATACATTTTTTATCTAAACAATTTGTCTAGTATATATAGAAGTCATCGATTGCTTACAACTGTTTTTTCTGGTGGGTCCGTCAAATTTTCCTATGCAAACAATATTCTTACCGTATCTACCATGGTGAATGTTCTGACGAGCTCTTCCAATTAGTCCCACCCTCCCCTTTCCTTCACAGGACGACGGTACAGAGTATACCTGCTAGAACCAAGCGTATCAGTGACTCATTTCATGCCGCACCACTAAGACCTGGAACTCCCTGCCAGCTCACGTGTTTCCTTCTTCCTACAGTCCCGGGTCCTTTAAGCGGGGCGTGAAAAGACATCTAATGAGGCCGTAAAGCTGAGTGCCACCACTGTTAACATGGTAAATGTTTACGATGGTGACCCTCTTTCCGAGACTTTGCCTTTAGCTTAACATCAGGCGAGGTGAAGTCAAATTGACGTGTCCTGTATAAAAAAAACTATTGAATAAAATTGTATTTAAACTTGTTCCTGAACTGAACAAGAGTCTGACGTTAACGTTCCATTCAATTTACAACTCGAATCGGTATTGAGTCGCCGTTTCCATTTTCAAAATGTTTGAATCGCGATTACGAATAAGACCAAACCGTTATTGATAAAGGTGGTACTTTATACCTGCGATATTGGTACTACCTTATGGCTGTATGGGCCCCTCTAAACCTTTCTTTCGCCAAGCCAAAACTTTCCTTTCGAAGGTGAAAGGTTAGACGACAGTTGCTCTTATAAAAGCTCTAACTATAAACTAAATTAGTAGAAGGAGTAACTGTTTGTCGCAGCAGGCTCTTATCTTACTAAATATATTCTTGAATAGAAAAAAAAATCTTTAAAGGATAACATTACTTTGAAAAAATTTAAATGAGGACTTGTAACTCATCGCCTAAACCCACCCACCGTAAAAACCTTGATTGTCCCAAAACACCGAATCAATTTCCTGTGCCAACAATTAAGTATAACAAAATTTAAAAAAAGAACAAAAAAATTGAGTATAAAAAGGCAAAGTTCGCCGGCCACAGACCATTTCTTTGGGGTCATAGCACCCAACAGGAAGTCACCGTTGCGGGTCGGCGCGCGCGCAACTCTTACGAAAAATAATACTCTTCTAGGTATAACACATAACCAGTGAATCGTGTAACAGTACGGTTAAGTTTTATGTCTCGAATTTTTATTTCAGACGTGATGCGCTCGCTAATATTTTAAACCTATTATGTTATACGCATATTCACAGTTAAATCTTACAAACAATCACACTTCTTTATCCTTGAAACAGTAATCAGAGGTGTCACACCTACATTTAATTGATGGCAATGGTTGTACCTTCAGGCGTAGGTTTTACTGTTAACCAGGGTAGGGATCTTCGGGTTCTTTGTTGATTAACAGAAGAGGAACAGTCTTTTTAAGTCACGTCACGTCAAACAAGACATGGAATTACTCTTCAATTTAATAGAGAAATCTTGCCTGTAGTTCTATATTAAAAACATCAAACAAAGGATAATAGATCTGTTTGTCTATTTTATAATATTGTTAATGTAATGATAAATAAAAAAATTATGGTTCGTAGATCCACAACTTCCATATTGATAAAATTAACTGACAAACTTTACGAATCCATACTAATCCATACTTCCATACTAATATTATAAATGCGAAAGTAACTCTGCCTGTCTGTCTGTCTCTCTGTCTGTCTGTATGTTACGCTTTCACGCCTTAACCACTGAACCGATTTTGATGAAATTTGGTATAGGGGTGATTTTGATGAAATTTGGTAGATACACTAGCTTCTACGTTTAGAAACTGATTAGGTCTACTTCAGAATCGCGTTTAGTTTAGAGAGAAATGAAACAATGATATTTCCCTGAAAAAAAAAATAGGAAACCTTTAAGAGACTTGTGGAAGTTTATCCTAAGAATCACTACTAAAATATATGCATTGAACATAATTAGCACCTATAATAGTGATCTTCATTCTACTCTACAGCTTCTACCAACTGACGATGTGAAATCATATTGACGTACCCTACAAAAAAAAAGTGAAACCACCATCTTTGTTTCATTCAACCTTCAAAACATTAGGTTAAACTAGAGTATAAGTACGCGTGTGAACCCGCACCCGGGACGCGGAAGTTCACGCATCGCCGGGTCACGAGCCTAGCTAACCTTCACGTCCAACCTCTTTCATACGTAATTAAGCCCTTTGACAATTATTGAGAAGAGACCTCCTTACATCGCATGTAATTTTTTTAATGATGCCTTAATTAGATGGGAGGACAAGATGGTGGGTGAATGTTTCTCAAGGAAGCTGTTTTACACATAAATATTATGGAATAATAATAAAATTTAAAAAAATATAAAAAAAAATATCATAGTTTTTGCGACAATACCAGCTGAGAAAAAGATATCAGGATTTTGCTTCAGTAGATTTCAAATGAAAAAGTAAATTTCTTTCGACAATCGACTAATACCTTGAAATGTCGCAGAGAAAATTACAAAACTGACACCTGCTTTGAATTTCATATAGTCTTACACCTGAGATATCAGTTACCACCGCCTTATTTCACCCATAAAAGACATAACGAACTTGTTGTAACCCCAAAAAAAATTTTTTTTTTTTTTAATTTTCCGTTTGTAGCGATGGACGCAAAAACTACTGAACGGATATTTACATTATTATTATACGAAACCGGTCAGGTCTAAAATAAACTCAGTGGAAAAGTACAAGTGTGTTTATACTGGAGATTGATGGCGCTTGGTGGAATCTGCTACACACTTGTACTTTTCCACTGGCTTTATTTCTAGACCTGACCGGTTTCGCCTTACGGCATTCTCAAAGGTTCCACCTGACTGACTTGTGGATTTATCTGAATTATATTTAAGTAATTTGTCAATTCAAATTCGGAAAAATGAAGTACTCAAGTGGGAAAAAAGTAACTTATCAATTTAATCTGTTTATAAAATTAATTATACTCATCTTCAAAAGAAAGTTTCCTTCTCATGCCAGCATCAATTCTGACGCTTTTTTTCACCCGCCAGAGATTTTACATGGCTGGCTACCTCGCTATAGGTAGTATAATTATGGCGGTAAAACATAATTTTTATAGCGAACTAGTGCAATATGCATGAGACGCGTGTTCCCATGACGCTTAACTGTATACCGTGATTGAGTCTATGCATGTACACTTCTTTTTGCTTTTTTAATTGCACGGTCAGTGGACTTTGACCTGAGAGAGTAATGAATACAGGAGGAGTCTCTTGTGATTGAATTTTAGCAGTATCGTGAAATGGCAATAAGTATCTATCCATTCTGTCTGTATGTTCCGCTTTCACGTCTAAACTACTGAAGTGATTTTGATGAAATTTGGTATAGAGATAGATTAGACCTTGAGAAAGAACATAGGCTATATTTTGTCACGATAACCGACAGCCACGCGGGTGGAGAGTGTTAATACCAAACTCTTTTATTGATTCAAATTGTATTATCTTTCGAACTAAAGGTGTGTTCCAAATAACAGAACAATTAGTCAAAAGGAAGGGAGGAGCATCCAGGTATTTAGATCATTTCGAGTACTTTGTTCTGGCTATCACGTGGGGCTAAATACAGCTCACCTCCTATTACGTAGGACCAAATACAGCTCACTCTCTATTACGTGGAACCAAATACAATGATTGGTTAAATGTGGGTACTAATTCACCTCTGCCTAACCCTCCAGGAATAAAGGCGTGATTAGGTATATGTGTGTATGTATGTATGTAAACATGTTGTCTTTGACTACTTCATTGGAAAAGATTGATCGATTATCGAGATTTCTTATTTGTTATTCATGTTAATTCGAACACGAATCTTAGCCTGACGTTCTGATGCAAGTTTTTCTAACAGAGTTGTTATGGGAGAAATCTTGCATTAGAGCCTCGTCTGTCACACAAATGGGGTCACCGTGGTTCCTGTCCGCGAGGAAGCTATGTCCAAGCCGTAGAATTGGCCGGGTTAGCCGAGGTGCAAGAGAATTGTCTTATCGGGTCATCTTACACAGTGGATGAGGCATCTTACACCCGAGGTATCTGGTTTTAGTCAATTCGGGCTCTACGTGCAAAAAAAGGAAGTTCTCTTTAATGTTCTCTCTTATTTAAATGATAATATTATACTGCGTCTTAATACAATACTTAATGCAGTTGTCTGACAACAGTAGCAAAAAATTTATAGCAGATCATAATTAAGATATTCAAACTAAAAGGTTATTTTGCAATTATATATCATACAGGTTTTATAGTTAAATTAAAAAAAAAGACAACGCAAAAGAGTTTCGTTACACCTTTAAACATGGAAGCTAAAATTTAAAAAAAGAATATGTTATAATTAAAAAGTTAAGTAGCGTTTACAACGCTAGCTTCGAACTAATAAATTGATGTAAAATGAGTATAAAACAAGACAATATCGCACCTAGCTTCGTATAAAAAATATTCATTTTGTAATTAATACGATATCTAATTAACATAAGCTACACATCAACCATTTAACGCCATCATACTAATTTTATTTGCTTACTGCACCTTGACGGAAACTGAACAACGTAAAATGAAACTTATCACATCATTATAAAGTCCAAAATCATTAACACTATTGAGGAGCTATATGGATTCATTGGTCATTATAATTTTTTAATCAATTTGTACTCTATTCATATGAATTTAAGGTTTTATTTTTAGAAGCTTGTTTAAAAAATGGGTGGATATGCTTAATGAATAGATGTAATTAATAAAAACGCTTGTAAAACGCGCCGTGATGATATAGCTGTTTGCTTGTTTGTAAATACCAATGTTTAGATATTAGATAATGATAATATTTTCTTTGATATGTAAACTGTGGAGCGATGTTTTTCTTCTACTGATAGGTGTGTTTATAGTTTTCCGTTGCTGTACAGCATCTAGTGTTTCTTTTATAAATCTATTATTTGTATATGAGTATTTCAATATGATATCAGGTATAAACGTCAGTATAATTATGAATCTACATGCTACACATAGACAGAGAACATTTATATAAATACTGCTATCTATAAGATTAACAGAAATCACTATGATAGATTTTGGTTCCGTACAGAATTCCATAATTTCTTTTTCAACACTTTTCCTATTGACTCTTCTTTATTTGAGCGTTAATCCACATTGCATCATAATTTTGCTAGGTTTTTTTATGGACGTTATTATCATCTGACCCCCAACTCCAGTAGGAAAACTAACGCCAAAGTTCTATCTGTCGATCACATAAGCAAAAGCAAATAGCACTAAGCCAATTGGGCACTTGGACGTAGGGTTTGAGGGATATGACGGTGCTAGGACAGTGTTACGTTTAGAGCAAACTTAACAGACAATATTACGACGACACTGGACATAGGCCTCTCTCAATGTTGAGCCTACTGTTTCCACGCTGGCCAGACGGGTTGGTACACGGGTTGGTTTCTGAATTTTTCTTCCCTCGTAGTGATATCGTCTACATATTTTTCCGTTAGTCGCCTCTTACGACACCCTTCGGATGAGATGGGGCGGTAATAAGTACTTGTATTCTTTCTCCGCCACCATACGAATACTAGATGTATGTTATACTAGCTTTTGCCCGCGTGGATGTCGGTTATCGCAACCAAACATAGCCTATGTCCTTTCTCAAGGTCTAATCTACCCCTATACCAAATTTCATCAAAATCGGTTCAGTGGTTTAGTTGTGAAAGTAGATACAGACAGACAGAGTTACTTTCGCATTTTTAATATTAGTATGGATAATACAGATGTATGTTGTTTTTTCTATCACTACATAGTATAAAGCAAAATCGCTTTCCGCGTCCCTATGTCCTTATGTATGCTTATATCTTCAAAACTACGCTATAGATGTTGATGCGGTTTCTTTTAATAGATAGAGTAATTCAAGAAAAAGGTTTATGTGTATAATACATGCTTAATATAGTTTGGGGGGTAGCGGAAACGGGATCTGACGCTACGCGGGCGGAAGAAAATTGGGAAAATTCGCCTGTTCAGCTAGTCTATAATATAAAAATGTGTTGGTAAGCGCATAACTCAACAACGCCTGGACCAATTTGGCCAATTCTTTTTTTTAAATGTTCGTTGAAGTTCAATAATTGCTGGGAACTGACATCCACGCGGGCGGAGCCGCGGGCAAAAGCTAGTATGTTATATAATACAGATATATGTTGTCTCTTCTATATCAGATAAAAGCCGGTCCCGCGTCGGCTTAACGGGTCTTCAAACATACCCAAGTGGAAGATTTTTTTCCAAAAGACCACGGTCCCAAAGCATCTGATTGACCAACTTCGTCACTGTTATAATACAATTAATTTGATGAAACCCCGTCACAGTAATTAAGGCGGTCGTGAAAGTGCAAGACAATGGGGTATACTCCCACGGCTCATCAGTTCTGTGTCACCTACATATCATCTGGATCATGGTTCTGTACATTTGGTTGTAAAGTTCTATAATATATTGCTTTAGTTTATAGCGGGGAAAGTTTTTGAGCTGAATATACTAGAATATAATAAGGAGTATAAAAAATAATGAGCTAAAAGTTTAAAAAGTATGATCGTGAAAAATTAAATCAGCTCTGCCGAGACACGAACCAGTGGCGAGGGGTCCTTATGATTCGAAGCTTGCTGGCGTCCCAATGTGTCGCATGGTGCATGACAAACTAGCTTTAGGTAGGTATTTTTTCTACCGGCTCCCCTCTGGATAATTTTCACCCTTCGCCATAGAGAGTCTGCCGGGGTGCGAGAGATATGCTTTCGGCAATCTCACCTCCGGCAACCAAGGACCCAAGACGGCGTGCGTTTTAGTCGGTTCGAGTCCGACATAACCGCCTCCACCGGCTCCGTGGGGGTGGTATCCGTGGGGATTTTGCGCACGATAAAAAAAACCCTTCGCCACAGAGTGTGTAAAGTTTGTTAAGTGGCGAATTGCTAATGTAGAACCTAATTTCTAGCATGGTATTCCGGCTTCCCTCAGTCCCTCCGACTTGCCCAAGCGCATAATTACCTATATTATCATATTCTCACGCTATCTTCGTGGTGCTAGCAGAGTACTGTTAACTACCGACGCGTTTAGTTCGTAACGGTTCATACAATCTGCATGTTAATGGCGCTCTGATTTCGTATCAGCGTAACATCAAATTGCTGACAGGTGAAGGAAGAAAGTTTCTGCGGGTTCAAGTCTAGCTTTAAATGACCTAAGTCACAGGAAATATCTTATTGCTTAATACCTTTGGAGCGAGTATTATGGGGGATAAAACGATCCCCTCTGCCACCATTAAGGGTGTCATGAAGAATAGGTGATGCCACATGACGCAGGCGTTAATGGGCAAAGGTTTAATTCTGCAGACCAATGTAATAGTTTGTGAGATGTTCATTACCTACCCAAAACAGTAGTTTCAATTCGGAAATGTGATAAGTTTTAGTGAAAAACTATTTTTTTTTATTTAAACTTCATACACAAAAGTACACAGGCGGACTTAATACCGTAGGCAATCTCTACCAGCCAATCTTATAGGTGGTGCAGAGAATAACAGAGTATGTGCATTATCGAAAGGTAAACTAGAAAAACACTTTATCTACATAATACTTAATACTAATAAACGCATACATATACAAACAAAGATACACTCAACTACCTATACATAAATATATACATAAATGTAGATATAAATAAATATAAGCAAATAAATTATACCTACACATATAAATAACTACAACACATTTAAACGTGATGACTATGAAGTTTCTTCCAACTTTTCGAGCATGAGTTTCTGAACCCCCAGTTTGAACGTGCAACGGGTAGTGGCCCTCCTGATCCCAAGAAGCAGCTGGTTGCAAAGAATATCTAAAGGTTAATCACAGTTCCATCCAAATATTACACTATCGAGCCTTTTTTTTTTTTCGTGCGTAAATCCCCTCGGATACCCCCCCTGCCGCCGGAGCCGTAAGGGGAGGTTATGTCGGACTCGAACCGACTAAAACCGCACGCCGACTGTGGGTCTTGGTGCTTGGCCGGAGGTGAGGTTGTCATAGACATATCCCTCGCACCCCGGCTGACCCAGGGCCATCCCTTACGGTCTGGCCCTCTTCAGGAGGGGGGACAACGGTGTCCCCAACTCGCCCCCACACTATCGAGCCTGGGTTTCGTTCTTACAGTTCCATTATTTAGGTTATTTGTCGAGAACGTTTGCTATAAAATCCTCCACGCTAGAACTATCAATCAGCAGATTTATCAACTTGTAAGGAAGATGGGATCCCGAAACATCTATAGTATAATAAAACATGTAAGAATAGAACAGATTTTTCTATACAGCTATAAATCCTTAGGCCTTCTCGCACTAGTACGCCTATGACAGTTTCATAAGACCACTTACTTTAAGCGTCGTTGCCGTGGTGTGAAAGTTAAAAATAACACTTTCAAAAAGATAAAAAACTTTTATTTCTATAGTAAACACTTAAATTATAATATATGTGCGAATATTCGCGAAAGTATATTATATCACTTTAACTAGGCGCAGCGGCTTTTATACTTTTTTTAATTACTATAAAATAACTATCTGGAAATAAAAATATTTTTTCTAATGGTCCCTCAATTTGTACACCGCCTATGATAAACTTCGGTAAAAATCATAGAGATCATCATTCCAGCTACCTACCATCAATTCTAAAAAGGTGAATAGTTTGGCGGTCAATCGATGCTGTTTTCATGCTCTTCTTATAGGGATATAGGATAAACGTAGTCATACCAAGCAGTATCTAAACGCAAATGATTTAATGGCAGTAAACTCGTGAACGGTACATAAATTCAAAATCAACCAAGCAAATTCTTGTCTCTGGCCATTAGTTGAACTATAATTTTATTCAGATTACAGATTTTACATACCCTAACTAAAAAAATATCCATATTACAAATGGAACTAATTAATTTGAACATCTGTTTCACCTCGAGTAGCGAGTGTGGTGCGATGATGCGTCCCGTTGCGGGTGGCTGCGTCGCCATTTGGAGCAAAGGTGAAAGAACACTGCAGAGAAACTAACGAGTGTTGCCAGACGTAAATATGGTGGGCGGATCTGAAAGTGTTTGATGCTTTGGAAGATGGAGATGATATATTCGGTGTTACGGTCTACGTGCGCGTTAATTTAGGGTTAGAAGCTTTGCTTGGTTAAAGGAAATGATGGTTAATTTTTTGTAGTGTAAAAGTAGCAAAAAGCTCCCGAATCTGTTGATAGTACGGTAAACACACAGATAACTCTTTATTTTACATTAGCTATAACAATAAAGCTAGCCTGACCGTACGATACCTATATTGGATAGATCTATTTTTCCCCATTGAATTGGGTATTTTCTGTGAAGCAATTGCTATCTGACGTCCACAACTCACTAACGATATGAAAGTTCTGTAGTTAGACAAGTTATCGGGCTTCTCAGGGTTTCAACTACTCGTAAGGTACTGTAGATGGCCCTTTACGATCTCGGAGCACGGGTCTAGAGCTAAGAACGGTTTGGTCATCCATTCTAAGTCTGACTAGCCCCTCTAGACAAGTTGTGATTCGCTTGCTGGCGTATGTCTATTATACATGTGTCAGTGCTGGTAGGTATATGGGTACTGTAAGTGCAACAGATTGTGAAACTAAGCGATGCATCGAAAGTTGGACTATTGGTACGCACATTACCCATGGTAGGCACTACGTAGAGTTGATGTAAACGTCTTTGAAACTACGATTTACGAGAATCTTCGCGAGATTTATTGGCGACAAGTGGTAATTCTTAGAAGTGTGTTAAAGGCTAGGAAATATTTAGGTAGGTATAGACATAATTTGTTCTTGAGTGTTGGTACAAAGTACGGCCAATAAGTACCAAGATCTATAAAATCTATCTATATAAAAGAAAATCGAGTTAGTTACACTATTTATAGCTCAAGAACAGCTCTATTGTTTTTACTGAAAATTGGTGAGGATGTAGCTTAGAACCAAGAGACGGACATAGAATACTTTTTGCATCCCGTTCGACCTTTATTTTGTCCCGGGTAGGATCAGTATTTCTGTGACCCTGGTACTTTTGCATGAAGTACCAGGCTCACAGAAACTTTAAGAAACTTTATCTGGGTTGCGGAAACAGGAACAGCGTGTCCCATATATTTCTATTTGATAATACGTTCGTTTAGCTACGTATGCTTTTTAGGTAAGCTCAAATCTGGCTTTTGTTGAAATCCTGACACAATTCACGAGCTTCCTCTAACTACTGTAAAACTTTTCATGCAAAACAAAAATAAGTATCAAATATGCTTGTTTTAGTAATGGTCTGTCTGACTCTGAACCACTATTTTTAGCCAAATTTCGTCAGTCGTTTTCACTCTTTCGTGATTGTTACTTCCTCATTAATTTTACTTATTATAGTCCTTCCATTTAGTCCTCTGCCTCACTGACGCTTAAGCAAACGTAGCTGGGCTGGCGTAGTTGAGAAATTGTCGCCAAGTGAATGAGGTACACGGAGGACAGAATATGATTAAGTAACGGAGATGCCCCATTGATATTTCTCCTAATAAAAACGCGCGCCGAATGCGGGTGGGGACAGAGACGCGCGGTGTGTCAAAAGTCGAAGGATGTCATAGGTATAACGTTCCTACCGAATGAGTCCATTTGACGTTTGGATGGCACGCGACTCGATTGCCTTGCAACAACTCCGCTATCATTTCCTTCTCCATGGTGAGGTACTATACATTTCAATAATAACTGCTTGTATAGGTAGCCGGCTATGTTCGCGTCCTAGTGACTACTACTACTTCCAGTGGGCACGCCGTTCGACCGGACGGGTGATCAGCCCTTCTATGTGGGCCATTTCACCCATTTCCCCTATAACGACTGCCATACATGTTTATATGGCAACCGGGACCGACAGCTTAACGTGCTCTCCGAGACACGACCTGACCAATGCAAATACAAATTATTGAGCGGGGATCGAACCCGCGCCTCCTGGGTAGCAGCCGCGTTTCACTACCGCCACGCCACGGAGGCTATCGAGGCAAAGGACTTACTCGTAAGCTAAATTTTTGTGGCAGAAGTATGTTCACGGCGATAATATCCGAACCTACAACTTCTCAATCACCTAAAAATCTCCGCTGCTGCAAACTAATTCTATCAGTTTTCAAATTTAGAAGCAGTGCATTACCCCTAGCAGGAAAATCTAATATGCGTCTATAAGAACTGCAAATATTTATGCTAATTTACATTAAATAAGCATGTCTTACTATTTATATGATAACGGTAGTGACGTCACGTTAACTTAATAACTGTATATTGATAACGTTTTATTTGACGTGGGGTGACGTTATACGTCATTGTGACGTACTGTATTGATTTTATATTAGAATTTGCGTAATTTAATACTGAACTAGCGACTGTTATAGAATTTAATAGGTATTTTATCAATGAAAATATTAGCGCACAGAATAAAATAAAAATGGTATCACAAAATATCACAGAAGACCAGAAATAATGTGCAATTTTTGTAGCTGAAAAAAGATGGCATTACATAAGTCATTGGAAAACTGTGGCCTCTGCCTACCCTACTGGGAAAAAGGCGTGACTGTATGTATGTAAGTCAAAAAAGTCAAAATTCAAAAAGTCTATACTCCGTTTGGATAAGTATAATAAAAGTAAATAAGTTTGATATGTTTTTGATACAAACACATAATACACAAATAAACTACTGATTAAACTAGTGATTCGATTTCGATTTTCGAATTTCAAATTCAAAACATTTGACACACAATTTTGTTCTGAAACCTGGTACACATAGATACCATACAATTCCAATTTATTGTAGTATATTATAGTCCTGGCAACATCAGGAGTTAACTTTCTAGTATTGCCACCTTCTAAAAATGGTAAATTAATATATTAACAGCCTGTGAGTGATGTTTTTAGTAAAATGCAAAGTGATAGAGGTCACCGTGTCGGGTGACGGAGCAATCCATTGCCCAACGTCCCCGATTTGTAATGGCATTCATTTAAACGACCCCCGACTCGCATGCATATGCATTAACTTGCTTTTAGGGTCCCGTGCTGAAAGGCTGAAAACTTATTACTAATTGTAAGGTGTTTGTCCGTCTATCGCTCTTATATATAACTTAAAAATCGTGATAATTTTTATTAATCACCGGACACCGGACTAGGGTCATCTGGCATTCTACAACCTCGAAAGAAAATCTTGCACCTAAGTCTAGCCCGACAGTCAGTCAGTATACGATTTACAGTGATGAATATCATGGTGCACCCCATTTATTTATCCTCATTCATCACTTAATCCAAGTTATGCTTAGTTTGGGACGTTGAGACGTTACTATTAAAAATATCCTTTGCTTCTGTCATTACCTACTTCAAGAGCTTCTTGTACCATGAGTAAACCTTTCATACAGTAATAATAACGGGAATTATCACGAGTAACGATTACGTACCTTTGATTTATCTGACTTTTCGACCAGGTTACAAAAAAAAGTTACCTTTATACAGACGTGCCACTTTTAGTTGCTTCAACTTTTTTAAGTAAGTTTGGTACTAAAGTAATTTACAGTGGATTCTCCTCGATAGTGTAATGGCCATGATTTGAAATATCTAGATGAACGACTTCTTAACTACTAAGCTAACGATTGCTACTTAAAATGTTCATAAAACTATTGTTATAACCAAACCTTTAATTAACCAATTTTCGCAATTCTCGCAATTATTGTCTAACTTACACGTGTGTTAACTAACTTTTTATTAACCACGAATAGGTATATTAAAATGTTCCGTTCCCAATTGTTCAACTCGGCCAAGGGTTATTAGGATTTGAACTAGTAAGTAAAAACAAATTCAAACAAACATAATCACATACAACAAAGCACTTCTCATAAGGCTAGGTGCACAATAGATCGCCCTTCTAGCGCAATATGCAGTTTTTACGCAACGCATTGCAATGCTCGTGCGAAAATGTCTTGTATTCTGGTTTCATTGTCATGTGTTGGCGATTTATGTGTGTGTGAGCTAACCTTAATTGAGATTGGATTTGATAAATTGTGAAACAAAACGCTTCAAATATGTTTAGATAAAGTTAAGTTGTTAATGCTTGGTTGTCCGCTAGATGGGTCGTTGACGGATAACGTTCTCACGGTTATAATATCAGCTTATTATTATATATAATTCGCGTAGTAGTTGCTTGTTTTACTATCAAATGTAATGAATACATTTTTGTAGAATTTACTATGCAAACTTTTTCGCAGTGAATATAAATTGGGAAAATCGACGCATGGATTCGGACAATAATTTGAAACGTTGGTTTCGGTGTATATTTCCACGTTGTGTAGTATGAATGAAGTTTATAGTACACGTGTTTATTGTTTGTCTTGGCATATAATAAAATAAATATACTCTTACGCGTCTGTCTGTTGGTCTGTTTACTTCTTCTAAATCACACAACACTTAATAACACTGTTTCCACAGTCAGTTAAATAATTTCATGCAGAATATTTAACTGAAAACGGAAAAGCTAATTGCACTAAAAATGGGAAGATTAGATTGCGTTACCACTTATTACCATTGAAGAATACCGTAAAAAAAATTTAAGCTCCTTTTTTGAAATTGGCCTAATAAGGAACCGTAAGTAAGGAGCTGTTTAGCTTTACACTCATCATCATCCGAAAACTTGAACATTTCGAGCTCAAACCCGGATTCGCTCTTAAATTTCTCTAGAGTGTAGTTAACTTGGTTTTTGTAGAGACGACAGTCGTATGAGCCCCCGATCCCGAGAGGTAGCTTGTACTATAGCTATATCTATCCATTAGTAGGTCTACCTCTTTCCAAGTCTCTTCTGACTCAGAGAATCTGAAAACTTAGTAAAGCTCTATACATCCTCTTAATGAAATATAATGCGATAACTTCGTATTACAGGTATTCTCTGTAGTTGAAGACAGGCCACAATTTTTTGTACCACTAAAACTTACTAAAATATCTTATCATTAAACTGATAGTTGCTTAACCTCATTAAGTAACAAAAATAAGCTCACTTAAAACACATAACCATGGCTCTAATTACTAAAAAAGTCAAATTAATGTATATAGTTTGCAAACACCTTAATAGCTCCACAGATACAGGCTGTTTCCAAACAGTTTCATAAAATATAAAATTAAAAACTTAACTAATCGGATTACGGAGTTGACCTCAACTTTAGAAAGGTAAATTACTGGCTGTAATTAAGAATAAAAACGGTCGGTACATATGGTCGGTCTAACGGCTATTGTTCTGGAAAAAATATTCTTTATACGTACATACAAACGTTTTTATCAGATTTTCGCACGGTTCAACATTAACTGTTCATATACACAGGCTGTTTGGTAAATTTATGTTTATTGCAGTGAAAATATAGCTAAAATTGCGTATTTATTCTAAATGAACTGTTATTTAAAGTAAATAGCTTGAACAGAAAGCTAGATTAGCTTGTTATGAGCGACATGCGTATCATAAAAGTTTAACTGTTCTACATTTAAATTACTTCTATTCCGACAAACTAATTGAACACAATTTAGAAAATATCATGAAGTGGTACAAAGTTTAAATAAATATTATGAAAAGGGTGAATAAATAGTCATCATAAAACGTCGGTAGCTTAGTGGTTAAGGAGTCGGCCTTACGATCGAGAGGTCCCGGGTTCGATCCTGGCCATTACACTACCGACGTGAACCCACTCCTGGCACAAGCAATTTAGCTTAGTTGGAGGGGTTAGAGGGAACATTAGTAACTTAGGTTCTAATATTCTTAAAAAAAAAAAAAATACACTTTTTTTTATTTCACCTACAGTTTTGATAAATTCAGAAAATATACATTAAATGCAATCTCATTGCATTCGTTTTTTATATCTCTCATTGCAATGTATGCAAAATATGATATACCTAGCAGAGATAAATATTTAACAATTTCATTATTTAAGTTTTAAATTGAAAAAAAAACCATGAATTCCGTTGAAATACATACAATCGCTATGTAATCATTAAACCTAAACGTGGCTTTTGCAATTTATTGTTTGAACCAATTTAATTTCTAACACTACCAACAAAACATCAGCCTGTAGCAAAATTACAGTGTGGCAATTAATATGTTTGCGCCACTAGTTGCGCCACTGTTGCGCGTCTATCCTTGACGCGCGGGCTGGCTCCCGAAATATGCCCCCGATGTCAGACCTTGCACTAATTTCAAATATTGCAATCGAATGCTTTTTTTTTCAAGTATTCCTATTTTGAATTGTATTTTTTTTTCGAAGTGTGTTAAGTATTCAAAATTGGAATGCCTGCATTTGTTTTGTAAAGTTACCTACTAAATAAGAAAGTAAAATAGGTGTGACTGAAAGGGGAAACAACATTTTTGCTGCTATTTTTTCATTATATTATGGTCGATATTTGAACTTATAAATACGGGTCTAAGACCGTACTCATTACCACGATGTATTGTAACATTCGTAAGGATGTATGAAGCTGTAATAAGACCTTTCGGCCTACACCGACATTATCAAGAAGCTGGTAAATTTGGTTATTGACGGACAGGCCACTGACGCAGGTTTTTCTCCTCGGGGTTGAGGGCAGACGGCGGCCGCTTTTATCAACGTCAAGATAAACCATTGCAAACAAAAGTAGGAGAGTGATAGTTTCGTATAAAGGAGGAATAGCGAGTAGATGATATTGTATAACAAGCAAATAAATAGCGAGTAAATTATTGCGAAAAGTACCTATGGCTTGATAACATTTTTTGCTCCATTCGAATTTCATAAAAAGAACAAAAGTTCCGTTATAAAATTCCTATTTTTTTTTCGTATAAGTTCTTTGTATTTCGTAAATCGAATTCTACGTACGCGTATTATAAAGGTGCACGCACACGCTGTGCATACAAAGTTAGCCGGAGCGCACACGTGACGCGACTTCCGTTTGACACTACTTGAGCATCAGCTGATATATTCCTATTGTAACTACGAGACATTTTTATTAACATATTTTGAAATGTGGCATTAAAAAGTACCTAAAATGAACAACGTACTAAAGTTATGGCACTTAAAGTAATTTTGAGACCATAGACTATTATTTCAGGGTTAATTTGGTATCTATTCGTAGTAATGATAATTTGGCTACTTTACATTCAATAAAGCATTTGACCTTGGATCTTGAATCGTCTCGATAATAATTAATAATATGACGGAGTGCTTTACTAGATAGTGTCCCCCAACATGGCAACGGTTGAATCAAAATAATACTAGGTATATCAAAGTTAAAGGGAAACCACAATTTATTTTCAACTTTTTGGAGATGTTTTTTGTGACGGAGGTTTATTAAATTTTTGATTTAATTTTTATTTTATCACCAGTCAAACCGTCCTTACAAATCCAATCTAACTGTCATATTAAACTGACGTTTTCGCTTTATTATCACAAAATTGCTACACCCGTAATAAACAAAACAAAAACACCACATAATCAAATAAAATTAACCCTTAATCCCTTGTAATAAAACCTATAACGGCAGCACTAAAAACCTTGCCGTTTTCTACACATTATGTTCATTGTGTCGGTAAAGAGGTGAAAAGATTTTCCCACGAAAAAAGAAAAACTGTGTGTGTCGAAACTTCTTGCGACATGTGATTATTGCGTGTCGTATGGAACTGGTGAATGGCATTCCGAGGGTCATAGTGCGTTGGCGTGTTAATAAACCGTTTTATTTGAGCAAAAACTCATATAAGTCCTGTCGAGATATGAAGGGTTTGAGCTAATCTCATCTACAAGACGCTACATACTACTAGTATTATGAACGCAAAAGTCTGTAAGTATATGTATGTTTGGTACTCTTTCACGTAAAAACTACTGAGTGGATTTTAATAAAATTTAGTATGGAGTTAGCTGACACCCTGGATAAACAAATAGGCTTAATTAACACAATTTAACTGTGTTACATTCACGAAATAATGTAATACTTATGAAAAAACGATGTACGAAGGCGCCTATATCGTTAACAAGATTGTTGTCATGACAGGAACTAAAGTTAACAATTTATTAATCTGTGCTTTAGCACTCATTTTAGTGAGTTAGCTAAAGAAGAACGATGACTTTTAATGTGTCAAAATGTATTCATTTGTCATTGGATTTTAATGGGTATGAAGTTAGAGGGTACCCTGGATTAACACATCCATACTAATATTATAAATGCGATAGTAACTCTGTCTGTCTGTCTGTCTGTATGTTACGCTTTCACGCCTCAACCACTGAACCGATTTTGATGAAATTTGGTATAGGGGTAGATTAGACCATGAGAAAGGACAGGCTATGTTTGCTCGCGATAACCGATATCCACGCGGGCGGAGCCGCGGGCAAAAGCTAGTAGGATATATTTGGTCGTGATAACCATTTCGGAATGGGACGATCTGGGAATGGGACGATCTGGGATTGGGACGGTCTGGGAATAGGCCAAACTGGGAATGGGACGATCTGGGAATAGGCCAAACTGGGAATGGGACCATCTGAAACCGAGTGACGAGTTTGGGAATGGGACGTTCTGCTACCAAACCATTCAAACATGCGACCTCACAACTACAAGTCGCAACTCACAGCCACTGCGTTACTCCCGCGGTACAACAAAGTAACTTCAGTCGCAATATTTTACATTCTTTGTCATAAAAAGATAATTTATTCTTGCATGACATCGGTAGATACAATTACGGCAGCGCTGAAGGGCACTAAGTAGAGAAAAAACTTGTTATCTACAAGTACATACCTATCACGTTGTTGTTTTTCCCAGTTTTACCCCATAACTTCTTTTAACTTGTGATTAACTAACTTATTTACCACTATGGTAATAAAATCATAATTAAGTACCATTAATTTAGTTATATTATTTATATTTTTGTTCGTGTATAATAACGCAATGATTTATACTTAAAGTTTGTGTTGCCGATAATTTTATTAAAATTATGTTTTGAATTTTTTTGCTAAGTATTTTTTAATTCGGAAGGTTTTGAAATCATAATTAATTAGTTTGATTCACGATGACGATATTTAGTTTATAATGAAAATTATATTTTTTTTATATTTGTATTAATAAATGGTTGATCATTTTATTCGTATGTATCTACATAATATTAGAACGAATAATAAAGAAAATGGAACCAGGATGTACACATAATTGCACTGAGGTTTGGCCTACTGCAAGGTAATGTGTTAGGTATGAAATACAAAATATTTTTATTTTAATTGATCAAGATTAGAAAAGGTGAAATACTGAGCAGTACTTAAACCTGCGACTAATCCCTTACGGGAAGAATGCTTTATTCGCTGTCTAATGACTAAAACTACACCCTGTTGGATGATCAGAAACTAAATGAAAGAGTTAAGTGAAGAAGACGACCATTGCAGAAGATGAGATGTCTAAAATGGTAGTCATGTCTTGACGGCTTCCACGCATGACTTTTCACGTTTCTCTCGAAGAACTTGTTAGGATTTTTTTCTAATATGAATGTTATACATTGTATAACCTCCAACAACAAACAATATGAAAGAAACGGGCTATTAATTCTGCATGAAAACGCAGCTTCTAAGATTTCATCAATTCACTAAGTATTTAATACGAAACATGTAACATGCGTGCTTCGAGAATGAACACATCGTATCCATCTTATTGTGAAATGATTTTGTGGGCGGTACTTGGACCGATGCATGTAACATATTACTATACAGAGTGTTGTTAATTATTTATTTGCATTGCTTTGGTAACGAATGTATTAAGTCCTATTAACATCCACCTATTGCGTTTTGCTATAATATTAACATTTGGGGGGCCACACAGCCAATTAGTTCTTGACAAGATAATGTCAAAAAGCATTTGATACCTAAATGTAGGGCAATTTGCTGTGTGCTTGCTGTAGTGTGTGCCCCCCTTTACTGTTACAGGAGTTAGTCGGACACTGCAATACGTGTATAAAAAGTATAAAAGCTATGATTGTCTACTTAGATTGTAATGACTCGGAACAATATTCGCATTTGTGCTCTATTTATTCAAAACACCTATCGTTGCCTCATTGTGTGTCAAAATCAATCAATTAGAGTAAATAAGGATGATACTGTGGTCTTCAAAAGGATTTTTTAAAGTTAGGGAAATATACTTTTCTATTTTGTAAACATTTGAAATTGAATGTTTTGGTATTTCATGTTGAAAATAGACCGTTTATAAGTCGAAATTCAGAACATAAAGAACTCTCAAAAAAGAAATAATATCCCAAAATTAAATGTACCAAAATTAAAACAGTCAACAACAACAACCTGTAGATATATTTTTGCATTGGTACGGTCTAACAATTAATCATAGATTGTTTTTTAATTGAAGATGGTACCGTATAACGAAACAATATTACCTATGGTGAAATAATACTGTTTTTGTATAGAACTCAAAACCTTGCAAGTATTCAGTGATCTTGAAAGATTTTTAGATACCTCATTGAAATAAAACTACTTGAATGAAATTTATATAGCATTTAATAAGCTAACTTTTTAAGTTTGAAATACATCGGGAAAAAGAACTTGAACCCACGACCTTTCCCTTACAGGGAAGGGAAATTTGAAGTTATTCAGGTGTGGCTTAATAGCTCAGTTGGAAGAGCATTCCCTCTGTAAGGGAAAGAATGATCTTTCTGTAAGCGGTCAAGTGGGACTTGAACCCACGAGGGTTCAACCCACTTGGCCGCTTCTTTTTCCCGATGTATTTCGAACATAAAACTACTTTTTAAGGATTCTGTTGCGATTTATTTGGTAGTAGCTGACTCGGCGAACTTCGTTCCGCCAAATTTTGTCCGCCCGCGTGGCGTCATATCCCGTTCCCGATGTACCCTCTACTATATTAAACATGTATTATACGTATAAACCTTCCTCTTGAATTGCTCTATCTATTAAAAGAAACCGCATCAAAATCTGTAGCGTAGTTTTGAAGATATAAGCATACATAGGGACATAGGGACGCGGAAAGCGACTTTGCTTTATACTGTGTAGTGTTTATTTACATTTTTGCTACGTTTCAGCAGTTATGGTCAATGGTAAAAATGGTTTTATTTCAATGAGTCATATTCGCGTAAACTTCAAACAGTCATCAACATCATTTTAAGTTAGTACCCAGTTGCATCCAAGTTATAACCTCTAGCGTAGTGGTAGAGCGTAGTGGTAGAGCGTAGTGGTAGAGCGTAGTGGTAGAGCGTAGTGGTAGAGCGTAGTGGTAGAGCGTAGTGGTAGAGCGTAGTGGTAGAGCGTAGTGGTAGAGCGTTCGATAACTACGATAGAGGTCATGTGCTGAGTAAATATGAATATTTGCTAGGTGTTTCTATGTATAATATTTATTACGTGGACCATTTATACAGTTGATTGATAGTACTTGGTGGAATCCGTTGTTACACAGATAGTGTTTATGTAATGCAACATTCAAAACCTCTAAATGTAAACCTTTTTGAATTCCGAGGAGGGCTAGACTGTAAGGGATGGCCCTGGGTCAGCCGGGGTGCGAGGGATATGTCGATGACAACCTCACCTCCGGCCTAGCACCACGACCCACAGTCGGCGTGCGGTTTTAGTCGGTTCGAGTCCGACATAACCTCCCCTTCCGGCTCCGGCAAAAAAAAACGACCAAAAGGAAACCAATCAGGTTCAATATAATGTTTCATCCACATTCGTAACTAAACTTTCGTAACCTAACCTACAAACATGGATTATTTCTCGTTTGACAACTAGCTACGCAAACAGAATTCGTACTTTAGAATTCATTTGACAAACTGCTCAGCTTACGACAACGCTATGCAATCTTAGAATATGTGTTTCTTACTTCACAATACGCAAGAATGAAAGTAATACGCAAGGAAAGAAAATCCGCCCAAACTTCAGCTAATAAACGGCCACTACTAATCTATGCGTAGAGGCGTAACTGATGCAAGAAAACGGAGAGGCTGCCCGGACGGATCTTGCCACAGTCTCATTAAAGATTCTAGGTCGTTCTGCAATCGTTAATTACGAAGATAAGTACTGTATTAATTGTGTACGCCATTGGAGACTACTATCTGCCATCTTGGTGAGCGGTTGTTAGGGCGTGTCCATACGTGCAGACGAATTTTCGGATTAAAATATAAATTGGACGGAAAAAAAATTTCGCGTCGCAAAAAGCCATTACTTTTCCAATGTTTTTGTCATTTCCAATGTTTTTCGTCACTTATTTGTCTTTTGTTATTTTTGTGTTACCTCTAATACCGACAATATCATTACTCTTATACGTTGTAGCATTATAGTAATGGGCAATTTAGATAATAAAATATATAAAGACCCCTCTCTTACTACATATTATCACAAAAGAGATTGTTAAAGTAATCGGTATTTTTTAAATATAAGTAAAAAACACCTTTACTTCTATTAAAATAAAATCAATTTTTAACGGATTCTATTATGGTTTATTTAGTAGTTTTATTAGTAAAAAGTAGTTGAAACGTCTGGTTACGTGTTTTATTTCAATGATTGGAATTTGCGTAAACTTCAGATAGTACCACCGTCATTTCTAGTCAAAATCTCCGATAGAGCAGTGATACGCCCGAAAAAATCATCTGAACACTGCTTTAGCGGGGCGATTTTCGTGGCCTGCATTCATTTCGTACATTTTATAGCCCACAGTTCGAGGTCATTCGTACTGTTTCAAGCTTTTGAAACTCTTCTGGCTTCCACAATCGCGAATACATTATACTTAATTAGATTAATTAAATTAAATTATTAAGATAAGTAAGTACTGAACTTTTAGAATTTCTGCTAAACATGTTCGCTGTTAAATTTTTTTCGAATGGTAATTATTTCAAATTCACCGGATATTTTTTTAAATTTTACTGATTGCCAGTTATCTCTAGTATTGCGATAATAAACTTTAAAAGAAAAATATTCTATTTTCAAACAGACTTTTATAAAGACGCAGATAACTAAAGTTGACTTATGATTTAGACTTTTTTGAGATGTAACTCAGTAATTATTTTCTTTTTTTTTGTTCACGAATGACATTGAGGTTTATTTTTTTTAGGAGTTTACCTACACTTGACTTTAATTGAAAATTCTGAATCATGACTGGTGAATTACTTTTCGTAGCACGCAAATGGGTATTAATTTGGTAGGTATGTAGTTATAAATAATAAATCTGTCTTACTCTGATGTACTTCTCAAAGTCGTAAATGAAGATGGTCAGCTTACCTGCAAATAAAATATTTTTATTAAACATTATGCAAATCAGATATAGTTGATAAAGTCGAAGTTGAACAGGATGTTAGGTGTTGCAAGTTTTAAGATAACATCGACAGAATATGTTTTAAATTACTGCTTTGCTCCTCATAGCTAAGAAAAAAACCAGTATAAATAAAATAATTGGATTATACTTACGAAATATTTTAAACATAATATTAAAATTAAGAGGCTTACGTACGTAGGTACGCATTTGTTTTTCATTCCAAACTTCTAAGATGCGTCATAAATATAAAATACTAGCTTTTACCCGCGTGGACGTCGGTTATCGCGACCAAACATAGCATATGTCCTTTCTCAAGGTCTAATCTACCCTTATACCAAATTTCATCAAAATTGGTTCAGTGGTTTAGGCGTGAAAGCGTAACATACAGACAGACAGACAGACTTACTTTCGCATTTATAATATTAGCACAGTCTAAACGATTCATACTACATACAGTCAGTCAACGAAGCCGTCTAGACAGAGCAATCGTGCGGGGGGAGAGGGGTGGTGAGGGACGGGGTATTACTCGGTACGCCCATACATTTTACTCGGTACTAAGGATTCAGGGCTGTCTCATTTGTAATCACACAAATCACGTGTTTAATGTTTTTTTATTCATGAATCGTTTTGTTTGTTAACATGTTTTTTTTCGTGTATTTAACGATCCAAGATAGCGGACACGACATTTTCACAAAAATCGATATGATATGGGTATCGTTTTTAGGGTTTTAGGGGTCGCCGATTACGAATATATCATCCATTTAGCGATCCAAGATGGCGGACTCGAACTTTTCACCAAAATCGATATGGGTATCGCTTTCAGGGTTTTTGGGGTCGCTGATTGTGAATATAACATCCATTTTGCGATCCAAGATGGCGTACTCGAAATTTTCACCTAAATCGATATGGGTATCGTTTTCAGGGTTTTTGGGGTCGCTAATTACGAATATATCATCAATTTAGCAATCCAAGATGGCGGACTCGAAATTTTCCCCAAAATCGATATGGGTATCGTTTTCAAGGTACTCGGGTTGCTGATTACGAATATATTATTCATGTAGCGATCCTAGATGACTGGATGGATGATATATTCGTAATTAGCAATCCCGAAAACCTTGTAACCGATAACCATGTTGACTTTTTGGGAAATTTCAAGTCCGCAATCTTGGACCACTAAATGGATTTTATTATTAGTCACCCCGAAAACTTAGACATTTTTAAATTTCAAGTCCAACGCCTTTGATCGTCGTTAAAATGGTCGTCAATTCCGATATCAGACAATTGCCGGCAGGCAATAATTCGATGGGAAACTATCGACTTCCAACTGATCGTGTGTAGCGGCAAAACTGACAGCAGGGAATGGCCGGCAGGCCAAAATCGCTTTCGTGTGTGGGTGCTTTCAATTTAGGACTGCAGGCCGCCCGATATGCTCTGAAACTGCAGGCGGACTGATCATGGATAGGCTCCTTAAGAATATATCATCAATTTAGCGATCCCGGCGATTAGCGAAATTTCATCGAACTTAGAACCCGAACCTGAACCCGAATCAAAAATTAAAATTGAAATCGAAACCGAAACCGAAACCGAAACCGAAATCGAAATCGAAACCGAAACCGAAACCGAAATCGAAATCCAAAAACTCACGAGTTAAAATATTACATTTGCTTGATCATATTTGGTTGAGTAGAACCGGAGATATAAGCAAAAGTCACAATAGCCGACATCCATGCGAGCGGAGCCGCGGGCATCAGCTAGCAATTTATATTAGCGTGAGTTGATGTGCCTTGACAGACAAAGAGATCAAAATAGGGGTTATATATAAAATGTTACAGAAAAATTAACTATAGGTAAATAAAAACTGAAGTGACAACCCTGACAAAACTGCAAAAGGCGGTATTTCCGCAAACATCAAACGCGATGAACTACTGTAAGATCCATCGTTATACTGTGATATTAGTAAGTATGGATTAGTATGGATAATGTTATGCATTTTCGCGCCTTTACAAACAATCAAACTCAAATTCAAAACGTAGGTAAGGCGCCATCTTTATTTTTAAGCCTGTCTAGTGGCCAACAAAAAAGTTTTTGAATGACAAAGTTTTATACATTTTTTCGTAAGTTTAAATTCAGACATTTTAATCAAAAGCTCAAATGATCGGGTGATTAGCTTCCAAACCGTACATCCTCTCGCCCTATTGAGGCACGCACCAACGCCTGCCATTTCGGATGTATAGTGTTGCGAAAATGGAACGGATATTGCTCGTTCCTCTCCATGGCTATTCTGATAGAAATTTGAATTTTACCGGTTAACTGCCGCCGTCCGGCCTCGTTACACCTCTTTGTTATTTGGACATGTATCCGAATCGTTCGCGGGAGGTGGCGAGGCGTTAAGTCGCCATTTTGGTTCGCCAGATTAGACGTTAAATGTCTAATTAATGACTGACGTAAGAATTATTACGAGATTCTCAAATAAGTACTTCGGTTTGTAGATTTTATTCGCACCGCAAGCTGTTCGGAACATGGGTTGCTTCGAAACGCGGTCCGAATCACCCAAGATTATTTTGTAGTGAGTAGATTTGGACCACATTAAAAATTACATAAATGAAATCTCCCGAGCACCATTTCTGGTTGCATCCTACCTACAATGGATACCTGAACTCACTCACCTTATTCTGATAATTAAACTCATGGTTGCGACTGCTGTCTGATACCCCAAACCCAAGCTAAAATTTCTACCAAAGCCTTGTGCATCAACATTAGTACTTTCTTGAAGGTTAGGTTAGCTTGAATCCCTATCCCCCTCTGATGGGGCCTCATATACCTTATACTAAATATTCTCACTTAAAAGCTCACGAGACATGTACATAAATCTCTACTCTACATTTTACGACGGGCATTTAATAAGGTTAGTGATGCGTGTTGTCGGGAATTAAATATGCATTAGCGGCGCCTTCGACCGTGGCACGCACCGGGACGATGCTTAGTGTGACAAAATGGTTCAAGTAGGGATGTTTAACCTTCGTGTGCGCACGCATTGGTCTGCCAGACCCATGATATAGTATAGTTTATTTTAATTTTGATTAAAGAAGGAGTTTTGTGCTCCTCGGTGGCTGTACAGTTGGTAGCCAATTTCAAATCAGTGATTTGCGAATGACATTTATTTTAAGAATGTTAATTATCGGATTCTGTACACTAGGTATAATACCTAGATACTTCTAACTGATTCACTATGCCTACACAGCTGAGGCTACACATTTAAAATTTTTGACGTTGACCATTCGCCTTTTTTGTTGTAAGAAACGATTTACTCTTGATTTTCTCCCCTAAGGGGGTAAAGTACCTATTTAACCCTTCTAGCTAAGCTATATTGATTATGGTTTGGATCTACGTCGACGGTGATACACTGTGTGAGGTTCAATTGTCTCCATTTTTTTCTCTCCATCCACATGGTTGCCTGGAAGAGATTGCCGCAGAGCGATAAGGCCGCCAATTGTATTTACCTACCAAATTGTTATTACGTGTTATATGCTATATCCTTGGTGTACTTTTTTTTTTTTTTTTTTTTTTACACAGGACACGTCAATTTGACTTCACCTCGCCTGATGTTAAGCTAAAGGCAAAGTCTCGGAAAGAGAGTCACCATCGTAAACATTTACCATGTTAACAGTGGTGGCACTCAGCTTGACGGCCTCATTAGATGCCTTTTCACGCCCCGCTTAAAGGACCCGGGACTGTAGGAAGAAGGAAACACGTGAGCTGGCAGGGAATTCCAGGTCTTAGTGGTGCGGCATAGGAATGAATCACTGAAACGCTTGGTTCTAGCAGGTATACTCTGCACCGTAAATGGATGACATCTTAGCCCTGCACGTGTCGTCCTGTGAAGGAAAGGGGAGGGTGGGACTAATTGGAAGAGCTCGTCAGAACATTCACCATGGTAGAGACGGTAGAAAACTGCCAAAGACGCAACATCTCTACGCATCTGCAAAGGCTCGAGGGTGTTCGTGACCTCAGGATCCCCAATAATGCGGACCGCACGTCGCTGCAACCTGTCGAGAGCATCTAATAAGTACTTTGCGGAGCCGTCCCAGAGATGTGAGCAGTATTCCACGCAGGAACGAATTTGGGTCTTGTATAGAAGACACCGCTGCTCCGGCGTGAAAAAACGTCTCACTCTGTTCAGGACTCCGAGTTTACGCGAGGCTGATTAAAGATAAAGAAAATTATTATTATTATTCAAATGGAGATCTATGGCACTTTCGGTCTCATTCACCGTGGGACTCATATTCGTTACACTATTTGACGCAGGTATTGGAAGGTTAAGTTAAAACTACATCCATGTTTTTCCAATGCGATTTATTGTAATGCAGTATTAATGTTTTACGATACATTGAATGCAAATATCGATATTGTGTCGTTTGATGTTTATATCGGTATCGCTCGTAAAAAGGATATTCACCTATCCAATACTTTGTAACTATGGATGTCTGAAAACGGACATAAGAAAGGTGATTCTTAAAAAAAAAACAACCCAAATAAAAAAAAATATTTCAAAATATGTAGTGTCATTCGTTCAAAATATTCAAATAAGGTTCTAAACGCAAGCTTCTTCTAAAGGCAAGGCGATTAGGTACCTACTTGCAGTTTGCTATGCATAGTCATGACAAAATTACTGCAATCATTGCAATAATTTATAACATGATTGCAATACAGAATGACGCGCTTGATGTTACAACGTTACTACAACTAGATTATCAGTAATTCATTAATTGCTAATTTCCTGTAACTGCTTTATGTAGATACTCGTTCTAGAATTTTCCATTGTAAACATTTACGGTTGAGCGTAAAATGATAAGAGTATGTGATGATTTCTTTATGTGAAACAAGATACACATATATAAACTAATGCTTCGGTAATATAGATCAGAGACATTTTACACAGTTGCTTGGAAGAGTGGACGTTCCTGGAGCAACACAAGCAGAAGCTGTGTGTCATGGAGATGAAAATGCTGGAAGACTATGCGAAGTCACGTGTAAAGATTGCCTTTGAAACTATTGTATCCGTGGCACCCTTCATATCTGTGACATTGTAGATGAAATGCAGGAGTCGCAAATCGGCTCACAACGTTTTGATGAGGATTGATCAGAAGTATGACTTGGTAATTTATGATTTCTCAAATCTCTGCACTTTGTGACCTTTTTGAGTGTTTAGGTACAAATAGATACTTGTTACATCTCTTACTTCTCAGGCCTGCTTCTATTTGGCTTTCTCCTAGCTACCAGTTAGGCGTCTGTATCATTCTCATATCCTACATTTTGGTCTTCTACACCTAGTGGATCTCATTATATCCTTCGTTCCTTTTTTCTGTTTCACCATCTTTCTCATAGTCTATCCATTTCCTTTTGGTCTCTTTTCACAATATTGCTTTATTTTATCTCATGATCTCTATTTTAGCTTCTTTTAAACTCTATCTCAGTAGATTTGATTTGTTTCGGATGTGGATATCTTGTTTTTATCCGACGTGACCAAAAAACTGTGACTAAAAAATGTATTTCATAAATTTTGAAGAGTAAGCAAGTAATGCATTGTAATATTCACAACAAACTTGAAATAATTTCTCATTCTGTGTAATAAAACGGGATATATTCTTCGGTGATACCAATACGCATCGCAAGAGGTTATCACACGGGCGCTCCCGTGGAGTAACTGTCGTCACGGGTCGCGGCGCGCGCGCAATTAGCGTACGCGCCCACCCGTGACGCGCCTTCGGTCGAACTCGGCCCGTCTCGGGTTCATTCGGCGCCGGACTATATTTTTGAGAGTCGACAATTTTTGTGTTATAATAACAAAAGTTAGCACTTTAGATAACGATAAACTATGTGTTTTTTGAATTATATAATATAAATTCAACAACAGAAGCATCTAAAAATTTATAGAAGACGATTATATTTGAGAAATTGAAGATCTGAATAGATCAGCTGTAAAGCTCATCGTGCTGATAATAAAATCTAGAGAAGTGAGTGATCCCATATTGTGACATAAGGTAGGGATCAGATAGTCAGTATTAAATATTGTGATATTCGCGATCCTGTGAATACACATTGATCAATGATTTGCAATCGCATTTCGAACCTATTGTGACACCGATATCTCGATATTAAATATCGATGTTTATTGATTGTCTGTCACTAGCCTAACTTAGTACGTGATCACAACTTACTCTATTCTGGTGCAAATAAATTTCAAACTTAAAACTTCAGGTCTACCTTGAGAGATTCAAAAGAGTAAATTTTGCTTGTTGCTGTTTGTGTTTAAGATTACAGTATTCTGAGGCGTTGTTTTAAATAACCTAATATTCTTGGTTTGTCTTCCAATTGGAAATTTGGACCCTACGTACGATAATGATAGAGTTCAGAACGCTTCAGAAAATTAGTTGCACTGTTAAGCATGTGATTAAGGAAATACTGAAATGGGATTGCATTCGACAGTTGTGGTGTGTTGTGGGTATAACTCAGGACATACATCTTGAACCTAATATGGGATCTATACTTCTAACCAAGCATGGAGTATAATTAATAATCCGTGCGCGCTGGGTCCCGTTTACTTCGCGATTTAGGTCCAAGAAATGTGTCTCAAGGCATAGTTATTTCTAGTCTAAATATCTTTGACTGTTTAACTTAACTAGAGTTGAGATGCGGAAGGCGATCAAGCATCTTTCGTAATAGTTGTCAGTGATAGCCTGATTTGATTGAAAGCTGAGAGTTACGATACGATTTGTTAGCAATTGCTGTTATACAGGCTGTTTTTGAATTCGATAATGATTTGTATCTACCAATATAGTTTGAATGACATTTTTATTTTTAAATTCGGATTTTAAAATTCGAATTCGAAAAAAAAAACAATGTTTACAAATGGTTGAAAAATCATTTATTGGTCGTATCGTAATAATCGTCCTTAAGGTCGGATTTATTTGAAGTGATTCAGGTGTGGATCAATAGCTTAGTTGGAACAGCATTCCCCCTGTAAGGAAAAGGTCGTTGAAGTCCCACTTGAGCGCTTCTTTTTCCCGATGTATTTCGTACCTATATAGTTACTGGAATATATTTTGAATGGGTACCAATCATTTCTCAAAATGTACTCTATTCTCTACTCTACTCTTCTAGTACGTATTTTTTGGATGTCGTTTGTGGAAAACAAGGGGCGCTACGGTGGCAAAGCAGCTCAAATCCCAGATCAAACCAATCAGCGCGCCAGGGCCTCGTTCCTCTTGCGTCTTACGGTTAACGGCCGTTCTCATTAACATACTTACAGTTGAAGATAGATCGCAGTAGTCAAATTTCACGTATCGGCTGTTTTAATTGAAAATATGGTAACTGATTTTTTGCGGGAAAGCGCATCGCGGTATAATTTTTTTTCCCGAAATTGGTGTGAAATAGGAGTTACTATGTTTTGAATTTAAACAGCCGAGCACTTTATCCGTAAATGCGATCTATCTTTAACTGTCAGTATGGTATTGGGAACAGCTTAGTTGGAGTCGGCTTGGCTAATTAAGAAAATGATAGTTGGATCTCTACCAAATGATATCAAATGGAAATACCAAGCAATCAAAGTTCACACAGAACCGTATTAATTGTCTTATGTATTATACTTACCTAACGGTTTTTGGCCGAGTACCATTATTGAGGCTTTATATTGGACATTCATTCCTTCCATACCTGTTTTCTACAGCATATTTCTTCCGATTTCCTTTTGAAACTCCCTAGGCATAACTCTCTTAGAATCTGTTCTGAAAAGTTGGATAGGTAATTCTTCAATTCGAATGAAATAGCATTTGTATATTTGAACAGTGTATCTTGATATTCGCATTTGTCTAAATGGAACAGTGACTCGAAAGATCCGCAAGTGGAAACATGTGTTTTCTGCCTATCCTATTGTGAAAGAGTCATGATTATATGAAAATATATGAAGTGGAGTCAGCTATGAAATGTTTTGGTGTAACTTTGCGGCTGTTACTTCTACCTACCTATATATTTAGGTAGTAAAATGTGAGCAACCACAGCATGAGACCGTACTGGTGAATCACGTGGACTGAAGGTCAGTATCGACACGGGTCATCACAACCACACCCAAATGCCGTCACAGTTTCCTACAGGATGTTATTAAATTTAAAAGTTTGACAAAATCTATTTTCGAATAACATCGGAAAAAATGAAATGCTCGAGCGAGAAGGACCACTTTCATGTTTTCCGATGTTTTTCGAACTTTAAAGTTAGCATAAGAAATGCTATAAAAAATTCATTAAAACAATTTTTTTTTGTAAATTACTGGTGTACCCAATATCACCTCAAGTTAAGCTAAAGAAATAATTTAAGTTAAGAGTTTTGTCGGTAGAATGACGATCTTGGCTGTAATCCGTGACGTCAAATTCATAGAAATGGGTACACGGTATAAACAATAATATTCGACATTCGACTACCTAAATATATAGGTAGGTAGAAGTAACAGCCGCAAAGTTACACCAAAACATTTCATAGCTGACTCCACTTCATATATTTTCATATAATCATGACTCTTTCACAATAGGATAGGCAGAAAACACATGTTTCCACTTGCGGATCTTTCGAGTCACTTTTCCATTTAGACAAATGCGAATATCAAGATACACTGTTCAAATATACAAATGCTATTTCATTCGAATTGAAGAATTACCTATCCAACTTTTCAGAACAGATTCTAAGAGAGTTATGCCTAGGGAGTTTCAAAAGGAAATCGGGAGAAATATGCTGTAGAAAACAGGTATGGAAGCTACACAACGCTATCTAGACCCATGGGAAGCTTAACTAGCTTGTGTTAAAGGTTACATGCATTCTTTTTGGCGTTGTCGATCGTCACGTGTCGAGGTTCACCTGTAAGGTAATCGTCTTTTTCTTTTATACAAATTACCTCAAGTAGACGCATCATATATTCAAAATCCGGTAAGTTTAAACTCCGGCTAACACGCAAACCTGATCAGCAAAGGCCTATAACGAAAGCTCTTCATGTAGTGTCTCTTATACACTTTTTAAGATGATGACGATTTGTTTAACTAAAGATCCAATACTAATCATAATCCGTACAAAGCCCGGGCGGGTCATTAGTCATTAATAAGAACACCAATAACTTCATTTTTATTCCCATGAGAAAATTACCCAATAAATATTTAAATTACAAAGCGTTCAATATCACATCTTCCTGTATACGTTCATTCAGATGTACCCCATAATATGTGTGAAATCAACCGCGACCCGAAGGACGCCGGCGACGTATTGTAGGAAAAATATACATTTTTCTCACTAGCCGATGCTTCTGTGTTTAGTTATGTGAATAATACTTATGATAATATATTCCCGTTAGGAACATTTGCCTCTAGACTAAGGTAGATCGGAAGGGTTCTCTAATATAGTCGCTTCACGGAAAACATCTGAGTTCAGCCGCATCGCAGTTGGACTGGGAGAAGTGGACCCTAGACTCTGAGGTGAGAGCCTTGGATGCGACCGGGATAAACGCAAGGGGATGAAGGGTTCACTTCAATTGGGATAGTTCTTCTATGATCATGGCACTTGCAATATCTAATGTAAAAATTTTGGATGGTAAATCTGCCTATACATTTATATACTTCCGATATTACACTTCCGGAGTAGGCACACGTGCAGGGCTAAGATGCCATCCATATACGGTGCAGAGTATACCTGCTAGAACCAAGCGTTTCAGTGACTCATTCCTATGCCGCACGACTAAGACATGGAACTCCCTGCCAGCTCACGTGTTTCCTTCTTCCTACAGTCCCGGGTCCTTTAAGCCGGGCGTGAAAAGGTATGGTACATGTTTGCGATGGTGACCCTCTCTCCGAGACTTTGCCTTTAGCTTAACATCAGGCGAGGTGAAGTCAAATTGACGTGTCCTAGATAAAAAAAGGCAGAAAAAATCTTTATAGATTTCCGCCTTTTACATTTTTATAGGTGATGTATAAGTTCGGCCTGGCAATCACAAATTTTATTTAGTTTGACCTGCTTGTTGGTGTCAAATTTAATCCTGTTGACTGATTGATCAGATATGTGCTGCACACCTTAAGTTTGTGAAGTGATGATATATGATATTGTACATATATTATAATTTGACATACCTATTACTTGTTTTCAGTCATTTATGGTCCCTATCACTTCACAAGCTTCTTCTGCTGTTTATTAAACCTTTCACGAAATCATGTCTGTCCTTTTGTATGCATTTTATTATTATTCTTTATATTAGAACCATAACAAATACTTATTAAATAATAACAATCACATCTGGTACTGGTGAATGAACTGAGAGTTTGACTTTTAGAAACGAGTTATGTGGTCACCGACTCGCGCTTGACAAGCCATCATTTATCACAGCTATCGATGGGTGATCGACTGCCCCAACCAAATTGTATTTACACTTGTAGTGCTAGCTAGTAATTTAATAACACTATTATATAAGCTGAGCTTTTTATTTTTCAAATTTTCTATTTCAAAGTCCCACCATCTGCTTTCCTTTGCAGGACTACACGTCACTTAGATGTCACCCGCATACGGTGCAGAATATTCCTTCAAGAACCAAGTGGTTCGGTGAAGCATTCCTATGCCGCACCATTAAAACCTAGAACTCTCTGCCAGCTCACGTGTTTCTATCTTCTTACAGTCCCAGTTCCTTTAAGCGGGGCGTGAAAAGGCATCTGATGAGGCCGTCAAGCTGAGTTCCGCCATTGTTAACATGGGACATGTTTATAATAGTGACCCCCTTTCTGAAACATTGCGTTTAGCTTACCATGGGGCGAGGTGAAGTAAAATTGACGTGTTCTTTAATATATAAAAAAAAATCAAGTCAAAATTAATTAAAAAATAGCCTATTCTGCTGGTCTGCCATGAAATATCAGTACCTAGTTGAGGATTGAAGTGCGGGGCAATCGGTTCCATGGAACACATATAACCTAAAATCGGATCCGAAGACGGTACGTAACCTTTCAGTTCGGTAAACGCTACTGTAAGATTACCGAAGTGACTCATCGTAGCTACAGGGTTAAAAAATCGTGTTACATGCGGTACGTAAACTTTATTTTAGCCTTGTTCCACATTCAAGTAAAACTACATATTAAAAAAAAAAAATAGATTTTCCACCGATATTCGACCAATCATGAGAAAAAATCGTGTATTTTTTTCTAGCAAAATAGTTCTGTCGCCTGCAGTACAACGTACAATTATGTCTATAACAGTCCAGAACACAGCGAGCAAGTTGGTACGTGAATAGGACACTCTAATTTATGTATGTGCACCAAAAAGTACCGGTTCATTTCATTCACATTGTTCAGCGCGTGCGCCGTAGATAATTTTGTAACTCATTGTAATGTATTTTCACCTTTATAAGTCGGTTTTAGAGTCTATAATATGTTGTATAAATCAATTGGGTAATATAAAATCCATTCAGTTATTTGATATACATTCTTAATTTTGTATTAACAGTACGATTGTAGTGTCATTTTATTTTAATGAGATATTAATGCTATAGTGCGCTACGAGGTAATAGGGCATTAAGGGGGTTTCCCGTTACATTTTTCATGAATATGTTTAAAAAAAGAATGTATCTAAGTTAGTTATTTTGCATACCCATATGGATAAGTTATAGTTATTAGTTTGAGTCTACAGTGCGAGCTCATAGGAATAAAAATAAGGGGACGCCGGACTCCAAAGGACCTTACAGGAGCCCCATTTTCCACCTACTAAACAATGGACAGCTATTACATCTCGGCCTACCCCTTCGGGGATTTACAGACGTGAGTATAAGTATGTAAAGAACGGACGAGGCTCTGCCGCAAGCTTTACCTATTCTCGGGCTTGGGAGGTCAGATAAACCAGCATACCAATCACAAACTATAAGCGGACCCTGGACTCTTTAAGTGCAAACTTTGTATACTTCTGGGAAATCACTATGAAGATCATGATGATGATGACGAGTGACTCAATGTAACAGAAAAAGAGTGACCTATCACATTCAAGATTCCTAATTTAAATACGGATTATTAAAAACCCAAGTCACAGGAAGTGACTGAAATTAGATGACGCTAGTGTCGTGCGCATGCCTACAGTCAGCATCAGATCAATCTTGACGTACAAAGTACTCAAAATAATCTTAACTCCTTGGTTTTCCACCTTTCCTGTTGACCGATTGTTCTGATATTTGGTACACACCTTTAGTTCGGACAATAATACAATATAAATCAATAAAACAGTTTGATTTGCTCTTAATAATTTCGTGGTAAGATAATTTTGAAACTTTGTAGTCAAGATATTTCTGACTCTGACTGTACAGCGCGACAGCCGGGGCGGGCGCGCCTCTCGATAAATTGAATATGGTAAACTGTTTTTTGTACCACTTTCGTACTGTTGTGAAGAATAGTTGTTCCTGTATTTTTTTCTAAAATTAAATGAATATATAATATTATGTAGGTACGTTTAACGAAGTGTCGCGGCCACCACCCCGTCTATAACTGGTTTCTCCTATTGTCGTCGAGCAAGCGGCATGACATGCATAATATTCGGGAATATTTTCAACTCTACTTACTCAACCTAAAAAAGGCAAATGAATTATCAAAACTATAATTATTACTATTTTTTTGGATGAAATTAATATTTTAATAAACACAGATATTAAAGTACCCGAAACTATTTCTATATACTTTTTCAGAACAATCTATGAAAATTTCAATTCATTGATTTTCGACTTCTCCAGCCAGAAACCTACGGCTACTTTATTTTCATACTGTGTTTAGCGGCTTCACCTCAGTGAAATTATTATTTAAGCTTATTTCAGGAATAAAAAAAGCTTATGTGTAAGGCTGCCTGTCCACCGAATCGGAGCGGAAGGGATTGCACACAACTTCAATTTTGTGCAATCCTATTGGTTAATATTTATCCGTTTCTCCGCTCCGCAGCCTCGCTCCGCTTCGGTGGACAGGCAGCCTTAATCCCCTGTCTCAAACATCAGCCAAATCCGTTCAGTAGTTTGAGCGTGACTGACTAACAAATATCGAAATATAATATAATACATATTAGTAGAATGGGATATTAATAGGGCAGAAAGTGATATAGTTTAGTCCACATAATAACAATTTACTCCCCGACTGTACCAGCACGTAGGTACATCGCTCCGTAGAGCCTCAGCCGCCCACAAGCGAGATGATTCGTGGTTTCTCTCCGCATTATAATCGCCTAGAATCGACACAACAGTTACAATTATTGCTTTACGTAAGCGATGTTACAGTAGACTTGTGTTAGGGTTATGCATGCTATTATTTCAGCAGTGTAGGGTTCAGGGACTTCGCGATCCATGTTACCTTTTCCTGGAAGTAATAAGTTACTCCATCTTCGGAAATCGAGGAGTAACCGGACGCTGAATTATGAGGTGAAAGCCGGGACTAACGCGAAAGTGATGATAAAAAAAAACCACAACATTCTACACAACGCTATCTAGACCCATGGTAAGCTTAACTAGCTTTTGTTATGGAATCTAGAATGCGGATAAACATACTTAGATACTATTTTTTTTTGTAAATACATACATATTATACATCGAAATACCCAGTCCAATGCAAATAGCCATATTCATGTATACAAATATTTGCAATGAACGGGGGATCGAACCCGCGCCTCCTGCGTGGCAGTCGCGTTCACTACCGCCACGCCACAGAGGCTGTCAAATAATGGAGGTAAGGAATTAGAGAAAAAATAGGTTCACAAACTTTAAAGAAGGTTCACCACCAACTTCCAACTCTCTAGTTAATTTTCGATTGCTCCCAAATTTTACGCTTTGGAGTCTGGTGTCCACTTATCACCTTTTATTTAAAAAACTTACTCAAACTCTTTAATTTTGTTGCTTTTTGTAGAGCAACTGTCATCTGACCTGACAACCTCGAGAGGAATGTCTACACCAGAGCCTCTTTCGTTTAGTAGTGCACCGACTAGCAATTGAGGGTTGCCACAAATATAACCTACAACCTGCACATTTCCCAGATCTGTGATCTATACCAACATATATGTATTACCAACTTATTGGCGCATTAAGTACATAGAGAATCGCATAAACATTTTATGGGAATACACTCAACTTTATTACTTTTGTACCGTCAGCAGAAAAAACCATTTAATGTACCTACTACATTTTTTAGACATAGATTTTCTATATTCCTCTTCTCTGACTTTTGTCTGATGCAAGATAAAATATACAGAATATCCATACTAATATTATAAATGCGAAAGTAACTCTGTCTGTCTGTCTGTATGTTACGCTTTCACGTCTAAACCACTGAACCAATTTCGATGAAATTTGGTATAGGGGTAGATTAGACCTTGAAAATGGACATAGGCTATGTTTGGTCGCGATAACCGACATCCACGCGGGCGGAGCCGTAGGCAAAAGCTAGTGATAAATAATTTTCTATAACTGCCTGGTTAAATTCTTTATTTTATGAGATATTAGCTTTTACCAGCGGCTCCGCTCGCGTGGATGTCAGTTATCGCGACCATACATAGCCTATGTCCTTATATGTTTAATTGTGCGTATTTGTAAATAAAACATTTTTCTTTCTTTCTTTCTTTCTTTCTCATGGTCTAATCTACCCCTATACCAAAATTCATCAAAATCCGTTCAGTGGTTTAGGCGTGAAAGCGTAACCTGAGTAACATACAGACAGACAGACAGAGTTACTTTCGCATTTATAGTATTAGTATGGATTTTATGGTGAAATAGTTTAAATAGCCATCTCACTAATTGTCAAGTTATAGAATCATCTGTAGAAATTAGAGTGGTACACAAATATCTGAAATAAATTGGATCACGAACCATTTCATAGCTCAACTAGTTGAACCAAGGAGAAAATTGAGAAATATTTACATACATAGATTTACATAGGGACATCCAGACTAATGACAAAATAATATGCTAGTATATAATTAATGTATACAATTATCTGTACTGAGCGGGAATCGAACTTACACCCTGTGACATACCAGTCGAACGCTTTAGTGCTACTGCAATGAGATGATTTTTAAATAACTATAAACTCATATTTCATAGAATAATTATCATCAGTCATCTGCCTACCAGAAGCTTACCTTTCACGTAAAGGTGGCTTTAGACCAAACGAACATAGAGCTGGAACAACAACATTCTAAGAGCATTCTTCCATACTTAATATTATAAATGCGAAAGTAACTCTGTCTGTCTGTCTGTATGTTACGCTTTCACGCCTAAACCACTAAACCGATTTTGATGAAATTTGGAATAGGGGTAGATTAGACCTTGAGAAAGGACAGAGTCGCGATAACCGACATCCACGCGAGCGGAGCCGCGGGCAAAAGCTAGTTCTTTATATTTTGGTGTAAACGAAACCTTATTTTCAAATAAGAACAAGGAGAAATTATTGAATTATCGTTTGGTGTAAATCCACCTTAATAGGTGCATTCATCTGTTCTTGGGTTCACGCTGCTCTAAATAGCCTTAAGCCTTATTTACACTTTAAACTTTACAAAAACATTGAAATATAAATATAAGATTTTTATGCCTGTTTTACTATCCCTCCCGTACATTCGCGCTCGCTTGCGGTTATGCACGAAGCTAACGATTTTTCCACCGCCATAGCACCCGACCGGCCTCAAGAGGTACATTCGCGTACAACAGTCGAACAATAAAATAAATTTTGATCTCAATTCTACAACGTAAAATATTTTACGAGGTGTATAAAAGTTTGCTACTGAAAATATTGTTTTGTTTAATAAAAATATATTGTGATGTTAGTTTAGTGGTTCGTGACGGCGGATACTACTCTCGACATACGAGATTCTTGTATGTGAATATTGAATATTCGAAATAAAAACATTAATTTTGTATGGCTATATTAAAAGCTGTGTTTGAATAAATATGAACCTAAAACGTCAGCTCTTTCTTGCCCTTAGTGTAAAATTCTAAAGTTATTTCAAGTTCTAGCAATAGGCGTCGTATTTTTTTTTTACTTTTAATTTGTTCAGAGCTTTTACAACAGCGAAGTCTCATTAAATAATAAAGAGAGATACAACTACTTCCTTTATACAGAGTACAACAAAATCTTAAACAGACGGAAAGAAGTCCTGCCTATTATATATATTTCATTCCATTATTGCAATCCAGCTATTCAGCTACTTACGAAGTGATATTACATCTCCAAAATGCATGTTTTAAAATCTGTTGTAATTAAGACATTTTGTAATTAATCATTTAATACAATGTAGTATGTTTATTTTATTTGATCTTATCTTTACCATTAATATGATTAGCATGCATTGCTTTTACGTCATCCATTTAAATAATTACATAATATTGTTTTTGCGTTAGTATTTATTATATTTTGGGGTTAGCTAATCCCATGTATGAAACCACAGATAATTTAATATGATGAAACTAAACGGTTGGTTAAGTATCAAAGATCAGGCAGTGCGAGGATGAACTATACATAACATAACATAAACTCACGCCTGTATTCCCTGAAGGGGTAGGCAGAGGTGCTAGCACCCACATTTCGCCAGTTTATGTTTAGGTCCCAATGTAATAGGTGGCGAGCCTATTGCTATTAACCGGGCATTTATAAACCTGCGATAAATACACACATAACTTCGAAAAGCATCGGAAAGTCATTGGTGTGTGCCATGGTCAGCCTGGGATCGAACCCGAGACCTCGTCTCAGCAGTCCATTACCCATACCACTAGGCTACCGCAGATCTGAACTATACAGTGCTATAATTATAGTCTCAACCTAAAAAATATCTATGTATCCGCCTTCTAGAATCCATTACAACAACCTAATTCAGCTATGCTTACCTTATTAACCAATATAAGCTAGAGTGCTCGTGTTAGGAGTGGATTCACTTTGGTAGGTTCAAACCGAGACCAAACGATCGAACCAAAAATGTATAAAAGAAAAAACAAAAGTGTAATTTTTTTTTGTACGTATTTATTTTTCTTTTCGATTGTACCCGCACAAGTAACGTAAATAAAACAGCAATGTAATAAGAGCAGGTCGGGCTGAGTGCAAACCGAATGTACATATTTTTATACATATACTTACATACACATAACATACATGAAAACTTATGCCTATACTCATATATACTTTACATAAACTGAATTTTTGCTTAACGTGCAAAATTTCCCATTGCCTTTGCCCCGCAAAGACAGTGACATCTATAGACTAGTCTTAATTTCAATTTGTTATAATTTTCCGAAATTTTCTTATAATAATTTGTCAGTTGCGTCCAAAATTTGCCGGAGCCAGAAGTCTCCTTATTGTTTTTGATTTGTTAGTCGAGATTTCTGTGAGTGATTGCAACCTAACCTCTCAACCCCAAAAGGACAGATTGCACCAGAGACACATATCCTTTAAAAAATATCCACTACTAGCAGGTGAGATTAATTTTGTGCCTCAAAGATGTTGGTAAGGTCAGCACAGCTTTACAGAGTGCACAGTTGCACACCTCAAATTTAAAGTTTTACGATTATCCCAAATGACTCCGAATAAAAAGTACTGCCTATTCTAATTTTCGTGCAGCTGTTTATGCGTAACTGAATAACAAACTTACAAACTCTCATCAGTAGTTGGAGTAGGTGCTTTAATCATGATACACTAGCTTTTGCCCGCGGCTCCGCTCGCGTGGATGTCGGTTCCCGGCAATTATTCGAATTTTTTTCGCCGTAAAAACCTTCCCTGGACTTCCACGAATAATTCAAGACCAAAATTAGCCAAATCGGTAAAGGTGTTCTGGAGTTATATCGTCAGGAAGGAAAACCCGACTTATTTTTATATAGTAGATTTCAAGTTTCCGACCTATATAATCATCTTATAACCACAAGAGTCATGATCATTGACCAAAAACGTATTCTGAGTCAATAAGGACTATTGTTTGCCAATAAACTGAAAACCCAGAAGATATTTGGATGCGTGGTGGTGTAACTATGACAATGCAATAATATCAGTTATTGCATTGGTTGAAGCTTAAATTCTGACTCGAACAAACGTTTTTCCTGGTCATGAGGAAAAACGGGGAAGGAAGGCGTAAATGATATTTTGTTGACCATATTTGGAGACTTATACCCTCTTATTAGTTACTAGCAGCTCAAAAGCGGTGTGATCATCGGTTTTGTGTCAGTAATTTAATATTAACATTGTTCTTTTAACTGTCAATGTGTGCATGTCATGAGATGTTTCAAGTGCCAATAAAAATTTGTACCTACACATTTTTTACACCGTTTTGAAATTACATTTGCGTCGTCTATGAAGTTTGTATACCTATTACAGTCTAAGCCTCGAAGTCATTAAATCGTGGAAGCAGCGTAGAATACTTGATTCTACGCTTACCTATATTATGAGGAATAAACCACAGATAAATAAAAATATAGGTACTCTCTAAACATGACTAAGCATAGCTTCTAATTTTAAAAAGTTAACAAATATTCCCGCTCTTCCACGAACAACTTTTTTCTTCTAAATTTCATTAACATTTTCGACCAATTAACATAACAAAAAGATTAGAAAAAAGAGGTTTTAATTCCTAATATCGATACGTCATCATAACAATAGGAGCTTTATAAGCGTCAAGGGGGTCGGCAGAAATGACAGTCATGGTCAGGTGGGCTTGTGTTCTTTCTTAAATGGATTTATTGAACGTATATTGTACCTCTCGTGTTCGTTTATAAAGATTTACATTTTGATATGACGGATTTCATCTTTGAGATGTGTAGGAGTTTGAAAAAGGAAGATTGATCAACGGCTCGTTAAAGAACGAATTAGGTACATCGTTTTTTTTTTCAAGTTTTAGCGAGTTGTTGGATACGGGTCTTTTGAAACTCCTGCTGAACTTACTTACTTTTTTTTCTAGTTTCCTAAGTCTTTTCAGTCTCAATTAAATAACCTATCGTAGTCCACTGCTGGACCGTCCCCCAATGTTGGTAGGCTTTAGCCTACTGTTTCCACGCTGGCCAGACTAGTTGGAACTGGCTTTTATTTTAAGTTTTCTTTCTCTCGAAGTGATATCATTTGCGTATTTTCCGCTTCGTAGCCTCCCTTCGGATGAGATGGGGTTAGAATTGTATTCTTTCAGTACATATTTTTCATTTATGTAAAAGGAAACGGTGTGTACAGTTAAGTAGAATGTTGCGAAATATTTATTTTAAAAGTATAAAAGGGGCTTCAACTATGGACGTTTAATGCAGTAAAATGATCTCCCGATTGTGATTTTCCCAAGCGATTTTTTTCAGTAAGGCATTAGAAGGCTACAGGAGTCGACAGCATGAGTATAACGCCCCAGTTGTTTCACACATCCATAGCCCACAAAAGAAACTACATTCCATCAGGGGTTCATGTGTAGTTTTTGCCACCTAAGGGCCGATTCGACCAATCGCTAAAAAAGTTTATTCCTGGAATAAACAGTCAATATGTGGGTGATATTGCCTGCTTATTCTAGGAATAAATTTTACCCGCCTTTGGTCAAATGTACCATAAGTAGTTTAAAATGAGAATACCATATAGATGTACTAGCTGTCCCGGCGAACTTCGTACCGCCAATTTTTTCCCGCCCCGCGATCCGCGTCAGATCCCGTTCCCGCTGCGATCAACGGCCAACATCTATTTTTCATCCCCCTAAATGGTGATTTAGGGGGATGAAATATAGATGTTGGCCGATTCTCATAGATACCGGATAAGCACAAAAAATTTCATCAAAACGCAACGAAAACTGTGACACGAGAATTTTATATATTAGATAGTACCTACAGCTAATTACGTTTAATTGGAAGGCAGGTACGTCCACGATCGAGCGTGTTCCATGTCAATTATAGGTCCAGCAACTATTAATACAAGGAAATCGTTTTTCACTTGATCTTCTGATGCAACTTTCTGCGCGCTGATTGGTCAACTATATCATGACGTGACAAGGGACGCGTACACTGGACCGTCATTGGTTGATTAGTGATTGACGTCATTGAGTTACGTTGCAAGAGTTGTTCGTTTAGTTTTTGTGTTTTTGAAGGTGAATAGAGATGGGTATCTGGGTTTAATTTTGGAAATTAAAGCCCATGATACTATTGGAACTGTTGAAAAGCAACCGAAACTTTGGTTCAGTGTAAATAATAAAATAATACCAGATAAATCACTATGAAAATAGTTGTATTTCAATGAAAGTCCGGCTAAAACCGGCCTCAGTTGATTTCATAGAGCGCTCTCTTAATCGCACATCAGTTTGTACCCGGCGTGTTTATTAGCACCTTTATTGAGTTCTTAAAATGGCTCTGTCGCAAAATAACCACTTCTCAAAATGACTACAGGTAGCAAAATGTCCCTTTTTCTGAATTTTCCTTTCGCAAAATGTCCCTTTCTCAGAATGTCCCTTTCGCAAAATGTCCCCTTCCTCAAACAGGCATTATAAATTACTTTCATCAGTAAAACAAGTTGTTCAAGAGCATCAACACAGAGGGGTAGTGTATTTTTTTATTTAAAAAGTATAACTTCGGTTTTAACTACTCTTAGATTGCAAGCTGTAGGTAGATAATGTAGGCATATATTGTGCGATAGAGAGAACGCTCAACAAAACCGAAAATACCGATCTTAGCTGAAGAATAATCTCTGGTGTTATACGCCTTGTTAGAAACTAATAACAGCTTATTCTTAGTCGAACATACTTAGCTACCAAGCAAAAAATCCAATTGAATATCTGTAGAACTTACTAACGAAAAATCGCAAAACAAGTCTCATAATCGATTACAGAATCGCCTAACAAATCACAACGCTCTAACAAATGATCGAATGGAATAGTTAATAAGGTAGCACGTTTATCTTAAACGTCTCTAGGTGGATGTTCACTTGATGGATATGTGCGCGGGAGGCCGAGATAGCGTTGAACTGTAGTGTGGTGCTTTAGTCGATTATTTTATGTATCGATTATTTAATTCGGCAAAAAAATTTAAGTCTTCTGTTTTCCTGATTTTCAGTATCCCTGCTCCTCTAGATAACGGCAATTCGCAGGCCGGCGTATCAGTAAATAAAAAGACAAATGTATGGGATTTGACGTTTATGACAGCTGTCAACTATTGTCATAAAAGTCAAATCTCTGGCTGGAGTGATACCTATGTGATTATCGTCTGATATTTAAGACCGTGCGAAGTGGAGAAGGAAAAGCTGGAATAGGGATTCCAGGGTCCGAGATGAAAGCCTTGAATGTACCTAAACGGGACACAAGCACAACGTGATATATATCCATACTAATATTATAAATGCGAAAGTAACTCCGTCTGTCTGTCTGTATGTTACGCTTTCGCGCCTAAACCACTGATTTTGATGAAATTATTAGGTATAGAGATAGAGGTTAGACCTTGAGAAAAGACATAGGCTATGTTTGTCGTGATAACCGACATCCACGCGGGTGGAGCCGCGGGCAAGAGCTAGTAGGTATATCACGAAATATTTTTCCATAAAATTTAATGTATCGTTCCTTAAGTCATTACAAGTGAACATTCTATAAGAGTATAAATATACAGTAGCATAAGATAATGTCAGAAATAAAACTTAAATTATTTCAAAGTGTTAAAACCACATAATAAAAATACTTTGAATTATTATAAATTAATTCGATTTTCATTCACACACGAGGACAATTAATGTACCTTTAACAGGAAATAATATAATATATGTCCAGATTAACCAATCAAATGGTGTTAATATGAGGGACCGAGAAATTTAAAATTAGTAATAACATTTTATGATGTAAGGGTATTTTCTACTGAAGAATATAAATAATGAAATTTGGTATAGGGGTAGATTAGACCTTCAGAAAGGACATAAGTTATGTTTGGTCGCGATAACCGACATCCAGACGGGTGGAGTCGAGGGCAGTAGCTAGTAAATAAAAAAAATAACTATATAGGCTTGTTAAACAAATAGAAGTAATAGAGCAGAGGTACATCGTTTTATTATCGTTTTTATTTCTTACTCATCCATTATTAGTAAATCAAAATGATCTGTCATTATGAAAGTATGATAACTTACTTCTCAATGTCATTCAAGTGTCCCAAAAACTACGATTTTAACGTTAAATGAAAAGAAATCGATTTGACTTGATAGTGAAGTACCCAATTAGTATAACAAATGGTATCGAGACATCGACTACGCGTCTAATATTGCAGAAAGACATATCGCCACAATTAGTCGATATCGGAACATCGCGGGCTTCGCTAACACAGCATTAGCTAACATTTGTCATTACTATCACAGCTGGCAACTGGCAACTGTGGAGCAGGTATGCGCTGCTTTATTTCTTTATTTTTCAGAATGGCAACACAGTAATGAAAAATAGTTTCGTTGTCTATGAAGATGGAACCTCTTCTATTTTCAACTGTGTTCTCAGTTAAAATTATGGATGCTCTTCGAAGTTTATTTGTTAATATTGGCAAAAAAAAAGTTAATTTGAAACCGCACACGGTGAACTTTGTTTGTCTTTTTTTTTATGAATTTATTTCTTTTATTTAATGCACCTAGGTGAAATAGCTCAGTTGAATTAAGTTTACGAAGCCTTATCATTCAGGTGATCTTTATTACTATCCATAGAGTAAACGATAGAAAATCGAGACGAATTGGTAAGACTCTTAGAGTATGCATAAAGCTGTAGTCATAAAATAGCTAAATTATTAGTTAAGTATTACATTACAATAATGAAACATAATTAAGAATGGTAATTCCACCAGTTTTTATAAAATTGCCGTCTATCAATCACCCGCTTGCACGTGAGGTTAGTTTGAGCACCAAAAAATTTTTTTTTTTTATATAGGACACGTCAATTTGACTTCACCTCGCCTGATGTTAAGCAAAGGCAAAGTCTCGCAAAGAGGGTCACCATCTTAAACATGTACCATGTTAACAGTGGTGGCACTCTGCTTGACGGCCTCATTAGATGCCTTTTCACGCCCCGCTTAAAGGACCCGGGACTGTAGGAAGGAGGAAACACGTGAGCTGGCAGGGAGTTCCAGGTCTTAGTCGTGCGGCATAGGAATGAGTCACTGAAACGATTGGTTCTAGCAGGTATGCTCTGCACAGTATATAGTTGGCATCCCCATACCCCAATACCAGCTTGGAAAAAGGAATTGACTGGTAGTATGTATATAAATAGTGATTTAACCTTAGCAGCAACTTTAACATAGGTATTATTGTGGTTTTATAAATAAACCACATACGACACAAATAATAATACATATATCTGCATTAGTCACAATTTACGTATAAAAGCCATTCAATAACCATTTAATCGTATAGTATAAAATACAATAATAATTCAGTTACTATTGTTGGATGCATTAATGAATGAACATTATAACAATTACGAAAGCGATAACTGCATGAATGATGCTACTGACTGGCAACAAAAAAAAAAGATGGCCAGCTTACCAAAGCCAATGTCATATTATTTATAATACCTATTGAACCACTCTACAAGCTAGAAAGCCATTACTAAGAAGTGTTATCTCATAGAGGCAGTCCATCTCTCATTTTTGGACCGCACGGGTCGAAGCCAAGAGGCGATAAGAGCGGATTAACTATGACTATTTATCATTTTATTCTACTTTTTTGTTCACTACCGTTCTGGAATGGATGAGATTCAACCTCCAAGCAAGTAGGCTGTATGCGTGAGTACCACTGACAGGTTCATTTTTATTAAAAAAAAGTTTATAAACTATTATTTTGATGTTCGATTTTTGAATTGCGTGCTCTGTTGGTATTTTTTTAAATTACTGATATTTTAATAGCGTTGCGTGTTAGATATTATATTTATTTCAATAAAATTAGATGTAAGAAGTAGATATTATTTGTTGCTACCTCAAAGTTAACCATAAAGCAAAGAATATAAACGTCAAACGAAGATCAACCAAAGTCATCTGTTGCATCATCATAGTAAAACAATAAGACTTAACACTCCACGTCACGGCTACAATAACAACACAATAGCTACACAACTAAGTTCATTGTAACATCTTTCACTTATCTCGAGGAAACAGCTGATCAGGAACAAAGACCAAAAACAAATGAACTATTTAAATGAAAGCAACATAGATGTGAATGAACTACCTTGAGGAACTCCTGGTGTTGGTGCAAATATAAAAGAACAATGCCCTATTGTTGTCGGCTACGTCATAGGTCGGAATATAGGTCAGGCAAGGTCCAAATGTGGTGATCAGCTGATCGTGGGATCGGGCATTCAATGGCGCAGCTCCCGTACTAGCAGACGGTAGACACTTTTTGTGAAGTTTTTTTTCGTGTATTTTTATAGATTAGTTTAAACTACTGATGAGGTGGGAATGATAGAACAATGATGTTGTATTTTGGTGCACTTGTATTAGTGGGAATCAAATATAAGTGGTGTTATGTATTATGCTAAATTGCTACGCATGCGTATTTGCTGGCCGGTTGTACTCTCACTTTAAAGCTGACGTACAATAATTGGGTACATGATTGTCAAGTCAAATGGCATTCTTTTTTTAAACAACATAACGGTAATTTCTATGGAAAATTGTATGACATAAAGAGTATGACGTCACACTTCGTCATTGACATACAAATTATTACAGGAAATTTTGGAAAAGTTCAATTTAGTTACACCTTACATGACATATTGGTGCCATTCATTCATCATTTTTAAGTTTTGTAATACCATAAAGAAACTTCTTTAAGTATGTAGTATGTAAGAGCACCTCTTACGTCAAGGAACATTTCAGAAAACTTAAAGACTATTTCACGCAAACAGAGCTGCGGGCAATAAAGAGTCTGAGACAGGAGGTAGAAGATGGAATTATTATTATTCTTTTAGCTTGTCGGTACAGTGTTTTGTGGGTACAATATGGAAACACTCGATAAATATGCTCAAGTTTAAAAATCAATACATAGGTACTTTTACTTAATAATAGTTCTATATTTAAAATTGTAATTGGCATAATTGTAAAAACCTTTTTAATTTTGCTGAGGCACGTGTGTCTTGTGCAAAGCATTTCAAATCGTGATAGTTCACGGCCAGATTGATGAAAGTTCGCTCAGATTGTACATGATATATTAACATCGTTCAGCTTTCTCGATATCGGCGAGGGATCTCACTACTGCACTGCGTAGGTGTAGTAACTCAATGATAATCTAGAGTGAATCTTTTTGCATTATCATAAAAGGTAATAGCGTTTATTTCTATAACATATGGATCTTTTCAATAGAATTTATATCAACTGTTGAATTTCTCTTTTGTCTTCAGTTATGTTGGCATTACTGTTTCCGTAGCTACTTTACAATAATTAAAAAAGTGTTATTTCTGTGGTCTATTACCACCAAAGGAATATTATTCAATAATATATATGCGTTTGGGGAGGAATTCTACGATGCCTAAAGTTGCAGTCTCTTTCACCCCTGTTTTTCTTTTTCTTATTTTTGTATATATTGTAGATTTAGATATAATACTGTACCTAATTAATTTTAATGTTTTGAATGTACGAAAGTAAATAAAGCAATGTCTTACAAATTAAATAACATAGTCATATATGCGTCAAATGGAAATTTAGACCTCTATTCACAAACACTTTAGCTATGGCTTCATTTCTTGTAATTATAAAGAAGTGGTTCGTTCGTCTTTTAAAAAAAGTTAGCTTAGCAAATTAAAAAGCGCGAATTCTATTGGATATTTTAAACAATTTGAATTTCGAATTGCAATTTCTTTTTCTATCTAGCTGAAAATATACTGCCAGTTGTCCTGATACATCAAGGAGAACGCCATAGGAAAAAAGCCCCAATGATAATTTCTCCTAGCGATGTGAACGGCCCATAGGAATCCGTGCCGGAGTGCCGGGCAGACAATAGCACATTGTTTGTTTTCGACCGCAGCAATTATGTCGACCACGTGCACACTTTGTTTACCATTTGTTATCTGCCATCTAGGCTGTCCTTGAAAATTCATTGTTCTTACTGGTGACAAGTTTCCGTCGGATTTTTGACGTTAAACTTTCGTTGGACTGATGTTCGATTGTTGACTGTTTGGGTTTTAGTGAATGAAAGCAAGGTGTATTCAATGCCTAAAATAGTAGGTAAGTTGTAAGCATTGTGTGTACGCTCACTTACGGCACAACATTTTGAATTTCGAATGATATTTGAATTGATTGAACTGTGTTCCAGTTTTGAATTTGACGTTGCTGTCACAACTTGTCAAATTAAATGGCACATTCAAAAGTTTTTGTAGTTTTCTATACCTACACGGTTAAGGTGTCTTTTAATCTATGTCTTGACTGATACCTTTTTATTAATTAGTAGTATCTGTTATTTCTAATTCGAAGTAACTAACATTATAAAGTTAGTACATAATAATGTAAGCTTTTGTATGTAATTTTAATATTTATTTCAAAAATGACCATCGCCAAATTATTGTTGATTGCAATATTGAACACTAATATTTACCCACAATTGCTAATATGGAAATAATATTAACCTGAAACATACGGTGCTGTAGTAAAGCTAAGCATGGCAACACTACAGTAAAAGCCCCGTTACACGCATTCCTCAAAACGTACCACCTGACACGACGATTGATAGCTAATGAGTTGTGAGTTATTACAATAAAATATTACTTTATATTCTTGGTTAGTCGGTGACTGGTTAAAAAAAACAAGTCTATGTTAGGCTAGATATTGCCTGCCAGTATTTAAAACTGATCACGTTCTCGCGATCCTCAGGAAAATTAAAAAAAAAAAGAATTAAAGCCTCTATTAAAGACTATAATCTATTTCTGTGTCAAATTTTATCCAGATACCTATGTGCATCCATTTTTGCACGAAAGAATAACAATTTGAATGCTTGTTACTCATACACATACGTCCTCACAAACTTAAAACTTTATAATATTCGTGGGTTTAGGTCTCAAAGCCAACTTTGAGATAATTAGGGTCTTACGAATATTATGATTTTTTTCTAGGGAATGCGCGGTTAGACAACAGTCGCTTCTGTAGAAATGGAGTATGTTGGTAGAATGAGGATTAGAATAGAAATTCAAATTTGAAATTACCGGCTAAAAGAGCCAGGACATGCGATTCGATTATTTAAAAAAGTATGTGTTGCGTTTAAAATTAGAAAGAACAAAAGCATTCGAAATATAAAATTGTTTGAAAATAAGAAAATAGGCTCGTTTTTATTACAGTAGGTATGTAGCATGAAGTATCTCTTTGTTTATTTCCTAAAGTTTTTATTATAATAGATACATTAGTCTTCTTCGAGCCTGCAGTTATGTATGTTTTATTGCCAAGTTTTAGTACTTGCTTAAACATTACCAACAGATATTACAGTGCTCAAGGCTAGTCACAAATTATTAATGAGAAATTACCGTTATTTTAACCCGTTTTTCGCTCATAGCTTAAGACATATAACGGTAGGGTTAAGCTTACGGGATATGTCACAATTTAGCTTATTCCACATATTTATATTTCCGTTTCCAGACACACCTGAAAGATGTCTACCCAGATAAAATATGAATATAACTGCAGCAGTTTTGAAATATTTTTAAACGAATTTTATTATTCGATGATTGCTTGCCTTGTTCAATATAGCCTTTACATGATTTGCTTTTTGATTTATATAACTTAAGTGTATACAAGCTATGTAACAAATGACAAATTTTCTGCCTTATAATGTTTATTCTAGCCACTATATTTGTTGTGACTTTAAATAAAATGACGTTTAAAAGAAATTACAAATCATAACCCTACTTTTTGCTTCACAGTGGTTGGGTAAAAAATAATAAATCAGTTGTGAGTGTCTTTCGCGTCAGGGACAGCGTTGTCCCCCCTCCCGAGGAGGGTCAGACCGTAAGGGGTCAGCCGGACTGCGAGGGATATATCGAAGACATCCTCACCTGGAGGTGAAGTTGTCGATTGTCGTCGAGGGTCGTAGTGCTAGGCTGGAGCCTAGGACTACGACCCTCAGTCGGCGTGCGGTTTTACGCGAATAATGCGACATAACCTTCTCTTCCGGCTCCAGCGGGGGAGTTATCCGAGGGAAATCGCCTCGGATAACTCCCCCGCACGATAAATAAAAGTGAGTGTCTTTCGCGATTCTCCTGTTTTTAAGTTCAAAAACAAAATAAGGGACACGGAGACCAATATGTACCTATTTCAAACTAATATCGTTCTAACTGTCGAGTCATGCGTTTTATTACTATGGTACCTATTACCTACACTGGTAGGTAATACCCGTGACGTCACAACAAGATAAAAAGTGATCAAGAGGTACTTATACACGAAGTATATTTACAGTTTACAGTTAAGGAAACTTAGTCTTATACTTTGACCAATGAAAAAGCGGAAATTGTTTGAAAATTACCTATTTACTTTACGAATTATTGGCAATGAACAATGATTCACTCACTCATTTTTTTTTTTTTTTTTTTTATATAGGACACGTCAATTTGACTTCACCTCGCCTGATGTTAAGCTAAAGGCAAAGTCTCGGAAAGAGGGTCACCATCGTAAACATTTACCATGTTAACAGTGGTGGCACTCAGCTTGACGGCCTCATTAGATGCCTTTTCACGCCCCGCTTAAAGGACCCGGGACTGTAGGAAGAAGCAAACACGTGAGCTGGCAGGGAATTCCAGGTCTTAGTGGTGCGGCATAGGAATGAATCACTGAAACGCTTGGTTCTAGCAGGTATACTCTGCACCGTAAATGGATGACATCTTAGCCCTGCACGTGTCGTCCTGTGAAGGAAAGGGGAGGGTGGGACTAATTGGAAGAGCTCGTCAGAACATTCACCATGGTAGAGACGGTAGAAAACTGCCAAAGACGCAACATCTCTACGCATCTGCAACTACCTACTTTCTTTGTCCTTCATAATTCAAAATTTATTCCCGCCACCATCGTGATTATGGTCATGTCAAGTCATTGCATTTTTTTTAAATATCAGTGTAGCAAATATAGGCACTCGTCAGTATTCAAAACTTCTGATAAAAATTAAACAGTTTGTAAAAAAGGCAGTCACAAAAATGCTGATGTCTTGAATTTGGTAAAAAAGTCACTCCTTTGATCCTTTTTTTTTTCCTCTCGTGGGCATCCGTGTTCCTTCGCTACTAGAAGTAGTTTAACATGAATACAGCAAGACTTTCTCTTGCTAGACGGCAATAGGCTCGCCCCCTATTACGTCGTGAGTACTTTCGTATGAAGAACAGCCTTCTCTTGAGAAGCTTTTTACGACACCCACAGCAAGAGCCGGGGTGGTCCTATTCTAGTCCACCGGGAACCAACACGACCTTTGGGTTAAAAAAAGGTTGAAAAATGCTACCATACCAAGCCAAGGGGTTACAAGTTTATAATATACACAGGCACTTTTCCCAATAAGGTTTTAAAAGGCCTCGGCACTGTTTCAGTTTTTCGTGATACTTCTTTTTAATTTCGTTGCCGCTCTGGTAGAAATCATTGGATTTTCAGATTGTTTTAATGGACTTTATTTCGATTCACTTTGTGTTAGTTATTTTATTATATAAAGTATCTAGTTACTCGTGAATTTACTGTTGCTTTTTAGTCATGGCTACGGGGAGATTAAGTTGACTATAACCTTTGAAAATATCTCAAATGAATGAAAGTACCAACCCAAAAAACTTCAATGCTTTTTATTTCAAAAATGTTAAAGGTTTAATACGATTATTTTAATTTTACCAACTAAAAATAAGTAGCTAAATTGCTGTAAGAACAACGTTTCTTACTGAATCACACGAACACTGAATGAACTAAGTATTATAAAACTCAAAGACAAACAAAAAACATTGCCAACTTTTTAAAACTGACTATGAGTGAAGTGACTAAGATTTCGCTTATTACATAATATTTTTTCGTTCTAAAATGTGACATCACATCTAATGACGAATGCTTATTACTTTTTTAAACGCAAAAGTGACATGGCGTAAATCATTCGATTTGCTTTTACGAGCGGGAGTGCGAGAGTAACTTAGTTTTGAAAGCTATTACTGTGCATGCAAATCGAAGGTATTTCTTGAAATCATTCGCTTGATGTATGAAGGTGTTCATGGAAGATCTGGTTTATGGCCTGAGAAAAAGTAAGACGTGGATTTACGTGTATAAAGAGAGAAATGTTTCGGTCGTTATTTTATTGCAAAAAATCCACAGAACAGACCCTATTGCAACTACTTAAAAATACTCCGTAGTTACATTTTGACTTTGTTTTTAATTTGTTTCGAGATGTAAGAAATTGATAAATAGAACAAGAAATTGTATATCCATTACTTCAATAATAGAACAATTATAAAGATTTTTATTTTAAAGTTATTATTTTAATTTAGTTTAGGTAATTAGGTACCGTGTTAAATTATAATAATAAAATTAGTACTAATATTTGTATTTACGTGTCTAAAGGTAATTTAAAAAAGGAACTGCAACTGTCACTATTTTTTTAAGTGAGCTAAAACCATGGGCTAAAACAAATTTAGGCATGTTCCAAATACTTTCGTAAAATATCAATAGCCAGCATTACACGCAGATCATTCGGGGAAGCGATCGAATTATCTGCGGGACGATTTTTATGTGTCTCTGGTCTTTTACGATCAACTACAATGTTGCTAAAGGACCTCAAGTGATTTATTGGGAGTTACGCACTTCTTGCGTTCGTTCGGAAATTGCAACTCATTTCGAATCTGGAACCCGATACATTGTTGGGTAGAGATGATTGATGTATAATTTTTTAAATTTACCTCAAATGTGTGAATGGGCGGAGTTAGGTAAGTACATTGTTTTATTTTTATTTTTATGTTGGTAGCTGTTATTCAGATGCGGGTGAGGTCTTGCTAATACGTCTATGACTTGCTTTACGACCTTTTAAAGTGAACTAAAAGAGAATAGCTCATACTTACCAACAGAAAATTTCGTCAAGCATAAAGATCTTGTAGTTAGTTGAATGAATTTTGTTATAGCATTTATTATGCTAACTGTTAAGTTCGAAAAACATTGGAAAAAATGAAATGCTCAAGTGAGACTCGAACTCACGACCTTTCGCTTACAGGGCGACTGCTCTTCTGTTGCTGTTTTTCGATCTTGTAGTTATTTGTGTAAACTAGATATGGGTATTTTAGCCCGAACGATTTTTGTTCCTCCGGGGCCAACATGACAAGCTAGCCGGTACATTGATGGGCAAGGCTCTACCGTAGGCTCTTCTCTCGGGAATAGGAGGTCACACAGCAGTCACTCCCTTAAAAGAACATGGTCCTGAAGTGAGGGGTCCCTGGGCTGCGAGGTGAAACCAAGCAAAACACTATAATAACACCTATATTTATGATGATATATTATTTACCCTAGAAGTTCAGACGTGCAAAGCAGACGGCTTTTCATTCAATTCTCACATCCGCATACTATAAATTAAGTACATATTAATGCTTGTTTATGCAGCACATAAAGTAAACGGAGCCAGGTTCAAAGCAATTTCTTCGGTAAAGGGGTCCGTACCTAATGCGTGCGCTAGTGAAAGGTGAGCGGTCACTGTAACGCTGAAAACATACGGAGCTGTAAATGTGCGAGCTTGTGCGATAGGTAATGAGGATTATGGTATGAAGTATTACAAAGAAAAATAATAATAATAAAAAAGAAGTGGCTCTCTCGTAGCTAATGTAATCCTATCCTACTAATATTATAATACGAAAGTTTGTGAAGATGTTTTTTAGTCAATCACGCTGTAACGGCTGAACGGATCAGGCTGAAATTTGGTACAGTCTGCATCAGAAAGATGTTGACGAACAAAGTACTGAAAATGATCTTAATTTCGTTTTTAACCTCCTTCAAGTTAACCAATTGTTCCTATATTTGGCACACAACTTAAGTTCGGACAATATCACTTTATAAATCAATATAACAGTTTGATTTCCACTTAATACGGGAGTTTTAGGATCCTTTTGAGACTTCCTCCTCAAAATATTTATGACGCTGACTGTACAGGGATAGATGGTATGCGTATAACACGTGGGCTACTAGAATTATTAATAAATCAGGAAGAATTTAAAAAATACAATTCGATTTTTTCACAGCATACTTTACACATTTTAATCTTTAGAATGCAACTTCAGAATGTTATATCCAAATATTTTCACAACGCAAAGCGTAGATATACAAAAGTTGAAACTCTGTTACTTACAAGGACGTCACTTAATCAAAAAATCAAACATCATTACTGAAGTGACATGTTCATTGCGACTCACCTCAAGTAATCAAGTAAAAAAAACATAAATGAGCATTTCTGCAGGTCGTATTGCCAGATCGAATACCGAGCCGTATGTGGTCGCAATAAACAGCGTGAAACATGACGCCTGCCGCCGTTTTTGAGCAAAATACTGCACGTTAATTTAACACAGTCCGGCCGGTCATTTGCGGCTCGCCTTATTCGACCTCTTTTAACATATTTTTTACTTATTGCGTTTCGCCTCTCGAGTTGTGGCGATTCGTCTCGATTTGACGATGGAATATTATACCTACTTTATTTTTTAAAATTTTGATTTTGGAATGCTCTTGTTGGCTGTTTGTAATTTGAGAGTATTGTTATTGATACGGTTTAGCTCTGATAGCATTTATTTAATGTAATGTGTAAAATGGTCCTTCTGCTGATCTTGTAAATCAGCTGCATTGGGATCTTCATGTGCTGCTGTAGTCACACTTTATTAGAAATCTTATAGGTATTCATAATATAGATAGATAGATTCCTTTACGACGTGTAATATTGTATATCAATCAACGTCTTATTTGTCGTTCACAAAAACTTATCAAAGAAAACAATCAATTTCGTTCATTGTAGTGCAGTCCCCTGCTGGAGTCTCAATACTCAAGACACAACAGCCAATTCCGTTTTAATGTGCACCAATTCCTCGTGGATATTCAAACTAATTTTTTTTTTGTCCATGATTTTTCAGTAATAGGAATGAATGATAGAAGCGAATGAATGAATGAACTACTTTATCTATCTTAAATTGGGCTCACTTAAAAGGGAGTTATTCATTTGGCTACATACTTAATAATATCCTATGTGAAATTATTTAGTATCAAGAGCTTGTATTCTTTAGGGTTTCAAACGCCTGTAGGTACATTCTAACAGTAAATAGTCGTCATTGTTAGCCATACATACATAAAAATATTCTGAAGCTATATACTCACTGTCATGTTGAATCAACCTTTTAATTTATAACATGTAACTTCCGCATAATAATAAAACATGGTACGAAAGTTGTAAAACATAAGACCGACCAGAACCCGGCCACTTCTCACGGCGTATTTTAATATCAACTGAATGTTTATAAAAGTAAAGTATAACATGAACGGGTACCCGACTCCTGTTTAGACTGATCTTGAATCGATGAATGAATGTAATGTGATCCGCTGTTCGATTTTCGAATTGAATGAATCGGTTCGATTTTGTTTCTATGCGATTGTTGAATGATGTGATTAGGAATCGACTAATGTTTCCGGTTAGAATGAAGCTTAATGTACCAACACTAATACGGTACAATGCTAAGCTCATTTTGAATAAATAAATTCGTACATTAGTACATACATATAGGTACTCACGTCTGGAAATCCTCGAAGGGGTAGGCAGAGGTGTATTGAATTTCGGTCCCACGTAATGGGGGCGAGCCTATTGCCGTCATAGGCAATACGTTTACTGTCGGATGAAAAACAGCCCTATCCCGTAGTCGCTTTCTACGACACCACCGGGAACCAACAACTCTGCCTACTCCCTCGGCGTTTAAGACGTGAGTAATATGGATAGATGGATTTAAATTACTAAGGTAAATAATATTATAGTAATTTCTTTATTTTTTTAGCTATAAAACTGCTAGGTAGTAATTCTTATCAAGTCGAACAAGATAAACTTCGCAGCAGTTTTATTATTCTCATATTATTTTCTTTTTTATTATAATGAATTAGCTAAATAAATTACCCCATAAAACTATCAGTTATGGAAGTTAGTATCCGTAGAAGGTATCCTAGTATGTAGGTACGTATAAGTATAAAAGAGGTCCCTATATATGCTTATGTCTTTAAAACTACGCTACAGATTTTGATGTACTCTTTTAATAGATAAGAGTAATTCAAAGGTTTCATCAGAAGGTTTATATGTATAATACATGCATAATATAGTAGAGGGTGCAGCGGGAACGGGATTGGACGCCACGCGGGCGGAAAAAAATATGTGGTACGAAGTTCGCCGGGTTATTTAGTAATAACATTAAAGAAAGCGCGATAGAATCTGTTAAAAAGTGTGTGTAAAATTCGCATAAACTTCAGAAAGTATCATAATATTTTCTTTTATTTATAAATGATATTTTACGATTTAAAACTATAAAACTACGGCTCAACAGTCGGCAACGGTTATAAGTCGTAAATCACATTAATTATACGTCGAATTAAGATAAATACATCATATCGATATGTAGGGTTTGAATCGATTAGATTCGGCCACGGTGAGTTGCACACTGCGTTATACACAGTTTAGTCACAACTAGTTTTGACACCTGACTTTGGAAGACAAGATGGCCGTTTTAACCAACATTTTCGATGGATTAAATTTTTAAATTATGCTAACTATTCAAATAGATTAAGATAAGCATCCCAAAGACGGATACTTTTATTGTTTCTTTCATAACGATTGATCAAAATTTTCAAACTTCAAATCTAGATTATGTGCCTATTAGACTTAAAATTTTGGACCTCATCTTAAAATAAGGTCGTAAGAGTGTTCATGTTATAGGGATTAGACTTTAAGGCCGTAGAGGCATATCGATTACAATGATGTTTAGAAAAACTCGAATAATTTTATGTGGCATTATTAGAATTAGTACTGATTTTATAACTATTAAAATAAATGTATAATTTCCTCATAGAAAAATATGTCATATTTAGTTTAATAAATGGTCTATTTAGATAATAAAAACAGGTAAGGAAAGACATTAGCAGAATAATAGTTTCCTGCTTTCAAACGAAACAATTAAACGAGTTATAATAGTTATAGAATAAGGAAACCTTGAAAATTACAATTTTTTTAAATAATAGTCTGGCATTTTTAATCAGTGGCTTTTTAAGTGTCACCAAGTCATATTTTCCTTCGCGGACTTAGGTTTGAAGTTTTTTTTTAGTTTATAGCTGTTGCAATGGAATTAAAACTTAATCAAGGCAAACTTAACTTACATAACCCTGTATAAACCTGTCTGGTCAGCGTAGAAACACTAGGCCAAAGCTTCCCAATATTGAGAGAGGCTTATGACCAGCAGTGGACTGGGATAGGATAATTGATTGATTGATCAAAGCAAATTATGTCTAAAATAATAAAGAAAACGAGATAAAACACATACATGAAGGTCTGCAAATATTTTAATGTTTAATGTATTATTATAATAATGAATGGACCAAAATAGAGAAAATAGAGGTTAATTGCGGTTAACCACAGAAATTCATATTAATATGTTAAGTCGACACACTTCTACCTGTTTTATTAGTTAACCGCAACGTTTTGATAATACTAGGTAATTACAATTAAAAAATAGATAAACCAGAGACACCACGAAAAGAAATCTTAATGAATGAAGAAATATAGAAACACTAAAATTAATTTTTTATTTAGCATGCCATTTTAACCGAATATTTTTGATTATTGTAGCGTTGTCTACCTTCTGTACCTTCTGATATGTGTAAATAAAAGATTCCAAATCCTACCTTTTTCATTCATTTTTTTTTATTGGCGTGTTAGCAATCATGGAACGACTGAACTCTTTAATTTTAAAAACCGACGCCAGACTTGCCCGTTCGCAAATATGTAGCAAGTGAGATTGGTTTGAGCCCCGAAGATATTGGTCACACTAACTAATCTAACATAATTTTGTTATCTGAACCATTTACCAATGCTTCTACTTATGATAAAAACACAAACTAGTAATTTTAATCGACTAAAATTCATAATCAAATCGAATAGTGCCCATCACTATTTCAATATGGCGTCACATTATTTTGTCAATAGTTTCTATAGTACGAATAAAAATAACCGATAAGCCTACTTTTTGTATAAACATAAGTTAAAAATATATCGATTTTATAACGAGTATTGCTAATTAGGCGAGTATATTTGCAATAATTAAAAATATTTAGTTTAATTACGTTATTTTATGCGTATCGTTATAATGGGCTGGCCGTCAATGTAATGGACGCTTGAAATATTAAAATGCATGAAAAGTAATTTTATATTGGAGTATTGAGGCCTTGGAAGGTTTATCAGTAATCTTCATACTTGTGTAGGTATTTATTGTCTGTCTGTGTTGTATTTTTATACCACTTAGGTGGCTGACAAGCATTTGGTCCACCTGATGAAAAGTGGTTATCGGGGCTTATGGTGTGTGCAACGCCAACACCAGGGGCGTCACACTCGCGCTGCTGACCCTAAAAACTTTCTAATTTGTCCTTCTTGAAGAACCTCATAGTGTAGTCTATAGTAGTGTAGTATTTTCTTTTTTTTTAAAGAGAATATTAGAACCAATATTACTAATATTCCCTCTAACCCCTCCAGCTAATCTAAGAGAGAGCAAAAATAAAACTATTTTATTGATTTAAATTATATTATTTTCTCACTTAGAGGTGAATGACGTACCAAATATCAATACAATTAGTCAACGGGAAGAGGTGAAACAAAGGATTAATATCATTTTCAGTAGGTACTTCGTTCATCAAGATCGATCTGATGCGGACTGAACCTTAAAACAGTTCATTCAATATTTTCCCAGATGTTTCCTCTCCTCACATGGCCACACAAGTCTTTAAATATTCCTTTAGGAATATACTGAAAAGTAGCAACACCTTCTGAAGTAGGAAGGGGACTTTATTAGTCACGCAGCCACGTTAAAACAAGGTCACAAGTTCAATATAATTCAACGTACGTCATTCGAACCTATCATGTTATATTATTAACTGACACCAACCGCAGAAAGTTAACGGTACAAATGTGTCATGTAATGACCAACCTAGCAACTATTGCAGGATTACCATGACGATTTACAAAGCGATTCAGCCGCCCCTTTTCCCCTATCCATGTACCTATTATGGGATTGAGATGTATTTACAATTGGGTATTATCCTATAGTTAAAATAATAATAAATATTCCACAACATAAAAAAAAAAAATCTAACCGAGCTTATTAAATTAAAAATGGCAAAAGAGCGGTAAAAATTGCGTCGGTTCTTATTTAATAGTTTTTGTTTTTAATCATCCACCCAATCTATAATAGTAACTGATTTGACTAGAAAATTGTATGACGTCACTAAATCTTTTTTCATACAAGTTACCTTGTAACTTATCGTTTTGACGTTTAGTAAGAAGTAACTAATTTGACTAGTCAGTAAAATACCCAAATGTCACAAACGTCATATAATACGTCAATCTCATACATTAATTCATATCTTTGTCATATCATATCATTCCATCCGTGTGGTGACGGAGAAAGAATTTAGTGTCTATAATGGTATCGTAAGACTAACAGAAATCTACGATATCACTCCTCTTTAACGGCCCAAAACTTCGGTTCGTCGGTTCGAGTCCGACATAACCACCTCCACCGGCTCCGTGGGGATTTATCGCATGATAAAAAAAAAAGAAAAAAAAAGCGGCCCAAAATTCGATCGCTTATAGCGCGTAATATTTGCGAACCGGGAAAGAACCGTGTCTCTAGAGTCCCTCCGACCGATAAAGTAACAGAAAAATCAGTCAAGCACATAATTTATTAGTCAAAAAGACTAAAGACACTTGAGTTTCTTTCCAACGAAAGAAGATAAATGCGGAGTCCTTCTCCGATCATAAGTACAAGAATATTCTGGCCCTAGTTACAGGCTAATGCACCTCTGCCCAACCCTTCGGGGATTCCCAGACTTGAGTGTGTGTATGTGTGTGTGTGTGTGTGTGTGTGTTAGTTACAAGCTGAGTTGACGATTATGTTCAGTGCAATTTAGTAGAAATATTTTGGCGACTCAGTTCACACGTTGTGGAATATGGGAGGTAGGTATGTTTGTTCCGAGTTCTTAGAGTTCAATTTTTCGAGGTAAAATCGGTACATAGGTAAATTCTTTTGTTTATTTAGATAATTATGTATAACCTATTGTACAATATTTATGTCAGTCTAGAGGACAGTTATTGCGCAATCAATGTTATCATTTGTCATTGCAATTATTTTTTATTTACAAAAGCTGTCCAAGTCAATAAATGAAATAGGTGTTCGATACACCTTTGGCTACTCCTTTTGATATGGATATGTATGAGTATATATACAGGTCAATGAGACAATAAGTGTGATATCTTCATTTATAATAAAAGACATACCTATATCAACGTTATAAGTAGATTTATAATGACAACAAAATATGTTAAAAATGCATTTTAATAGGCAGTCTGGCGGTCATTTTCGTTTAAAGAGTACACAATGGATACGTTAATGCATTTGTATGCAGTTCACATTTAACATGCGCAGACGCAAGCCGTGAGTATAAAACGACGCAAGTGCCATTTAATAACAAAACAATTAGTGCTTAAACATACGTGTTATTGGTTTTAAATTGAATTAATCATATTGGTGATGGTGTTTCGTAATGGCGGGTGATGGGATGTGCGCACGCGTTGCTCGAATTGTTTTAGTTGAGCTAGTCAATGAGGGCGTAGTGAATGAAAGTATTGTTTAGGTGATTAATGAAGAGAGGATTGTCGAAATCCATACTAATACCTATTATAAATGCGAAAGTAACTCTGTCTGTCTGTCTGTCTGTCTGTCTGTATGTTACGCTTTCACGCCTAACCACTAAACGGATTTTGATGAAATTTGGTATAGAGGTAGATTAGACCATGAGAAAGGACATGGGCTATATTTTGTCGCGATAACCGACATCAACGCGGGCGGAGCCGCGGGCAAAAGCTAGTAGATATATATATTATGTGGGCGCACATTACTGACATCGGCAAGGAAAACAATCCTTCGGCATCATTCGTAAGGACGTTGCAGCAAGCGAAAGCGTAGTTTCCGACAGTGCCAACTGATGCCAAATGATGCCTAAAGTATATTTTTCCTGGCCCCGGACTCATAGGTTTAATGCTGACCTGTAGTGGAATTGTATGCTATAACTGTGCAGCGGAGTTATCTCCTATGCTAACGCGGCTGTACCGACTGTCCTACAGTTCGGGTACAGTGCCTTCGGCTTGGAAGGAGGCGAATGTCCAGCCGATCCCCAAGAAGGGGGATCGCTCGGACCCAGCCAACTATCGACCCATAGCCGTCACCTCAGTGCTGTGCAAGGTGTTCGAGCACATAATTAACACACAGCTCATGCGCCACCTAGAGGATCACTCCTTGCTTAGTGACCGGCAATACGGTTTCAGACCGAAACGGTCAACGGGTGATCTTCTGGCGTACATGACCCACCTTTGGGGTGAGGCTATGGAGAAGCACGGTGAGTCACTGGCAATTAGTCTTGACATCGCCAAAGCTTTCGATAGGGTATGGCACAAATCGCTTCTTTCCAAGCTACCAGCCTTCGGCCTGCCTCCTAGACTGTGTAACTGGGTTGCAAGCTTCCTGCAGGGGCGCCGTATTCGCGTCCTTTGTGATGGACGAGCTTCGGAGTTCTTGCAGGTAAATGCTGGCGTGCCGCAGGGTTCCGTCTTTTCTCCCACTCTCTTTCTTCTGCATATCAATGACATGCTCTGTAACGGAAACATTCACTGCTATGCAGACGACAGCACCTTACACGGGAGTTATTACGCACATCCTGCGGCCAAGCAGTCTGATATCGCGGAAAAAAGGCAGCATCTTGTCACTGACCTGGACCGGATCCTGGACCACATTTCTCAATGCGGCGCTAGGAACCTGGTCGAGTTCAATGCCAAGAAGACCCAGGCATGTGCGTTTACAGCAAAGGTATCTCCTTTCCTTCCCCTTCCCACTCTTCAGAGCACACCACTGTCACTGCAGGATCACCTCACTATCCTCGGTATGGATGTTCGCTGCAAACTGAATAACAAAAACTATATCGAGAGTATCATCAAATCAGCCTCGCGTAAACTCGGAGTCCTGAACAGAGTGAGACGTTTTTTCACACCGGAGCAGCGGTGTCTTCTATACAAGACCCAAATTCGTTCCTGCGTGGAATACTGCTCACATCTCTGGGACGGCTCCGCAAAGTACTTATTAGATGCTCTCGACAGGTTGCAGCGACGTGCGGTCCGCATTATTGGGGATCCTGAGGTCACGAACACCCTCGAGCCTTTGCAGATGCGTAGAGATGTTGCGTCTTTGGCAGTTTTCTACCGTCTCTACCATGGTGAATGTTCTGACGAGCTCTTCCAATTAGTCCCACCCTCCCCTTTCCTTCACAGGACGACACGTGCAGGGCTAAGATGTCATCCATTTACGGTGCAGAGTATACCTGCTAGAACCAAGCGTTTCAGTGATTCATTCCTATGCCGCACCACTAAGGCCTGGAATTCCCTGCCAGTTCACGTGTTTCCTTCTTCCTACAGTCCTGGGTCCTTTAAGCGGGGCGTGAAAAGGCATCTAATGAGGCCGTCAAGCTGAGTGCCGCCACTGTTAACATGGTAAATGTTTACGATGGTGACCCTCTTTCCGAGACTTTGCCTTTAGCTTAACATCAGGCGAGGTGAAGTCAAATTGACGTGTTCTGTATAAAAAAAAAAAAAAAAAAAAAAAAAAAACTGGTTTTCGAGATAACAAATGGCAACTTGACTCACTATCCTCCAAGACTTTTCTCAACTGATTGGCTCTTTTTTTTTAATGAAACGGCCGTACTTCGACATTTTTTGGGAAACAATTGCCATCTGAAGTCCACAACCTATTGCCGATACCAATATCTGTAGTAAGACCAGGTTTGCGGACTTTCTAGGCCTCCAATTAAGTACCGTTAACGAGTGCTACAGAGAACTAGGACCAACATAACGTGCTTTCCGAAATAGAGGAGTCATAATATGTTAAGAATGGTCACCCAATAAAATCATAAAAACTACGATCAACATAAAGTCTCCCATTCACTACCCGATATGTCGTGTCACGTCAAAATGACGGCTGTTACCCGTCAGTGTGACATGTTGGGAGCTAGTTGACGCATGTTGGACGACAAGTAAGACAACCGCCGTCTTTGTAGACCTAGTGTAGTGACAGCTCTTTTGTTGTGCGCATGAGTGGAGTGTTAATTGTGCGGTTGTCATTTTGGTTCTGGTTACTGTTTGATTTTTTGAGCTTGCAACTATAATTTCCTGACGGTGACATACCATATTGTATTAGAATAAAATAGATGACCTTTTCTTTCTAGGACAATGACAATATTCTTCACTTGATATTATTATAGTCATTTATCCAACTAATACGATAAATATGACATTTTTTAAAGATATTTAGGTGTTTGTCAGTCAATTACACTCAAACGAATGAATGGATCTGGCTAAAATTTGAATCTGGCTTGATTATAGTCGGGAGTAACTACATGGAGTAGGTGTTTTTTATTCCTAAAATAGGTTACCATGGATTACGGGAAAAGGGTCAAAATTTCACACGGCTGGAGTCGCGGGCAAAAGTTAGCAGTTAATAAATTATATTTATAGACGCGATGATATCATTTTTTTGGTGAAATTAATTAAAATAACTCTTAAGTGTCTTAGGTTTAAACTTACTGCTCTTATCTTTTCAATTTCTGTAGTTACCATGAATAAATGGTATACTTCATTGGCGAAGAACGAAGTAGGTAGGTATATATATGATAAATAATTGGAGCAAAATGTAAGAAGTATTTATCTACTACATTATTTATTTATTCTATCCAAGCAAAAAATAAGATAGCATGTAGATTGCTTCAAGAAACTTCACGTAACCTAGCGCTACTTCCCCGCCTCGCCTTGGCATATATCGATTGCAATATTGTTGATTCTAAAATATCTTGTCACAGCTATCAATATCCATTTACTTAGTATCCTCACTGGATTTATTAGCAAAGCGATCTAACCTTGTACATAGTTGCATTTTTAACCCTAGCACGCTAGATTCAGATATAATCGCATAGTCTGCTATTGCGTTATAATAATTGGTTGATTTAGATAAAGATTACAATTTGTGGTGATTGTCAAGGATAGTAACGATATTTTTCCTGTCATAGGCTAGATAGTAACTTTGATTTCATTGAAATATTCCATTGCAGTCTAGACATCGGTAAAACGATGATTACCGCAGACTGTACCTACGTATATTTTGAGCGTTTCATTATATGGCCTATGAATTATTTGAAGGAGAAATAAAGTGTCTAGCATCGTCATAGCTATGCCAAAAAAATATTTTACTTATTTGATAAACGCGTGACATCAAAAACTTACCAGACTAAGGACGATTTTATTGTAGGTATTAGTGAATTTGTAGCTTACCTGAAACAAATAGAAAAAAACATAAATTTACATTACGGTAGGACTTCCCTTTGTTGGACTCCACACGTGTCAAAAGATGTGTGACGGTAGAAAACATAACATAAACTCACGCCTGTATTCCCCAAAGGGGTAGGCAGAGGTGCTAGCACCCAATGACGGTAGAATGTTGTTCTAATTAAATTTTCAATACAGTGACTCTTCTAACAGAGGTACTGGCTTTGCTGGATAGGTTACTAAGAATTTGACAGGCAGGAATTGAACCTGTGATCAAGGATATTGCAGCCGAAAGTCGTTATAGTTTATATACCTATAATATTTATTTATTTTACACGTGCCAGTTACAAAAAATGTAAGGCAACATCTGGCATAGCGTAACATTACAAAAATCATCTCCAATATTAATAACACCGATCAATAGTTTCGTTTAAATAATCGCCCTGTCAATAAACATTACACCGAATATTAAATACCAACAATAGATCACACATTCGAACAAAAAATCGATCGAAATATCGTACGAACTCCATTCATTCGGCCCACGCTGTAACGGTTAATTTTTTCATCTGGCAACCACGCATTATAATATATTGTTGTAGGTACATCGCGTACGGTTATCGTTATAATGATTTTCAGTTATGTCATTGCCTAGAACCGTAGACTTCGCAGAACTTATGATCAAATTAATAATATAATGTCCATCCATTCATATACTCACGTCTCGCGTCTGTAAGCACCCACGTTTCGCTAATTATGAGTTTCGGTCCCACAACGTAATAAGATGCGAGCCTTTTGCCGTCTCGCAGGCCCTGTCTTGGGCTGTATGTTTACTATCGGATGGAGAACAGTCCTATCCTTTAGTCGCCTTTTACGACGCTCACAGGAAGAACTGGGGTAATCCTATTCTACTTCATCGGGAACCAACGCGGCAATATATTATATTGAAAAAAATGGCGGTTCAGAAACTTTTGAAAACTGTCTTGTAATAAATCCATATCTAAAGGTGACAGAGAATGATTACAAGTATCATCACTCCATCTCATCCAAAGAGTGTCCTCAGAGGACAGAGAGATGAATAAATCATTCACTGACGGTGAAGGGTCACCGTGAAAGAAAAGTGGGCACTAGAATCTCGTCCGACAATCGGGAGCTGTCTGAAAGATGAGCTTAACATGAGCCCATAACATATTGGTAGTGTCTCCATAAACCTGAAATTACCTACAAAACCGACAAGTACGCGATAATCACTTTTATGATTGAATATTTATGATTTTGGTTGGAACATGATTACTACACTACGATGTACACTGAACGCCAAAGTAGTTGAGCATTAAAATATTTATAAACTATTTTTTTATGGAATAATAGGGAAGTACTGTAATTCTTTGCCTAGTAACTACCTATGTACATTGTGCGTATCCTAAATAAATGTTTTTTCTTTTTTCTTTCTTTCTTTTCTTTCAAGTAAACGTACAGACGGATCGCCTGATGGTAAGGGATCACCGCCGCCCATGGACACCCGTAACACCAGAAGAGTCACAAGTGCATTGCCTTCCTTTTAAAAGAGAGTACGCTCTTTTGAAGGTCGTATTACTTCGGAAATAGCACTGGTGACAGTTCAATTCACAGTTTAGTTGTGCGAGGCAGAAAGTTCTCGAGAAACGCACAGTTGTGGACCGCTAGCTGTCCAGATGGTGAGTGTGGGTTACTATGGCAAAACATAGTATCAATATAATTGCTATATATAAGTATTTAGGTAGGTATAAGAAGTAGTTATATACAATAATAGTAACGGGAATTAACGCGATCATGGTAAGGTACATACGTAACTTGGATTTGCCTGACATAACCACGGCCGGTAACCTGGTCGATACGTCAGGCAAATTAAAGGTACTTAAGTACCTATACCGTGGAGTTTAAAAGAAGTAGTTTTATCATTCAGGATAAACAATAATCAATAATCTTTATTATTATGTTCATTAGTTTATGACAAGTTTATTTAAGTTAAGTTAAATCAATAAATTAGAATTTCACCCACTTTTTTTGTTGACTGTACAACAATGTTTTCATAACTGGCAACCCTATCGAAATGGCACGAGGTGTCATTGGCACTATGAAATGTCTATGCCCAAAATGGCGTCTATTAAATTATTTAATCAAAGAATTATTATACGAACGCGAATGATTGCCTCTGTATGGCTTAGGTACCTATGAATAAAAGTATATGAATAATTTATGTATTCATACATTTGTAAGTTCTATATATAGTAGTACCTATTTTATTGCACAATAACCACATAGTTCGTTGACAAATTGGCAGGTAGCCCAAAGTTGGAGTAGTATAGAAAAAAGATGTACTATGGCAATATGTAACTTGAATAGAGGTAAATATGTGATAGATTCTGGCCAACGCAAGATGGCGCTAAAAGTTGGCGCCAAAACTAAAAAATCAACACGTTGCAACATTAATAATTATACACCGAAATAACGGAGTCGATACTAGAATTTTTTTCCTGTTAGGCATGCATAAAAACTGGCCTATTATAGTACATGGCCAGAGTCTAGTCAGTGTTGTAACCCATTGATTTTTCGCGCCAATTTTCTGCACCATCTTTCGCTGGCCAGACTCTACCAGCAAACTATGTATGAAATGTATGTATTGATCTGGATGCCTAGATAATACGTACCTATGTATTTACAAAAAAAATATCTATATATATTTTCGCATTCTAGATTCCATAACACAAACTAGTTCAGTTTTTCTTCCTTAACTAGCTTGTGTACTGAACAGGAATTGAGCCCGCACTTCATGTGTATCAGTTGCGTTCACTAACGCCACGCCACAGAAGTTGTCTGGGCAAGATTTTATGTCAGTGGTCTTGGACTATACAGTTTTGGCAGCATTTAGTTGATGATGAGGCCCGAGGAGAGACCGTAAGGGATGGCCCTGGGTCAGCCGGGGTGCGAGGGATATGTCGATGACAACCTCACCTCCGGCCTAGCACCACGACCCACAGTCGGCGTGCGGTTTTAGCCGGTTCGAGTCCGACATAACCTCCCCTTCCGGCTCCGGCGGGGGAGGTATCCGAGGGGATTTCCGCACGAAAAAAAAAGCAAATAAAAAAGATGAGGACTCTACGATACACGAATATACGCAAAGCAAGGCGATTCTTTTTTAAATTAGAGGGCAAGTCATACAATTAGAGGACATAAGTACAGTAACCGTCACGAATTTTGAACACAAATATAATTAGGTAATTTTGCTGCTTCATCAAAATTAATGCACATTTATGATTAATTAATGGAGGTATATCTGTCAAATAGAATATGTACAGTGAAACTAAAATCATAGTTATCCATACTAATATTATAAATGCGAAAGTAACTCAGTCTGTCTGTATGTTACGCTTTCACGCCTAAACCACTGAACCGATTTTGACGAAATTTGGTATAGGGGTAGATTAGACCTTGAGAAAGGACATAGGCTATGTTTTGCCGCGATAACCGACATCTAGTAAAGACATAATGTTTGGCGGAAAAGGCTCTTCGCTAAGTTGTAACCGAATTGATTACCACATTGCAAAGGTTAAGCAACACTAGATAAGGAAATCTTAGGATCGGTGAGCTTTCTTAAGACATTGAAACCCCTCAGTACCTCGGAAGAGCACATCGAGCTGTCAGTCACGATTCCCATACTAACTACAATGGCAGTTGTTACGGGCAGTTGGAGCTCTAAAAAAGTCCAACAGCTGGCCTAACTACAGTACTCCGATATTCCCAAGAGGTTGTGGAAGTCTGATGGGAATTGCTTCACGGAAAATATTGAAATTCAGCCAAGTACAATCATACCTTCAACATTCATACTTCAAACCTTTTTAACAACATTACTTTCATCCCTTGTCGTAGTATGTTCATACCACGACATTCAATACAAAGTTTTTTTAACTGACTGTACACAAGTACGTCAATATTTACAATCAATCAGTTGGCGACAAGAAAATAATCAAAAATTAAAAGGTGCCAACTCACGGACATCCGCGAGTTTGACGCCCGCGAGTTGATGAATGACCCAGCAGTTACATGGAACAAGTTGAACCCGGACTCCAAAGTGAAGGGTCCGGATGCGTCTCGGATTAACGCTAAAATTATGTTGACTATAGAATACTAGCTTTCGCCCGTGACTCCGCACGCATGGATGTCGGTTATCGCGACCAAACATAGCCTATTTCCTTTCTCAACGTCTAATCTACCCCTATACTAAACATTAAAAACGGTTTAGTGATTTAGGCGTGAAAGCGTAACATACAGATAGACAGACTTACAGACAGAGTTACTTTCACATTTTATTAGTATGGATTTCAACTTAGGTTGGAACTGACAACTTTCTTGCCTCTGTGGCGTGGCGGTAGTGAACGCGATTGCCACGAACGAGGCGCGGGTTGAATCTCCGCTCAGTGCAAATGTGCTACTTGCATTGGTCTGGGTGTTTTTATGTATAATATGTATGTATTTACAAAAATAAACTATCTAAGTATGTTTAACCGCATTCTAGATTCCATAACACAAGCTAGTTAAGCTTACCATGGATCTAGATAGCGTTGTGTAGAATGTTGTGGAATATTTATTTATAAGTCTCAGTACTACAACAGAAATGGGTTAATTAGACCAAAGGCCATTCCTACCAACAAATGAGTTCCATATCGTAACGTGCCACGTTTCCCACCCACGCGAACACACAGAGAGAGTACAATCCCAGCACATTTGCAAGTCAAGCAGCGAGCGTGACGTAGCAGGAAACACTTGTATTATTACCAAGTACGGAAGAATATATAATATGTACGTAGGCGAGTTGTGGAGAAATGGAATTTGTGTAACTAGCCTACGCGGTCTTGAATGCGCTAGTTGTATACCTACCATTTTTTTTGGTTCCATACCCTTAGGTAAAAAGAGAACCCTATTTCCCGTGACTCGGAAAGCACGCTAAACTGACATCGGTCCGGTTGTCATTACAAAATCTTTTGTAGTGCTTGTGGAAATGGGTGAAATTTTCCACACAGAAGGGCTGTGTGCCGGAGTGCGAGAGATATGCTTTCGGCAATTTCACCTCCAGCAACCAAAGACCCAAGACGGCGTGCGTTTTAGTCGTTTCGAGTCCGACATAACCACCTCCACCGGTTCCGTGGGGGTGGTATCCGTGGGGATTTTTCGCTCGATAAAAAAACACAGAGGGGCTAATTACCCGTTCGGTTATCGGCGTCCCCTGCTATCAGTAATACTTAGTATGTTTATTACGTCCTTTCAATAACGTAACTCCTTGCCAAAATGTTTATCAGAGCACCTTTGGGTGCAGCTTTGCATGTAAAGTTGGCGCCTTAACGATAATAACTATAAAGTCACAAAATGATTTTAATACCAATGTCTTTGGTTGGTACTATGAAGTAGGACGAAACATGAATCAAATTTAATATGGGGCAAAAGAAGAATTGTTTGGAATGTAGGACGAACAAATGGGTCCAATGTGGAACAAATCATGTATGATTTTAGAGCCAATCAAACTGTTTTATTGATTTAAATTGTATTATTGTTCGATCTAAAGATGTGTATCAACTATCAGAACAATCAGTTAATAGGAATTGAGGAAAACTAAGGCATTAAGATAATTTTGAGAACTCTCATTATTTCGGCATCCATAAAAAAGAGTCACAACACACTAAATAATAAAATAGACTTTCGAAAAAGCATCGAAATTTTACTAAAATAACCTAAACTCAAACAAGAAAATAAAATAATTAACACGACCTACGAACAACGAACAAAATTTAAAAAAATAAATTCTAATTTGCATTATCTGTGATCCGTTTCTCGTTTTTATCGATAGGGCACACAATTAGTGTCGGCCGAGTCAAAGTCCCGCGATATCGATGAAAGGCACGACATTTGGAGACAAAACGCGATGCTATCGCGAAACGACTCAGATTCATGTAGGGTGAGCCCTCGAATTCAAAAAAGGAATTTGTAGAATCGATTTTGTAGTTGTAAGGTTGTTTTACAAAATATTTTTAAAGTTTATCGATTTCTCTTAATGAGTTTTGTTGAGTTTCAATCAATTAATTAGCCTATCGCCTTCCACAGATCCACTATTGGATATAGGCCTTTCTCAATGTTTGTTGAGATTAATAGATGTAATAAAATACAGTTTATTAAACGTTTTCTGGATAATGTGAATTCTTTTAATAATTAATCCATTATCCTTTCATTTAATTTCGTTTTCCATTATCCATACTAATATTATAAATGTGAAAGTAACTCTGTCTGTCTGTCTGTCTGTATGTTACGCTTTCACGCCTAAACCACTGAACCGATTTTGATGAAATATGGTATAGGGATAGGTTAGACCTTGAGAAAGGACATAGGCTATGTTTGGTCCCGATAACCGACATCCACGCGGGCGGAGCCGCGGGCAAAAGCTAGTTTTTCATAAAATTGGTGCATCTCTACATACTTTCTTTAATTGTAAATATATCCTGCGTATTGTAATATGAAATTATGTTAGGTACCTATATATTTTTGAACAAAATTGCCATTTTTAGATTTTGAAAGAATGTCTACATTACAACAGCATCCTGAATTTTATCTAAATATAATCTTTCTAACTTTAAATTAAGACGTTACATCCAATCAAGCTGATTTTACTGAGCTTTGAAAGAAGATTCTTCATACACCTATCTACCTACCTACCTAGATGCTTATAATATTATAATGATGCTAAGTATTGAATTTTAATGACGCCACCAACATTCATTGAATCATTTCTGCACCTACTTGACATTCCCTGAATGACTCATTTAAATGTGTCAGTCAAACAACAAACCCTTCGTGGTTTTTGGTGTGTTAAATTTAATATTGCTTGTGTACCTATTGTATGATAATAAATAAAACATAAAAAATAATTATAGGTATCCTTGTCTGTTACTAAATATTTCTGGGAAGACTTGCGAATACGTCATCAATGTCATGTTTGACGTTTCACTTAAGTACAACTTGTACGTCAGACGTGACAACTAAGTACATGTTCATAAACAATATGTAAATGTTTTTCCTGTTGAAATGACTTGTAAGACAAAGGGACAAAAATGTGGTGCCTAGTACCTACATTATATTGTATATTGGTACTTAGTATATTATCTGTAACTAGAAATTGGGTTAGATATAACTATTTAAGCCATAATTTCTAGATCAAGTTTTGATTTCAATTTCGAATGTTATAAATTTCTTTTTTTTTATAGGGTTTAGAGGCTTTCAGGCACTCCAAACCAGATTTTTATTTGTACGTTATGTCAATTTCATGCATTTACGTTTCTTTACTCGCAGTTATAACTGCTTACTTGTTCCTTCTATCCTTACATAACTCTCAATTTTCCTCTACCATTATTAATCCTTTCATTCACTCCAAATTTCTTACCAAAATTAATTAATATTACTATTTTTACTAGTTCAAAGATACGCCATATGCCATACGCTCCATACCTCTAAATTGTTACCCATAAATTTGAAAACGAACACTTTCGACTATTTAACACCCAAAAGCTACAACCCTATCAATAAACAGTTTAAATGGTTTAATTCTTGCGCGCACGCAGTTCGGCCATTGGTCGGCGGATCGCGACGGGATTGGCCGGTCGGCCGGCGGCGAGTACAAAGCGACAGAGAGGCGGTGTCCGAGTTGCAGTGGCTGTGAATGTCCGAAGCTCTATGAATATGGATCGACTTGTTTATGTTCAAAGAGTTGCTCTGAAAATTGCAGGGCTGACAATACGTGTTTGTAGAAGAAATTGTTGGGTATTGGGTGTCTGTTTAAAGTAATTGTGTGTTGATAGGAGGGTGTTTATAGAAGTTGGTAAACAGAGGTTAATATAGTTGATATAATGTTATGGTAATTTCTTGTATTTAAAATTAACTATTCTATTGAGCTTATTACATAAGGAAGAGTATGGACAAAATTGTATCTGTGCTTATTTTATCGTTTTTATTCATTTTAAATTATATACCTACCTGAAATACAAAACCTCAAATCACAGGGAGAGGCTTATGTCCAGCAGTGGACTGCGATAATCTAATTATTACCTACCTAAAGACTACTCACCCTAACATGAGAGGGTATACCTATGTAGATGAGAAAAGGTTAGAGTATTACTCCTTAGAAAGGGTTAGTCACAGTTTAAAGACCCGTCCTGAATTTTCACTTTTCTGAATGATTTTTTTTTATAGCATTTATTATGCTAACTGTTAACCGTCGCCCTTATAGACGGATATAAAGAGAAGGAAAATTTGGAATGATTCAAGTGGTGCTCAATAGCTCAGTTGGCAGAGCAGTCGCCCTGTAAGCGAAAGGTCGTGAGTTCGAGTCTCACTTGAGCATTTCATTTTTTCCAATGTTTTTCACTTTTCCTTTAAATGTAGGTACCATGTCAAGTACCAGAAGTATTCAGGATAGTAAGTTATTAGTAATTAGATTAGTAACTGTAAATTTCAGTCGCTATACCTAGGCAGATATGTATTTAAACCCACATTTAACCAACCATCAACGACATCAGTGCCTATTTCATTATGATCTCCTACAGTGTGGATTTCAAAACCTCAGGCAATGACGTAACAGGAAGTGATGTGCTCATTAATTTATTACACTCAGCAATTAGCAATTAAGTAAAGCTACTGAGATAAACAACGACATGATCAGGTCGAGTGCGTTTCGCTGTTCACAGTAATTATACCGCCATAGACAATTAATAGCTCAATGATCGATTAAATCTACCTACATTGCGAAATAATCTGTAATCGAATCGAATTTTCTAGAGAAAAGTTGGAATCTACTGATAATTTATGTTCCTTTGAAGGAATCTAAATAAATTATGGTCTTGGTAGTTGTGACATTTGGCTCTGTGGAAACTTAAACATCCAAAGGCTTTAGTTTTGTAGGAGTAACTGCCATGAGATTCTCTGAGTTGGGAACTTCAAGTGGGATGTAGTATGTGTAGAACTCATAACCTCATTATCATCTTACCGTTGATTCCGGTTGCATCTGAGGCTATCAGTTCGTAGTTCGGGGTTCATTTACAAGGAGTAAGTGGAGGACTCCTGATCTCATCTTGGCTTTTGTAGAAACGAATGCTGACTACCCAAATTCAACAGAAAAGCCAGCATGAAAGCTTTATCAGTCAGAACACTAGCATTCAGGAATGTGGCTTGGCCAGATCTTGGTGTGACACTGTTATGGCTTCATATTTTACTGATGAATGGTTATGAGATTAGAATCCTTTTTTATCATGCGGCAATCCCCTTGGAACGTACTCAAACCGACCAAAACCGCACGGCTATCAGTTGCCGGGTGAGGTAGCCTCTGGCATATCCCTCGCAGAGATTCTAATATTCGAACTCATAATCTCTTAATGACCACCATCAGATGATTGATTTTCATAACAAAACCAGGAATCCTGTTTTTGAATAATAAGTTAATGGGCAGACCAGGAAATCATAAAAAGCTGAAGGAAAATCCTGTCTATGTGCGGACGTGACTCAGCGGCTTGCGCAGGCGCATCGCTGTATAGACGCCGACTGACAAGAACTCGTAAATTCAGACGTGCTCATTATTTGAGTTTAATTTCTGGTTTACATACGACTTGATGTCATAAGGGATGACAGGCATGCTGGTCTCACAATCAGGGAAGACCTGAAGACCCAGTGAAGGAAAAGGGGGGAAGCAGATCCAAAGTTTCGAGATGGAAGGTTCAGATGCAACCAGGATGCTATGATGATGAAGATGATGATGATATACTTTACATATAGAATTGAAATGATAAAATAGGTCTTTAAACTACTATGATTGATTATGAACATTAATATAGAGATTGAGTTGAAATCTATCTTTATTCGGTCGGTTGTGAAGTCAGTTCTTCATCTAAGGGCCAATCCTGATTGCATCTGAAGCTTCCACTTTGAAGTCCACTTTCTGCAAAAGAAAGGAGAAGTAAGAACTCCTCCTTCTTTTTTACTTGCACGGACGCGACTGCAGTTGTACTCCCCAACTCCCAAAGAAAAGAATGCACCAGACTCTCGTTCTCATCAACCGACAGACTAACAAGCCGGAACACTTGAAGGCGAGTGTGATTCGGCCCCCAAAGAAAGGGACCCTTTAACATCATCTATATATATAAAAATCAATTGCTGTTCGTTAGTCTCGCTAAAACTCGAGAACGGCTGAACGGATTTATCTTATCTTGGTCTTGAAATGTTCGTGGAGGTCTAGGGAAGGTTTAAAAGGTGAGAAAAAATCGCATAATTGCCGGGAACCGACATTCACGCGGGAGAGCCGCGGGCAAAAGCTAATTCTATTATAAACCGTTATACACAAGTACCTATTTCTTATTTGGAAGGTGTTAATCAGTTTTGTATGACTATAAGACGGAGCCCTAATAATTGTTTTGTCAACCAAATACGTTTTAACTGTAGCCCAAAACGAATGAGTGTTTCTATAATAGAAAATCTAAACTACGATATTAAAAACATACCTACCTGACGCATAATTTATAACTAGCCTTTCATGTTTATAAATACGCGATAAACACTTAAACATACATAAAAACAGCAATAATGTCATTCAAGTAAGGCTAAACCTTTCGGAATTTTTTTGAATACCATTTCTTTTGGTATATAAATTACATATCTTCCCAGAAATCTATGACACTAACATTACATACGTCAACTGTCACCTTAAATGCCGACAGGAGCCGAACACGCCCGAATATAGTCGAACCGATTCAAATATGGCCGCACGCATTCCGATTGCATCTAATAACCTCAAAATCAAATGCAAAATGGCGTATTGAATAAATGACGCCGCTTCGTTTAGCATTCCGACATGCCATATGTGTGTACGCATTTTCATTTGGGGCCATTGTCTTGGCAGATATTAGTATTGATTTCAATAAATAAATTAATCGTATGCCTTCGCGAATAGCATCGGTTTGGCACGCGACGTAGGACAAACGATGAATCGATAAGTTCTCGATTGTGCTCGTATGGCTATAGATACTAGTGATGTTAAAACGTTTGACTCATGTCTCGTACGTGAGCCAGGCCAATAGCTTCCATGCAATTTTCATTGTAAACAAACTAAGCAAATAACTTTACTTAATATTAATACAAGGTACAATACCCGGCGATTGGGTTGACAAATCGGATTGGTTCGATTTTATATCTATAAATCAATCTGTCAGTTTGATGGATGCGACAGAGAAACTCTGGCAGTCTGCTCTGTCGTACATCACCAAAGCGAACCGATCTTAGCCGAACTCTCACTCTTCTTTCCTATACCAACCCAAACACCAAGTACAGAGTTTAAAGTGCAGCGCAGACGACAGATTTCCGTGGCATTCTTTCCAGTAAGTAGAAACAGAACTTATGCAATTATGCAATACACATGATGCCCATGAAGTCCGGCGTAGATGAATTCCACGTGAGAAATTCTGGCAAAAGAAGTGTGCGATTAAATATAACTTTCGTTCCAATGCACGCTAAAACAGATGACGGCCCTTACTTTAGTTTGCAATAATGCGACAATCTCTAAATTTCTTGACCATGTACGTCCATACAGTTTGGCCGACAGAATGTCCAAAAATGTGGTCCTGTGTGTTAAGTGTTCCAAAAATCCGCGATAGCCATTTTGCGCGACATGCAGACTTTTTGTGCGTCGAAGACAAAAATCGTGTCGTGTGCGTTGCACCTAAGCCTACCGTGTAGACTTTAGACCACACACCGCTTGTGCAATCCCCCGAATCATTGTCAATTACTTACGTGCGAGGTCTCGTAATGAATGGTTGCTTTCATTAATTGTTTTCATTTCGCAGATTCATTCATAAAGATCCTGGTATGACTTGCTATAAAACTACACGTACCTGTGCTGTAATATGTATTATTAATCTTTACTTAACTCAATAGATAACAGAACTATGACGTAACGAACAGGTGTGAAAACATTTTGCATATCTTGGAAAGTTCAAAGGTTTGCTAAGATTTATCTGAAGCTACATAATCAACACCGTTTTTTCCACTGAGTGGCAATCTTAGTTACATCCAAAGTTTGTAATTTTGTGATGCAGGCTCTCTCACCTGCCTCTTTAGGCTTTTATTTTATAAGCACAGCGACCACAATATTATTCTGACTAGAAAGAAAAATTTTGGTATTCCGTATGTCATGTCACCTATAAATCCTTCCAATGTTTTCGTAAGGTTATTAGACTTTAGATTAGATTTTGACACCCCTCATTTCCAACTCGACAGATTTTTAAGTCGTCAGATTTGCAACTCAACATACACTATAATTTTATAAGTATTCATAAGTTGAAATCTGTGGTGACAGAGAAAGAATACAATGACTCCAGAATTTCGTATGAGGCGACTAACGGAAAAATACGCGGACGATATAACTAAAAGACAAGGAAAACTCGAAACGGGGTGTCAAAATGATAGTATGACTACGAGGACATTTATATCCTCGTGGTCATACTGATATGACAAACTAGTATGACCACGAGGAAACGGCCAACAAAACCCTGTTCTGATTTCCGACCAGTTTGGTCAGCGTGGAAACAGTAGGCCAGGGCCTCCCAACATTGGTAGAGGCCTATGTCCAATAGTGGACTCTGATAAGCTAATTGATTGATTGATTGAGTTTTGAAATCACACGTTAAATAAACGTAATCACGAGGGATCCTTTACCACCATTTATGTTTAATCTACTTAAAGTTAATCACTAATCATTTACGTAAAGTGGCATTTAAACAAGATACAGCAACCTACTTGTTGCCACTTGCCGTCACTAGGTCACGACCACTCTATCTGCGCGATTTGTATCTGAAGCCTTTGTAAACACCCACGGCACGTCAACACTTTGCGATCTAAAATGTATACTAATATTATAAAGACGTAAGATCCGTTCGTTTGTAATTCATAAACTCCGAAACGATTGAACCTATTTTAATAATTCTTTTACTATTAAGAAGCTACTTTAATAGAAGTAACATAGGATAATTTTTAACCCGATATTCCATCGGGATCGAGAGCTACGCGAATGAAACCGTGGGATGATGCTAGATGCTAGAAGTTAAGTAGGCCTTACTTCAAGCTGAGTGCCATCACTGTTAACATGGTACATGTTTACGATGGTGACCCTCTTTCCGAGACTTTGCCTTTAGCTTAACATCAGGCGAGGTAAACTGTAATTGACGTCTTCTTAATAAAAAAAAGTAGCTTTTGAATAATATTTGTGGCAACATTTGGCAATATACCTTTGCAAGGGTTTTAGATCCTCAACTTTTGACTACAGTTACAGACAACATAATACTAAAGTACTATAGTACAATCAGTTTTATCGAACGGACTTGACAAACTAACATTTACTTAAGAATTACTTTAAGAAACTTATTGCGTTTCTTAATGACATTATCTTCCATCAGCAGGAATTTTATACGAATTCACCAAAAGCGACGTCGACTGCCGTTGACCACACAAGTTTTCTTTTAAAACCAGAGACAAAAACGTCAACGAGCCATTTCGTATTCGGCCGGTGATGACAGCTGTCAGTTGCAGTTTCAAGCATAGATTATCGGAGGACATGCAGAAAAATCGGTTTTGAGTTTATAGTTTTCATTACCAACTGTTTCATATAATGTCGAAATAAACTTTTTTATGTAAAAATTAGGTTACGGAACCGGGGGTGAGCGAGTAATGAGACACAGAGACTTGTCACCTATTTGTATAGCCATATGCATAACTTTTATAGAATAACAAGTGGCACGACGGCTACAAATAGTTGCGCATAGTTGATCATGAGTTGATAGCTTGGTCGAAATTGGGTACTCGCATTTCCCCTCATTCGTCTTAGGACAGATTCTGGTTTGGACAGATTCTGGTTACGACAGAATCTTGTTACGGCAGATTCTTGTTACGGCAGAATTAGAACTGTCGAGTCGTTTAATTGTAAAAAATACAAAGAATAATAATTACATATTGAGTAGTAAAACCCATTAACTACTGGTTTCGATATGAACTTTTAGTAATAAACGCTATCTGTAGGCAAAAACTGGCTTTAAAATTCAGAAACCACTTACAAGTTAAGTAGTTGCGAAAAAATCTTCTGACATACGAAAATGTTGCGTAGGTCCGTACCCATTAATTAACAGCCCGCTGTAAATGGTTAATCACTTTATTTATGAACTTAAATTATGAGTAATAGTAGCAAAATAAGTATAATTTATGAACCTATGTAGTTTAAGCAATTTTTTTTTTCTGTACTCCATAGAACTTTTTAGGATACCGTATCAGAAAGGAATTTTATTTAATACCAGCTTTCACCCGCGGCTCTGCCCGCGTGGTTGTCGGTTTTCGCGACCAAACATAGCCAATATCCTTTCTCAAGGTCTAATCTACCCTTATACCAAATTTCATCAAAATCGGTTCAGTGGTTTAGGCGTGAAAGCGTAACATACAGACAGACAGACAGACAGAGTTACTTTCGCATTTATAATATTAGTATGGATTTTGACGATATACGTGCCTTAGCAACCAAAAGCTCTATCGCAGCTTTTGGTTGCTAAGGCAGATCACGGGTTTGGTTCCCGCTCAGTACAACTATTTCTAAACATGAATTTGTAGGCATTAGTGCGTGTATTTTTATATAATTATGTGCCTATGTACTTAAAAAAGTATCTCAGTGTGTTTATCCGCTTTAAGCTTTAACACTGTTTGGGATATCCAAATAATTTATTATTTATGAACCAAAAACAACTCGCACTTGCCCGTTTTTTACAATAAGCAAACGAGAAACTAAAGTATGACGTCATTTGACAGCGAAACCATTCAAATATTATAAATTGCTTACTGTCGGGTAGTAAGTTCACTTATTGGCAAGTTCAGATAACTGCGTATTACTGTTGAAAAAGATGCGATGATCTATGGCCTTTAGTAACAAGACCAGTATTAGAAAACACTAAATAACCGATCTGTTTAAAAAAAAACTTGTTCTAATCACTCATATGTTGAACCACTTTTCCTAGCTAAATTATGGTCGTATTTAGACTAACGTGGCCTGACTTCGACTTTTCCGTGAAGTAACTACCTCAACGTATAGGGATATCTAGAGATATTCCAATTAGATCCACCCTCTCCTTTCCTCCACAGGACAATACGTTCAGGGTTTCGATACGGTGCAAAATATACCTTCTAGAACCAAGCGGTTCAGTGAACCATTCCTATGCCGCACCATTAAGACCTGGAACTCCCTGCCAGCTCACGTGTTTCCTTCTTGCTACAATCCTGGGTCCTTTAATCGCGGCGTGAACGGCATCTGATGAGGCCGTCAAGCTGAGTGCCACCACTGTTAACATAGTACATGTTTACGATGGTGACCCTCTTTCCGAGACTTTGCCTTTAGCTTACCATCAGGCGAGGTGAAGTAAAATTAACGTGTCCTTTTATAAAAAAAAAAACAAAGACCAATATTGCACTTTTTAGAATTTCAGTTACCCAGAAACGTAATTATTGCAACAAAGTTTATACTATGGCAACTCAATGTGCTCTCCAGTGTATGGAAAGGACTCAATTGGTTACGAGAAAGATATTCTTCTATAGGTACAGGCAACAACGCGATATTTTTTTGGAATCGTAATCTTCATATCGCGATGCATGATCAGGTTGTTTTCATGGAGTACGGAATGAAATCGCTAGATGGCGTTGATTACAATGCAATCTAGCAATCTTGGTGTTAGTGACAGTTTAACTTTTGCATTTTATCAAATGAATATGCAAATCGATATCGGAGCTCTTTGAAATAATTAACATAAGATTTCATAAATCAAACAATATTAATATCTGCCGACTTCTCGATTGTGGAGTATCGATTAATTCGTAATATCAATTTGTCGTCGGTACATACGGTCGCCTACTTACAATAACATAATGTATTCGCCTCTCGATCCTACGTAGCGGGCGTAGGCGAATACTGTGATTGACACATCTTGATACTTGAACTGTCAAAATGACAGTGATGAGTTACGTTACGATTTTTTAAACCTATATAAAGACTTCTTTAATTTTAGTTAGCAATTATCAGTACTTATAAGGTTGGCAACATAGCAAGTTAGTGTTACATGAAATTTAAATTCAAATTCAAATTGCTTGTTGTCAATTCTAATCACCTCCTCGAAGAACCATGTTAATACTACTCACTATTTTTAATGATCTCTTTCTCTCTATCCCTCTTCATTCCCTCTGCCAATCAATCGTCTTCAACCTATCGCTGATCCCATTTGCATTCAAAGTTTGCCATCAGGGCCCGGGGTTCGTTTTTGAATAGAAACTTTCTACGACTTGATTCATTCTGTTGTTGATGCATGCTACCTGAGTCAGAAGACGAGGTTGACATGGGTTTCAAAATCCCGGCGTGGCTATTGCATCTCAGTACTGATAATTTTCTATTAAACCACGTGGGCAATCTTTCAGGACAAGGATCAAAATCATATTTCCGTAACATACAAAACGCAATCAAAACTTGGTAAGCGGCATTTATATAGTTACACAAACCATACGAACTATAGTTAACTATAGTAGGACCAAGTGTCGTGACCCTATTGCGTGTGTGAGTCATGTTCGCGGCGCGTGCGCAGCACTTTGAGGTTTTAAATTTCGAATATTCGAATTTGCATTAAGTTGGAACGATAAGGCACGGTACGATCGCATTAGATTATAATGCTCTTGGCAGTCGCCATGGAATGGTAAATCATAAACTTGCGCGGTGTTATTGAAAACATTAAACTTTTGTAGAAATCGCTGAAAAAAGCGCAGACGCATTATGTTGTTCAAAGTTCTATTTAGTAAACTAGTGTGGCCATGTTTTGCGGCAACTGTAAGCTACGTGAGTCAAAGGTCTGGCCACGCCGAGCCCCGATAGGAGGGGTAGAATCAAGAAGGCTTGGTGTTGTAAAAGATGACATGGGTTGTTACCATTGCTAGACATGTGGGGAAAGTAACCTATAGAGTAGCGACAGCTGTTTAACCTCCAAACCTCGACATGACAGCCTGAGCTAGACTCTCGTCCATCAATTATCAAGTCTAACACGTTGAAAGTGAGATTGACTTGTCCCCTCTTTCCACTTGAATCCAAAATCTCGATCCACATGTGGATCTGGGATTCTTATTTTTCCACTTGAATCCACCGGTGGATCCATGGATACTTTTAATTCCCCAAGAATCCACCAGTGGATTCATTGAATACTTTTCTTCCTTATTAATAAACCGGTGAATCCTTGACTACTTTTCTCCGTAGGCCATGGTGGCGCCTCATACACGCAAGAAATCAACAATAATATTCATTTGTTGATATTGAAAAGTCTTCTACTCAAGTGTGAGGTTTCAACATCAAAAATAGCTGAATACCTGCAGGCTTACAAATTAACTGAGCCTTCAATCAGGTATATATACGGCAAACTCAACACTAACTGTCCGCCCACGGATATAGGTATTGCAGTAATCCGTAGTTAAGATTTCATCTTCCGTATTACAAATTAATATTTAGTGCCTTCGGGCTGTTTCCAAATTGCAAATTTGACGCGGCAATTTCTAATAACGATCTGGCAACTTTTTGTCGCCCATCTGTTTAATTTATGTCGCTTAATAAATTTATGGGTATTTTTTACACGTTTTGAACAGTATGTGATTTTGTAGAATTGTAATATTACAATGAATTATCATTAGTCCTGGTCGCATCCGACACTTTGAAAGTCGGGGAATTGTGGCAACTTCGAACTTCGAACTTCGATATTTTTCGTGAAGCGACTGCCAATATTTGACCTCCACAGCCTGAACTATCATATCCGGGGGCGAGTCGGGGATCCGGGGGCAAGTCGGGGATACCGTTGTCCCCCCTCCCGAGGAGGCCTAGACCGTAAGGGATGGCCCTGGGTCAGCCGGGGTGCGAGGGATATGTCGATGACAACCTCACCTTCGGCCTAGCACTACGACCCACAGTTGGCGTGCGGTTTTAGTCGGTTCGAGTCCGACATAACCTCCCATTCCGGCTCCGGCAGGGGGGTATCCGTGGGGATTTCCGCACGAAAAAAAAAGCCTGAACTATCATTATAATATCGAACTTCAATAGTTAGACCAGTTGTAAAACCGTTGGGTGAACCCCAATAATGTCCTAACAGCCACAACGTGATTGTGGTGTGATGAATGAACCTTTATTGAGTCCTTATCCAAAAACAAAAAATAACTAAAATATTCAAAAATATTGGCAAACAGATAACATAAATATGTAGTTTTGTAAACTTAATTTCACACATGATCACTGTCAATTAATGACTGTTTGTATGCCAGTTTACACTAAGTTGTTTGCCTTTCAGCTTTTGCCCGCGGCTCCGCCCGCGTTGAAATCGATTATCGCGAGAAGTCATAGCATATGTCCTTTCTCAAGGTCTAATCTACCCCTATACCAAATTTCATCAAAATCGGTACAGTGGTTTTGGCGTGAAAGCGTAACATACAGACAGACAGACAGATAGACAGAGTTACTTTCGCATTTATAATATTACTAGCTTTTGCCCGCGGCTTCGCCCGCGTGGATGTCGGTTATCGCGACAAAATATGTCCTTTCTCAAGGTCTAATCTACCCCTATACCAAATTTCATCCAAATCGGTTCAGTGGTTTAGGCGTGAAAGCGTAACATACAGACAGACAGACAGAGTTACTTTCGCATTTATAATATTAGTATGGATAGTATGGAAGTATGGATTTTACATCTGTTTTAGTATTCCGTATCTTCTTCTAAATCTTGCGTAACTAACAGAGTGCGGAGGCCACAACGTAATAATTTAGTTAAATAACAGCCAATATTCCTAACTAACGAGTCTATTATAAGCTGCGTAGGCGCAATGGTGCGAACCTAGTGGTTTTAGTAATTACATAGGACTAATTGAAGCCTAGTTATACCAGGTGTTTGTTGTGAATTATTTGACAGTTAACATAACATAACATAACATAAACTCACGCCTGTATTCCCCGAAGGGGTAGGCAGAGGTGCTAACACCCACATTTCACCAGTTTATGTTTAGGTCCCAATGTAATTGGTGGCGAGCCTATTGCCATTAACCGGGCACTTATAAACCTGCGATAAATACACACATAACTTCGAAAAGCATCGAAAAGTCATTGGTGTGTGCCATGGTAAACCTGGGATCGAACCCGAGACATCGTCTCAGCAGTCCATTACCCATACCACTAGGCTACCACAGACAGTTAAGTATAGATAATTTGGAGGTTGAAGAAGTCTGGAATTTTATTTGTTTTCATGGAATCAGAAATAGCATCACACACAGCCTTTGTGGCGAAGCGGTAGTGAACGCAGTCGCTACGCAGAAGGCGCGGGTTCGATCCCCGCTCAATGCAAATATTTGTATGCATGAATATGAGTATTTGCATTGGTCTGGTCGTGCCTCGGAGAGCACGTTAAGCTGTCGGTCTCGGTTGCCATACGAACATCTATGGCAGTCGTTACGGGTAGTTGGAGCCCTCAAAAGTCCAACAACTGGTCTAGCTGCAATGCTTCGATATCGCCTTTGGATTGTGGAGGTCAGATGGCAATTGCTTCACAGAAAATATCGAAGTTCAGCCAAATCCGCAGTTAGTCTGGTAAAGCGGACACCAGACTCCAAGCTGACAGCTTCGGATGCGACTGGGATTAACGCTAAGATGAAGAAGAAGAATAGCATCGCAGCCTCATATATTTTTACAGATTTCGAAGTAGTGTTAGCAGTAGTTTGATATGTGAAAGGATATCTTGTCTCTAACTGCCTGAGAAGGAAATTGGTGAAAGCCTATGTATGTATGCTTCGTGGACCGTAATTTGGAATGCGATTCTCTCTTCGATTCGAGAAGACACAGACAGAATCCTCATCATTATCCAAAGCTTTCACTTTGGAATCGAAGGCCCGCTATCCTTCTTCCCCTTCCTTATATGACTTTTTATCCTGGTTTTTATAGGAACAACTGCTGAGGAAAACGCTCTAGCCTGGTTCTTCATGTACATTCTCAAAAATATCAAAAATGTATTTGAAACTAAACCAGTTAATGACGAACTAAAACCTACTAGGATTCACCCCTGAGTCTCAGAGTGAGGGCCGGGGCATAAATAGTTATAATCACTACCACTTTTCATTTACTTCCCTGGTCCCTGTAATCTTCTCAAGGTTACAGTGTAACCTTGTAACTGTAACCTGGGGCAATAGCAGGTCTCGTGCCGTAGCCGCTAGTCCTCAGCCAGTATATATATTAATGAAGTCATTTGCAAATTGAAGTGATAACACGATAAGGTCACGCTACCATTTTTGATATACGCAAATGTTACACCTAGCCTCGGTAAATCAATCCCTATAGCAATAAAAACGTAGACGACGCCTGTACAACGTTATTGCATACTGGTCATCCAGCCTTGATCTTCAAACAGTGATTAAACTTGATACCGAGGTCCTGGAGTTGGGTCAGCCGGGGTGCGAGGGATAGGTATGTCGATGACAACCTCACCTCCGGCCTAGCACCACGACCCACAGTCGGCGTGCGGTTTTAGTCTGTTCGGGTCCGACATAACCTCCCCTTCCGGCTTCGGCAGGGGAGGTATCCAAGGGGATTTCCGCGCGAAAAAAAAATGTCTTGGAGTTACAGTGTTTTGAGGGGGGGGGAGGGAGAAAGAATACTTTCAGGTATACATTGTCGTTTTTGTCAGGACGTGGGATAAGACACACTAAATCCTGTATGCCAGAACGATAAAAAGTCCTGAATTTCGATTAATAACTAGATCTGAGAACAGATTGTATTCTATTTGACAATTCTAATGTCAAGAGTCGATTCACGACTGAGTATCGTTCAGGATTTTGGACTTAAGTCACTGTTCAAACAGTAGTGATTTTAAAGATGTGTCGTTATACGATGCATCATGGGATAGGTCGCATTAAATACCTACATATATGTCAGTTAGTTTCGCTATGCTCTAGTCCCGCTATATCTTCAAAGAAACAATCAACATACATACATACAGTCACGACTTTTTCCCTGCGGGGTAGGCAGACACTACAGTTTTCCCCTTGCTACGATCCTGGCATAGATCTTTCGCTTCTTCCACTTTCATGATTGTTTTCATACACGCTCGCCGGTTTTTGGGTACTCTTGACATGTCCTTTCTTTAAAATTTCTGCGATCTACTTGACATACACATGTCTAGGTCGTTGGTATCCATATAACCGATGCAAGGCGCCATTTCAATATAAGAAGAAGACATCGACCGAGAAACAATCAAACGAGCATCAAAACGCATAAAATATCAACATTTTCCGATCCCATGAAAGTAAGAGTATCGTGCGGAAATCTCCTCGAATGCTTCCCCCGCCGGAGCCGAAGGGGAGGTTATGTCAGACTGGAACCGACTAAAACCGCACGCCGACTGTGGGTCGTGGTGCTAGGCCGGAGGTGAGGTTGTCATCGACATATCCCTCGCACCCCGGCTGACCCAGGGCCATCCCTTTTGGTCTGGCCCGCCTCGGGTGCAAGTAATAGAGTGTGCAGTATTGTATACCCAAGTAGAAAAGACACATCATGACCGGTGATGAGTATAGAGAATAACCAAGCCCATCACCCCTTAAGGTACGAATTTAATTTTAAGAATGTAATGGGATAAAGAAGTGAACGAGAAAACATATCTATTGTGTGCACCATGGGTAGGTATCTCTCTCTCTCTCTCTCTCAGTAATAAATAAATACCTAATGTATATAATAAATATTCCACAACAGTCTACACAACGCTATTTAGACCCATGGTAAGCTTAGCTAGATTATGTTATGGAATCTAGAATGCGGATAAACATACTTAGATAGGTACTTTTTTTATAAATAGGTACATACATATTATACATAGAAACACCCAGACCAAAGCAAATAGCCATATTTATGCATAAAAATATTTGCACTGAGCGAGCATTGAGAAGTCGCATTCACTGCTACCACGCCACAGAGGCTGTCAATAGATCTCATGTCATGGGCCATGACCCTACGTTTTAGTGAGTTTCAACCATGTCTTCAACATTAAGCTACCATTGAAGGTCCCAATCCAGAAAAGGAGTACCAGAAAAACAAATAATTACTTACAAAGGAGGAAATCGCATCCAGCTACTCATTTCCCAAGAGCCCACCTCCCGTATCGATGCAGCCTTTTAAGATTTTCATTACAGCTGTACCATTTTATCCTATTACATCCCAACCACACGAAAATATCCCTTATGCATACAGTAATAAGACTGTTTAACACAGAACATAATAGTTGGTTATTCGATATCAGATGTGACAAACTGAATTAATTGTATTATTATAGGTGGCATGAGTAGAATTTTAATACATTAGTCGGTAGTTCTTTTTGTTTGAGTTTCCTAGAAGAGTTTTGTGTTATTCCATGTGTGTTTGAGGACGGTGTTCGAGGAATTCGCCACGGTATGAATACGTCTAGGATGCGTTCGGCTATCGGGTGGAATCTTTTGACGCTAGAATATATTTTTGAAATAAAAAAACTAGCTTGTAGCGAATTTATTCACAACTATTTGCATGTCGGAGAATGTTCCTTTGAATCTTGAGCTGGTACGCAGACTTATTCGTAGACTTACTTTTTGATTTAAAATTGAAGTTTCTAAACCAATTCGAAATTCAAAATTAATTCCCCCTTCATCTAGAAACTATCAAAGTTTTTTTCTTAACAAAAGCCGTTTGTATATAGGAATCGTTAAGTATGTAATATGAATTCAGGAGTAATATGATGTAACAGTTGTTATCAAAAATATTTTTTTAAAAATGATTGAAAAATCATTCATTGGTTCCGATAGTTTGTAAGAACATCGGTGGATGACGCCACCGTCGCCTTAAAGAAGGATAAAAATAGAGGGGAAATTTTATTCATATCGGGCGTGTCTCGGTAGCCTAGTTGGTGAGGCATTTCTCTTGTAAAGGAAAGATCGCGGGTTCGAGTCCCGCCCAAGAAGATTTGTTTTTTCCCTATGTTTTCAATATGAATTCACCTCCATTGCTCGTAAACTAAAGGCAAAGTCTCAGCAAAGTATGTCACTATTTTAGATACCGATAATACCTATTACAATGATGATTCTCAGCTTAACCTCCTCATCAGATGCTTTTTCACGCCCCGCTTAAAGGACACGCGACTTTAGTAAGAAGGAAACACGTGAGCTGGCAGGGAGTTCCAAGACTTAATGGCGCGCCATTAAGTCTTGGAACTCCCTGCAAAGAAAAGTATATCCTGTGTCAATGTTAGTCATAAACGCATAATAAACATGCAAAGAAATGAAGTCGGGTAAATAGCAGAGTTCTATATTAAATCCAGTACAAAGTTGCCTCACGAAAAATATGTACATAGAAAATAAATTTAGAAGTTCCTACATTTGGTAAGTTGCCTTTCACTCCTAATGTAATTTTATAATAATTAAAACCAAGTCCTAAGAGGCATATCGTTGACATTTCCCACCAGAACCAACGTTTTTGGTGTAATCTCATTCAACCGCCATTTTTGGCCACAGACAAGTTTTTACACTCTTCTAAATACGGGCCGTTGTCGCTGGTACTTAATATTAATCTTGATACTGTATTATTGTCTCTGGCAAATAAGAATTTAATGGTTGAAAAAAAGTTAAAGAAGTTGTGTCATTTAGTGATTTTGCACTGTATTAAATTTATTACAAGCCAGTTTATTTAGTTAGTTAAATGCAGTGTTCACGGTTTAAATCTGTGAAGGGGTAGGCAGAGGTGTATTAGCACCCATATTCCGTCAACTATAATTTTCGGTCCCAAGTGATAGAGCTAAGCCTATTGCTGTCAAGTGGGCACTATTAACTAAATTTACTATAGGTTTTAACATTGTATTACGACTAGGTACTCTCTTTTATCCTACCAGTTAATCTTAATCGCTTGTATTAAAAGTTGGTTTACGTCTGTATTACGGCCAGGATTCAAACCAGAGACCTCTCAATTGCAAGACCCATTCCTTAACCGTTAAGCTATACGCTTATTATACGCTATATTGCAGCAAATAATATGCCAAACTGACTTATTAACAAATTATTCTCCCTTTTCGTCTATTACATAAATACCCACTACAACTGCCGCCATGTTTGACAAGCGGTTCGAATCACGATTTAATCAAAATAGAACAATAGTAATAGACATTTTGGTAGCTAGGTAATATTGACAACTGACAAAACCAGGTGCATGAATTATCTTTATCTAAATCAACTTGGAATATTATTGTTGAATTGCGATAGAAATGTTATGCAGAGCATTAACGACGTTATGTCTTCAGGAAAATCATCAGAATCACAATAACAACTGAGACTTTACCATCAGGCGAGGTGAAGTAATTTTGACTAAAAAAAGCGCCCATTTAGGTTCAATGTTTCTGATGTTGGTCAATCATTATCTGGCACAATAATATTTTTGAAAATGGAACATTTTTTTTATTTATGTTTATTTTCAACCAGTTTGATATGCTCAATGACTCAGAACGCCTAGACCTAACCTTATAACTAGGTTAGGTACTAGTTCAAAATAAAATAATAAGTTCCATTTCCAAAATATTTTGAAAATGGAACATATTTATTTTCAACCAGTTTACTATGCTCCATGACCCAAGACGCCTAACCTTATAACTTAAGGCAATGTCACAAACTGCCTTATGTTAAAAATAAATATGTTCCATTTCCAAATTATTTTGAAAACGGAACATATTTATTTTCAACCAGTTTGCTATGCTCTATGACCCAGGACGCCTAACCTCATCACTTAAGGCATCGTTACACCACGTTTTCTCAATAACCTGACCTTGGCCGATCATTAATTGGCTAAATTGCACACCATTTAAGGCGGCTCCACACTGCGATAATGACATCCTTGTATCACAACGCCAGGCTGTACATACTTAGTGGACTTAATTAAATGGCTGCCTTATAGGTTACTTGATTCAGTCGTAACATGAGTGAGTAATGCCTGTTATGATTTGAATATAGCAGGAAGCTTTATGTTATTGAAATTGCTTTTTTATTGGAGGCATTGTAGTGGGGTGTCAACAGCCTATCGATAAAATCGATGTGTATCGATATGGTACAATGATCGGTTAGCCCACCCCTATATCCATACTTCCATGCTAATATTATAAATGCGAAAGGAACTCTGTCTGTCTATCTGTCTGTCTGTATGTTACGCTTTCACGCCGAAACCACTGAACCGATTTTGATTAAATTTGGTATAGGTGTAGATTAGACCATGAGAAAGGACATAGGCTATGTTTGATCGCGATAACCGACATCCACGCCGGCGGAGCCGCGGGCAAAAGCTAGTTATTGATATGTTGGCTTGTTCAATTTCTGTAGGATTATATTATGGCACTTTGATTCGAAATAAATAAAGTCTGCGGTAGCCTAGTGGTATGGGTAATGGACTGCTGAGAAGAGGTCTCGGGTTCGATCCCAGGTTACCATGGCACACACCAATGACTTTTCGATGCTTTTCGAAGTTATGTGTGTATTTATCGCAGGTTTATAAGTGCCCGGTTAATGGCAATAGGCTCGCCACCTATTACATTGGGACCTAAACATAAACTGGCGAAATGTGGGTGCTAGTACCTCTGCCTACCCCTTCGGGGAATACAGGCGTGAGTTTATGTTATGTTTATGTTTCGTAATAATTATTCTAAAACTAGCTGACCCGGCGAACTTCGTACCGCCAATTTTTTTCCGCCCGCGTGGCGTCCAATCCCGTTCCCGCTGCACCCTCTACTATATTAAGCATGTATTGTACATGTAAACTTTCTTCTTGAATTACTCTATCTATTAACAGTAACCGCATCAAATTCTATATCGTAGTTTTGAAGATATATGCATACATAGGGACGGACAGACGCGGAAAGCGAGTTTTCTATAGACTATGTAGAGATGTGTTTGTGTATACAGTGTCATCTAGAAACAAACTAACGTAAGTACAATAACGTAAACTAAATACCTAAACTCACACATTTTTTTTTATCGTGCGATAAATCCCCACGGATACCACCCCCACGGAGCCGGTGGAGGTGGTTATGTCGGACTCGAACCGACTAAAACGCACGTCGTCTTGGGTCCTTGGTTGCCGGAGGTGAGATTGCCAAAAGCATATCTCTCGCACCCCGGCAGACCCAGGACCATCTCTTTCGAGACCACAGGGTCCCCATCAAACTCACACATATAGATTTTCGATCCCACGTAATAGGGGGCGAGCCTATTACCGCCAAGCGGGTGCTTAGTCATGGGCTGTATATTTACTGTTGGATGGAGAACGGCCATATCCCTTAGTCGCCTTCTAAGACCCGCACAGGATGAGTAGTAGGACTTTGGGTTCATCATACAGGCTTTTTAGTTCCGTTCCTTTATGGTAGGGCATGGCAGAGATTAAAAAGAGAGTAGGTAAAAGATAAGAATCCAGATATCATCATCTTCTAAATTTTTGGATGTTTTTTTTTTGAGTCTTTGAAATTATTGAAGGAATTTTTACAGCATTAAGTATGCTAACTATACAAATCGAATACATAGGGAAAAAGAATCTTCTCGGGCGGGACTCGAACCCGCAGTCTTTCCCTTACAGGGGGAATGCCTGACCAATTCGGCTACCGAGACACGCCCGATATGATTCAAATTTCCCATCTTATACGTCTTTAAGTCGACGTGGCGTCATCTACCGATTTTCTTACGAACTATCGGAATCAATGAATGATGTTACATTACAATCATTTTTAAACATTGATTTTTTGATAACTGCGCCCAAACAAAATTTCGTGAGGCAACTTTGAAATTAATTTGTATTTTTTATATTTGATAGGTACTAAAGTGTGAGACATTTTTTTGCTGATGTTTTTTTATTGACATTATGATGATTATTTCTATGTAGGTACTCTGTGTTTATTTATGTGTTTTGTTTAATTTTTGATAATTTAATTTATATATTGTAATGTACAATGTAAATTGTTCTTGAATAAATAAACAAACAAACAACACTTCGTTTCCCGTCGCATCCTTCCGCTCACTCCTTCTTCTTCTTGGTAGCTTTTACGGGAGTAACTGTGGTCTGACACCAGCCCCGAGATAAAAATACTAGTAAGGAGGTACAATCAGCATTAGAAATATTTATATGAACAAAGTGCTTAAAATGATCTTAATTCCTTGGTTTTCCCCTCTTCCTGCTGTCCGATTATTGTAATATTTGGTACACACCTTTAGTTACGACAACAATAAAATTTTAAGCAGTAAATCATTTTTTTAACCTTAAGATCATTTTTTGAGACTAGTCAAGATATTTCTGACGCCGACTGTACATACTTTTGTTAGATTCGGGTAGATAATAAGACTATGTAGGTAGATTGTCTTAGACATATATTATTAAAATTATAGTTTATTATTATTTTATTACTAATGAAACAAAGTATCACTTAACCACACCTTCATTATATTTAAATGCAAAACTATATTAATAAATGAAGTTGCATTTACAGCTCAAGCAATATCATTTATCCATAAGTATGACGTAATTTGTTCATAAAATTTTATGTCTACTGACGACGACTGATGGTATGTTTGTAAACACAATCTAAATATAGACCTAATATATAATATAACACAAATCTATTTATTTTTATTAAATTCCCGTTCCGACAAGATCGTTCGATCGCGTAGTTCGATGATTGATCGCATGAATAGGATTTAAAAGTCCTCATAGAGCGATCAATCGAACGATAAGGATTTGCAAATCCAATGGGTAATAATTGCTCATGATAGTAGTAATAGGGATATTAGTGATATTAATGATAGTGATAGTACAGATAGTAATTTATAATAATTATTAAAATTTAAAAATATATTCTCAAAATTTATTATTAGATTGATTTGCAAACCGTGGTTATTAACTGACAAGACTGAAATGCATTACCCAGACACAGCAAAATGTTATAAAAATATTTTTTAGATATTTTTCCGTAGCAGCCTATGAAATTTTAACTGATGAAAGAGGGTACACCTACAGTTATACTATGAGTCCGGTTTCCACATTACTACTCTTTATTTAGATTTGGCTTGTCTTGGCTTTTGCGGGAGTAACTGCCATCTAACCTTCCAATAAGCGTCGGCAGCTTAGTGGTTAAGGAGTTTGCCTTACGATCGAGAGGTCCCGGGTTCGAATCCTGACCATTACACTACCGACGTGAACCCACTCCTAGCACAAGCAATTTAGCTTAGTTGGAGGGGTTAGACGGAATATTAGTAACTTCAGTTCTATTATTCATTATAAAAAAAAACGAGAAGAAAGCCTGCCTTGTCTGTAAGGAAGCAAGTGTACAGAATAGCAGAGGAGGTTGGTATAGACCTTGAATATTTTGATGGGAAGGGACCCCCATACAAATATCTCATGTACTACAGCATCTCTGCTTATCTCTTGGGAAAATACAAGCGTGAGAATAAATCCGCATACTTACCTATATGCGTTGAATATAATTATGAATTTATTCCTGTTACAATAAATTAACGAATTGACCTCTTATCACGGGAATACCGTCCATGGCGTAAGACTCGGTAATTCCGTATTTGTACCCGATAATAACATTTATTCATTACTCATCCCGAGCATAATATTACCAATATATACCAGGATATTTATGCAGTCGCGACAATCGAATTTGACCCCTATTTCCTTAAAAATAAATCGCTAATTTGTTGAGATAACGGTAAAATATTATTGGTGATTTACTTTTGGTATAATGCATTTATGCCGAAAATGGTCAGAGGAATGTGACCTTTATTTAATAGTGGTAAAAGCTTAATTTATTTTGGGAGTAGTACAATTAAGTTGGTGCGTACCTACCTACTAGTATTTACAAGTACATGGCAGGCTGTACTATTTTTTTCGTCGGGTTTTATTTCATTAAGAGTGATACCATCTTGCCACCCACGCCGGTTTGTAATGACTTGCCATATCTAACTCTGTTCCGTACAATCGGGTACAAAAGGTTACCGTTATTATAAACCAACTTCAAAAATGAAGGTTTAATATGATATTAGGTTGATCTTAAAAAAAATATGGGTCGAAAAACTGTAAACAATTTTTAACCCGGGAGTTTCCCAAATAATAATTTAAAATATATTCATTAATATAAAAATGGGTAATTGAATAAAATATGGTACAATTTATATGACTATTTCTAAAAAAAATATTCGATACCAAAATAAATCTGCATTCTCGAGCCCTAATTACGAGCTATTATTAGTTTATGGCTACATATCAATATTTATGTATTATACGTAAATGTATTTTATCATAATCACGTGTTTTACCCATTGTAGCAGGCAGGCACATCTTTCCACTTCCTACGATCCAAATAATATATATAGCCTTTCGGTTTGCTTTCATACGTTTTTGCCATATTAATGACATGTCCTAAAATGTTATAATTATTCTCTTCATTTATTTTTAAAATACATATTTCCATTTTTAAATCGGTGACCACGGGAGCTATGTATATGGCTCAACAGGAATCGGTTACAAAGAGGATATTACCGGTTGATTATTATTGTTACAACTATTATCTAATAATTATTATCATTGTGTAATAATCACTTTTTGTTTCGTCGGTACACCGTTAGAGAACGCATTGCGTCGTGCGGAGTTCATGTCCTCGACTCCTGTTTTATCTGGGAGAAAGTTATATTAACTGAGGTCGCCGGCTTATTTTAGTTATATTCTTAATGGCGCATTTCTTGTTGTTAGATAAAACTGAGGAAATAGGAAATGCGGTAGCCTAGTGGTATGGGTAATGGACTACTGAGACGAGCTCTCGGGTTCGATCCCAGGCTTACCATGGAACACATCAATGACTTTTGCTTTTCGAAGTTATGTGTGTATTTATCGCAGGTTTATAAGTGCCCGGTTAATGGCAATAGGCTCGCCACCTATTACATTGGGACCTAAACATAAACTGGCGAAATGTGGGTGCCAGCACCTCTGCCTACCCCTTCGCGGAATACTGGCGTGAATTTATGTTTATGTATGTATGTTTAGATAAAACTGAGTCTTAATGACTAAGAAAACATACACTTTGGATTGAATTCCAGAGCTCTCCAATTTCACTTTTCTATTTATTTTGGGTTTCTGTCTGTCCGCTAATACCTACTAAGGGGAAAGCATGGGCCTACGCCTTATCCGTCAAACAGTAGGTGTACTATCTAGCAAATATATGTAAGCGTGGACCTTAAAGACTTTGGTGGAGCCACATAATTATAGTCAAATAGTTGGATTGATTACGTACCTACCTAATCTAATTTGATTTCTAAAAATATCAACTTTTGCATTTTACATACATAGAAACACCCAGACCAATCCAAATAGCCCTATTCATGCATACAAATATAATATTTGCACTGAGCGGGGATCGAACCCGAGCCTCCTGCGTGGCAGTCGTTTACCGCCATGCCACAGAGGCTGTTTAACCAACATTGTTTAAAATTATTTAGTAATAATTTGAATCATATAAAATAAGACTTAATATCTATCGGTTGAATTAAATCTAGATATATTAACGATTACAAATAATCAGATTGATTGTTGAATTCGGTTTTAAATTAGCTTAATGGTTTCCGAGCAGATTGACACATTGCAACGTTAAGCAATTGTAGCCAAGTCAGTGTTAAAACGGGTGGCCAGTGCGAGAGATATGCTTTTGGCAATCTCACCTCCGGTAACCAAGGACCCAAGACGGCGTGCGTTTTGGTCGGTACGAGTCCGACATAACCACCTCCACCGGCTCCGTGGGGGTGGTATCCGTGGAGATTTTTCGCACGATAAAAAAAAACGGGTGACCATTCTTAATATATTGAGAGATTTCCGTACCTCAGAGAGCTCGTTAACCCTTCGTTACTGTCTTCTGTATTCAGTCTGACAACCCGGAATAAATAAAGACCTTTGATATCGCCAGTGGTTAGTGGCAGTAGTGACAGTCGTTTCACGAAGTCAATTCGTTTCATAGTTATACTGAGAGTCAACTTTGTAGATCCCTGAAATAGGTTCTCATGGGTTACTAGAAAGGGGATCACAACTTCACTCGGGCGTAGTCGCAATCATCACAGTTATTATTACAAGAGTAAGTTAATCGATGTAATAAATTCATAAACAAACTTGTTCTAAGTACAAGCAGTGCCTGCATTCTCTTCAACGAATAAGGAGCAAACCTGCAAGTTCTGATCGCCATATTTTATAATAACCACATCGCACATCGTATATTTATGTTTTTGTGCGTTTTTCTAATAAGATTGGTTTGTTTGTAACGGAATGTTTGCCTCAAGGCATAAGCTCTATTTCTTCATCCGAGCTACCCAAATACAACGATCTTTGGACTATGGATCCCATTCACTCTTTTACTCCTCCTTTCCATTTGTCTGGGCTTACAGGGGAGCAACTGCGGTCTAGCTCGCTACTCGCTTTTGCCTAGACATTTCCGTGTTCACAACAAAAATGATGGATGAAAAGTAACATTTACTATAATATATTATTTCGATTACCAACTAATGTTCTTTAACATTATAAAAAAATAGGACGGAAAAAATTGTCGACCTAGCGTTTTCATAACTATGATTGAGATGAAAAACAGTTCATTATTATGAAGAGTCTTATTATGAGATCTCTTTGCCGCCTTCCGCTTCTGTTTAGACCAAACAACAACAGTGATAATAATACATCTTTCATTAAAATGGTTAAATACCTATGATTAGTTATATAAACGCATCTTTCCTAATGAAGTTATTATGACCAAAGCTGCAATGTCTTGTTATAAATAATTCTCGCACCGTATATGCCAAGACTGGTCACTCAGTGGTCACTGGACAGCATTGGAATCTAAAGGGTTAATTAATTTTATGACCTTTTTTTCTCATTTAAACTCGAATGAATGTATTTTTTAATTTGAACGTATGTTAGTATAAAATATAAAAAAAAAATGATAAATTCTAGGGATAGCATTAAATTGATGTGAACATAATTAGGTAAAATAGAAAGTCAAAATATTAATAGTTACTATTTTTTTACTCCCTACAGCTAGTCTAATAATAGGTAAAAAAAGAAGGATAATCGAGTTCACTGAGTTTCTTGCTGATATCTTCTCAGTAGAACCAACCTACCGAACCAGCGAAAGAATCATTTTTCAATGATTTATTTTATTTATTATTCCTGTGATTCCTGACGTTCATAATTATGTGCTCTTCATGTGCCTAAACTGAATAAATGAAATTGATTCTATGATTCTTTGGTACCTTTTTTCGTGCAAGAGAAGCCCTCGGATACCACTCCTGTCAAAACATACATGGGTGAATATCAAAAGCAAAAAAAATACACGGCAAGCCTGAGAACGGTAGTGCAATGTGTTGGTTTTATGATTTTGATTACTTTTCATAGTATAATAGGTACTTCTCTACCATGGCAAAAAAAATTGTTGAGTAATGTCCTCTATTACATAAAAAAAATTAATTACAAAGTGTAATTTTATCATTTCGGTGACCTGTCCTGAATCGAATTTCACTCGTAAAATATCTTGCCCTGCAGTTGTATTTAACATTTGGACTAAAATCTAATTTTGTATGAATAAATTATAATATGACCCATAGAAAAAAACTAATATTGTTTGTTTATCTTATTTCTTTTACATTGTATTAAACAGTCTACTTTTGTCCTGTAAAAAGTTATCATTTTGGTGGACAGTAAGTTTTAGTTGAGTAACTTCGTCAACATAGCGTTTTTGCGCCCCCCGTGCCTTTCCTTACTTCGAATCAGGCCACCTCCATTCGTTGGAGCGCACGAACGCGTCACAAAATCATTGTGGATTCCCGCAGAAAAGTAAGTATATCATTTCAGTGATATGGGGACAAAAATAGTGTCATTTCTGTGGCCGTTATAACTCGTGTTAGGTTCATTCAATTTATTTCAAAATTGTGTTTTAAATTCGCCGTAAGATATGTTTTGTTACAGCAGTGTTGACATTTTAATATTAATTCTAATATCGGAGTTAAATGTAAAACTTATTATTTTTATCACCTCGGTGTTATCATTTCAGTGGATTCGGTGGACTGTAATACCGATAACAGTCCACTTAAATGAAATTTAATTTAGAAATGATAAAATCATAAGTTTTAGAGATCCTTGAGTCTAAGATTGAATCATAAAAATTTGGTGAGATAATTCTAGATATTGTAGGTTCGATATTTGGGATTAATTTGATGTGTTAATATTTGTTTTTTTTTCTTTTATTTATCACAATACAATAAAAAAGCAGTTAAAAATGTCTTTGAATGAATTTTTTATAGCATTTATTATGCTAACTTTTAAGTTCGAAAAACATTGGAAAAAATGAAATGCTCAAGTGAGACTCGAACTCACGACCTTTCCCTTACAGGGGGATTGCTCTGCCAACTGAGCTATTGAGCACCACTTGAATCATTCCAAATTTTCCTTCTCTTTATATCTGTCTATAAGGGCGACGGTGCAGCCATCTACCAACATTCTTACGCATCGCCCTTATAGACGGATATCAGATATCTCTATATCTGTTGGCAGAGCAATCCCCCTGTAAGGGAAAGGTCGTGAGTTCGAGTCTCACTTGAGCATTTCATAAAAATGTCTTGTTATAAAATGGATAATAGATGTACTTACTTCTAGACAATGTGTATTCTCAACGATAATGTGATGTTCAATATTTAAAAATTATGATTTGGATTTTAGGATGCCGCGACCTAAGCTACAGACCAGAACGGAAAGGTTAGAAAAAAGAAGGTTATATGAAAGAAGAAGAAAAGAGAGAATTAAGAGCAATGACGTCACACACGAAGAGTTTCTTAGAAAAGACAGGGAGAGATATGTTAGAAAAAAAGAAGCAGGATCGATTCATTGAATTCATTCATTTTGTTGCAATAGTGACTAGTGATTGCGCTATTTTCATTCTTTTCGCATAAGTACATAATCGGATTATATAGCCAAACTGTTTGCAATAATTTACGATAACGTGATCTAATTTTTTTTTGTTATGTTTAAGATGATGTGTTTAGCTCTTTTGAACATACTTACATTATTTTTATAATTTTTCTTATTAAATCATTGTGTCGTAAAAATATAAGAGTTGATTTAGTACATTTTGAAGTTTTACATACAAAACACTATTATTATTACCAGTAATTAAAAAAACCCGACTGCCACTGAAAAGACCGAAATAAGTTTGATAGCAGTCGGTACCCATTAATTTTCTTTCGGTTTATGATTGGCAAATGGGTACCGCCTGCTATCAAACTTATTTCGGTCTTTTCAGTGGCAGTCGGGTTTTTTATTTTTTAATAATTTGTTTTATTTTACACTTTTTAGTTATGATATGACTTGTATATCTTTTTGTTATCTCCTTTTAATTTCCTTCATATCGTATATACTTGAAATAAAAACTTATAACTTAATAATAACTTAAAATCAATAACCAAGAAAATTAGCGACTGTTTTGTTAAATAACTTTAAAATTTTATATATCCTAAACTATTATTTTAAATGAAAAATGAACCTTAAGATGATTTTAAAATACCTATTCAACGACACCCCACTTGACATAGTTCATCTACTTTTTTTTTCATTTTTACAAAATTTTGGCGTCTGGTTTTCGCCGTGGTAAATTTTGATTAATGTCATGTTTTTAGTGACACTCGCAAGGTTAAGACGAATCGATTGACGTAAGAATTATCAAAATCGGCCTATGCATTTGGTCTCTAGAACGCCACATAGAAACAAACATACATATATAGACTGATAAACACATTATCCTCCTTTGCGTCGCGCAGTCGGGTAAGAACACAACACTCGTTCCGCAAAAAATTAACTTTTTTTCTCTAATATAATAGTTTGATCTTATATTTAATAAATATCACAAATACAGTCTAGTGATATCTCTATGGAATTTATTTAGATTCGTTTCAGACAATCTACGGAATCCTCCTAAAAATAAATGATGTCCTTGGCTGTATCATTTCAGTGGGCTAATTTCATTCCGGTGCACAGTCTAGTCATTTCGGTGGACGATTTATCATTTCAGTGGACACTTTTCATTTCTGTGGGCTCCCAAAAATTCAATCTTAAATATTTCAGTAAGTTTTGATGTTACATGATGTCCACTCACGCATATGTTACAAATAAGATTAAAGTTTATTTTCGTTACAAAATATATTAACAAGACATTGTAATAGAAAAATCTCACCGAAATGATACAAAAAAATCACTTGTTGAAAATCACCCACATCTCGATCTCGGGTATTAATTACCGGGTACAAGATGGCCCAATAAGACATTCCCCTTGCGCAAAACCTGCTAATTCTTTGTTACCATGAGTTTATGTGCCATAAATGTACCATAAGTAGTATAATATAATTTATACGACTTATGGTACATTCGACCAAGCACTGGTAGTGTTTATTCCTAAAATAAACAGCCAATAAGTGGCTGATATTCGCTGCGTTTGGTCGAACCAACCCTTATTTTATAATTAAGTCAACTGTACCCTTGATCTTGATATTTCAAATTAATTCCTACCTACTAGCTAAATTATGCCTTCGACTATCAAAAGTAAAAATTTCGTCTTGATCGGCATAGCCACTTTTGAGATTACAAATAGAAAGACAGACAAAATGTTTAAAAAATCCACGGAGGACAGAATATTATTAAGTAACGGAGATGCCCCATTGATATTTCTTCCAATAAAAACGCGTCGCCGAATGCGGGTGGGAAGAGAGACGCGCGGGGTGTCAAAAGTCGAAGGACGTCATAGGTATAACGTTCCTACCGAATGAGTCCATTTGACGTTTGGATGGCACGCGACTCGATTGCCTTGCAACAACTCCGCTATCGTTTCCTTCTCCGCTATCATTTTGTACCCATAAAACTGTACCCACAAGCTAAAAGAATAATAATTATTCCATCTTCTACCTTTCATATGAGTTCCGTGTCACTTAAAAATGATGTTATTTTAACATTACAAACAGCCATTCCATTTTTATATATTTGTCAGATAAATAAACACGATAAATAAAATAAATTTATGACAACTAATTAACATTTACACATTCAAGTATCTCATTGAATAATATTCCCGACCTTAGTTATGTTTGATATTTTAAAATATTTACATTTCAAATTAACTACAAGATTGGCATTTTGTGCTGACTCATTCACGGGTTCGAACCTTGGCCGAGGTAGTAAAAAGGTAACTAATAATACTTGGTTGTACTGTTATGCATTCTATGATGCGTTGGTGTTTAAATAATAATCTGGTCTCCCATATATTTTTTTAATAATTTTTATCACCGAAAGTCTTTTGAGTAATGAAAAGCCTTGAAATAAGTTGGACAAGCTTGTCGTCATAAGTCATAAGTCTTTTCAGTGATGAAAAGCCTTAAGATAAGATAAGATGATAATTTATTCGTTGTAGTTATATGAAATAAATTATAAGTATTTTTAGAAGTGATTTAGATGAGAACATTTTTGCATCGTTTCTTGCGACACCTAAAATAGCTGGGAATATGCAGATCATGTCTTTATATTTTCAATTATAATATTTGAAATATCACTTAATTCTGACAGGGATTTGCTTTGCGGTGGCAGTCGGGAATTTATTATGATGTAAATTATACATTTATAATTTTAATGTATATTAAATACAAAAATACATAGTTCAACTAAAGCTAGTTTAGTTATAATCCATACTTCCATACTAATATTATAAATGCGAAAGTAACTCTGTCTGTCTGTCTGTCTGTCTGTATGTTACGCTTTCACGCCTCAACCACTGAACCGATTTTGATGAAATTTGGTATAGGGGTAGATTAGACCTTGAGAAAGGACATAGGCTATGTTTTGTCGCGATAACCGACATCCACGCGTGCGGAGCCGCGGGCAAAAGCTAGTATGGCATAATTGCAGTCTAGAGGGCGTGATACTACATGTTCTCAAAAATATTATTTATTTTAAGCTTCATTAACAAGTAACAAAGTTTATTAAAATTGTAATGAAAAAAATACTAAGTAGGTTATTAATATTTATTTTGATTCTTATTTGAGCCGTAATTTTATCTGTTATCATCTATGTAATATTTCAAAAACGCAAGAAAATAATAGGCAATTGTGTTTACAAGTAGATATTCGTAGAAAAAATATATGCCCAATTAATTAAAATTATTTAAATTATCCATCCTAACAAAGTCGAGTAAATAAAAGTTTACCTAAGTTTATATTTAGATGCTCGAAGAAAAAAAAAATTGAATTAGGTATTCATCATAACAATGTCAAATACATAAAAAGTTTAACGACTACTACAATAATTTAACAGCTAGATAATTGTAAGTTGTAAATTAATTTTTCTATCACCAAGGTAGATCAACAGAAACCTTGTCAATTAAATTCGGCCATGAAAAGTACATCATGGTCACAGCTAAAATATAATAGATTAATAATAAATTATACACACAATTTCAGCCGTGGCAAATTTATTGCCAATTAAAAATTACGTTTTAAAATTCGAACTAATAATATAAATCCCTAAAGAAAAAATAAATGGTATAGAAAAAAAACAATTTGAATTACGAATTCGAAATTTAAAAAAATGTCACTTACCTAGCATTTTACTCAAATCAGCATTATGCAGATCCGGATTCTCGTCAGCCAGCTTCTTCCTCTCCACCTTCGCCCATACCATAAAGGCATTCATGGGCCTCCTTATCCTAGCCTCTTTCAACGCCTTAGCCTGTCCCATTTTAGTCGTGAACGGGGCCCTTGCATACTGTTGAGGAGAATAATCCCTGCTGGTATCATAGGGACTCCTGTAGTCATACTGTGTTCTGTATTCCAAACCGTACGGTAAAGTTGACCATACGACCAGCTCTGGACTGGGTTGTTCTTGGACCGAGTCGGTACTGTTGTCAACTGCACCCTGCACATATTGCTCATAGCTCCGGTGGTAAGTCGGTGGTGATTCTGCTATACCCGCTCCTCCGGAATCCATCATGCTGGGAATGAAAAAAAAAAAGACTTAAATAAGTATAAACAAAAAAACTAAAATAAAGTAAAATTAATTTAAATATAATATATGTAGAATCCCTGTAAAAAAACTAATTAAATTTAAGCAAATTAGGTATGTAAATATTTGCAAAATAATAATAAATGTCATGTAGATTTCATTCTAAATTTAAATAGACTTAAGCGTGTTTAAAAAAATATCTAACTCACTTTCGCATTTTTAACAACAAAATATTATTAGAATCCGTAATATTATTGGAAGCTGCCTGTTTCCGAACGCAGCCAATCTATGACTGTTTAAACAAATATTGGTACAATACAATAACTACTGCAACTCGACATATTTTCCTTATTACCACAATAATAGAACAAACTACGAATGTTTTATTATGTGTTATGAAAATGCATGCAAAAAATCAGACAACAATAAATTAATTGTTCGTGCTTATCATTTATAAAAATCAAAAACAGGTAACGTGTTGGAAACCTCTTTTCAGAAATATTTTAATATAAAATTAGTACAAACAAGATAATATTTATACTTGTATATTTATTTTAAATTAAACGTCAAAAACGTGAGAAAAAGTGCCTATAGCATGTCCGTCAGTTTTAAATACTAAAGTCGTGTTCACACTAGACGATATTATCAGGCGATACGTGTCCTCGGAGATATCTGGTAACATCTTATAGTTGGCTGATGTCTGACAGCCAAACACAATTAAAGAAAATATTCAGGGTGAAGAATCGAGAGGTCCCAGGTTTATCAAAAGGCAATTTAAATGTCATTTCGGACTACGACGTTTTACGAGTTTACAAAAAATAAATCGCGCGAAATTTTGACGGCATATTTAACGCTTTATACTACATTCTGTGCTCTATCAGAGAGTAAACATACAGTCGACAAAAATCTGAGTTCTTCCCCTTTTCATCTAAAGTATATCACTCACAAGCCTTTCTGCCCAGATAGTGTCTTAGTTATTATAGCAATAAACCCCAAGATCATGGTACAAACATCCTGTAACAGATGTATTAGATGCTTGCTTCAACCAGTAGTACCTATAGGTCACGGGAATCCCCAATTAACCGGTTCAGGTTCAGAATGTCCAATTCTCAAGAAATAGGCGGCACCGTCGACATAGGTCACATATCCTTTAAAAGAACACTGTGAGTGCTTACTGAATAAAAAAATCTTCTAAAATATTGGACAATAAGGGAATAGGACATTTTGACACCACTTGACATTTTGGGAATTGGACATTCTGAACCTGTACGGAAAACAGCAATCATCATCTTTAAAATAAAACTATTTTTTAACGGATTCTATCGCAATTTATTTTCATTCAACCAAGCTTCTGTTACTTTTCAACAGCTAAAGACAAGAAGATGGTCATCTTGTTAAGTTTAGTTCTCATAAAAGTTGCGTTATATACTCAACGTTTCGCCGTAAATGTTAACATGCCAACAAACATATAATTGTACATACTATTGTGTATTTTACATGTTACTTTACATTAAGTACCTAGTTTACAGCTCTGAACTTAATCGCCTGTAACAAGGCGAACACTTGTGTACGCATTTTGAATTTAATTGCATCATTCATAATAGTACTAAGTAGATGGGATTTTGTGGTTTTATCATCGTTTTAGGGCTGTTCCCGGTTGTATCTGAGGCTTCTATCTTGTAGGCCTAGGTCTACTTACTCCTCTTCTTTAAATTTGACCAATAGCAGTAAAAATCACGTCTATTCTTATTAAATCACTTTTATTTATATTCAATCATGCTATTCGCCAATATGTATTTAGTAAAATGAGGAAGAATTGTCATATTTCCTTATTTTCTGAATGTCCATAGATTACTAATTTGATGTTTCGATTACATCAGGAAAAATGAATTGCTCAGGCGGGGCTTGAACCCTAATTCCCTAATAAATGCTTAAAAAAAATTTGATGTTTAATAAAAAGGTACTGATTTGATTTGACAGTATAACCCTATCGCTTCTACACTTAGGCATTAGACATAATATCGGTGTCAATATAGGTACGAATTGCGGTTGCTCATCAATTTAATTATTATTGCGACATATTTACCGCCGTTCCCAATAACATACTTACAGTTAAAGATAGATCGCATCGACGGATAAAGTGCTCGGCTGTTTAAATTCGAAACATAGTAACTCCTATTTCACACCAATTTCGGAAAATAAAATTATACCACGATGCGTCCTCTACGCTTTCCCGCAAAAAAATCAGTTACTATGTTTTGAATTTAAACAGCCGATACGTCAAATTTGACTGTTGCGATCTATCTTTAACTGTAAGTATGTTATTAGGAATTAGACTGTCTAACCCCAGCCTAACAGTCAATTTCTATAGAATACCTTTAAACTATAACACCCTTACTACCCAGTGTCAGTTTCCAGAATCAGCCATATAGTTTCCAAGATCTTCAGGCAATACGAACTGTCTGCGACCTCACATAATATCCAGTGTAATCTGATGTATTAACCTCCCATGGAGCTATCAGCTAAAGTATTATGTGGAATTTGAAAAATCCGCAAGTCGAGGTGTCGTTTGCGTACTAACCAGTATCGTTTACCGCGAACGGGGCGTGTTGCAGGAAACTCTGTAAGGCGAGCCTGTGATAGTGCGTCTTCAATCGACACCGGTGGTAATGTGTCTCGTCTAGCGAGTTGCCATCCCCTTTCATGTGCGTACAGCGTGACTCTATGCGTGTAAGGCGAGTCTGTTATTATTGTTATTTATGCCTATTCGGGATTCACGTGATAAAAAATGTTCACTTACTTTTTACCGACGTTTCGGGTGCGATATTAGTTTGTACGCTCGAATAATAGAACCTTATTTGTCTGCGATTCAGGTGTTTTCGAAATTAACTAAAGTGGAATTTAAAGTTTCGACATGAATTGTTAGAAGTCTACGCAAATATTTTACATTAAAATAAAACTGTTAAATTTTGGTGTTATTTTTAACACAGCTCCATCAAAAAAATTGCTACATAAGCTTTTAAATCGTTAAAGTTGAAACTTTAGGATAAGATAGAGATAGAGTAATTGACTATCAAGCATGGCCAAATCAGTTTAATAAACGTCACAATGGTAAAGTCTGAATGAATGAAGAATGAAGTATGAAATAACGGAGCATGAGAGAATTGACTAGCTGTTCTCCGCGATTTAACCCTCGTGGAATTTGCTTCCCGTTCTTGATACCTATGGCCACCTATTCGAGGGATAAAATCCTGTTATTCCAGTCTCTATCTCTGTATCAAATTTTAGCCAAATCCGTTGAGCCGTTTTAGAGTGTGATTTAATAACAAACAACCGAACAACTTCACAAACTTGCGCCGTTATAATTGGTATGTAAATAAATATTCCACAACATTCTACACAACGCTATCTAGACCCAAGGTAAGCTTTAGCTTGTGTTATGGAATCTAGAATGCGGATAAACATACTTAGATTCTTTTTTTTTGTAAATACATACATATTATACATAGAAACACCCAGACCAATGCAAATAGCCATATTCATGCATGCAAATATTTGCACTGAGCGGTGATCGAACCCGCGCCTCTTGCGTGGCAGTCGCGTGCATTACCGCCACGCCACAGTTTTTGTAATATAATTAGTAGGAAATAGATTAGTAGTTGGGTGGTATTCTAAGACTAGTATACCTACTAGTAATGTAATATCATAACACAGTATGCGTTATCTCAAATATCACCAGACAAATACAATATCACACCACACGACCCGACACTCAATAAAAATAATGAGTAATTCCAAATTTAAAGGAAAGCGTGCGCCGGCGCCGATAAAATGACACCGTAGTTTCTCAGAACGGTGGCTGGGGGCGCCACTGTGTGGGAACTGGCTACCATTGTTCCTCTGATTTCACCTGGCAGTAGTCTTTCATCTACTTCATGCAGTACTATAATTATGTAGCTGTCATATTATGTGTTTCAGAATAGCTGTTGCCAGTGCCGCCGCCCATGGACACCCGCAACACCAAAGGAGTGACAAGTGCGTTGCCTTCCTTTTAAAAGAGAGTACGCTCTTTTCTTGAAGGTTTGAAGGTCGTAATGGTTCAGAAATACCGCTGGTGACAGTTCATTCCACAGTTTAGTTGTGCGAGGCAGAAAGTTTTTCGAGAAACGCACAGTTGTGAATCGCCAGCTGTCCAGATGGTGAGCGTGGAACGATGGCGGAAAGAGGCGGCGGGGATCAATCCGAACAATTCCTCGGAGCACTCCCCATAGTATTGGCGATATATATTCTACACATCGCTATCTAGGCCCAAAGTAAGCATAGCTAGATTTTGTTATTAAATACGATACCTATACATAATTATGTGCCCTAGATAGGTACCTATTTTTTTGTGGAGTTTGTTGCACCCAGGGACCCAAAAACAGATTCATAAAGGTTACAGAAATATAAGGGTTATACTATTAAAAGGTTACCGAATAAAAGTGTACCACTTATATATCTGTTTTTATTTCTGTTAATCGTTATAATGAGGTTAGTGTAACCGCTACATAAGTGTACCAGAAATGAATCTGTTAACAGGTTAATAAGTGTTCACCGAAATGGCTACGTTGCCAAACTTACAATTCTTATATAATCGAAGTATTTTTTTAAAATCATGGTATTTTTAACTCCCGACTCACGTCTCTGTGAGTGTGTGTGCGTGCGTGTGTGTGTCCTGTGGCATCGAAACTCCTAATCGGATGAACTGTTTTGGATTTAGCTTTTTTGTTTGAATGTCGGGAGTGTTCTTAGCTATATTTGAAAAAAAAATAGGGCCAAGATGGCCGCCGCCACAACATATCGGAATACATATTTCTTTACATACATAATAAACTCACATCATAAACTCACGCCTATTTTCCCCGAAGGGGTAGGCAGAGGTGCTAGCTAACTAACCGGTACTTATAAACCTGCGATAAATACACACATAACTTCGAAAAGCATCGAAAAGTCATTGGTGTGTGCCATGGTAAACCTGGGATCGAACCCGAGACCTCGTCTCAGCAGTACATTACCTATACCACTAGGCTACCGCAGATACTAGACAACTCGCTTAATATGGCTATCAAATGCAAGGGCTTCACTAGTAAAATACTACAACTATGAAAATTTTCGAATCCAAGATGGCCGCAACCAAAAAATAGTGAATTACTTTTTTTTTCACAACCAAAGGGCAAATCAAAGGGCTTGGTCAGTAGATCAATTTTAAAAAGTATAAAATAAAAATTAAATCAAAAATCGATATTGTGGTTTTCCTCCCTTTAACCACAATTTATTTTCAACTTTTTGGAGATGTTTTTTATGACCGGGGTTTTATAAGTTTTTGATTAAATTTTTATGTACACCTTTCTTGGCCTGGCTGTCCGGCTATCCTCACTGTCCGCACTACACGCGTTATTTAATTTAACAAATATTTTTCAAAGTGAGAAAACAGATTTACTGAAAAGTGTATGGAAATTACCTTCATTCATACTTAATATTATAAATGCGAAAGTAACTCTATCGGTCAGTCTGTCTGTATGTTACGCTTTCACGCCTAAACCACTGAAGCGATTTTGATGAAATTTGGTACAAGGGTAGATTATAGACCTTAAGAAAGGGCTATGTTAATGAAAGGCTATGTTTGGTCGGATTGGTTGGAGCCGCGGGCAAAAGCTAGTATAACATAAACCGTAACAAGTCCCGTCGACTCGTGCGCGTCATATCGAGCTCTAAGTGTAAATAGAAGTACCTATTGGGCGACAAGTTCGTATCTACTTTTTTGATTCATCAAATTATTTTGGAAAAGTCCTTACGGAAAGTGGTTACCGTGGCCTATGGACGTATGCAACACCAGGGACAGAGGCGGCGGAGGTTATGGGCGGAATGGGGGACCGCCCAGGCCAAAGGATCTCGCTTTATAGCAAAGAAAGGCGCATCGCGAGCTGCTTTTACAGTAATAAATTTTATTTCAACATGACATAAACCTTAAGGTAGATGAATGAAAACAGATGATGACGTTAATTTCAAAATAAATGCCCGATGTAGAAGGCACCCAGGCAGCAACCCTCCTGTGTCCCACTGGAAAAAAGGGCCTCGAGAAGTGGTCTATTCCACCTAGTTACATGTAGTGAACCTTGCCCACATTAGGTTTATGTCTTGCGCCGCCACTGACCAGGGTTAAACTCGCGCTGCCTACTCTGAAGAAACCTTCTAATGCCCTTCTTGAAAAACCCCATTACTTCATGTTATGTAGACGCTTCCACCACAACTAAAAGTGGAAACTTTATATACCATTATTATTTCTATCATCTAATCTACTAATTCTAATAGGTCTCCGCACATTTTGCTGTGTGGCCTCCCTACCTAATATAACTGATTATGAAAAATGTACCTGGCTATATGCATGTAGTAATGCCAGTTGTTATGGTTATGATAAATATAAATCATAACTTATGATTTATATTTATATAGTTCGGTATATTATAAATATTATAATATTAGTATAGCGGTAGTGAACGCGGCCGCTACGCAAGAGGCGGGTTCGATCCCAGCTCAATGCAAATATTTGTATCCATTTGTATTTGTAAGCTTAGTGCATTTACATTGGTCTGTTCGTGCCTCGGAAGCCATCGGTCCCGAGCGTCGATTCTACTCAAGTCAAACAACAGTCGTGCCACCGCGACTATAAGAAACTAAAAATTCAAAATTAAATGACGTTTTGCAGAGTGAATGAAATAGTGTAATGAAACGTTTTTCATTTCATTTTGAACTTTACATGTATAGTCTAAAATTTAATGACATTATTGGAGTGCAGCTTTAGTAGAATCGAGAGCCCGGTTGTCGTACGAACATCTATGGCAGATGGCAGTCGTTACGGGTAGTTGGTCTAGTTGCAATGCTTCGATATCGCCTTTGGTTTGTGAAGGTCAGATGGCAGTCACTTCACGCCAAATATCGAAGTTCAGCCAAATCCGCAGTTTGGTAAAACGGACCCCAGACACCGCCCCGGTCATAAAGTTTGGAGTGTACCTACTTATACCTAATGAGTAGAAGAACTCGATGCAACACGTAACCTAAAAAAGTACCTAACTAATTCGTGTCGCGTCGACGTGTTGTTGCCATTCTGTGCAAGTACATAAATTATAACGTTATAATGACGTTTCTGTTAATACCGGTAACCGTTATTAACACATATGAACCCTAAACACTTTTAATCTGTTACAGATACGTTTCGGTTACAGTTATAAAGGGTTTTCTTTTTAAACAGTTTAAAAAAACAGTGTTAAAACACTTTGTAGCGGTTACTGTTTCGGTCCCTGGTTGCACCGTTTCTAATCCACCAGAGCGCGGCAGTGCCCTGGAAACGGTGGTAATAAAACTCAGCCAAAGCAGAATGAATGAAGCAAAGGAGAATGTTCACTGGCGTGGTGGTAGTGAACACGACTGCTGCGCAGGAGGCGCTGATTCGATCCCCGCTCAGTGCAAATATTTGTATGCATGAATATGGCTATTTGCATTGGTCTGGGTATTTCTATGTATAAGCTCCGCTCGCGTGGATGTCGGTTCCCGGCAATTATTCGAATTTTTCTCAACGTACAAACCTTCCCTGGACTTTCACAAATAATTCAAGACCAAAATTTGCCAAATCGGTTCGTGCGTTCTGGAGTTATAGCGTCAGGAAGGAAAACCCGACTTATTTTTATATAGTAGATATGTTTGTATTTAAAAAAAGTATCTAAGTATGTTTATCCGCATTCTAGATTCCATAACACAAGCTAAGCTATGCTTACCATGGGTCTAGGTAGCGTTGTGTAGAATGTTGTGGAATATTTATTTATTTATTCTCCATTTAGTATTAGTGAACATTCTTCACGTGAAAATGAAGATTAAGGCTAATGGCATATTTAGTATGGCATATTGGTAGCCAAGTGATATGAGTTATGGACTGCTGAGACGAGGTCTCGGGTTCTATCCCAGGTTTACCATGGCACACACCAATGACATTTCGATGCTTTTCGAAGTTATGTGTGTATTTATCGCAGGTTTATAAGTGCCCGGTTAATGGCAATAGGCTCGCCACCTATTACATTGGGACCTAAACATAAACTGGCGAAATGTGGGTGCTAGCACCTCTGCCTACCCCTTCGGGGAATACAGGCATGAGTTTATGTTATGTCATATTTATGTTTCTGGCCCATAACCTAAGTTCTCAAAGTGATCTTAATTCCTTGGTGTTCTTCCCTTCCTGTTGACAGATTTGTTTTGACATTTGTTACACACCTTTAGTTCAGATAATAATACAATTTAAATCAATAAAACAGTTTGATTTATCAAATACATAGGTAAAAAGAATCTTCTCGGGCCGGACTCGAACCCGCAGTCTTTCCCTTACAGGGGGAATGCCTGACCAATTCGGCTACCGAGACACGCCCGATATGATTCAAATTTGATTGTAACATCATTCATTGATTCCGATAGTTCGAAAGAAAATCGGTAGATGACGCCACGTCGCCTTAAAGACGTATAAGATGGGAAATTTGAATCATATCGGGCGTGTCTCGGTAGCCGAATTGGTCAGGCATTCCCCCTGTAAGGGAAAGACTGCGGGTTCGAGTCCCGCCCGAGAATATTCTTTTTCCCTATGTATTTGATTTGTATAGTTAGCATACTTAATGCTGTAAAAATTCCTTCAGTTTGATTTACTCTTAAAATCTTAATTTTCAAATCATATTGAGAGTTTGTAGTCTTAGATTATTCTGACGCAGACTGTGTATAGGAATGGACATACATACATACAGTCACGCCTGTTTCCCAGTGGGGTAGGCAGAGACTAAATTTCCACTTGCTACGATCCTGGCATAGATCTTTCACTTCTTCTACTTTAATAATTGTTTTCGTACACGCTCGCTATAGGAAGGTATGTATCAAATACCGAACTAAGACGTATAACCCGAGTAATAAATAATACAATGCCCATGAAAATTCTAGAGCATCTGCACAATTATTGAGCTAAACAAGAAAATAACTCAGCACTTTAACGACATAACGGTTATACTAAATAACTATGGAGACACATAAATCTATCATAAATTTATTATTTTACTATCAAAGATACACGTCTAATAATCTTCAAGTGTTATTTGACACGTGTCAAGTAATGTTGAATTGATTGTCTGAAAATGACACGTGTTATAAGCAATTAATGTTAGTAGTTTAGGCGAATCAATTTAGATTTAGTGTAACCGTACACAAATAGTGTAATATTACACAAAAAATGTATAGGTATTGATGCTTTAAATCCATACTAATATTATAAGTGCGAAAGTAACTCTGTCTGTCTATCTGTCTGTCAGTCTGTCTGTCTGCATGTTACGCTTTCATGCCTAAACTACTGAATCGATTTCGACGAAATTTGGTATAGGGGTAGATTAGACCTTGAGAAAGGACATAGGCTATGTTTGGGCGGAGCCGCGGACAAAATATCCCTATACCAAATTTTATAAAAATCGGCTCAGTGGTTTGGGCGTGAAAGCGCAACATACAGACTGACAGACAGAGTTACTTTCGCATTTATAATATTAGTATGGATACGATGTACAGTCAGTATCAGATCGATTTTGATGAACAAAGTGCTCAAAATCTTAATCCTTGGTTCCTTACTGTTGAGGGATTGTTCTGATATTTGTTACACACCTTTGGTTCGGACAAATACAATTTAAATCAATAAAACAGTTTGATTTGCTCTTAGTGCCTTGGTATTAAAATCATTTTGAGACTTTTTCGTTAAGATCGTTTTGCTACTGACTGTACTTATGTGGGTAACTAGTGTATAAGGCTTAAGTCAATCTCACCTACACCTACTGCAGACATACAAGCCTCTGGCACAGGCTGTCCTCCTGAGATTGGGAGGTCAGATGATAATTACTCCAATAATATTTGAAAGAAATTTGGTAGCATTTAATATGCTAACTTTACAATTCGATTAAGTACATCAGGAAAAATGAATTGCTCAGGTAAGGCTTGAACCCTCGACCTTTCCCTTACAACTGAGCTACTGAGCCACGCCTGAATCAATTCAAATTCCTCTAATCCGTCTTTAAGGCGACAGTGGAGTCATCTACACTCTTACGAACTATTGGAAACAATGAATGATTTCGAATACATAGGGAAAAAGAATCTTCTCGGGCGGGATTCGAACCCGCAGTCTTTCCCTTACAGGGGGAATGAAAATCAATGTTTAAAAATGATTGTAACATCATTCATTGATTCCGATAGTTCGTAAGAAAATCGGTAGACCACTCCACCGTCGCCTTAAAGACGTATAAGATGGGAAATTTGAATCACATCGGGCATGTCTCGGTAGCCGAATTGGTCAAGGCATTCCCCCTGTAAGGGAAAGACTGCGTGTTCGAGTCCCGCCCGAGAAGATTCTTTTTCCCTATGTATTCTATTTGTATAGTTAGCATACTTAATGCTGTAAAAATTCATTAAAGTGAATGATTTTTCAACGATTGAAGAGGAATGGATAGAAGAGGGGATCGGACTCCGGGATCTAAAAATCTCCGGGACCTCAGATCCAACGGGCTTCACCGCTAAGATGATGATGATGAGGGACACGTCATTAAAAAGATCTGAGAAGATCTACCTCAGTGATACCTCTATAGATCATTGATCTTCTAAGAAAATTATGATTACTAAAACGTAATCACTGGTAAATAAATACCCATGATTTACTTTGCATATGTCTTGGTTATGGCGCTTAAATGTTGTTCTATGTATGCCTATGGTATGGCTATGTCGTCAACTCCAGTTACAATTAAATCAGTTTTATGACGACTAATTTTAAGATATAAGTAACAAACGAGTTCAATAAATGTGTTACTTCCGAGAGTATAATTTAGTAGCTGGAACCCTCAAAAGTCTGATCGTCTAACTACAGAAAACTTCGAAATTGCCAAATAATTGGTAGTAGTTCACGGAAAATATTGCAGGTAGTTAAGATGCATCACAGTTAGACTGGACAGCTGACCTCATGTATATGTTGGGCAAAGGCTCAAAGAACTCTCAACTCAATTCAGGCAGAGCAAAGAATATATTTAAATTTAAATATTTATTGTGTTGTACTAAATACATTTAATCAAAATGTTTCCAATAACATCGCCTAAGAATGTACTACTTAGCAAAGGTCATCAACCCCGCCTTCCTTTTTCAAAATGACAATATAACTCATTAAGTTAGAGAAGTAACTTGCATACGTACTTGCTTTTTCACATTCCATATTTGAAATTATTATTTTCTTCTTCCACTAAAACGCGTTCACAGTCACTGCATGATATTTATTTTCACCAAGTTATAAATTATAGAAGTAGAATAATATTAAATACTTCTTTTATGAGCACCAAGTTCCACAGCTAATTAAAGTAAACTAAAGTTAAACTTTTCAATAAATATATCAGCATAGATAATAATTTTGCTACATAGCAACACTTAACATTCGAACGAATTGTATAAAATTTGAATTATCAAATGATCGTTCGGAAATCACGACACAACCACTGAGTTAACTGAATAAAACTATTGTAAAGTAATATAATAACGCAATACAAAAGGAGGTTACTTGTAATTATTATGTAGTTTTTGATGACAAAACCAATTCAAGCACAGCATAAATATTTACAAAACATATAAATATAAATCTCTTTTCAATATTCACAAACTAATGCTATTCGATCATCTTTTCAAACAAAAACGGTAACAATAAGTGGACAGTATTCTATTGTTTTTCACACTTTTATAGTATTATTTACAGTAGATATGTGTAAATAACAAATGCGTTGACACAATCGTCTCGAACAAAAATGTCGCATACCGCTTCATCTAAACAAACTGGAAGAATAAGAAATAACATGATATATGTTTTCTATTTTATCATTGTGATGGATTCTTGATTCGTAATGCGTTTAGGAATCTAAAAACGAGGTCATATTATATTCATTCGTCATTAGGATTTAAATATTTAATAGAAAATATTTTCAACTATCATGTAAGTGCGAACTTCAACTAGGACTGTAAAAAAACATAGTACACATTAAAACTAAAGCTAAATGCGTCATGAAATTCCTCTACATCGCATTCCTCTAGTGGTAACGTTCCCAAAAGATTGGCAGCATTGCTACGTTGTATGGCAATGCTTATTCTCCGCCCTAAAAAGAGGTCAGCCTTCTGGTCACGAGAAGCGTCGACCATACGATTCGCAATCTCCCTGAAGAGATTGCTAGCCCTCAGATCTGATGATTTTTCAATCTAATGTTTCGACACCAAACGACACAAATTCATTATAATCTCCATTGATATATTCAAGTATTTGCGCTATGTAATCCTTAATTTCGACTATGTATATCTTTTCATAGGAATCATTATATTGCTTCTCCCAAATATTTGGGGGACTGTACACCATGTGAATCTCTTCAATGCTTTGCTATTTAACGTCACCTTTCCAGTTACTTCTTTCCTTGCATCCTTCATGCTACCCATATACTCTATCTTTTGGGTCTATAACTCTATCTATATCTCCTTAAAACCCTCTATATTGATACTTTGTATCAGTCTAACAATATTAGGCAGTCTCTTCTCAGACAGCCTCTTTTTTTACGTGTGGAAAATCCCCTCTGACTCGAAGGGGATCGAAGTATAAAACCGGAGGTGAGGTTATTGGACATATCCCTCGGACCTCGCCGGATCCAGGGCCATTCCTATTGGTCTGGCCCTCCTTCAGTCTCAGGCAGTGACGTGCACATATTTATATGCATGAATATGTTTATTTGTATTGGCATTTGTATGATTATTTCCGTAGGTAACTCCATCGATCCCACAAAAATCCATCGATCCCGGTTGCCATACGAACATCTATGGCAGTCGTTACAAATATTGGAGCCCTCAAAAGTCTGACCAGTGTAACTACAGAACTACGATATCGCGAATTGGTTGTGGAGGTCAGGTCGCTGTCGCTTCACTGAAAATATCCAAGTTCAGCCGCATCACAGTTAGATTGGACAGCCGACCCTAATTGAACTCAGAAATTGTTCCGAGAATTATGACTACTCTTCTATCTCTCTTCTTATACCAACTATCTCTGTGACGACCTCTGTGGTGTATGGGTAGAGCGTTCGGAGGTCACGGATTTGTTTTTCGCGTACTACGTGGAGCCCCATAAGCGTTCTTCGAAACTACATTTTGACGACAAATCTAACTATTTTTGAATGTTTTTTTTTTTACAGCATTAAGTATGCTAACTATACAAATCGAATACATAGGGAAAAAGACGTATAAAAAACGCCTTAAAGACGTATAAGATGGGAAATTTGAATCACATCGGGCGTGTCTCGGTAGCCGAATTGGTCAAGGCATTCCCCCTGTAAGAGAAAGACTGCGGGTTCGAGTCCCGCCCGAGATGATTCTTCTATTTCTCTATGTATTCGATCTAACTATTTTGCTGACAAACCCTAGTAGTTTAGCGGTAGATAAAACACACAGCCCCTTTCATATTTATCCACCTTTGCGAAGCCCTTCTGATATATAACAGGCCTGAAAACTTGTTTAATAAATTATATTACTCTTCTCTATGTAGACTCTTGGTGAAATTTGCCATATTGGTTCTCGGTAGAGTAGAATAGGGTCACCACATCTCTTCCAGTGGGTGTCTTAGAAGGCGTCTAAGAGGCAAGGCAGTTCTCCATTCAAAAGTAAACATACACGACTAAGGGCCCGTTTGATAGCAATAGGCTAGCCCCCTATTTCGTGAGACCGGAGGCGGAATGTGGATGTTATTACACCCCTGCCTACGCCTTCGGGGATATATAGGCGTGTGCATATATATGTATGTATGTTTATGTAGGAAAGGGCTAGTCTATTGTTTTTCCAAACCTTTTCCAAATACCGAAAACCTACTGAAAATTTATTAACATTTAATACAAATCTCAGGAATCGAATCTGAGACCTCATGCAGAATAGACACAACCCACAGCCATTTTTCATCTGTACACAGTGGTGTTGCAAAGGACTCGAGTCTTTTTAAGACTTCAGTCCTTTTTTAAGACTCAAGTCGCTATTAAATGACTCGAGCTCGGTTGCACTTTAGACTTCGAGCCTATTAAGCGCACTGAGTCTTGCATAATTGAGTCGAGTCCTTCAAATTAGGACTCGAGGACTCGATTCCTTTGCGACACTAGTACACAGACAACAAACTGTCAGAATAAAACAACTGTGACACCCGGTTTTCATTCTTTTTGACTTCATTGTGAGTCAGATCACTCGTTCTACATACGTCCAAGCATTAGCACCCCGACAGTCGATCTTGAAATTTTACTGCACTTAGGAAGGCTGATGTCCATATATTATTTGAAAACATCGTGGAAGACAATAGCCATTGTTGACAAAACGGTCTGTCAGCGTTCAGAGGACCCGCACCGAGATATCGATGAAAAGTGCACACGGTAGCAACTCGATTCTTCTCTCGGTTCAATCGATTGGCTGTGTCAGGCGTTTTCTCAACTCTGATAGGAAGCTTTTAAATTTTGCTGACCTATGACCGATTTATGCCATGTTTTCAGATATATGTCGTTCTAAATTCAAATGTGGTTGCTAAAAAAACTGTTTTTTTTTTATTTTTTATTTATTAAGCATACAATTTATAAGTATTGCATCTGCTATTGGTTCACAAAACTGTTTTGAACAGTTTGCTTTCACCCTTGCGAGAATTTGACCAATATCATCGCCAGTTCTCGATGTATTTATTTATTTATTTATTTTACACACATAACAGATTACAACTATTACATGAACTAGGTATGTATAAAAATAAAAAGTATGAGCTAGGTTGCAATCCACAAAAATGCGTTTGCATGGAAATTAAACGAGTTTAATACATCAACGAACTAAAATGATTGATTATTATACTAAATTATTATACATTAATTTAGGTACTTATATATAGCTGCTTATGTATACAATATGGCAAGAAACTATGAAAATGACAGATACTCTAAGCGGAAGCCCATTTACAATATTAATGCTTAAACTGTTGATTTAAGTGTGAGGATATAATTAATGTTCTTAATAAATAAAGCCAGTTTTGGTAAAAATATGTCAAACACTGGATTATCCTTGACAATTTCATTGCACTGACGTGCCCTCCAGATACGTGGAGGACTCTTCAAGTGTGCCAATGCACCAAGACAGGAGCTTACGTTCACGACGAAGTCTCAAAATGATCATAAAATTCTCATATTAAGAGCTAATCAGACACCCCCCCCCCCCCCCCCTAAGGAGCGGGATGACACCCGAAACCACCCCCTAGGCTCCCAACCCATAGGCTGTTGGGCGTTACCGTGAGGGTTTTTAGTCGGTAGGAGCCCGGCATAACATCCATGTAGGATTTTCCCTCACAGTAAAAAAAATACCTAATTAGACTTAACTACTACTACGACTAAATAGACTTAATTGATTTAAGTACTTTAAGTACTTTGTTCATCAACATCTTTCTAATGCTGACTGTACTTATTCAATTCGACAGAGAATCCCAAACTGAATAGATTTGCATTTAGAATAAACATGCTTCAATACATTTTTGGTAATAAATTATATTAGAAACACCCAGAGTAATGCAAATATCAGTCAAAGGCTATACTGTTACACCACAGAGGTTGTCCTTTTTCCAGACAGGCTTTATTGCCTTGGGAATCCGGCTAAAAATTAAAAGAAATATCATTATCCTTTGTATAGCTCGATTCATCCATACTTAATATTATAAATGCGAAAGTAACTCTGTCTGTCTGTCTGTCTGTATGTTACGCTTTCACGCCTAAACCACTGAACCGATCTTGATGAAATTTGGTATAGGGGTAGATTAGACCATGAGAAAGGACATAGGCTATGTTTGGTCGCGATAACCGACATCCACGCGGGCGGAGCCGCGGGCAAAAGCTAGTATAATATAATATTTAGATTTAATTAATATAATGTATAATACTTGGACCTAAATCGCGAGATATCAAAGACCCTGGCGGGCGCGAATTGTTTTGTAATAATCTATGCTTGGTGAATTTGTGCTCGTCCGCAGTAGCTATCTTCAAAATACATCCAAGAAACGTGTACTTGCGCGTATAGAGCATAGTTTGAGCATATTTTAAGTCCAAGATATAATGAATCGAGCTATACTTAACGAGTAAAGAGAGGTACTTAATGTATTACTACTGACGCATGTAATTCACATTAGTTCTCACAAAGAAAACCCGATGCCAAACTTAATAATCAGAATTTTGGAGACATTTTCAGAACTTAATGAGTCACTCTTCAAGTATTGTTGGTACTTTGAACGTCGCACCATTGCAGTGAGTATGATTCATTCGATATTAGACTCCTTTTTACCCAACTACGGCGAAACCAAAAGGAGGGTTATGATTTTGACAGGCTATGTATGTATGTATGTTCATTTTTTCCCTCATAGCTCCTCAACTACTTATAAGAACTGAACAAAAGAGATACCTATCGTTACAAGCGGCTTGATCGTCCGATGGTTATAGGCTATATGACGTGTCACTCAATCTTGTGTGGCGCCCTCTAGCGCTCATAAGGTAGTGTGTTAAAAAATAAATTAGACATAAATATGCCGTTTGGTATCAATTTGAGATAAATATGCCGTTTGGTATCAAATAGGCCTGGGGGTGACGGGTGGAGCCGCCTGTCACCCCAGCAGAAGCAGGCCACGGCGGCGGCGGCGCGCTGAAAAGCGCGCCTCTCCCTTCCTGGGGCGAGTCGGGGACACCGTTGTCCCCCTCCCGAGGAGGGCCAGACCGTAAGGGATGGCCCTGGGTCAGCCGGGGTGCGAGGGATATATCGATGACAACCTCACCTCCGGCCTAGCACCACGACCCACAGTCGGCGTGCGGTTTTAGTCGGTTCGAGTCCGACATAACCCTCCCTTCCGGCTCCGGCAGAGGGGGGTATCCGAGGGGATTTCCGCACGGAAAAAAAAGGTATCAAATAAGCACATTTCAAATATGGAATCATTAGCTTTACCCTGCCCCAAAATAATATAAATAAAATATAAAGTTTCAAACTAAAACCCGACTACCGAAAAATCACGCATTAAAGAGTAACAAACAAGAGATTTTAGTTTTGATACAAACTGTTGAGAAGAACGTATGAATTTATCGAATCAAACTGACCGAGTATGTCATCATTATCATCATAACCAATGCTTGCACTTTGGAGCTCAGGGTCCGCTTTCCTGTTTTCTAACTTTATTTTGACTTTTACGAGAGTAGGTACCTGCATGTCGTCTAGGTTGGCTTGACTCCGTAAGAAAATAGAAGGGAAATTTTAATCACATCGGGCGTGTCTCGGTAGCCGAGTTGGTCAAGCAGTATTAGAAGGTTCTCACAAGCAAAGGCTCATAACTCCGTGCGGGCGGTGCTGCCAACATTATCGATAAATTACTAATAGATTGATTAAACAAATATTTTACGTAGACATCGCCTGGCATATGAAATACTAAGTTGGTTAGTAAAACAATTTGATTGTAAGTACTGTACGGTCCGTTGCATGCGAGATAACAGCAAGATCGTGCTGATAACGTATCAGTGCACTGGCTGCACTCCGATATGTTTGTTTGCTCAACTTTGTGTACTGTTTCCCATCACTCTGTATACGTTATATACAATAATTGCGAGATGTCATAGAATAACATTATTCTTTGTCAGTGTTTTCTACTCGCGTATTCGTAAACAGTTGTTAAGATGAATATAATCATGTCAATCAATCAAGTCTTCAGTCGAGCGTAATTTTCTTTCAATTTAACAGCTTCTCTACTGATAATAAACTGTTGTGAAAAACCAAAAAGGGACCAGTATTTTTAGATGGTGTCTTTAGAATCTGGGACCTTTCGTTCAATGGCGACTCCTACCACTAATCTATCTGTTCTTCATACAAGTGTAATGGTGGACGACTGAGATTTTTACAGATCAATTAATCAATTAGCCCAACGCAGTCCACTGTTGGACATAAGTCTCTCCCAATGTGCGCCATTTCACTCGATCCGCCTTCTGCATTCAGTCTGCCCCAGCCACCTTTTTCAGGTCGTCAGTCCATCTGCTAGGGCGTCTCCTACCATGCGTTTGCCTTCTCGCGGTCTTTACTCTAGGACTCGCCTGCTCCAACGGCCACCGGTCCTTTGACAGACGTGGCCAGCCCATTGTCACTTGAGCTTGCTTATTCTGCGAGCTATGTCGGTAACTTTGGTTCTGTGTCGGTTGACCTCATTTCGAATTCTATCCTTCAAAGAAACTCCAAGCATAGCTCGCTCCATAGCCCGCTGCGTGACTTTTAGGTTATGGACTAGCCCTACCGACAGTGTCCACCGTAAGTCATAACAGGTAGGACGCAATTTTTACAGAAGTCTGTGCCAAATTTTATTAGAATTGGTTCTTCGATACGGGCATGAAAAGGTAACAGAGAAATATAATATAACTGTTACATAACTGGCTGTTCTACCGGCCTCGTATGTACTTAAATTTTAGATTTGTGTTATTACGTGGAACCCAATAATTTCTTTTAAAATAAAAGTATCCTAAATTACATTTTATAACATCAACTAACTGCAGTACAAATTCCATCAATAACGCAACAAAACGGTACCCGAAACAAACGAACAAACAAACAATTTTTAATAGTTGTAATAAAACTACTTTTCAACTGATTCTATCGTGCGTGAGTTATTCGATATTATTTACGTTTAGTCCGACGTTTTTAGTAGTTTTAAACATAATTTATTAAAGAGCTGTTATTTTAAAATTACAAACAGTTAAATTATATTTATTTGTATAGATATATTTCACTATAGATTACAAAATCCAACCTCGCACACCTCAGAATATCACACGCAACGTCATAAGAAATTCCCGCAGATGATAATGAAAAATACCGATTTAGTTTACAATGTGCGGCCGCAAGTAGAAACACAGCTCATTGTGATGTGCATAGCGCAAACTGTAAACACTCCCAGTACGGGGACTTTGGCGCACAACAACCACTTCGGGGAAAGATGCGATGTTATCTATGTGTAGTAAAGCTATGGGATTGCACTTAGACAGGAATTTCAACACACCAATTTGCTCACACCAAAATTATTGGTTAGGTTACAAGGGACAAACTAACACAGTATCGTGTTAGATCAAGAAGAGCAATATATTATTATCTATCTAAACCTAATTCAAAACGAAACTTTTCAGTTAAGTTAGAAACAAGCGCGTCGGATCAGACCCTTTCTTAACCTGCCCCCCCTAGACAAGTGGTCGGGGTATTGTAAAATAGAATGATTAAAGGCAAAGGCCAAAAGCCTTATGAGGGCGATTGGGCAGAAACTCATAGAGGTTACTGGTGACTCCCGCTCTAGATCGTTCCTTGTGCAGAGGCACCTTTGCACCGAGGATTAACAGGGGTATTCGATTAATCTTGACATCTTATTATATACTAGCTTTTGCCCGCGGCTCCGCCCGCGTGGATGTCGGTTGTCGCGACCAAACATAGCCTGTGTCCTTTCTCAAGGTCTAACCTATTCCTATACCAAATTGCATCAAAATCAGTTCAGTGGTTTAGGCGTGAAGAAAGCGTAACATGTATGTTACGACATTGTATCATCTTATCTGCTATTCTAAAACCTAAATAACTACTTGAAAGTTTCATCTATCGACTTCCTGAACCTGACCTCCGAACCCCGAAAGGTGAGAGCCTCGTCTGCGTATGCACCAGTGAAATCAGCTTGGACCTTAAGAGTCTTGCAAATACTAATTGCGTTTCAAAATCTTCATAAAAAAAAATGCACTTATATCTACAACAGTAAATCAAATGTACACTATTATTTAGATATTACATTGCGTACAATACATTGATATCTGATAAGAGATAAGGCGGTGTTGCACGTGCTAGGGCTGTGTCAAGTAGCCACTTGATGGTATATTAGTAGTTACCTACTATGTCTATTGAGAAGTACATACCAAGACGTACAATGACCTGCAACTCTACTATACTATGACGTATTATAGCATTCGTGTTCCGAGTTAAAAAGTGATATACAAACTCACGCCTGTAAATCCCTGAAGGGGTAGGCAGAAGTGTTTTAACACCCACATTTCGCCAACTATGATTTTCGGTCCTTTTTGTCTCTGTCTATCCCGGAGAGTAATTGGCGTGAGCGTATAGATGGATGGATGTAATAGGAGGTAAGCCTATTACCGTCAAGCTTAGCTGCTTACCTACTGTCGGATGGAGAGCAGCGCTATCCCTTAGGGCACGCCGTAATAGCGGCGGTATGACCCATCATGGAGGAGTGGCTAGAGAGGCCACACGGCAGCCTCTCGTACCGGCTGACGCAGGTGATTACCGGACACGGGTGTTTCGGGAGTTACCTGTGTCGGATCCGGAAGGAGCCAACGTCCGAGTGCCATCACTGTGATGCGAGCGAGGACACAGAGCTGCACACGCTGACCGAGTGCCCGGCGTGGGACACGCCGAGGCGGGTCCTAGTGACGGCTCTGGGGGTGGGAGTCCTCACACTCGCCACGTTGCTCACAGCGATGGTAAGATGCGCGAACGCTTGGGGTGCGGCTGCCTCCTTCTGCGAGCAAGTAATGCTCGAGAAGGAGGCGGCCGGTCGGGTCCGGACCAGACTCCGGGCCCGGGAAGCCCGCGCAGAGCGAAGGCGAACCGGACGTCGGAGGTCGCAGAACGACCTCCGTCCTCCATGACCGGGGACCATGCCTGGGGGTGACCGGTGGAGCCGCCTGTCACCCTAGCAGAAGCAGGCCGCGGCGGTGGCGCAAAAAGCGCCTCCCCGTAACCGGGGCAAGATGGGGACACTGTGGTCCCCACAACCCGAAGGGGGCCATCTCGAAGGAGATGGTCCTGGGTCTGCCGGGGTGCGAGAGATATGCTTTTGGCAATCTCACCTCCGGCAACCAAGGACCCAAGACGGCGTGCGTTTTAGTCGGTTCGAGTCCGACATAACCGCCTTCACCGGCTCCGTGGGGGTGGTATCCGTGGGGATTTTCGGGAGTAGTAAGGTCGGACTCGGACCGACACGGGTCCCAGTCTACCCTATTCCTTAATACCTGCTCTCCACTCCGAGGAGGGCCAGACCGTAAGGGATGGCCCTGGTTCAGCCGGGGTGCGAGGGATATGTCGAAGACAAACTCACCTCCGGCCTAGCACCACGACTCTCAGTCGGCGTGCGGTTTTAGTCGGTTCGAGTCCGACATAACCTCCCCTTCTGGCTCCGGCGGGAGAGGTATCCGTGGGGATCTCCACACGAAAAAAAAAACCGCCGTTTCCTCTGCTAGTCAAAATGTCACGCGGAAATTCTCCGAGAAGCCTCCTTCTGGGTCGTGGGTACTTCATGCAGGCGGAACTACGGGCAACAGTACTGTCATATCACCACAGACAGCACGCGTTATCCACAGTTAATTAAAAGACTACCAGCTTTCTATAAGGTTTCGGCACTCACGCATAGACCGGTTCCGAATGTTTACCGTACAGGGAATTAGCGAGTGAGTTTTAGAAAAATGGTTCCGTATACTATACGCCCTTCTACGCTATTAGTAGCTTCGGGCACAAAGTACATACAGACTCCGATTTTTATTTTTTACTAGCTTTTGCCCGCGGCTCCGCCCGCGTGGAAGTCGGTTATCGCGACCAAACATAGCCTATGTCCTTTCTCATGGTCTAATCTAACCCTATACCAAATTTCATCAAAATCGGTTCAGTGGTTTAGGCATGAAAGCGTAACATACAGACAGACAGACAGACAGAGTTACTTGCGCATTTATAATATTAGTATGGAGTATGGATTATTATCCCGTGATCTGCTCTCCAACTGGCTTTTAAGGGAGCGACTGGCCCACAGAGAAACTTGTCAGGTGTGCTCATCATCAGGTGAGGTTGTCTTAGGCCTTGAATATCTTGTTAGAGCTACTATACACCCTGATGGTCAATTCTCGCAATTAAAATCTGTTCAAAACGCAGCCTCGATCCAAACTCAATCTCCAAAAAATGTCAAAAACTGTACTCTCGTAACATAATATTCAAAAAGGCAATATGGACATTGTGATCATTTTTGAGATTTGGAAGATTTATTAAGAAACTAGCTTTTGCTCGCGCCTCCGCCCGCGTGGATATCGGTTATCGCGATCAAACATAGCCTATCCCAACTAGCAAAATATGTCGTGTAGTAGTCGCGGCAACGCAAATTATTCAGCATTTTGGCTCCTAATAGAAGTCGTATAAACGTAATGAAAACGTTTATACAACGCGATTTGGGCCCATTTTATTCAGCAATTCAGTCACATAGACATCGTATAAAGGTAACGGAGTGACTGTTACAAGCTTAAGTTGCGCTATAACTGTAACTTATATGACTTTTATGTTACGTTTGTTTGTTAAATTAAGCAAGTGCGTCGTGTTGTGTTTTAAAAATTATAAAAAATTATAAGTACAATTTATTTAGCAGACATGTTAATTTGTAGGTTGCACCAAATGTAGGTTCGTAAACTCACGCATAGGTTTGCAAAGTATTGCGAAGGTAAGTTTTCTGATGAAATATACTAGGTTTTATCATAAATATTTAACGCCCCCCTTCAATTCTTAGTAATATGAATATAATAACAAATATTTTTTATATCAACATTCATTTGTACACCATTTTTACTGCTAACAGGTCGTATAATAGCTTCTTATACAGCAAATTAGCAGTATAAGCGCCATGATTATATTTTGGGGTTCTTTAGACCTTCCTAAAAAGTTTTCTAAAAAAGATCTTTTGTTTATTTATTTATTCAATCAACCACTTATTGTACACAAGAAAACTAAGACAAGTGATAATTGAGCAGTACAAGCAATTATACGACACTTGGCACTAGGCTTGTAATAGTCGTATGAATGCAACTTATACAACATAATAGCAGTATAAAAGCAACGATGTGGCTTTTATTCGACTGTGTCATAAGAAAGTTATATAATGTGCTTTTACTCGACGAAATAGTAACATAAGGGTCGTATACTAGCGACTTATACAGCAAATCTTATACGACACTTTAGTCATATAAGTATGCAGAGTAAACGTTTACTCAGCATCATTATGTGACCGAAATGCTGAATAACTAAAATGCTATTTAAGATGCTTTTATACGACACGTGCTGAATAATTCACACTTACTCGACTTTTATATCACCGAATAGCTGAATAAACTCAACCTTATAAGACTAATTTGCTTGTTGGGATGTCCTTTCTCTTGGTCTAATCTACCCATGTACCTACCAAATTTCGTCAAAATCGGTTCAGTGGTTTAGGCGTGAAAGCGTAACACAACAACAGACAGACAGAGTTACTTTCGCATTTATAATATTAGTATGGATTTTATTAAGAGAATTGGCCCTGTGGCATAATGTCTTGTGGCAATCTAACAAAATTCGTCAAAGAAACCATTTAATGTACTTGCACCTTCCACGAGATAAATACCTAATGAATTTAATAAATTAATTAATAGTTATTTAATCGGCAAGGTATGGAAACAACGGGTTTGGAAATTCCTTTATTTCCTTAAGAAAAACCCTCAATATATGAAAAACAAATACAATAATACGACCGTGTCTAATTAATTGATTTAAACCGCCTACCTATTGAAAATGTATTTGCGGATATGACTGGGATTTTCATCACAGATACTCCATATTGTGTGGGTTTTCCAAGACAGATATGGCGGCTTGGATCATAACATGTTTTCGGCTATACCCAAAAGATGGCGTGATATGATTTCGCAATCTGTTTTTGAACGATAAAAACTATATAAAATTATTTTTTTGAGAAAGTTTAATACGAATGTTTATTTTCCAATCGATTTATGAGGTTATCATAATCCGAAAACTCAGATAGCAATGTACAAAAAAACCGAAATTCAAAATCCCGAATGTTCAGAATACCGAAAGTTTACGATCAATTTCAATAGTTTTTGAGAAAAGTAATTTATATTTCTGCAAAATGTTGTTTAGTACTTTGTGGCACAAATAAAATACTTATTTAAATTTTTACTATAAATTACTTTTTTTTAATATTAGTGCAACCAACAAATACCTTTGACCGTATTTTTTTTCTGTAGCAAAAGGGGTACGATACATTTTATTTATTGGTGGCTACTCAAGGTTATCGATAATTATTATCTAATAATTATTATCCAACATACAGAGTTTTAGTTCATCACTGATTGAACCCCAAATTCTAATGCCAGTGATCGCGAAGAGGCCACACAGCTACTTTGACAAATCATTATTGATACATCGTGATCTAGCTGACATGACGTCGCTTGCCAAGATTTCTGTTTTTATACCGACTTAAATAGTTGCAAATCAAATTAAATACAGTTATATTAGGTCAATCAGCCTATTGAACTAATATTCCACTATTGTGCCCACTGCTGGACATGTCTCTCCCAATGTGCGCCGTTTCTGCCTATCCTCCACCTTCCACATCCAGTCTGTCCCAGCCACCTTTTTCAGGTCGTCAATCCATGCTAGGGGACGCCCTACCTTCCATTTACCTTCTCGCAGTCTCGACTCTAGGACTCGTTTGCTAATTGATTTGTATTAGATCCTTTAGGTACAATATTGAACATCAAAATCCAATCTGATTTTCAATGATCATTTGGTTCATTATCAAAATAAGGGAAGGCTAAATGCTTCTTGACATCTCTCGTCAAGAAGTATTTTACTTGGCAATTTACTGTGTGAGCGACAAACGCTTTAAATGCTTTGGTGTTAGCCCCTCAGTCGTTTGTTGTACTTTTAAATATATTTTCTCTCTTTTTCATCCTAGTGTTAATTGCAGTCGCATCCGAAGCTTTCACCAGCGGTCCCTACATAGCGGTCGCGTTCACTACCGCCACAGATGACATAATATAATTCTTACTACCGCAACGCCTCAGAGGTCATCCATAGATTGTCTCTCTATCATGCTTTTAACTCTGTGTGACAAATGTCTGTGTTGATGGGAGTTTACTTAGATATTAGCAATACAAGCTCCACAGACAATAGCCCACTTGTTAACATGGGCTAAATGTCCATACGCAAGTACGCTAGAGGGCCTCATATGCACCTCCGAGAACACCACACAGGTAGAACATAATCTGAGGAACGAAGCGCACGATACGACAGAAGAGGAAGAAGAATACAAGCTAACAGTAGGTACTACGGCTCTTCTGAGCTTGAACATGACAGAAAATAATTTCATAATATTTGACAACATACAGACTCGCCTACTATCATCATCTCTGAATCAATCAGTCAATAAATTACGAGTCAGCATCTCATTGATCTAGATGAACAAACTGATCTTAACACCTTGGTTTTCCCTCCCTTCCTGTTGACGGATTGTTGTGATATTTGGTACACACCTATAGTTCGGACAATAATACAATTTAAATCAACAAAACTGTTTGATTTGCTCTTAATACCTAGTTTAGTTTGAGCCTTTGTAGTCAAAATATTTCTGACACTGACTGTACAAAGGTTTCAGTTAAAATAAATCCAAAACGTGTATCACAAGGCTTTCATACAAAATACTTATAGCGTTGTGAGTTCGGCATCGAGAGCCCAACATATCTCTGGCTGGACAACTCGCCGGTCAGCCGCAGCTAAGTAAGACGGGGACATAAATTCTTCAAAGGGCTAAAGAAAAATAAAAAAATACTCCAAAACTCCTTTAACAGAGCTTCCGAACTATAATTTATGGGAGTTGGTCTGCGACTGCCATCGGTCGAAAAGAATAAAACAATATAAGAAGCGGAGAGGCAAAACGGTGAAATTTGGAATAAGTAATTTCGCGATAGCATCGGGCACGCCGGTACCTTTCAATTTCTTTATATGTTTGCAAATTTTTGTTTGTTTTTTGTTGCTATCGCAGAGTTATGGACGCACAAGGTCGGACGCTATGTCGTTTTACATTAGCCCTGCTTATTTTGTGCTAGTATTGTGGACCCACCTGCCGTTGACTGGGCTACGCCAATTGCGCTCTTTGCTCTATTAATACTTTTTGGTGTTGTGTCGTCGATACAATAGAGTTTTTATGTGAATTTGATCAATGGATAAGTGGAGTTCTTTTATTACTTTCTAGGTTAAATGATAGCAGATATTATACCTAGTGAAGAGAGAAAATAATCTCACACGATAATCACACGTATTTTTTAAATGTGGCAAAATTGTTCATTTATGGGGTTCTGCGTCTCGTTCCCATTTCAAAATTCATTTCCACCTCACAGTTTTTGTTCTAAATAGTTTTTAATACCTACCTACATAGAAGGTCTGTTATTTTTTTTACTAAATTTGGCCAGCTATAACACATGCGAGCGTTTCAAAAATATCATAGCTCATAGCTCACAACTACGTGGTCATAACAACCTCTGTGGATGGCTTAGCTAGCGGTAGAGTGTTCTATTGCTACGCCGCAGATGGTCGCGGGATCGATTCCTGATCAGTTTATTTGTATTCATGTATTACCTATACTATTTGTAATGTATGTGAATGTTCCCAATAATCTGTTTATTTACAAAAAATGTATATCTAAGTATGTTTGTCCGCATTCTAGACCCCATATTACAAGCTATGCTTAGACGGGATCTAGATAGCGCAGCATAATATTTATTCAATTTTTCATACAATTCCAACAGTTTATTTCCATCACGCTTAAGTAATTCACCATAGTTTAAAACCGCATAACGTATCACATAATATACCGATGACGTAGAACAATGGCGGTCGGAAGCCACGTGGCAAGAGTCGTGACAGTTCGACGCCGATCATTTCCAATTGTTCAATGTTAATATTACGAGTTACGAGAGAGCATGAACTGTGACGTCATTTTAACAGACCTTTTCATATTTATTACGTACTGAAATATTTTTTTTTTTATAAATATTACAATATCAAAAATGTACTTATTAATAATTTTACAATTAGTTACATTACATACATAATAGTCAAATACTAAGAACTATATTTAATAATGACAAACATTTCATATTTATGTCACGTCAAATAACCCGGCGCAAAGGTGCCCATGACGCTGGCAACATTGCCACGCTGAATTGCGACGGCCATCCTTCATCCTTTGCCCCAGAAACGAGCCGGAGCGGGGTTAAGTAAATATTAAAAACTAAAATTAATAAAATAAATCCCTAAAATAATAGGGTTTGTTAGCAAAATAGTGGATCTGCTGCCAAAATGTAGTCTTATCTAACCTATATCCTATAACTGTGTCGGCACAATGCATCGATTTGGCGGATTTACCATAATTGGCGGTAGATTTATCATTGTGAGTTCCAACATTTGATGACAAAATTATAAAGCAAAAATCTATTTAAAATATGTAATTTACGATCATAACTTTGTCGGTTATTGCGACGATTCATACCCATCCAGGCCCTCGATTCTACTAAAACCACTGCGGTGCCACAGTCAGCGCAAATAAATACATTTTAGACTTTATTTCTATACGAGTTAAGTCCAAAATGAAATGAAAAAAGTTTCATTACACTTTTTCATTCACTCTGCAAAAATTAATTTAAGTCTATTATTAAATGCCGTTTTTGCAGTCGCTGCGGCACGACTATGGTTTGACTTTAGTAGAATCAAATAATTAAATAAATAAGAATCGAGGCCCAGGGTGTCATCGAACTCCATACCAAATTTTATTAAAATCGCTCCAGCAGTTTATGTGGGAAATAGTAACAAACATCCATCCATACTTGAACTTTCGTGTTTATAATATTATTAGGATATTGTGACACGTTTCTCAAAAAAATAAAATGAAAGAATGTACATCGCACTTTTATATCTAAAAAACCACTGACAGCGCAATTAAGATGGCAGAATTTTATTCCCGAGGAGTGTGAGAAAAGTGAATCGTTGACACGAAAAGAAGAAGAATCTAAAAAACGTGGAAAAAGTATTAAGTCTTCCTTTTTCTTTTATTATTGTTATTTTTTAGTAAACGTCAAACGATAAGTAGAAAAGTTGTATAAAATAAAGAAGTATGATGTCATGCTTCTTAATTGTCAAATAGGATGTCAATGGACGGCTGAAAAAAGACGGCTAAAAAAATTCTTCTCATTATCATGTTATTGTAACTATAATAATATGATCGCGTTCATTCCCGTTATCACTATTATAATCTCTATTTTTTTTATTTCCCTATCATATTTTGGCAATTTGTACCTAAAGTTTATGTTTGTTCAAATTATTTGAGAAAATAAAAGAGGTATTCCACGAAGCGCACCCAGACGAAGCGCACCTAAAGTATGCCACGAAGCGCACCCATAGGTTTAATTTAAAATAATTAATTTCCTATTCCACGAAGCGCACCTAATGTTATTTTATTATTCTTAAAAATACTTTAGTTAATTTGACTTTTCTCAATCTTACCTGCATTAGTTTTATTTACCTAGCGCTAAACAAGGATAATTTCTGCATTTATTTGTTATTAGTATTACAGTAATTTCTGATTAGATTCATCACGGTAAAATACATATTTTATGGTATTTACGCTGAAATGTGTTTTGTTCTACATGGTAACAATAGAATATATACATATAAAAATGTGTATTTATCTGTCTGGTTGTTCAAATTACACGTACTTTACAAGTGCTGTCGTGCAATTTTCATCGGTTCCGATAAAACTATGTCAACTTTATTCTTGCACTTGAGCGAAAGTTATAGTCATGGTACAATTTATTATTGGACAAACTAGGTAAAATTTGCTGCAATTGTGTCCTTTTCTATAGAAAAGAAGAAAGAAAAATGTATTTATTTTTTGCACTTAGGGGAATAGTTATTTTATTTGTAAGATTTTAATAATGCACCAATTACAGTCCTAGGTATCCAATGCTTGTACTTTAGGAGCTGAGGGTACGCTTTCCTACCGCTTTTTTTTTTAAAGAATATTAGCAACCGAAATTATTAATATTTCCTCTAACTCCTCCAACTAAGCTCTGTTTCTCTGTTCTTTAACATTCGGGGCCTCGCGAGGAGAGCCTGCACTAGAGCACTGTTCGTCAGTTATCAGCTATACCAACTTGCAGATGAAGCTGGATCGGGACCTGAAAATCTTAGTAGGACCCCATAAACATCACCCAATTTGTTAAATTCCAATTTTAAAAATACATTCTCAGTATCCTACCACACAAACTACGAGTACTACGTAAATCCAATCCAAATATAAGGTTGTTACAAAAAGCACATATTACAAATAATCTTTAGCCAAATGATTCTAAAACACTATAGGTAGCAGACAAAACGGATTCCGAATACTGGCAATTGGAATAGTTTTCAGTTTTTTTTCGCCGCGTTTTAAGTTTGGAAGGCATCCTAACGGTATTCGGCAGACATAGCGTGGACGGACGCGACAATGCTTTTTTATGTTATTTTTCTGTTGACCTCAGGACTCGCTATCGATTTAAAATCTTTTTAATCGTTCTGTAAATAAATATGAAAGTTTCTTGTTTATTTATTGTTTGTTTTGCATAGTATTTAACTATAACCTGTTGTAATCTTTCCATTTTGTTGCTGTAATTAGAGACTTTTCTTAACATTGTTTTGAACTCTTAAAACCTACGAATAAAATTTACGTACCTACCTACGTTTTATTATTTATCATTCCATAATTCCAAATATGATAGTATTAGACGTCGAGTTCAATGCCCTGGCTATAAACTTGCACTATTCGTATTTTATAACAATTGAAAAATTAATGATGTCATCGCCTTGCATAAAAATAGACAGCCACTTAGCCGAAAAACGCGTAGTAAATCATACGCACATTATCATACAACGACATCGATAAAATTTTAATTGGTAGGTATCTTAATTTGAAAAAAGGCAACATAGTGCTTGATTACGTCAAATAGTATTTGAAACTGACTTTTGTCACCGCGCTTTGATTATGACAAAAAGCCATTCAACCGGCTGTAATTGCGTTCAACGCCGGCCAAAATTAAAAAGAAAAGTCGCGCAGTAAGAATCCCGCCTATTTTTAAAAATGGAACCCGACGATGATTCGCCTAATTAATAAACCAATCACGTACAATCGAGACGCGGCGTCGAGGCGCGGCGGACGTGCGGGCGCGGGGGATGAACGTTCGGAAATTCGAATACTACATTTTTTTCTGCACTCAAAGCATCGCAATGTTACTTGTAATTGGGTTGACGGTCAATGATAACGAATTTAGAATGCAATCAATTATTTATAAGTTATTACAAGAAATTATCAGTACAGATGAAATATTTGTATTACTACTTACACATTCGTCTCTAGGGAACATCTCTATCTGAGATCTAATCAACCTTAGATATTTTGGATATTAATTAGATAGAATTGAAGAATACTTGTATAAAAACATCAACTCCTTACTCAATCTTGTCAAATCAAAATCAGAAATATAAAAATAAACTTCTGATCGGATTCTCAGAACATTATTATGAGAACGTATCGGATTATATGACACAGCATTATGTTTTCTCTTTTGATTGAATGAACGTGAATGAGGTGATATTATTAACAAAAGATATCCCCCAATATTGACACCGAAAAATTAGTTTAAAAAATCTCAACTTTTGAATTTTGGTAAAAAAATATCATTTATCAAATAAATGCATTCTCAGTTATGTCCTTGCGCAGCGTGACTGCAAAAACTAGTTGAATAATAAATGCTTTGGTAGCAACACTGGGCCCGAGGAAGCCCGAAGCTTGGCGAAAAAGGGCGAAGATTAGCGAGCGCGCGCTTTTTGTTTGCATCAATCGATGCGCTCGCGCATTCGCACGATGAATAATTCAGGAATTGACATGAAATGGCGTATGGTTCTTTTTTAAATGAAAGGTGCCCGATTGAGGACTGTAACCGCCTGACGAATTCATTGGTCAACGGCTTTTTGCGTTCGGTAATTGCTTTATACTTTATAGGTTATGAAATCAAATTTGCGACTAATAGCGTCATTTTAACGTTAACTAACCTATAACTACCTACATGTATATTCTGCAGTCATTTGAGGAACAGCAAGGTTATATAAAACCAGCAATAAATATGAATTTACAGCTAAACCGCAAATAATTCCTCGCCTTGGTCCGCATAAATATAAATAAAATGTCGTAAAGCACTACACCGAGTGTTACACAATAATTTTATTGATAGAATGTTTGAACGGGTACGCATCCAGATGTTTTCACATCTAGAAGCTTATTATGCCAGTAGCAACAAAAAAAAAATTATAAACGTAGATAATGAATTCGTGTAATGCTGTTAATGATGCTTCGAAAACTGGTGCCCAATTTCCAAGTATAAGTGCTGTTGTCATCTGAATTCTGACTGTGATTGGTCAAGAGATCCCCAGCGCAGTTTTTGGTTAAATGTCTTCATCCGCACTACAGGACGCTGTCAATACCTTATCAAGTTATGGTTATGACGACTTTTTAAGCTTTTCATGAAGATAATTTCATTATGTTGGTAATAAAAATGCCGTAATTTGCCTGTTTGGTTGGTAACTAACGTCATTTGTACGTTAGCTTCATGGTATTGTATGGTGTGGGAGAAAACGTAGTTATTACTGCTTTTTGTACCGTTCATATCTATACTAATTCAGACTTAAGTAACGGGACATGTATATCTACTTTATCTACTTGCAAATGCTTGGGAGAATTTTATTCTTAAACTAGCTTTTGCCCGCCGCTCCGCCCGCGTGGATGTCGGTTCCCGGCAATTATTCGAATTTTTCTCACCTTTTAAACCTCCACGAATATTTCAAGACCAAGTATATAGTAAAACCAACAATCCGGTGAACTGAAAGAGGTCACCACTTTCCCTTCAATAACGATTGTGTTAAATTGTCTTTGATTTGTAATAAAACAGAACCTATGCATTTGATGGTGATACCTGTAGTTGCTATTTTTGCCATTTCGTGGAATCGTAGGTTTTTCTATAATTATATTGAATGTTATTAAGTTTAGTATAACAATTTATGTACTTAATGCAATTATTTTATTTTAAGAAGTGGGATTAGAATTAAGAAGCTTAGTCTTCTTTGCTCTAATCCCACCTCTGACCACCAACCTCATGTTAATGAATTTGCATGTTAATAAAGTATATACTCACTTATAAGAAGAGAATGCCATATTGCTGTCGACACAAGGTTGTTCGTCCACCGCGCCGCCGGTTGTGAGCATCAGGGTGTTCATTCGGGATTAATATTATTATTATACACAAAACAATCGATTACAATCTATCGTTGCACTTCACTATTAGTTCAAAATCCGCACATGCGTCAATGTGACGCGGCTGCACATTATGCACGTCACATCACTAATGTTTGTCTCGTATCTGTAAGAAAAAAGTTATATTAAAATAAAAATAGTTTATGTAGATTGCATTAATGAACTAATCGGTTTTCTAATTTTTTTAAAATTTTATATACTACATAAATGGTAGAATTCTTATGGTAACGGTGGTGTTAGTACTAGACTCTGGCCAACGAAAGATGACGCAAAAAGTTGGCGCCAAATTTAAAAAATAAAACACGTTGCAACTATTGACTCCGTTATTTCGGTGTATATTCAGACACCGAAATAACGGAGTCAATACTAGAATCTTTTTCAAAACGGAGACAAAACTAGCCTATTATTGTACATGACCAGGGTTCAGTCAGTGTTGCAACCCGTTGGTTATTCAAATTTGGCGCCAACTTTTTGCGCCATCTTTTGTTGGCCAGAGTATAAAATATTGGTGGGTTTTATCACGCTGGCAACATTTTAGATGATAAAATGATTATGGGTGGATTTTGGAACGAAAATAATTACGTTCATCTTAACTGGGTTGACTGAGTTGTCAAGTTTTCCAAAGATGAAAGTTATAGAATAAAAATCTCTAAAATGAAATAGGAAATTTGATTTAATAGTTGCACCGATAACAATTATCTATAGGTAAGTAAGTTGGATCCCCAAAACTTTATAATGATAAGACTAATTACGTTCTGGGAGCAGCTAAGAGTAGTTGAATATAGATAGAGAAAGCAAAAATGCAGTGGCAAGCATTTGTAAATATTACACTTAGATATTTTATCCACAATCTAGAACCGATATTACAAGCTATGTTTAATTTGGGTTTAGATGACCTATTAATAGTTTATAATATTATTACTAAATATCTTAAAACTAAATTAAGATATTTTAAAAGTATTTGGTCACCGAAAGTTATTGGTACTCTCGGAATTTGCGGTCTTTTCATGAGTCATTCAAACACATCTCAGCTAAAAGTTCAAGGCAAACTGCATAAAAGTAAGGTCGGTGGATTGTCTATGCTTAAAATAAACTTTAATATCTATTACCTACTATTGTTTACTACTACTGCTCAGTTCCAAATATGAAAAAGTAAAACGGAGAAATTCTCGCCGGTTTTTTTTCATACCTACCTACCTCTAAAATATAATAATTGTTATGCTGTATAAAAATAGGTTGTACTTCTAAATTAAGTGGTTATAAAAATATTTTCAACAATGTTTTATTCTGTCGGTATAGCTTAAAGATTCCACTAGATATATCACTAAAATCAGAAGCCAATAGTACAAAAAGTAAATTAACTGGTGTTAATAAATTCAATTAACAATGGCTGGCATTTCAAGTGTAAACTTGATCCGATTAAGGGGGTCACCAAGCAGTCTGTTGTACAAAAACATTTTCTAATCTTATGAGAGCCCTGTGTCAGATTTGACGGAGATAGCGACCCGTGTTTGTACCAGCGAAACCGGCCTGCCGCCATCTTGAAACTGATTGACAGCTGTCAATGTTGGCGGCACTGCGACGCGTCGCCGCGCCTGCGCACTACGGTATACCGCGCGCCACTAATTCGTTTTGAAAATAATGTTCTTGTTCTTTATTTGATATATACAATGTTGTGATACTTCATTATGTTTAAATGGTAGACGTGGATTTAAATCTACATTTAAAAAGTTATACTAAAGGTCGTTAGTAGACTTTCAATTGATGGAGTTATTCTTTTCTGATATATATTTATATTATTGGCATAGTTTATGGTTTATTATGATATAGGTAGTTATATAGTAGGTATGGTTTATTATAATATTTTTTGGTTTGTAGTAAATTCACCAAGGCTTGGTGAATTTACTTACTTAGGTACTTATTACGAGTACAACAGTTTTCTAAACCCCAACCACATGGAGGAACCGTGCGCCTGAAGTGTCAGAACCCCAATCTTCAGCAGGTGCTTTACATCCCTAATATCCATCATCGTATTTATATTAGAGAGCAAGCACACGTGTCCCTGATGGTAACCAATCATACTCAGGGATGTTCGAGCTCCCTGGGGGTGATTAGAGGTGCCTGTGATCCTGGTACATCTGCATGAAGTGCCAGGCTCACAAAATCTGTAAGAAACTTTATCTGGGTGGAACAGGAGCAGTGTGTCCTTTAACTTTCCATTCCGAACTTAACGCAGACGAAGTTGCGGGCAAAAACTAGTTATACATATACGCATCTGAAAATCCCCACAGAGGTAGGTGTCCCATCTAACCCGAAGGCTGTCGTAAGCTGCAACTTACGGAAAAATACGCAGGTGATAAGATGAGATGGAAAGCTCAAGATAAAATTCTGTACCAACGCCTTGCCCAGTGAAAAAACAGTACGTCAAAGCTTCCCAACATTGGGAGAGGCCTTCGTCCAGCAGTGAACTGCGATATAGGCTAATTGATATACAAATAAACCAGTTAAAAAAGTCAACGTGTTCTTCAACTAGTTAACCCTAATTTGCATTGCAACCGGTCTCATTTCATTGATGTAAAAACCATCAACAACCTCTATCGGATTGTAGGTACCATGACATTTTCGCACAGGTAAGTGCTGTGCTTCAAAAATTGCAGAATTCGGTAGTTAATCGACCGAATCACCTGCATAAAATTATCCAAACGAGTAGTTTGTCATACAACTATACAACTAATACCTATATACCTATAATATTTACATTATTTACATCTTATAAACGATGAAGTAAAAGCATTGCTAACCTACATATACAGCCGTGTGAAGTTAACGATAGCTTGAATTTTAATCGATAAGCGCCATCTATTGAGATTGGAATACATCTATGCGTGAAGTAACTCGAAGGCCCCAAGGAAAGATAACGCCAGGATCCTAGAAAACAATAGTTCTACTTGCTTTCAGGTGATTTAGTTTGGTTCTTGAAGATTTGGTGAGGATACATTGTTGTGTAAAATAAAATCGCCTCAGCACTCTCTAGGTCTAGACTTAGAAGTCTATACGAAAATAGGTTCTAGTACTTTAAATAAAACCTTCAAACACTTGATTCAATCGCAACTCTGTAGCTCTGTAATTAAGTCTATATTTTCTGTCATTTTATAGATTTAATTTATAAAACAATCATTTAAACAGATAGCATCACTTTAGTTCTGATATCACGTACGTAAAAAATATTCGCAACGTATTCGCGACCCTGTTCTCTTACAAATAAATATTTTTTGAATACGTGGTAATAGAATTTGAACCACGATAGCCAGGTGAAATGCAACCCTTATAAACTGAACAACGCCATCTATTTAGGTATCTGAAAGCATTCTTTGCTTCTCATTTTGAAAGATTTGGCGCCGAATATGAAATTCGATGTCGATGATCAGTTTCTAGCGATAGACGATGTCTAATAGAACGAATTAGAATCAATTTTTAACAAAAATAATAACTTGCTGTACAGTAAGTCAAAAGTGTATGATCATTTTCAGATCCAAAAATTAGGTTTTCATTAAAATAACGTACATTGCTTTATGAAAATGTTTGTTAGTTTATGGTACAGCATAAAAACCATTGTAGTTTATGCTGTTACGTTGTCATTAATTAATGTTCCAAAATAATTTTGAACACTAAAAAAAAGAAGACATGATAACACTGTAACTTAATTAAATACCATCGACAGTAAAACCCGCTTTCTACTTTCTAATCCTTTCGCGCCCTAAAAATGTTTTGACATTTACCGTGACAGCGTCCCAGTTTGAAACGATGTATCGATAAAAATCTCGCTACTGAACTACTCGATAATCACAACAGTGTCACCGCACTAGACGTAGATGTTTATCTAAGTGGATAGTTTGACACAACACTGTATCGACACCGATACAAAAAAAAATGGCGAGCATGTTGGAAATAATAGCTAGAAAAAGTTTAACAAGACTTCAGTCTTACATAGTGCGGGGAAAAGGGTATAAAAATGTTTGATGCTTGTTTTAAAAACTTGATGTTTAATTAGAGATGGGACCTATCGATATCAGGTAACGGTTATTTACCTTGCAGATGCATTTTCTTATGATCTGGATAGTAAATAGTTGTAAAGCATTTATAATCTACTAGAGCTAGCTATAACTAATATAGGTATAAAATACTACTACACTACTAAAACTTTTAATAAATATAATTGATTTTCCACTGACTGACTGACTAACTCGAATACATAGGGAAAAATGAAACTTCTTGAGTGGGACTCGAACCCGCGATCTTTCCTTACAGCGGGAATGCCTTGACCAACTCGGCTACCGAGGCACGTCCGATGTGATTCAAATTTCCCTTCTATTTATCCGTCTTTAAGGCGACTGACTGACTGTTATCACTCGAATTGCCAAAGCCTTCTCCGTTTTTAAACAGGTGCACCGATCTGCAGGTAAGGTTGGCTTGGAGGGATAGGTCGAAGACAACCTCACCTCCGGCCTAGCACCACGACCCTCGGTCAGCGTGCGGTTTTAGTCAGTTCGAGTCCGACATAACCTCCCCTTCCGGCTTCGAGGCTTCCGGCGACTGGGACCGCCATCAACTTGGACCGCGGTTCTAGTTGCCGGATTCATTTAAATCCAGCGGGGGAGATATTACAAACAGCAAGCGGACCGGAATGTAAATACTATTTATAGTTACCTATATAAACTCCAAACAGCTAAATCTCGCATGGGAAAAAATTACAGTCATACAAAAAATCTCTGTAGTAACTGTTAGTTAATAAGTAGTTACTAACAACATAGTAATAAGTACTAGTTTCGAGAATTCGTTACTAAATAGGGTAATTGACTGGCCTCATTCGGTAACACCAAAATTACGTTTTCATAACTTGTAATTACAATTCGATGCAAAAGAAAATGTAAGAACTTTGGTATTCAGTGTGATTTTTTAACACAAAACCTACGTTTTCATAAGTTTACAAAACTTATGTCTGAATCACTCACGGATTTAAAATGACACATTTTGAAAATGTAATCACACTTTTATTTATGATTTTGTGAGTGTATATTATGTTTCTCTGCTTTCTCTGCCCCACCTATGAGGTTGACTGGTAGAGAATGCCTACGGCATTAAGTCCGCCTGTGTACCTGTGTGCATAAAGTTTAAATAAATAAAAAAAAATAGGTATATATTATGTTTGTTGTTTCACGTCTAAACGGCTAGAGCGATTTTAATTAAATTTGGAATGGAGTAAGCTGTCCTAAATCCAAAATGAAATGAAAACGGTTTCATTACACTTTTTCAATTACTCTGCAAAAAGCAATTTAATTTTGAACTTTATCCGCATTGCTTTTAAAGTCTATTATTTCATGCCGATTTTTTGATGTGGTACCACAATCCTTTGGCTTTAGCAGAATCGAGGCCCTGGTGAGTGACCGACAGATATACGAACAGTGGAGTCTTAGACCCGTATTCTAGAATGGTACTTAGATCTGAATCTCGTTTTATATGAGGATAGATTGTATAGATAGACAATAGTAACAGAGAATCTGCAATCTGGGTAATAGAGTTCCATTTTTAAACTTTTGGTACAAAATTCTTAAAAAATGGATTCGTACCAAACCGTATAAAAACTTTAAATATATGACTATCATGATGAATTCCCTCTCAATACGTAGTATTAGATACACAAAATACATTTGTACGTGGAATATTTTCATAAATGACTTCATATCAAAACTAATAGCGATCACCAGTGTATATAAATCAAACATTTAGATTGTGAAACCAAACAGTTAGTTAACTAAAACACGCCCGTGTTTTGGTTAGGTACAGTCCACATAAAAATAACATCCTCTACTAAGATTCACCTATAATACAGTCCGGATATGCTGAAGCAATAAAATATAATCGATTCTCGATAGTAAGTATCGAATGGTATTTGGTATGTTATGGTGTCTTGTGCCGTGTAGCACATTACGGACGACGAATTTGAACGATATTTTTATTAAACTAATTATTCTGCTGATTGATGGCACTTGGTGGAATGTTCTACACATATTGAGAAAGACAGTTTGTACTTTTCCACTATTTTTTATTTTTTACCTGACTGGTTTCGCCTCACGGCATTCTCAAAGGTATATAAGTACAAAGTGTCTTACTCAATATATTTTTATTATTTTTGCCACTCAAATGGTAGACATTATTAATATTATAATCCACCTGATGAAGAGTGTATACCGTGGTCTATTTATGCAACACCAAGGGCATCATACTCGTTTTCTCGACTCTGTAGGAATCTTCTAAGGCTCTTATAGAAGAACCCCATATTGTAGTGGATTAGGTAAACCACAGCAGGGAGTTATGAAAAGATAGGAGATTCACAATTGGGTATTCTACTGACTAGTCAAATTAATCACTTTTTATTAAACGTCAAAACGCTATATAAGTTTTATAAGGTAACTTGTATGAATAAAGATTTAGTGACGTCATAAAATTTAATAGTTAAATCAGTTACTATTATAGGTTGGATGATTAAAAATAAATAAAAACTATAAAATAAGAACCGACGCAATGATTACCGCTGTTTTACCATTCTTAATTTAATAAGCTCGGTTAGATAATTTATTTTAACTATAGGATAATACCCAATTGCAGAAGGTATCGCCAGGGTTGTAAGATGAAGATACATAGTTACAGGTGGTAGATTCAAATTTGGATACAGCAGAATATTACTTGTAGAAGGCAAAGCCATGGTAAAAGCCATAGTAGGGAGAGCCAAGGTTGTAGGAGGAAGAGCCATAGTTGTAAGTAGTAGAGTCATGTTTGCTGGTAAGACAATCTTGATTTTAGATGGTAAAGCTATGAATGTAGGTGGTAGAATTACGGTTGTAGACAGTAGAGTCTCATTTGTAGAGGGCAAAGCCATGGTTATAGAAAGTAGAGCTACAGCTATGACAGAAACTTAGTTCTAGAAGAAAGATACATGGTTGTAGGTAAGTGGTAGAATTATGATCGAAGATGGTAGAAAAAATGTAACCGTCTACCACGAAGTGAAATGAGTATTTGCCTGAAAAAAAAGAGAAGTAAAAAGGAGAAGACATGAACAAGAGATTGAAAAAGTAAATTTATTTGAACAAGAATAATATGACAAACATAACAGCTATCAACGTTTAGTGACTGAAATGTTAAAATAAATTTTATTTTATATTTTTTATTAACCCATAGCAGAGCGGAACATCAAGTTGCCATGATGACGTCAACTAGGTATAATCTACGACTGGAACAAGTTTAAAGTGTATATAAGAAAAAAATACGTTGATTTTCATAAAATAACCATTTGCGAACAAATCCGGATCACGAAATGTTTAGCGAAGGTTTTTATACGCAATATGATTATTCATCTTAAAAGTACAGTCAGCTTCAAAAATTGCTGAACACTTATAAAAGATCATAACTAAATAGTCGCGCTATAGTCCTTCGTCATTCGCATTCGAACGCAAATCCCAATTGTTGCAATGTAGTCGTGAAGCAACAAAGCCTTTTAATAAAAATAACCCAGTTAAATCCAAAGCCTACTCCTTGGAGTCCAGGATTCACTTTCCTGTTTGCTCCTATCGATATTTTAGTTTAGTTACAAGAGTAGCTCCCTTCTGAAACCTTGTGTACAAATTTGCATCTGAAGTTGGCTTAGTCTCCTCGAACGTGGGCCAGACATTCATATATTACCACCACTATTTAAATATACATAAATTGCTATAAGATATGTTCAAATTGGTGTATCACTCAATATGATGGCGCATGCACCAATCTTCAGAAAATAAATTTAAATGTTATATATCTACATGTTTGTTTCACTATCTTATTAAAGTTTTACAGCCTAAGGTGGTAGGTGCTTGAAAACTAAATACTAAACTTGAAATAAAGTAAGCTACTTGTGATGCCGACTGTACATTCATGTATCACTATTATATCATACATAGAACATATTAAATTAAACATATTATTTTTGGATTTCAGGGACGAAACTACGTATATCGAAGTTGTAAAATCCCACAATTTTTTTTCATAACTAATAATTTTACTGAACAAAGACAACACTATAGAAACTTTTTTTCATTAAACTACGTATAAACTAGTATTTTTTTTTAAATATATACACTTTCAATATATTACATAAAGGTGGTACTAAACATGCTTATACTTATAATTACCTACGCATTTTTAATATGTAGAATCTAAAATTCCTTCAAAAAATAAAGTGTTTTCGGTGTCGTGTAAGCAGCAAATGCACCCATAGCAGCAAATTTACCTGCATTTACGCAGCAAAATGTATCTTGTCAAAAAGCATTTTGTCTTGCCAAGAAGCAGCATTTACTGCGCACACAGCAAATTACCAAGAAAACTGCAAAGTCAAAGTCAAAGTATTTAATCAAAATTGTGTAGCACTATTACAGCTTTTTGACGTCAAATTCTGCTTAAAACTAAGTTTACCACTTGCTTCTTGACAACAGGTATGCCCTGCCATGTATGTATGTAAATGTGGGGCATCAAAGCCATATTGGCTGAGTAGTCTTGTAGAGGGTGACATGGGTGCTAATAATCTCACTACCATGGATTCCAAAGACCGTGGAAGAAGTAAAAGCAAGAAAACGGACCCCGGACCCCAAGGTCTCACGAGGACAGGGACTAACGAAATTATAAATTGAACCGCAGCAGTCCCAAAAATCGCAAGTTTAAATGGGATCAAATAAAATATTAACACATCCCCACAGACGAGCAAAGAAAATCATCAGATTATAAAATACTAGCTTTTGCCCGCGGCTCCGCCCGCGTGGATGTCGGTTCCCGGCAATTATTCGAATTTTTCTCGCCGTAAAAACCTTCCCTGGACTTTCACAAATAATTCAAGACCAAAATTAGCCAAATCGGTAAAGGCGTTCTGGAGTTATATCGTCAGGAAGGAAAACCCGACTTATTTTTATATAGTAGATTTCCTGGGACTCTGTACACCGCAATCTACAAAATTGATAAGGCAAGCAACACCATCTAGCGAACAACTTACAACTAAATAACCCTGGTGACAATGAGATAGATGTAAAACAAAGAAAAATAAAAAAGTCAAGAAAAGCACCAATCTACTTAATATCTTAGAACTAAAACTAAAACATGGTTATAAAAGAAACTGTTTTGTCTCAAGTTAATAATTAAGTTATCATCCAATCAATCAAGACAAGCCTTCATCTTTACTATAAATATGTCGTAATTATATTGTAATGTTAATTGCTATACTTAATAATAATCATAAATTACTAATTGCAAGATGACTCCTTTAATCAATGTTCGTTCAGAAGTCAAAATTACTAGTAGTTAGATTTTAACTTTGGACTAGCTAAATCAGCCATTCAATTAACTTCCTAGGCTCTTTACTAAACGTCACCGTTCAGTTTATGGCCTGAATGATGTTCAGCCATTTGAATAAAAGGCTAGGCGAATGGCTTGGGTCGATGACGTTTAATTACTTGCCTAGCCATTTAATAATACAGTTAGGAAAACGACTTATTTCTGCATGGTTATAAAAAAATTACGACGAAGGCTAACGCCACATTAGCCTTCTAACCTAACCTATCTAAGCCGGATTGTGCAGCTTTCTCAATAAACCTATCACGAATTTTCTGTGAACACACCCCTGCCTGCCCCCTCGGGGATTTACAGATGTGATTGTATGTAATGTGTATGTATGTAAGTAATTTTCTGTTTTATTTCGGGGTTCCCATCTTACGGATGCCTTAAGTATTAGCCAGCCAGTTTATTAAATGTTGTAATAAACGTTACGGCTCAATATCATTCAGGCCGTTTATTGAATGGGGCTATTTAACAGCCTAGGCATTTAATTGAACGGCTAATTGAGAAATTTAGCTGCGACATATTAATACAATGGTATTCGCACTCGGATAAGAAATGAAGCATAATGTGTTTTGCTGCTCTAGCATGTCCTTAGTGATGAAAAATAAATGTTGTATGAAAATTCCGGTGTCAGGAATGCCTATTATTAGTAGATAATTATATGTACCATCAGATGGAACATAAGAATGTTGATTTCTCACCTATAGCATAAGAAGTTAAGCATAATTAGGTGAGGATGCATGCCATCAGAATAATAAAGCTAACTAGCCACACAATTAGGCTTATTATTCCATATTTGCTAGTAGGTACTTTGTCTTATCATTATTTTTAAAGACATCATGAATAGATAGCGGACTCCGGACTCTAAGGGTCCGTATTCTTGAACGATACTTAGTATGAGTCTCAATTTATAACTAGACTAGCTTTTGCCCGCCGCTCGGCCCGCGTGGATGTCGGTTATCGCGACCAAACATAACCTATGTCGTTTTTCAAGGTCCAATCTACCCATGTACCAAATTTCATAAAAATCGGTTCATCGGTTTAGGCGTGAAAGCGTAAAATACAGACAGACAGAGTTACTTTCGCATTTATAATATTAGTATGGATCTGAGAACAGATTGTATTCTAGATCACAGCTCTAATGTCATTGTGAGAGTCGATTCACAACCGAGTAGTTCTGGCCTACGCGTATGCCTAGTGAGACTAGACGCTGATATGATAATGATGATGGCTTAGACAAGATGGTAAGACCTCAAAAAAATATTTCAGGGTCGGTAGCACGAGTGTAAAGCCCCTAGTGTAGCATAGGTCCATAGGTTACAGTACCCATTTTTTTTATAAGGAATATTAGAACCGAAGTTACTAATATTCCCTCTAACCCCTCCAACTAAGCTAAATTGCTTGTGCTAGAAGTGGGTTCACGTTGGTAGTTTAATGGCCAGGATCGAACCCGGGACCTCTCGATCGTAAGGAGTCCTTAACCACTAAGCTACCGACGCTTCCATCAGGTGGGCCTTTGCTTGTCTGCCATCTAAGTGGTATATAAAAAAAAATATTCCTTCCTGTTAACGGATTGTTATGATATTTGGTACACACCTTTAGATCGGACACTAATACAATATAAATCAATAAAACAGTTTGATTTGCTCTTAATACCTTAGTTTTAGAATCATTTTGAGATTTTGTAGTCAAGATATTTCTGACGCTCATTGTGAACAGCTCCTATAGATAACTCTCCTATTCTAGTTAAAATATCGCTGTAACACCTGACTGGTTAGCAATTACTTAGCATATCAATAACTTAGCGTCTAAACCATGTTCTAACTATAATTTGTAACATTAGATTATATGTGTCCCACGCAAATTGTACTTCATACGGTATATAAGATTTATGTCCTAGGTATCATAGATATAATAAGACATAAAGTTACTGTATTCTGTATAATAATTTTCTGATTATACAGGGTGTACTATACGGGATAGGACCTACCAAAAATTTTGAGGCCGAGGTCACCTGCTAAACAACGTACGACACTCTAGTGTGGGTGCAGGTGCTCTCTCTTAGGACTGGAAGTTCAGGTGACAGACGCCCTAATAAAAGGAAATACTCCAAACAAAATGGAGAAATAGTAAGGGGACTCACGGCTCTTAAATGAAAGTCTCTGATACAACTGACGGCAACAATATTTTTTTAAAATTTTGGTCATGTCAAATGTGTTCTGTCCTCCTTGTATAGGGCCAATAAAACTCCAACCCCTCGGGGTTCAGACGGCAGTAGCTCCTTTAAACGTCAAAAAAAATTATGGTGGAGTATAGAGAGTAACCTGTAATTGAACTTCCAGGTTTTGAATGCAAAAATAAGAGTCAGAATCGTAGCAAGTGGACAAATGTCTTTGCCTACCCCAATAGGAAGGTGTGAGTGTGAATGTGTCTTTATGTATATGTATTCTCCAGGTTACATATCAGAATCCCGAAGCTCATAATACCGAATTTCATAATACCGATGTACGAAAGAAAGAAATTCAAAATCGAGAATATTCGTTTGACTGAATATTGAAAATTCCGAAACATTGTAAATTCTAAACTATATCTATGCCATATTTTAATAAAATCTATTGTGGGGTAGGTAGTCCTTAAAATGCTCCAAGTTTTGTTGTGATACGCTACGCGATATTATAAAACAACTCTATCAAAATTAACAAACACAGTTACTTTTTTAATATAACCATAACATTCTATGAACTTTCATTTAATTTAAATCTGTTTAAATTATAAAATACGAAATTAATAGTCTATTTAAATCTAACATCCTCATTATTTCTCCTTTGACGTAGGTATACCTACATGGTGTTCTAATTTTTTTTATTCTTTAACTAGGTAAGTATGGGAATTTAAAATAAAAAGCTAAATGTCATTAGAGAAAGCTCATGAAACAATAATAGACGGCAAACTGTTACATCTGGCTACTCCAACACTAAAAAGGTTTAAATATGTTTGATATTTGAATTTTAAAATTAACCGCTTTTTAGCGATTTTTCCTTTGATATTGGGCGCAAAATTTGGTTTAACAGAAGCACAATGGAATAATCGGATAATCAAAGATAAAATCAATTATAGATAACTATTTCAAGACATCCGTACAGTATATCCATGCACATGATATGTGTAATCCAAAGATCTTAGATGATAAGCGTGTCTATGTAGACTGGAGAGAAATCCGATTACTCATTGTGAAGAACTGAGTACCTACCAATTTTTTGTGTTAATAAAATACAGTTTTGATCCGTTCAATTCATGATCGGGTTTTGATACTTGGGTATGACTATTGGAAAATTTGTCCTCTTGTTATTTAAACTAGGCACGATTTGCGCAATGATTCTTGCAAAAAATTTGAAGATGTATAATCGTGACTTGTAGTTTTCCGTATTATTATTTATTAATTATTCTTATGAAACAATACATCTACATATATTAGCCTTTCTTACTCGAGCGTATCATCGTCATCCACATAGCGCTTTCCTAGTTGAGTTTAAAGTTTATATATGTACTTTGAAGTACCTACAAGTCCTTTTTTGTTTTTGATTGCCTCTTGACGTCCGACTCACTCCTGACCTCCCAATCCCAAAAGAATAGCTGTCCCAGAGTCTTCTCCATTGCTTAGCAGGTTCACTGATTAGTAGATCAGGTTTATTTTTTTTTCATAGCTTTTAAGCGAGGTGTAAGTATATTCTACCTTCTAGCTAGAAGACACGCCGTTTGCCATTTTGAGACGGTTTTTAATAAAATAAGCTAATTTAATTTGATAAACCCGGGAATCGAAACATAAATAAGCGCTAATCAGGACCACGGGACCGACGCTTTAAAAAACTTTGTATTTGTGATTTCTTCTAAAAATATATCCCCCGTATCCGTAAATGTATTCTTCTGAATATACAACTAAAAATACACAACTTGCTATTCTAAAAATAACAAAGTAAAATTCAATACTTCCAAAATGAAGGATATTTTAAAATAATTAGCACGTACTTAACTACCTAGTCTCTATATTAGGTATAAATCTGAAAAAGCTATATGAACATTTCAGCTGTATTAGACAGTCTATGTGGCTCAGTAGCAAAAAATACATTACACAAGGGCAGTCACAGGTTCACGTCCTGTCCTGGATATTGACCTTTTGTGATTAAAAAGTAGGTACTCTTTTTAAACGTTTAAAAATAGGTATTGATGTAACCTTCGTACACATTGAAGTCTTTTAAATGTTGTGACTTTAAATTATTATGAATAAGTTATTTTCTTTTCAGTTTGTTCAACCGACACGGTAATCTTGCCACTTGCCAATGCATATTCAAATAGAGGTGAAAGGGTCTAACTCATTTGAATCACTAGAATGTGAAATTAAAATTAAACTGAGACTTGTTTACCTACTTGTAAGTTTAAATTGATGATTTTGGTTCGTTTTAAAACTTAGATTTCATAAAAATATGCGGCACATTTTATTTTCATAATCATTCACAAATATTTAGGTAGATAGTGCTGTATCAAAAGATTGCAAATACATTTTATTAAAACTTATAACTTAATTTTAACTCAGTTAATAATAATTTGATCGTATGATTTTAATAAATTGGGATGCATATTTACATTTATTAAGTACCTATGTAGTAAATATTTTAAACATACGCACCATGAATCAACCTGTATATATCAATAGTGGTTAAAACGTCAATATAAAAGTTTCAAATGTACGTTTATCACTTTCGAACATAAAAAGCACAATATTCTTGTAAAAGTCCATCCAATAAGAATCGAACTGGGCACAAACAAAGTAATCACATTTACAGAAAAATAACCAATAATTATGCACTTTGACACTAACACGGTTTTTTTAATGTCTGGGCAAAGGCACTCGATTTAAAAGTTCGTAAGTTGAAATTTGACGCGGCGGAACACTGCGCCAACGACTGTGCACGATCGACTGGAGACGCAAGCGCAGCTCTACGCGGGCCCGTGTTTAATGCAGAGGTGTTCAACATTTTTCTTTAATCTAATCTTATATTCATCATGAGCTAGTTTTCATTAGCTGTAGTTAAAATCCGCGCATATAAAATGTTCTTTTTTTAATCTTTTAAAAAGTTTAGCGGGATGACTCAGTGTAGGTACTGTTAAATGGTTCCATTCTTACCATTATATTTTGTCCCTTTATTGTTTGTTTTTTTTTTATTTGTCCCTATTTATTGTGTGAAACCGGTCATCCATACAAATATTATAGATGCGAAAGTAACTGTTTATCTGTCTGTCTGTCTGTCTGTATGTTACGCTTTCATGTCTAAACCACTGAACCGATTTTGATGAAATTTGGTATAGGGGTAGATTAAATCATGAGAAAGGACATAGGCTATGTTTGGTCGCGATAACTGACATCCGCGCGGGCGGAGCCGCGGGCAAAAGCTAGTATACTATATATATGATAAATACTGTACAAAAAGTACAAGTGTTCTCAATATGTGTAACAATGAATTCCACCAAGTGCCATCAATCAACAGTATAAATAGTACTGATGTGATTGGTCTCATATGTAGCAAGCACATTTACACATGGTCTTATAGAGTAGACCAGGTGGACTAACGACTTGAAAAAGGTAGTTGGAATAAGCTGGATGTGGTAAGTGGAAATTCATGGCGTACATTGGGAGAAGCCTATGTCCTAGGGTTAACTTATATAAAGTAAGCCACTGAAATGTAGGCTCAGAAATTGTTGACATTGCGTAGGGAATAAAACTAAATAATTTCCCACAACCTTACAATTAACTATTTATCTAAAATTATCACAATAATCTATCCTAAGTACGAAGTACGTTGGGAAAAGAAGCGCTCAAGTGGGACTTGAACCCACGACGTCCTAAGTATTTCAAAAAATACACAAGTGAATTTTTTTTATTAAAAAGTTAGGTTCTAATTGAGTACAATTAATCATCAACAGTTTTTAATTCTATAATTTATCATCAAATAAAAATAAAATTACAACTAATCAACAAGGGCTCTAAACATAAGATATCAATCGACTTTACAGTTTTGTATAAACTGTAATAAATAATCAAAACATAAATTAAATTATAAAATTAACAGTTTATTACCTCTGGCAAAACCTGTTAAGTCCGCGATTGAGAGCACCAAGAGCCTTACCATATAGTTGAAAATATATCTGTCTCCCTTTAGCATAGAATGAATGTGCTTGCTATAGAAAAGGATGTCAGTATTCGGTTGAAGCACTAAACACAGACCCAACTTTATTGTTACCGCTTCAATAAGTTACAAGTAAACTTCATATAAGCCATTAGACTTTCAACGTTATTTTTATACCAAGAAGGTATATTTTTCAAAGAATTTATCTCCAATTTCGCGATTACAAGAAAATTACTGGCAAAAATATGTAAATTTTAACAACTAAATATTTATAATTGTTTAAATTATGACAAAGGAATATTATTCAATAGTTATTAAAAAAGAAAAATCCAAAATTATGTATTGGTGGTGCTAAATGATAATTTCGGCGTGGGATGCGTGTGCGCAGCTGGACAGTGGACACGTTTCATTAGTTGCACGAATACATCTTTTCGTTTGGTCTCTGTCGTTACTGGCTTGTTCTACTGTATTAGAGAGGGACAACATAATGTTTACATCTTTAAGGACCGGAGAGACGGGGCTTTAATGGGATCTTCCCAGACGTAGTGATCGGTTAATTTTCGTAGGTAGGAGGAAATTGTGAGTTACAAACAGCTTTACATAGCGACCAGTTTTTTATGTTATTTATAAAGAGTTCATATGAATGAATTTAAATACTTATTTGGTAACGACTGTAAATTAATTCTTTAAGTAGATACAGTTTATTAAATTTGATGGAACTTTTTGGTGATTTTTTGATATTATTTTTTGTTTTATAATGCATTCGCGGTTTTAAAGCGATGATAATATGAGGCAAGTATCCGTAGCAAGAGATCCGTAGATGATATTATTTACCTACATTTTTGTTAGAATGTTTTAGTATAATTGGGTAATATATACAGATCTAAGTCTATTTTATTTCTGTACAGTCACACGCAGTTTATTTACTGTACTTAATTAAGTGCTTAATTATAAATTATTTATTTACTTTATTTGCTCTTCGTCTACATTATTATACATTTCAGAGTTGTTTTATATTTGCCTGAATATTTTTTTCAGGTAGAAAGTTAGGTATTTTTTCGTAGGTAACTAAGTAGGTTTTGCGGTATTCTGGGGTAAATTTGAAAGGATTTTGAATAGTCTCTTTTCAAAATATTTTCGAGGACAACTATATCTTAACATAAACAAATAAAAAATAAATAATATAGATCTATGTAGAGTCATGGACAGTCGTTCGTAGTCATGAACTCCACAGAGACATAAAAGCAAGAACATGGAGTCATGGACTCTACATAAACATAGAGACATGAACATGTAGTCATAGATCTACTAACATGTCGTCTGAACCCAAAATGCTCCAAATCATTACTAATATTTTCCATCGGCTGCAAGGACATACATATTTTATATACCTAACTAGCTTTTGCCCGTGGCTCCGCCCGCGTGGATGTCGGTTATCGCGACCAAACATAGCCTATGTCCTTTCTCATGGTCTAATCTACCCCTATACCAAATTTCATCAAAATCGGTTCAGTAGTTGAGGCGTGAAAGCGTAACATACAGACAGACAGACAGAGTTACTTTCGCATTTATAATATTAGTATGGATACTTACTTACCTACATGGGTGTAACCAGTAGGGGGCTTGGTTTCCCATCCATCATCCATATACTCACGTCTGTAAAATCCATGTAGGGGTAACCAGAGGTGTATTAGCACCCACGTTTCGCCAATTATGATTTTCTGACCCATGACTTAATAGGGGGCGAGCCTATTACCGTCTAGCGGGTCCTTTGTCTTGGGCTGTATGTTTACTGTCGGATGGAGAACAGCCCTATCCCTTAGTCGCCTTTTACGACACGTACAGGAAGAACTGGGGTGGTCCTATTCTACTCCACCGAGAACCAACACGGTAAAGAGCTGGGGTTTCCCATTTCGTAAGAAAAAACAAACAGCAGTGGGCTGGCCACATCTGTCGAAGGACTGGTGGCCGTTGGAGCAAAGAGTTCTAGAGTGGAAACAGCTAGCAGGTAAACGGATGGTAGGACGCCCTCCCAGCCACATAGAGTTCTTCTTCGACCTAGCGTTAATCCATACTAATATTATAAATGCGAAAGTAACTCTGTCTGTCTGTCTGTCTGTCTGTCTGTATGTTACGCTTTCACGCCTAAACCACTGAACCGATTTTGATGAAATTTGGTATAGGGGTAGATTAGACCTTGATAAAAGACATAGTCTATGTTTAGTCGCGATAACCGACATCCACGCGGGCGGAGCCGCGGGCAAAAGCTAGTATATAATAAAACTAGCTTTCGCCCGCGGCTCCGCCCACTTGGATGTCGGTTATCGCGACCAAACATAGCCTATGTCCTTTCTTATGGTCTGATCTACCCCTATACTAAATTTCATCAAAATCCGCTCAGTGAAAGCGTGAAAGCGTACAGACAGACAGACTGACAGACAGAGTAACTTTCGCATTTATAATATTAGTATGGGAGTATGGATAAAGCTTTCAACTTGGAGCCTGGATTTGACTGAACTTCAATATTTCCAGATGGACTGACAACCTGAAAAAGTTGGCTGGGATAGACTGGATGTAAGAGGCGGAGGATTGGCTGCAATGGCGCACATTGGGAGAGGCCTATGTCCAGTCGTAGAATGCGATAATATTTGGGTAATTCCTGTGTACCCTATTAGGTATAAATATGGGTGTTTCCGCAGGAAAACTTGTACACCTATCGTGTGTTTGCCACAATCGCTTCCATCCTTATCAATGATTGTGTTAAAACATTCACGCTTACCGCTAGTAGCTGTATCTACCTACGGATTACTAATCTAACAATCTGACTTTAAATACTAGCCTGGGATACCTTGTACTCCCTGCCAGCTCACATGTTTCCTTTCTCCTATAGTCCCGGGTCCTTTAAGCGGGGTTTGAAAAGATGAGGCCGTCAAGCTGAGTTGCACGTGTTTACGATGGTGACCCTCTTTCCGAGACTTTGCCTTTAGCTTACCATCGGGCGAGGTGAAGTCAAATTGACGTGTCCTTTATAAAAAAAAGAAACTAGATATGTTTGGTACATAGGTATGCTTAACAGGAGGGGTTACAGGGAATATTAGTAATTTTGTGTTATTATCAAATAAAAAAGGTTGACAGCGTCCGTGGCGTAATGGTAGTGAACGTGGCCGCTATGCAGGAGGCGCGGGTTCGATCCTCGCTCAGTGCAAATATTTGTATGCATGGGTATGCATTTGTATTGGTCTAGTCACGTTGCATTATACTGCACTGAGAGTAGAGTGCGCCTTGGCGGTAGAGTCGAACGTTCTACCGCTAAGCCACAATCGCTACGCGTTCAATTCCTACTCAGTGCAAGGGAATATTTTTATACAATGGCTTGTGTCAACATGCACATACCATCAGGCGAGATGAATTTATATAAACGTGTTCTATAAAAAATGTTAAATCAGGTATTAACATTTTATTAACAAAAATATTTATTATTCCCTAGAGTAATATGTTTAACCACATTCTAGAACCGATACTGCAAACTATTCTATATTTAGACGTAAACTGCGCTGTGTATTGCTCGAGCTTCGACCTAGAATGTTCTCAAAATGTGTTCCATACGCGCAGTACACATTTCTTGGACGGCCCAGACTGACCTCCGTCCCCCATGAGCGCGGGCCTGGGGGTGACGGGTGGAGCCACCTGTCACCCCAGCAGAAGCAGGCCACGGCGGCGGCGCGCTGAATAGCGCGCCTCCCCATTCCGGGGGCGAGTTGGGGACACCGTTGTCCCCCCTCCTGAGGAGGGCCAGACCGTAAGGGATGGCCCTGGGTCAGCCGGGATGCGAGGGATATGTCTATGACAACCTCACCTCCGGCCTAGCACCAAGACCCACAGTCGGCGTGCGGTTTTAGTCGGTTCGCGTCCGACATAACCTCCTCTTCCGGCTCCGGCAGGGGGGTATCCGAGGGGATTTCCGCACGAAAAAAAAAAAAAGTACACATTTCTTGGAATTATTTTGTAGATAACACGGGGTGCTACTGCAGTGGACGAGGTCAAATTCACCAAGTAATAATTATTGCAAAATAATCCGTGCCCTCCAGGACGTTTTATATCTTATGATTTAGGTCAAAAATATATAAACAAATAAAAAAAAAAATATTCCAAAACATTCTGCACAACGCTATCTAGACCAAGCTTTTATAGCTTGTGTGTTATATGGTTACAACATAGGTATGATTACAGCGTGGCGGTAGTGAACGCGGCCGCTACGCAGGAAGCGCGGGTTCGATCCCCACTCAGTGCAAATATTTGTATATACATGAACAAGCTTTTGCCCGCGGCTCCGCCCGCGTGGATGTCGGTTATTGTGACCAAACATAGCCTATGTCCTTTCTCATTGTCTAATCTACCCCTATACCAAATTTCATCAAAATCGGTTCAGTGGTTGAGGCGTGAAAGCGTAACATACAGACAGACAGACAGACAGACAGACAGACAGACAGAGTTACTTTCGCATTTATAATATTAGTATGGATATGAGTATTTGCATTGGTTTGGTCGTACCCCTGTCGGTCCCGGTTGTCACGACGAATATGTATGACAGTCGATATATGGGAATTGGGTGAAATGGCCCCACATAGAAGGGCTGATCACCCGTCCAGTCAAACGGCGTCCCCACTGGCAGTAGTGTAGTAGTATAGGTAAGTATGTCATAGAACATTTCAATGGATTACTCCCCTCTCTATGCTAACATTATCTATGGTAATAGCACCCCAAATCACAGAGAAGATAGAGTTATCGTTGACACAATGCATAAACGTGGTAAACATCAGACTCATACGGTACGTACCTATGAGTGACGACGAGTGTGAAACTTGTCGAGTTGTGAGGTGCACGCCCCAGATAACATCTTGATTGTGTCAACTGTCTTGTACGGTACACGTGAGAGACATACTGGCGGGAAACGAACTTGATTATAATAAAAACACTTACCATCACACGTGTTTCCTTCTTCCTACAGTCACAAGTCCTTTAGACAGAATGTGAAAAAGCTGAGCCACCGTTGTGACATTCTTTTCAGTTTACCATCAGGTGAAATGAAGTTATATTGACGTGTATTATATAAAAATGAATACTGTCGGTGTTCTTGCAAATGCAAATGAGTTTGGCAGTTATTTGTGGAAAATAAGTACGTATACGTTAAGCCTATCCTACATATAGGTACTTGTAATCACACCACGCAAAGCAGGCAAAGTTGTAAATAAAATAACCCTACTGTTCTACATGATATTTTCTAAAGTTTACGCGCATGTCACTCATTAAATAAAACCACTTTCTGTTTAAAAGTAAATAATAACAAATATATCGTGATAGAATCTGTTAAAAAGTTTTATTACAATAATACTTATAACCCCTTTTACTAACAATTGGAGAAAAAACTCAATTTCCCTTTGTGTGGCCGAGACTAACACGGGAACATATGATTGACAGATTAGAAGCCACTTAGTTTACAACAAATAAGACCTTGTGACTCGAAATAAATTGTTCAATATTAAGTATTATGAGAGATAGATAGATATTTTTTATTGTATTTTCTTTTTTCTTTCAATAGATTTACAGTAGAGACATGTAAGTAGTTAAATACGATTCACTTAGAAGCGATTCCACTAATAGACTGTCTACTTTGTGTACAAACTAGTCTAGTTCCAGTATGTCGTTCGGGTGTACGATAAAATGCGCGCGCACGTTTCAGAGATCATGAAAGTGGAAAATCACCCTTAATAGTCGCGCTTGAAACGTCAACATACGGACATAATGTCGCACAGTATGCGCAAGAGCAAATAAAACAAATATGTACTTTCATATTGTACGTGAAATTACACAAAACGGGCACTAGTATCTATAATGTGGCGTCTTCAGGTATAGCAGAAAATTTAATAAAAAAACCCATTTAATTCCCACACGTAGCAGGTCCAGTTGGTTCAAATTTCATTACTTTTAATAATTTTCTTGTTTATTTTAAAGGTAACAACCTTCACAAATAAATTTTAAACATCCGTAAAAATTAAAAAAGATCATTTTTGGAAAACATGGCACACAAACACTATATTTATTTCTGACCAGAATCTAATCCCTATTTATATGAAGTTAATGGATTCTTCCATTGTAAATGAATCCATGTAATTGTTGACAGGGTATAGAATTCATTCTGGTTACTGCTACCGTGCAGCAAGAAACCTCTATCGAAATCAAATCAAGTCAATTGAAAACATTATAATTTTAAAGAAATACAATCGAATAAAGTGCTTGAGCTGAAATAATAATAATAAATATTACACAACATTCTACACAACGCTATCTAGATCCATGGTAAGCTTAAATAACTTGTGTTATGGAATCTAGAATGCGGATAAACATACTTAGATACTTCTTTTTTGTAAATACATACATATTATACATAGAAACAATGCAAATAGCCATATTCATACATACTAATATTTGCACTGAGCGGGGATCGAACCCGCGCCTCTTGCGTGGCAATCGCGTGCACTACCGCCACGTCACAGAGGCTGTGTAATGTATGTATGTATGTAAGTATATATGTATAGGTACATTGTACACAAAATACTGAACATGACTTTTCTAAACGCCATCATTTTCATCACATACAAAATGACCAGTCTTTTCTTCATCCATTCGTTTAGATGCTCTGCCTCTCTAAGCAAGTGGCATACTTTTGTGGAATAGTCTAGTTCATCAATATATTGGATGGACATACGTCGAGAACCGTCATAAACGTCAAAATACGTGTCAATCCCATATAGGTAAACATCGTTCTATTAAGGTGGACTAACACCAAATGATCGAATTCTCGTCCTATCTGCTCTACTTCCTCCACAGGACAACACGTGCAGGGCTTAAATATCACCCGATATCCATCTAGAACCAAGCGTTTCAGTGACTCATTCCTATGCCGCACCATTAAGACCTGGAACTCTCTGCCAGCTCACGTGTTTTCTTCTTCCTACAATCCCGGGTCTTTTAAGCGGGGCGTGAAAAGGCATCTGATGAGGCCGTCAAGCTGAGTGTCACCATTGTTAACATGGTACATGTTTACGATGGTGATCCTCTTTACGAGACTTTGCTTTTAGCTTACCATCAGGCGAGTTGAAGTCAAATTGACGTGTCCATTTATAAAAAAAAACTTTATATTCTTTTAGTGTATCCAGTCAAAAAACATTGTGTTTGTTTTTTAATATTTTAACCTTATTGTCAAATAGACAATAAGGTTAAAATATTAAAAAATAATTATTTTAAACTGCTCTTTTTTTAGCTCTAGGTCTATATTCGTTTGGTCTAAATCCACGGCGAACGAATTGCCACTTGTCTAGAAGGGTCTTGTCTTGTCTTTCATATTCTTAGAAGTTATGACTGCCAGTTATGGGCATAGGTAATGTGTATCACACCGATATTTAATATTTATATCTAACCCTTAAACGTACGATTGGTGCTGGAAAACTGCCAAAATTCATCCATTGGCAAATACAGCGCGGGTGAATTACAGTTGAATAGGTGCCAAGAATTTGTCATAAGCCATGATTGGGCTCTGTTAACGATTTGCCTTATTCAAGAATGTGGGTAGGTGTATGAGTCCCCACCAAGACTTTTGGAGGCAAGCCAACCTCACCTGTAAGCTGTCACAGTGGTAAGGAGTCCTGGCGGCTTGATCTGTAAAGGGAAGCTGTGATAGGGATGTCTTACGTTTATACAAACCGACGCAAGGGTGTTATAAGTTTGACGTGTCTGTGTGTGTGTGTGTGTGTGTGTGTGTGTGTGTGTGTGTGTGTGTGTGTGTGTGTGTGTGTGTGTGTGTGTGTGTGTGTGTGTGTGTGTGTCATCGTAGCAGTTGCGGGTGTCCATGGGCGGCGGTGATCGCTTACCATCAGGCGATCCGTCTGCTCGTTTGCCTCCCTAATCCATAAAAAAAGCTATGTTTGAAAAAAATCGGTCCAAGATGGCCGCTGCCACAACATATCGGAATACATATTTCTAACTCCCTCAATATGTGTATCAAATGAAAGAGCTTGACTAGTAGATCAATTTAAAAAGTATAAAATAAAAATTAAATAAAAAAAAACTCCCGTCAAAAAACACTGAGCTGGTGCATTGGCTGACTAACGTACGACACTCTAGCACAGATTTTCCTGTCGGGGTCAGATAACTGTTGCTCCCATAAAAGACGCCTAGACTGACCGTAGAAGGGTTAAGTAAATTCCGGGCTCTGAGATGAATGCGGCGAATGCAGCAGGGAGCAGTACTAATCATGTTGATTTATTTTTTCATGCAGAAATCCCCTCGGTTAGTGGGAGGCCACGTCAGAGCTGGAAGGGAAGGTTATGTCGCACTCGAACCGACTAAAACCGCACGCCGCCTGAGAGCCGTAGTGCTAGGCCGGAGGTGAGGTTGTCTTCGACATATCCCTCGCACCCCGGCTGACCCAGGGCAATCATGTTGATTCTAGTAATATGTCAATTAGAATCAAGATTCCACAGCTAGTCAAGTCAAGGTTAAAGTCACATCATTTGTGAGTATATCATAGGCTATATCATCACGCCACTATCCAAGGGGTCGGATTAGTAATCATGAATGTCAATAAGTCCAGTAAATTTCCATATACCTATTAACAGGACCAGAAATCAACGCGGGCGGAGCCGCGGACAACAACTACTAATCTTCTTCTTCTACAACTAGTAATTAAACAAATTTCACTTAAAGAAAAGAAACCGCATGTTTAATTACAATAAATGAAGGTCACCGGGTTTGACAGAAAATCCCTACAAATATCCCCTGCCGGAGTCTATAGGGGTAGTTATGTCAGACTCGAATCGACTAAAACGCATAGCACCTGTTGGTCGTAGGACTCTTAGGTTGCCGGAGACATATTTCTCGCACCCCCAATTGACCCAAGGCTATCTCTTTCTCTTTTTGGGGTCGGTGCCAGCCGGGGTATGAGGGATATGTCGATGACCACCTCACCTCCGGCCTGCACCTCGACCCACATCGGCGTGCGGTTTTAGTCGGTTCGAGTCCGACATAACCTCCCCTTCTGGTTCCGACGGGGAAGGTATCCGAGGGGATTTCCGCACGAAAAAAAAAGTAACACGGTGTTCTATCTAGCCCCCAGGTATAGGGAGGCGCGTATTGCACTGCCACCTCGTCTTACTATGATATTCAGACATACGCACAGACTTTGCCAAGCGGTAGGGGTTATCCATAGACAGTATCGCATGTATAGCTAACAACCTGGGTTCGTAGACCCTCACAATAATGATGATTTGTCGCAATTAAAGCGAAAGGAAGGACGCCCTATCTTGGCATCGAGAAAGTAAGAGTGTGACAATTTCACGGCTCGGGCGCGCACGCGTGCAAGCACTGAACTTCACGTCTAATGCGCAAGATTCGGTACTGGCAGCATAACAGAGCTTTCCGTATTATATATTTGCAGATATAAAATAGAAAGTCCACCTTAGTTTCTAGACAAAGTGATACTTAATAGTAACTACGCTGGTGGAAACAGTGAGATATTATATTTATGAGAGTGATACTATCATTAGTGTGACTATTAAAATTCCCCTTCGGGCAGAGTGTAGGGTCCTTTTTATATCCAGCCGGGGTGCGAGGGATATGTCGATGACAACCTCACCTCCGGCCTAGCACCACGACCCACAGTCGGCGTGCGGTTTTAGTCGGTTCGAGCCCGACATAACCTCCCCTTCCGGCTCAGGCAGGGGGGGTATCCGAGGGGATTTCCGCACGAAAAAAAAAGGTTCTTTTATACTTTGATATACATATATGCTTAGATAGGTATGTAGAAGTCGAACTCACTTAAACCACACGGTCTTTTGTTATACTGCCTGAGTAGTTGAAGAAGTAGGTATATCTACGACAAATCTTGGTTGCCAGCGTTGTCGTGTTGTTATAGGATTGAATCCTCTCTCCTTTAGACAACTTGGGCTTGCTTTCTTTGGCTAATTAACAATCAACCAAAATTCTGCGCTCATTGTTTGCGAGAAGAGGTGTAGGGGGTGAGAAAGCTTTGACCAACGAGAGAAGAAAAATAATCTCACTCAACCCTGATACATCCATGTGATAATACCGTTTGCATTTGTAGCTTGCAATTTCGTGATTGTCGTCTGCTCATGTACCCATAACTTGGTTCATTTGGACTTTGGTCGTACGACTGGCTACTGAAGAGGGTATCCATAGGGATTCTCGCACGAACATTTAGCTGGAAGTTGTTTTTTTTTTACTTTACCTTTTTTGCTGTCTGTACCCGACGCGAGTCGATGCCTGCTGATCTCGCCGAAATTGTCCCCGCACAATTTCCCGCCACTTTCCATATTGTCTATGATTGTATAACGCGTATGTTCGGTAATTCGATTACCTAACAGTATTTTATGGCTACACAACATAAATTATGCTCGTTATAGTAAATTTCTCAATTTCATTACTTTTGACTATGATGTGGTTAGAATACAGTCAAAAATTTGTAAAATTTTGTAAAATACGCTTAAAATAATATTATGTTTACCCTAAACTTTCGGAGTGCAGCCAACCTCACTTACCTGCAAACCTACACCTGTTAATTGAAGGCTTTGGTGCAGGTGGTCTTCTAGGGGTTTCGATGTCAGGCGACAGTTGCTTTAATAAATGCTGCCTTTGATAAAGCCTCAGTTACATCAAAGGCTTTAGCAAAAGCCTTTGATGTAACTGAGCACATCGCTAAGAATGATGATCAAATGTAGTGTACTGTGATACTCGTGGCATTTTTTGGATCTTGAACTTTCGGGATTCTGAACTTCGGGATTTTGAACTTCAGTATATCGTATTTCGGTATTTTGTAAATTCGGTATTTTGAACTTCGGAATTTTGTCATTTGGGATTTTGAATTTCGGTATTATGATATATAACCCATCTATGTCATATAAAGCTAAGCTACATTGCCCGAATAAGTAGAGTTAATATCGGAAGACGGATCCAGTGTTCGAGGTAAAGGACAGGACACTGCGATGTTAAGATGATTACTTATAAGTATGATAGCTACAAAATCTTTGTTCAAGACGGGACTCAAACCCGCGGCCAGTCTCTTACAGGGGAATATTGTAACCAACCGTGCACGGTGCACACGTCCTAGATACTCGAAAATCCAATCTAAATCTATAGAAACAGATCATAAATTACCATATTTCATCAGATATTGATGTTGTAACATAAGCCTTGAAATTTCGAAACGGTATTTTTGGGTCCCGTACCTCAAAAGAAAATACAGAACCCTTTTAGGATCACTTCGTGTAGACGGATCGAGTTGAAATTTATACCACTTTGCTTCTTCTTCTCTTGGTCTGCAACTTCTTACAACTGTGAAAAAAACCGAAATTCTAGGTCAATGCAATATAAACCCGGCGAATAGTAATGTATGTATAATTTTTTTATTAAATATGTAAGTAAGATAGACAATAATGTAATATAATAATGTATAATGTAATAATGTATAATCAATTTAAAATAAGTTATTCTACACAAGCCTTATCTGGGTTTACGGGATAACACTGAATTTGTATAAAGAATATTAATAAATAAATAAATTAAAAAAACTTCAGTTTTGTACGGAACCCTCAGTGGGCGAGTCCGACTCGCACTTGACTGTTTTTTTTTTCATTTCGATTTCATTTACAACGCGAATCTAATTCTTATTCCGACCCAATCTTACGAAACGCTGCCGACTTGGCGGAGTGGAGCCACCGTCGCCGGAGCCCCGGAGCGTGGGGTCGCCACGGAAGGCAATATCCTGTTTCCTGTTAACCCCTTTTTATTTTAATGCACAATTATAAAGTTATTCGCTTGATTTCGTCTGCCACGGCTGTTCGATGTGAATACAAATTGTCTTTTAACACACGGTGCAAGGGTGGTCTGATGTCTGCCCATATTTATTTTTATAAAGTTGTACATTTATCTCGTAGTTACGACAGCTTCTGTGGTGTTGTCGTTCGAATGCAACGGTTTGATTCTTGCTCAATGCAAATATTTGTATGCATGAATAATTGGGTATTATCCTATAGTTAAAATAAATTATCTAACCGAGCTTATTAAATTAAGAATGGTAAAAGAGCGGTGAAAATTGCGTATCTTCTTTTTTATAGATTTTATTTATTTTTAATCATCCACATAACTTATATTAGTAACTGATTTGATTATTAAATTTTATGACGTCACTAAATCTTTTTCCTACAAGTTACCGTACATAAAACTCATCGTTTTGACGTTTAGTAAAAAGTAACCAATTTGACTAGTCAATAGAATACCCAATTATCTATTTGCCAATGGAAATAGTCAATTACCATAGTCTAGATATTTTAGTTTTCCTAGTTACGGAAGGTGGGGGATCGGCCGAAATGGAGCATATTAGGAGAGACGTATGTCCAGCAGTGGACTGCAGTGGGCTAATTGATTAATTGATGATAGTCTAAAGGCGTTGTCAGGTCTCGGTCCCTGTTGTTATACTAAAATCTATGGCAATCCAAGGGGAAATGTGTGAGCTGTCCCTATCGGCAGTAGTAAGCAGTAACTTTTTTTTTATCGTACGAAAAATCCCCACGGAGCCGGGAACTCGAATCGACCAAAACGCACGCCGTCTTGGGTCCTTGGTTGCCGGAGATGAGATTGCCGAAAGCATTTCTCTCGCACCCCGGCAGACCCAAGACTATCTCTTTCGAGATAGTTCCTTTTGGTTTATGGGGACCATAGTGTCCCCATCTAGCCCCTGTTACGGGGAGGCGCACTTTGCGCCGCCGCCGCGGCCTGCTTCTGCTAGGGTGACAGGTGGCTCCACCGGTCACCCCTAGGCCAGCGCTCATGGAGGCCGGAGGTCGTTCTGCGACCTCCGACGTCTGGTTCGCCTTCGCTTTTCGCGGGCTTCCCGGGCCCGGAGTCTAATCCGGTACCGACCGGCTGCCTCCTTCTCCAGAATTACTTGCTCGCAGAAGGAGGTGGCCGCACCCCAAGCGTTCGTGCATCGTACCATCGCTGTGAGCAATGTGGCGAGTGTGAGGACTCCCACCTCCAGAGCCACCACTAGGAGCCGCCTCGGCGTGTCCCACGCCAGGCACTCGGTCAGCGTGTGCAGCTCTGTGTCCTCGCTCGCATCACAGTGATGGCACTCGGACGTTGGCACCTTCCGGATCCGACACAGGTAACTCCCGAAACACCCGTGTCTGGATCACCTGCGTCAGCCGGTACGAGAGGCTGCCGTGTGGCCTCTCTAGCCACTCCTCCATGATGGGTCTTATCGCAGCTATTATGGCGTGCCCTGCGCTTGGTTAGCAGTAACTATTGCTCACACTACTCCTCCGAAGTTTCGAATTTTACTTTATTACTTACTTAGATCTACAAGTCTAAAATGGCCACTTCCTTGGAATCGTATTAGGATTTCATTAAGATAATATTTTGTAATGCGGTAATATTTAGGTACATGAAATATAGTAAATTAATTGTATGTGCTGACTGTAGGTACCTGTTACCTGTTACAAAAATGCAGGCTATGAATGTACATACCTACCTAACTATAGATAACTCATTGAAGTAGGTATGTCGTCTAACGTGGACTAAACGTGGAAAAAAAAATTTCGTTTGCGATTAGGTTTAATGCTGAGATGAAGAAAGTTTTGTAGTAGTACATAAACGTGGGTTATAGGTAGATCTGCCTATATAGAAATCATTGCTCATAGCAAGCTAAAGGTAAAATTATATAAGCCTGTAGCTAATCACAACGAATTTCTTATCCCCTTGAGACAATGAGGTACCAGACAGCGGTGTTTGGCAAGCATTTCAAATTCGCTGCGTCGCATGGTCGCGTCGAGTAGTGTGACCATGAGCTGTCATTTTTATAGGATCTCATATCTGATCGTTCGTTAGACTGAACGATTTGGTGCGAAGCAGAAGTAGGTACCTAACTGAGGATTTACCTCAAAACGGAGTTCGTAGGTACCTAACTGAGGATTTACCTCAAAACGGAGTTCGTTCTCCCTCGTATGGTTTGTTTTGTACTTACCTACGATTTTTTATTTATTTTATTATTACACACATACCTAGCAAAAACTTAATGATCATATCTACTGAAGTTACCGGAGCTTGTATACGATACAAAACAATTTGAAATATTAGATAACTATGCCCAAGCAATGTTAAAGTTATACAAAGTAATGAAAGCCCCTTTCCGAGCGGAAAGCCTCGACCATCAATCAATAAGTACCTACCTAATCAGTGAGTTAATTTGGATCTCAAAGAATTTTGGCCGGGCTCTAATTAAAACTATTTTCTGAAAACAGAATATCCTTAACTATATACGAAACAGAGTAACCCTACACCAGGCGACACACCTCTCAACAAAATGTAAGTTTCGCAAATCATTTCCGCTCCAATAGCCTTAATACCTACCGAGCACCTAAATGAACTGAAAGTTTATTGAAACGGTGACGTCACGAGATGTAGGCAGTCTCCGCACCCTGGTTGGAGCGGCAGCACCTAATTAGTTGAGGCAAGTTATTGATATCATCTCGTACCAAACGGTTTGGTGGTACGGAACGGTGGCTTCCTTCCTCACGATAAAGAGCTGGAATGCTCTGCCCGCGCACGTGTTTCCCTCTTCTTACACTCCCGGGTCCTTCGAACAGGCATCTATCAAGGCCGTCCAGTTAGGGACCATTACTTTACGTTCAATAGCATAAAGAATAGTGGTCCGTATTTTCTCGACGGCACCTCAGCTTTTCTACCTTAAAGAGGGGTGCAGTTGGCAGTCCATTGACGGACCAAATATAAAGAAGATACTTAATTTTTATTTGATTTATATTCGTCAGTCAATCTCATGTTGATTGTACCTACACAATCAGAATCAAAATGATCTTGACTACCTACTCAATATGAACACCGAAAACTCAATTTTAAGTATAGGTATGAGCTATCACAGTGGTCCAATAGCTGTAAGCATCCACAGTGGTCAAAACAATGTAGAAATCCGTTTTACATATCAGTGTAAGCTATCTGTTACTCGAGGGGTGATTTGTTTGGGAACCATGTAGAGACGACGGATTTGTGGTCGCACTGTTTCATATAAAAGCATTCAAAATTTTCCAATAAATAATATAAATAAATAAATATTCCACAACATTCCACACAACGCTATCCAGACTGTGTTAAGGAATCTAGAATGCGGATAAAAAAATAACATAGAAACACCCAGACCAATGCAAATAGCCATAATCATGCATACAAATATTATTATACACTGAGCGGGAATCGAACCCTTTTTATTCCTTCGAAATCTTTTTATTTTGAATACGTCGTTTAGCGAGGTAGGGTATAGCCTATATTCTTAATTTTCACGTTATTGGCCTATAACCTTCCTAGCTAAACGGTATATTCAAAACAAAAATATTTTTTGAAATCTGGATAGTTCATGAGATTTCTGGTGAAATGTAAGGACCTGCTGACTGGGCTAAATAGATACGTCACACGAATCTAGCCTGATTCGGTCCACGGCTGCGCGAAGACTTTAGGCTGGATGGCAGCGGCAGGCTGAATCACGATTTATCTGAAGACGCAAGATGTCAAACTATCAATCTGTTTGTACAATCTGTTCTCAGATAAATGGCGATTCAGGCTGAGTGACATTCTAGAATACGGGCCTTAGTCTATATTGGAACCTAATATAGTATATAATGGAAACTAATTGATATATGGAATTAATTCCTTCAGATGTTTTTGTTTTCAATACAGAATACAATAGGCTAAAAAATTTAGAATTTGTGAACATTCTCCGTTAGTTAATTAGGAATAAAATCTGCTGAACGGTATATTCAAAACAAAAATATTTTTTGAAATCTGGATAGTTCATGAGATTTCTGGTGAAATGTAAGGACCTGCTGACTGGGCTAAATAGATACGTCACACGAATCTAGCCTGATTCGGTCCACGGCTGCGCGAAGACTTTAGGCTGGATGGCAGCTGGCAGGCTGAATCACGATTTATCTGAAGACGCAAGATGTCAAACTATCAATCTGTTTGTACAATCTGTTCTCAGATAAATGGCGATTCAGGCTGAGTGACATTCTAGAATACGGGCCTTAGTCTATATTGGAACCTAATATAGTATATAATGGAAACTAATTGATATATGGAATTAATTCCTTCAGATGTTTTTGTTTTCAATACAGAATACAATAGGCTAAAAAATTTAGAATTTGTGAACATTCTCCGTTAGTTAATTAGGAATAAAATCTGAAGGTTCTGAGATAAATTCAAACACATAAATTCAATAAATACTTTAATTTAAAAACAATTCGGAGTTCAACTTAAATTAGACATTTTTGAATCTGTAAAACATTTTTACACTGTTTATTTCATTAAGTCATATATCTTTTATTATAACCAATAAGTATCAGGCTCCTAAATATTACATTATTATAAAATATTTAAAGATAAGGCTTACATAGACTTGCGAGTGTAATAAAATTGAAATAATCAACTCGAGTCTAAAGTTGATCAACTCGAGGTTCAAGTTGATCAATACGAGGTTCGAGTTAATCAAATGCTATATTCCATTTTTGAAAATTTAATAACTCATTTTTTACGCTCAAAGGACTTTGTAAGGCTCAGTGTTTATTGTCAGTACTTTTTATACACACAAGACTCAAGCAGTGAGTTTTGCCATACTGTAAATAGATAGTTACTGCAAAGATGCGTCATGTGTTTCAAAAATGAACAATAAATTACTATAGGCCTTAGAAATAAATTATACGTGATTGATTAGTAGCAAAATATAATTTGTTGTTATATATTAAAATGTAAGTACATAACGTAGTCAGATTCTCATAATAACCTTCTTGGGGTTAGCCAAAATTAAAAGTTCGTAGATGAATAATCTACAGTGTTTTTGTTGATCCTTAATGGAATATTATCAGATATTTTTTTGATCAACTGGCTTTACATAATATTTATTTTTAAGATGTTTTAAACTTGATATAAATTCGGTTTGAAAAGTTATTTTCAAAACTTTTAATACAAAAAATGTCTAACTATTGCAGTACTATAAACTATATAAGATAATACTTTTAAACTTTATATATTATTGTAAGTTTGGGGCTATGCACGTTATTTTTAAAAACGCATTTTTAGTTGCTTTGAGTAAAGTTACATCAAAACTTTACATAGAAACATTTTTTTTTTCACTATGAAACAACTTCTTGGGCCGTCTCAAGTTTTATTATCCAACTTAAACGTTTCTAATTGGATAATAGGAATGTTATACCTAAATAACTACTTTTGCAAAACTGCTATAGAGCATTTATATCATGGTCACTCACATTATTATTAAAGTTTCCGATATTTCGAGGCTCTTGCAAACACCTCCTCCATGCTCTCGTGTGTTAGAAGCTTCCTCCGTGATCATGGCGCTTGCAACAGCGCCGATATATCGGAAACTCGAAACAATACATGGACCCCGATACCTTTATTAATAACTGCTAAGTTCACCTTGACAAGAGTTGTTTCACGTACTTCTCCAAGTTTTTGTAGCAAGACCATTGAATACTTAGTAAAAAAGAGTGTAATGACTTTTTCGATTAATTTCGAATATCGCTCGCTCTTGAATATCGTTAAGCTACTGATCAACTAAACAGCATTACGTTAACATTAGTAAACGTGATACATATACATAATTTATGTAAAATGGCGCTAAATACTGTGAACTAATCGACAGTTTCGTTGTTAATGAGGTCAAAACTATTTAACAAATTATTTTGTAACTAAAATCAATAAATTATGAGATTTCAAATCCAAATAAAGCGGATTACACTCTCGCGGGAATTTATTAATCCCAAAACGTATACATAGAATCTATACCTACTACGGTTTTATTTGAACAACGTTTAGTAAATACTCCAGCTATTAAAACTATGGTTAACTGCATATTATCACTACCTAAAATATACGATTGAAATATAAAATATTAAATTTTTTACCAGTGCTTGTGGAATGCAGTAATAATTCAAAAGACGTTCATAGCCATAATACCGTTATTTATTTAATAGTAGGCAATATATCCAATAAGGTTGCTTTCGCGTATAAGAAAACAATATTTTAACACTTATCACATTTTTAAGCTACTGGTATGGTATATATTCAATTATTTAATTAACTTACAGCAAATTTTTAAATTCCGGTATAATATACCATTATAGTGTAGCATTGTTAAGGCTTCAGAATATCATAACATATTATTTTAGCTATAGCTATATGCGAATAACTGATTACAATCTTTTAAGCATTACGAACTTGGTACAAGTTCACAGCCTATTCAACATAAGGATTTTCTTCTTTTGTAAATAAAATGGCATTGTAATAAAAATAAAAGCAAACAGCATTATTAATATTAACTTCTCAATCTTCGTAAAGGTGCTATTAAATAAGGAGCAAAAATATCACTTTTTTTATATTATAATAACGTTTTTAAATAGTTCTCTCAATAGCAGAATTCACTTGTGAATCTGGTGTATTCCAACTACGCCAGGTATTTTGGAACATAAAATTAAGTACAGACGAATATTTTGATTATCAACGTAAGTTAGTATACAATATGACGCCTAATGTAGGCTAAATAGGGCAATAACAACTATTTAATGTATTAAGTGCACTATTTCGAATTTGAAACTCTGACATTATCTACTTAAGTCTTTCTGCCATTTAACATGAAAATGATCAATTTTATAACTGATATTGATATCCGTTAATCGGGATTCAAATCGAAAAAGAAAAACGTTACAAACGTAAGAATAAAAACTTACAGTAAGTTTGACAATAAAGACATGCAAGTATATTAATATTCATAGTATAGTAGACTATATCACATTTAGGCTACAAATGATCATTAGTATCTTAAGACTATTTTAGAATGTTTCTAGTACATGTTAGTGTTATGGAGAAAATAGATTATATAATACATACATATTTTTGCCCTTGATAAACTATTGTAATATAATGTATTGATTGATTATAAATGGCCCTTACAGTACTGGTGCAAAGGAGAACTAATTTACATGTATGCCACGATCTAATAATCATAATGATCTAATTTAGTCAGATATTGTCAAAATTGTCAAATCATTTAGATGTTGCTGGATCGATAGACGTGCACTTCAGAAAGCCTTTATATACTTGTGTGGATTAGTTCCCGTTTGCATAAAGTAGGTCCTAGATATTACAGAATTGTTAACTCAGGACGTACTCATGCTTTTGTTTAACGGATATTACTTCGGAAATTTAAATGAACACACATTAGTCGTTTAGCCCCTGGGTTTTCGGTTAAACTCAAAGTCAAAACACTAAATAGTGTACATTAATACTTAGTCGCAGATGGTCTTTGATCAACAGGTAACTAAAAAGCATTCAGTATTTAGTGTTTTTGAAGGCGAGTCTCGTGTTGATCAAGTGGACTATCTCATGTTGATCAAGTCCAGGTGCTCATGTAACTAAAAAGCATTAAGTATTGAGTGCCTGTGGAGGTGAGTCTCGTGTTGATCAAGTAGTGTCGCATGTTCATCAAGTTCAGATGAGTGTCTCATGTAACTAAAAAGCATTAAGTATTCAGTGCCTGTGGGTGGAGGTGAGTCTCGTGTTGATCAAGTAGTGTCTCATGTTGATCAAGTCGAGATGAGTGTCTCATGTAACTAAAAAGCATTCAGCATTTAGTGACTTTGGGGGTAATTCTCGGGATTGATCAAGTAGAGTGTCGTCTCACGTTGATCAAGTCGAGATGAATGTCTCATGTAAATAAAAGCATTCAGTATTTAGTGTCTTTGGGGTAAATCTCGGGATTCATCAATTCGAGTCTGATGTTGATCTAACACAAGTAAATTATGTTGATTAAGGTACAGTCATTGTCAAAAGTAAATGATTATTTGGCATTAAAAAAAGAATAAGTTATACAACATTTACGCTAAGAAATATAATTTAATTTGCTGAAGAACTTGCATTTAAAATCTGAAAATATTCATCTACTTTTGATGCTGACTACAAATGAGTGAACTGAAGTTCAAAATGTATTCTTGACCTGTCTTACCAAAAATGCAGTAATGGCCACTTACAATTATTTCTCTAAATCATTTTCTTATGAGTTTTTCCTTGTTTTGTATATACCAGTATATACCCAATACCCCCCTCCCCCCTATATCTTATAAGATTATTTAAAACATTGTATTTAGTTACATTCAAACCGAAACTTTAAGTAAACTGCAATAAGTACACTTTTATGAAGAGGATAACTTAGTTATATCACATTGGGTTGTTTAACGTCTCCATTTCTGGAACACTTTGTCCTAAATCTTATCGTTCTTGCTTGCAATAGTTGCCTTGCAAACGTATCCTTTGAGGGCGAGGACTCCCCTACACTTTATGTGGACTTGGTAGCGGGCGCACCAGTCGAGATTGTTACAACCAATTCCTGCCTCCGATAGTGTTTTTACGGCCGCTCGTGATAGTAGATCTGGAATTCAAATGAATACATAATAAATAATACATCTTTGAAAATTTAAAAAGCCAGCGACACGGTATGTATGAGATGTTGTAGCCCTGGGTCGGCCGAGGTGCGAAGGAAAGGCCCGACAACCTCACATTAGGCTTTACACTACGACCTACAAACGGTGTGCGTTTTACTCTGTTCGAATCGGCTACTTTACTCGTGGGGATATAGATATGCACGTAAAAAAAAGTATAGAGAGATATAGTTAAGGTTTCTAGTGAGCAGAGATAAACCCAAGAAATTACAAATGAGGTGATTGAGGAGACGTGTGACAGGTTGAAACAATCCGAACCTGAACAAATGTGACAAGGGCATTAAAATAATCATGATCAGTTTGAAAAATACAATATACAATTAGATGGCATTGGGAGTGTTCAAGGACTTGTGTAGGCGTTGTGTACAATGTTGTGGAATTGTGTGGAAAAAGGACTGATTCAGGTGCAGCTCAGTAGCTCAGTTGGAAGAGAATACCCCCTGTGAGGCTCGTGGGTTCAAGCTCCGTCTGAGTTCATTACTCCTGATGTACTCGAAATGAAAAATATAGGTTTTCAGTTTCATCTGATGCTTTAATGCCGAATCCTGTGGTCCACTAACTCCTTCTTTACGTTTGATTCATACGCCAACACGAGCGGTTCAACGCAGAACTAGGCCAGATTGAGTCGTCGGTCTAACCCAGGGATCGGCAAACTACGGCCCGCGGGCCAACTCCGGCCCGCGTAAGTATCTAATCCTGTCCGCCTCCTTCGACATGTTTGGTATATGGTCCATGGTGTGGGTGGTGAGGCCTGTGGGTTATTCGTGATATTCTGGCTCCTTCCTTCCTCTGAATTTACTTCAATTTTCTGGCCCCCCACAAAGAAAGATTGCCCACCACGGGTCTAACCTAAAATGTGAACTATCTGTAAAGGTCGGTCCACACAGCAGCGACAATAAATCGCTGCTATTGTTCACATACATTGATTTTGACATTGCTGTGTGGACCGAGTTTAACAGTATAAATCGGGCCATAAATCGCGAGATATAAAAGGCCCTGCCCGCGCGCGGATTGTTTTGTTATAATCCATGCTTGGTGAATTTGAGCTCGTCCGCCGCAGTATAATCCCGTGCTATCTTCATAATACATTCTAGAAACGTATTCCGCGCGTATAGAGCACATTAATTCGTGTGTGATGTTCCTCCAACACAAAGGGAGGATCCTCCGACCAGGCAAGATGATCACGCCTGGCGGGCCGCAGCCTAATGATTGTCACTGGGATGATGTACATATATTATACCAGCGCGAGAACTTCACTTTCGAGACGCAGGATTCGTAGTCACGTAGTAGTTTAGTCAAAGATTGAAGATGTTGATGTCAAAACCAAAACTCTTAAGTGGAGATGGGCAGGCCACATGATGAGAGAGATCAAAAGTAAATGGACAAAAGACATAACGGAGTGGACACCCAGATTCCAAACAAAGAGAAAAAGAGGAAAGCAAAGAATACGATGGTCCGACGACATAAGAAAGATCGCCGGGCCACTATGGCCTAGATTAACGGCATCAAGAGCAGACTGGAAAGAGCTGAAGGAGGCCTTTGTGTCGCAATGATACGCTGACTCGTCATAACTGTCACTTAGCTTTTAACAATATTTTATAAAAATGTATATTGAAGTTAGCAATAAAGGTTTAATAATTAATAAAAAAAGTAGTTCGGCTTGTTCTCGCTAGATGGCGCTGGGTACATGGGGTATCGCCACAGGTCCAAGATATGTCTCAAGCAATAGCAGGTGTACACTTACCGGGCGGGTCGGCGTGTGTAAGCAGCTGTACGTCATTAGCGCGGCAGAAGGCGTGAAGCGCAGGCGGCACGACGCAGCACGACGCTAGATTGATCTGCGCGATGGCGGGCCGCACGCGTGCCCAGCCATGTAATCGCCGCAGACAACCACCACCCACATCCGCCACGCCTAACTGCTGGACTCGGCCTGGAAGACATTACAAGTTTCTTTTAAATATAAAAAAAAGCTTTAGAATTGGTTATCAATAAACTCTTGAAACTACGATGGGCGATGCTACTCAATCCATACTAATATTATAAATGCGAAAGTGTGTGTCTGTTACACTTTCGCGCCTAAACCACTGAACTAATTTTCATGAAATTTGGTACAGGGGTAAATTAGACCATGAAAAAGGACATAGGCTATGTTTGATCGCGGTAACCAACATACACGCGGGCGGAGCCGCCAGCAACAGCTAGAAATTTGTTAAAGAAAAAATTGAATTTTATATACCTAATCTATAAAACTAAACAGCAATAAACTACATTTTGTTGAGGAAGATAACATTGTTCTCCTCACACTTTAGGCCTTTATTGTTTTATTAGTAATTGTATATTAAATCTATGTATTTATCATAAATAAATTTGAAATTTACTTCGTTATTTAAGATCTAAATTAAATATGAGGTAGGCTCATCCTTCATTCTCGCCACTATGTTCAACTTTCAAGTATAGAAACGTCGCATTCTACTTAAATAAATATTACTAGACTTAATTCTACGTCCAACCCAAACACTTCGAAATATACTAAGAAAACTTTTCCATTTATGGCACGTTATATATAAGTACAAGAGATTAAAATAAAATAAATAAGTAAATCTTCTTCTTACCTTCTTTAACATAATCTTCTAACACAGCCCAAAGTATTTTGATGCCAGGTAAAATAGCTTCACATTTGCGTGCGTCAGCGTCACTGTCTGATTCTCCATCGGTATTTGTTACCACTAAAATCACAATACATTTTACCATTAAAACCTATTAATTCAGCCGAGTAATAACACCGCATCCTGCTATGGGAAAGTATATGACTGTGGATATTTGCTATACTTTCGCGCAAAAATAGAAATTTAGATCAGAGATTGATTTTGAGTTTGGAATAGTACAGAATACTTTTTGTACCAGGAATAGGCTCAGTGTGGTGCGATCTAATTTAAGTATCGTATTGATCAAATCGAGATACGTCTCATGTTGATCAAATCTAGATACGTTTCGTTGATCTTTGGAAATAGGTCTTGTGTTGATCAAATCGAAATTCGTCACTTGTTGATCAAATCAAATACGTCTCGTGTTGATCAAAATAGCTATTCTTGTGTTGATCAAATCGAGGCACGTCTCGTGTTAATCAAAGCGAGACACGTTTCATGTTGATCAAATCCATATTCGTCTCATGTTGATCAAATCGAGATAATATGCCTCATATTGATCAAAATAGCGATACCATGTTGATCAAATCGGAATGAATGTTTCCATTTCCAAATTTAATAAAGTCCAGATGAGTGTCCATTTCAAAATTATCTGACAACAAATAGCAAATACATAGGTAGTTTGCCAGACCCGAGATTTGAAATCTGTTTACTCGATGTCACTGCACCGAATTAGCATTTTAAAACAGTATAGAAAGGTAAAGTACGAACTGTTACTTCCAAGCGAGATGGGAGACGCCTTGGTGCCGTGGGACGTGTTCCTGATATTCTCTTCATCAGTTCTAGCATGCTTGATGTTGTTCAAGCCGTCTGGATTGTACGCCAATATCACGTTATCGATGTACTCCGTTTGTAAAGCGCTGAACACTGCAAAAGGAAGTATAATTCATCTATCATATTTTATTACTGCGGAAATCCTTGCGGATAATTATTATTAAGACTGGCCTGAAATGGCGCAACAATAATAGTCATAATAAACTTATTTACTGCCCATGTTTTCATCCCATATTTATTTGGAATCAGTGCAATATGTGTGTCTATTGCGTTGGTATTTTGCAGTCATCTCAATTAGGGAAAAAATAAATAGTCGGCCCCAAAAGTAGATAACCATTTAGTTTTGTTTTTTAAATCTGCATGAAGATTACACACACACATTTTAAATGTATTGTAAGTTATTGAGCAAGTTGACAGCATCATCGTTAAGAAATGGAAATTAATTTGCTCAAAACTAATGTTTAAAATCTAAAATTGATCAACTTTTGACGCTGACTCTATGTGGGATAGATGGCTATATACAAACAAGGAAAATCATGTCACATAAGCTATAGGTACCCATTTGAAGCGTAGGTTTTATGATAATAATATATTATCATAAAACAGTTTACTTGAGAACAGGCGATTGATGATCGCTTTGTATCGATGACATTTTTAACCGACTTCTAAAAAAGGAGGTTCTCAATTCGAATCTTTAAATTTTTTTATTATTTGTTCACGCATAGATCCGTCATGTGTAGACGGATATAGAAAATTATTTTTTTGTTCGAAAGACATTTATTCCGAAAAGTTACCGTTAAAAATTTGTAAAGATCTGATGATGAGTTTCAGAAACCACGGAAATCTTCAATAAATATTAGGAAATCAGAGGCGATTACTGCAATCGCATACCTATTACAAATATCATTTAGCTGTAGGATCATCATTTATACAGTCCAAGTCCCATTTACATCCAAAGCTTCCACTTGGGGGCGGAACCCCCGAGGAGGGCCAGACCGTAAAGGATGGCCCTGGGTTAGCCGGGGTGCGAGGGATATGTCGAAGTCAACCGCACCTGATTTGACTGAACCACAAAATTTGGGATCAAGTAATCAATTTGGCATTAATTGAGATTTTGTACGGTTAATTCTAGGCTTTGCGTATCTAATCACAAATTAAGCTCAACTTTAATCAAAACGGCTCAAATGCGTGGGTGGCGAGCGATCAACGTCATCGCGTCATATAGATTGCTGATTATCAATTCATCATTCAATCGTTATAGATCAATTGCCTTGAAAGAGGATAAGCAGATAAGACTATAAATCGATCGATTGTGATGCTTTCGATAACACTGCATTGTAGACTGTTGCAGTGACGAAGCGTCTTTAAAAGGTGTTTTTTTACGGATTTTCTTTTTTTTTTTACAAAGGACACGTCAATTTGACTTCACCTCGCCTGATGTTAAGCTAAAGGCAAAGTCTCGGAAAGAGTGTCACCATCGTAAACAAGTACCATGTTAACAGTGGTGGCACTCAGCTTGACGCCCTCATCAGATGCCTTTTCACGCCCCACTTAAAAGACCCGAGACTGTAGGAAGAAGGAAACACGTGAGCTGGCAGGGAGTTCCAGGTCTCAGTGGTGCGGCATAGGAATGAGTCACTGAAACGCTTGGTTCTAGCAGGTATACTCTGCACCGTATACGGATGGCATCGTAGCCCTGCACGTGTCGTCCTGTGAAGGGTGGGACTAATTGGAATAGCTCATCAGAACATTCACCATGGTGGAGACGGTAGAATAGACGGTCACATAAGTACCATATTTCCCTGTTTTTTTATTCAGAGTAAATGGTATGCAAGCGGAGAAGTATATATATCATACGAGGCCAATATTCTACTAAAGCAAAACCACTGTCGTACTACAACCACTGCAAAAAATGGCATAAAATTTTAGCCTTTATTTCTTTAAAATTAAAGTCCAAAATTAAATGAAAATGGTTTCATTTTCATTCACTCCTCAAAAAGCTATTCAATTCTGGACTTTAACCACACTGTTTAAAGTCAAAATCATTATGCCATTTCTTGCAGTGTAGTACATAGTACAAAAGTGGTTTTGCTGTAGTAGAATCGAGGCCCAGGTGTAACGTTATTTTTAAGAACTAACATACACGCCTTTATCCCTGGAGGGTTAGGCAGAGGTGAAAAAACACCCACATTTCACCAATCATCGTAATTGGTCCCATGTAATAGAAAGTCAATAATAGTGCCTGGAACACGGCAATAGGCTATTGCCGTGTTCCAGGCACTATTATTGACTCGAGGCATGCATCTAAGGCTGAGCCTGGGCTGTATATATGTATATCTGTCTGATGGTAAACAGCCCTATCGCTTAGTCGCCTTGTACAACACAGCATGGGAAGAGAAGGGGTGGCCTAAATTCTACTCTGCCGGCAACCACGCGGCTGCTTTTATGAAATGTGGGTGTGTGCCGTAAAGTAGAAGAAATAGGTCAACTTAAAAACTGATGAGAAAGCACAGTTCAATAACACTCATGTTTTTATACCTTTTAGGTAGCGCGTAAAGATCGTGTGAGGAACTCTCGCATCCACGATGATTGGTTGACACGCCCAATATCGTACGAAGTGAAGGAGGAAGAGACGGAAGCCGGACCCTGAACTCTGCGGGCATCTCAGGGATCATACGATCGAGAGGTCCCGGGTTCGATCCTGGCCATTACACTACCGATGTGAATCCACTAGCACAAGCAATTTAGTTTAGCTGGAGGGATTAGAGGGAATATTAGTAACTTCGGTACTAATATTCTTTAAAAAAAAAAAACTTGGCCTCGGATGCAATCATGAAAAAACTTCTCCATGAAGATGATTAGGTGGCAGAGAAGCACACGACCCACCTTAAGGAAACTGGTTATCGTGGCCTATGGACTTGTGCGATACCAGGGGCGTCACACTCGTGCTGGCAAACTTGTTGGAACCTCTTAACATGTGATAAACTCACGTATGCTTTTTTTTTCGTGCGGAAATCCCCTCGGATACCTCCCCCGCTGGAGCCGGGCGGAGAGTTATGTAGGACTCGAACCGATTAAAACCTCACGCCCCCGACTGAGGGTCGTGGTGCTAGGCCGGAGGGAAGTTGTCTTCGACATATCCCTCGCACCTCGGCTGACCCAGGACCATCTCTTACGGACTGGCCCTCCTCGCCCCCGGAATGACTCGCCCCAGGAATGCACGTCTAATATGCAGTAACATATAACATCCAAATATGGATGTAAAACACCTATAATTATGTAGGCGTCTCATTCCTTTCATAACTGTATTGTCACCGGATCAAAACAAACTATAAAAATGTTGAATATAATAAAGGCGTAACTACCAAGAATAGCACTTGTGAATGTATAAAAACAAGTTTGACAACACTGTTCTGAGTACAGCACTATCATATTGTACATCCATCTTCATCCAAAAGTCCGTCAAGCGTTACTAAAGAACTTCGATATGGCCAATAGGTTGTTGAGTTCAGATCGCAGTCGCTTCGCGGATAATATTGAATAGTCAAATCCACAGTCCGACTGGGAAAAGCGGACCTCAGTCTCCAAGGTGAAAAGCTTCGGATACGACTGGGATTAACGCTAAGACGATGAAGAAGAATTTACTATCTTCATATCACCCATGTTTACTATATGTGATATTTTTATTGGCATACACGTGAATACGCATATTATTAAAATATAGATTCTTATAATAACAATATCGTTATTTAATAATAATAACATAGATAAGATTGTAATAATGAAGCTCTTGTTATACAAGGTAAATAGGCCTTATAAGCTGGCTTCATTAGAATTATTACACGACTTTGAAATAAAACCACTTTTTACAGATTCTATCGCTGCTGAAAAGCAGCCGAAACGTCGGTAAAGTAAATAATAACAAATATATCGCGATAGAATCCGTAAAAAGTGGTTTTATTTCAATGAGTGACATTCGCGTAAACTTTAGAAAATATTTTTTACACGACTGTCAAAAAAGGGAGTGTAACTTTTTAGGGTTCATGTTTGTATAAAAGTTGTTCATCCTACTTCTTATTCAATATCATAAATATGTACCTATGTTAAAGCGATCAAACAGCTAAACAGATCATTCTGAAGTTTGGAACAGGAGTACATTATAGTACCTATGAAGCGCTACTTTTTTTCCTGGAATAGCTTCCCAGGGTTAGGCACGTGAGCAGAATTCCACACAGCACACGCAGATCCGCGGGCCATATTAAGTTCTAACATAGCTGATAAATGTCCACAACGCACTTGTAAGAGTGTTTATCGATAGATACACGCACTTATACAATTGACTTCTTATCTCTCTATCAGGGAATCGGACCTACACTCACGATGAGATTGGCACCGATACCAGGACCAACCTGCCTTCGCAACTGGACAGTCTTTTAGATAACATATCTGGACCACAGCGGTAAATTACTGCCGGTATATTATCTTATCATTTTATACGACTTGATTGCAAAGGACTATTTATTAATTGAGTTTTTTTTTTCTTGGGGCTGATAACGGTAAGCCTGCCTATCAATACTTATTATATCATCATATCTCGCACCCCGGCTGACCCAAAGCCATCTCTATCGAGCTGGCCCTCATCGAGTATGGGGGCCACGGTGTTCCCACCTAACCTCTGGGTTTGGGGAGGCGCCGCCGACTCGGCCTGCTTCTGCTAGGGTGACAAGCGGCTCCAATCGTCCCCCCAGGCCCGCTCTCATGGGGAACGGAGGTCGTTCTGCGACCTCTGACGCCTCCGCTTGCATCCCGCCTTACCGTCTCCTACTCGAGCATTACTTGCTCGCAGAAAAAGACGGCGGCAGTCCACTCACACGCGGTGCGTCCATAGTCGTGAACCTTAATATGTGTGGACTTGTTTTGTTAGCTACTTAGTACTTATATGTACTTATAGTATTTGAAAAAGTATTTGTATATTGCGTAACCAAACATTAATAGTATAACACAATAATGTGTTTAGCGTGAATCTGACACGGATGTTACCTATATATTGGAGATACAAGGACAAGTCAAGAAAAAACGTTCAAAAATTTCGTCAAGTCATTGTGATAATATTAATAATTATAGGCACTGGTACTGATAAATCTATCTGTGAGAGATACCAAGTTCTTTGATGCGCGATTCACCAAAACACTATCTAATAAGAGATATAAATAATAAGAAATACATTGTTCATACATTCCTACCGATGGTAAAATTAGATTTAGGCTATGTCATTGACATCAAGGACATTAAAAAATATTAAATATTCCACAACATTCTACACAACAATACCTATCTAGATCCATGGTAAGCTTAACTAGCTTGTGTGGAAACTAGAATGCGGATAAACATACTTAAATACTTTTTTTGTAAATACATACATATACATAAAAACACCCAGACCAATGCAAATACCCATATTCATGCATACAAGTATTTGCACTGAGTGGGGATTGAACCCGCGCCTTCTGCATATTATATATGTATATTAGATTAAATATTAGTAAATCTGTAGTATTGAGTAATAGTTGTTAGCAGTTAGAATAGATAACATGTAGTTCTACAATCGAACTCATTCGCTTAGGCAAGTACGATGTAATGTAGCTCTCAAAATCGAGTACATTCATCCTTAGGCTAGTTACAATTACCATTTTGTATTTAATAAGCTGTCACTCTGTAAAAATAAAATAAATATTCATTTATTTTAAAAGTCGAGTTTAGAATCGTAAATCGTGCACTACCGCCACGCCACAGAGGCTATCGATTTTAAGAAAAGGCAAACTAGTAGAAGCCTAAGTTGTATGCCAAGGTCATAGCCTATGGAATCCCATTATGTAACAATATATATGAATGTTATAGCATATATAGTAGAAGAAGGGAAAGACTGCCAGAAACGTAGCTATTGGCAAGCTAGAAGTAATTGTCTCTGTCAACAACCAATGAAACTATATGTATTAACTATAATGATGATTAGACATTTTCCTGCTGGAGTAACGATAGCTCAATTATAATTGCCCCGTATATGCTGTGACACAAATGGTGATGATAACATTTTTACAATCGCTATACGTACCTACCTACCTAGTGCGTCATATTAATTTGCAAGCGACAATGACTTAACATTCCGTTTTTTATGACTCTACGAGATCATGATACGACAGTCGTGAGACGAAAATATTTCATTTCTTTTTTATGAATATTAGCACCCGTAGTTACTAATATTCCCTCTAAACCCTCCAACTAAGCTAAATTGCTTGTGCTAGGAGTGGGTTCACGTCGGTAGTGTAATGGCCAGGATTCGAACCCGGGACCTCATTTGCTTGAACGTTTTATTATTTACCAGTTATAAGTATCATATAGTCCGACTTACAATCTATGCGAACGAAATCTAACCAAGAATGTAGTTGATTTAAAATTATGCGTTGATATAATATTCGTTTCATTAAAGGGTTTTCATAATATTACTGTTGAATGAAAAAATCACTTCAACAAACTTAAAGGTTTTGATACAATAGGGTGTACCGTGTAAGCCGAGGGAAAAATAACGAGGTTCAGCCATATCTGCAGTCAGATTGGTAATTCACAGACTCCGAGCTGAAAGCTTGCGACGTGCGACTAGGATTGACGCTAAAATGAAGAAGAAGGGTGTAAGCCGAGTTGAGCCGGCACTTTTTGCTGATTCCTTACTGTTAAGTACTTACTAAATTTAAGAAAAAAACTAACAACATTTCTTTAAATCCGGGAATTGTTCATTATCTTATCTAGCTAGACACTAGCTCCCGGTGCGACCATAGATGCAAATAAATATCTAGAACAGAATATTTGATACATTCTGTCAATCTATATTCCACAGTCATCAAAACCCCTTTATGAATAATAATTGTACGCACGAACAGACATTACACGGTGTAATATAACAAATTACAAATGTGATTCGTGCAGTCAATACGGATATACTAGAAAGGTTAAGAGGAACAAACGAGCAACAAACCGCGTTTCTATAGATTCTCAATACAAAGCGTATCGTTCACCATACGCTACGAATGTTACATTACATCCAGCAACATCAGTGAGTCCGCACCCTTAGAACCAACGTATCTCATCCTCAACCGACACAGCTCCGAATGATTAAACAAAGCACTCACCATTTTGCAAACACTCGGTCAACGCCGGCGTACTATTTTCATTTATGAATATCTTCACACCGATCTTTAGATTCTTCCGTTCTTCTTCCGCCATTTTGCTGTGTACGTCATCATGAGGCCTGGTGATATTCACTATGTTTTCCGTACCGGCAGTAGGAGCTCTAGAGGTAGACACCACCATGTAATCGGAATAAGGTTGTGATGTTGCAGGAAAATCCTCCGACAACCCATTTTGGATAGGCACGCCGTTTTGAACAGAACTCCACTCCGTTAGAGTCAGCTTGATGCTTTCTGAAAGCTAAAAGATTGGTTTGTTAACTAAACGGTTAGAGGAATAGAGATTAAGGGAAGGTTCATATCTGACGGAACATGCGTCGCGTATTATAGACGCTGTACGCTCGACGCACTAACGTAGCATCGGTTGAGTGTGAACGGTCAAGTGTTTTTCTATACATTTGTCTGTTCTGGCGTTACGCAACCGATAATACGCGACGCATGTTCCGTCAGATATGAACCTTCCCATACGGAAATTATTTTTCTGGCATTAAGGCCGTTGCATACGTGACGGGTTTTCGCACAGACGGGACGGGACGGATACGTGGCTGAATGTGGTTTAATAATTACAAACCGTTATAGTGATTGGAATCTAACGTTGTGAACTAATGTTGTGAACAAGGAAAGATTAATTTTAATATTAACATAAACATCGTCGGCGACGAGATTTTTTCCCGCCCTGTACATGGCAAGTTCCCGTCCCTTCCGTGTAAAAACCGGTCACGTATGAAAATGCCTACCTACAAACGGCGATAGTGCAGCAGATCCAATTTCTGCTATAGACCGACCGCGCGCGGTATCTCCCTCGCTCTCATCTCATGCTATTTCTTTCTCGTTTTTTACCTCGTCCCCCACCACGCCACGCGTACCACAGGCGCGGCTCTCGCGATCGGTCGGAATCGGGAGAAATTATAGAGAGCGATTTCGATTCGATATACTGACAGAATCAAATTAAATGTAGAAAACAGTATTTTTGTAGTACAATTTTATGAAAGAACATAGACTTCGTGATCGTTTTCAGCACTTAATTTGACTTTGACTGCCAATCGAAGGGGTCTTCAGGTTCGTCATTATTATTTGAAGGCGTGGGATCTCGGGGACATATTGTCCTGATGCAGCGCTGTACCCGGTCAATCCTAATCGGTAACAAACAGGAACTTTCGTATGGTATGGTAGGCATGGAAGACAGTTTAAAAACCTTTACGATAAACTCATGAAGATCTGAAGTGAACACTGCGAACACCTATTAATGAACAAACGGTTAGTTCTGTACAATTCTGACATTAATTTTGCACAAACATTAAAATCATTACCGGAAATATCACTTCAATATAGTGGGCTGTTGTTGCCTTGTGTGTGTACTGTGTTGATATTTAGACTGCAAACAAAGTCACACGCTTCATATAGCGCGATCATAGTTGTTATGCATCTTTTTTATACCGCTAACGTGAGAAGGAGTGTAACTTGCACTTGTGGAGGAACACAAGGCACAAGATCAGCCAAACCCACAATTAGACTGGGAAAAGTCTGGAGTCCAGACTCAGAGTTAAAAAGCTTCGGATAAGACTGGGATTATCCTAGATAAAGAAGAAGAAGGAGATGGCGGAGTGGGATTTGCACATGAAGCAAGAAAATCAACACGAAGTACACGAAACATAACTTTCTCGAAGATTTTGATGTTGTCTATATTGGAACTAATTGAGAGCCGAAGAGGAAAGATGATTGGCCACCTGATAAGACACGACAGATTTTTAAAAAATATCATAGAAGGGAAGGTAGAAAGAAAGAAAGATAAGAAGAGGTAGACCAAGAGGAACGTTTATGGCACAAATGAAGTAAAGGATACAATTCGCATCGTATCGAGGTCAAAAGATTGGCGGAGGAGAGAGAAGAATGGCGATTACTCCACCGACTAGAGCGCAGCTCTTAAGTTTAGAGAGTTTACAAAGAATTAGTAGTTTTTTTCTCCCAATAACTATTTATTTGCCAGGAGCGCCTTTTCCATAACGCGCCGTCTACGACCGAAATGACCGGAATTAAGGGCAGGCATATCTACTTCCCGAAACCACACACGACCTACTTCGATAAGCCATCGGTCCCGATTGCCATACGAAAATGTATGGCAATCGTTATTGGGAAAAGGGGTGAAATGTGCCCACATAGATGGGATGATCACCCGTCCGGTCAACCGCATCCTCCGCGGTCCTCGGGAAGTAGACCTGCTAGCCTGAGGTGTGGTTAGTAGCCAACCAGTGACTACCACTACTAGTACTACTGCCAGTGGGGACGCCGTTTGACCGGACGGGTGATCAGCCCTTCCATGTGGGACCATTTCACCCAATTCCCATATAATGACTGCCGTTCGTATGGCAACCGGGACCGACAGCTTAACGTGCTCTCCAAGGCACGACCAGACCAATTCATGCATACAAATATTTGCACTGTGCGGGAATCGAACACGCGCTTGGCCACATTCACTACCGCCACGCCATGGTAGCTGTCAGCCAACCACTGACAAGGGTTGTTCATGACGCTCATATAGGGCTCCATTTTGACGCAGCGGCGATTGAAGCTCGGATCGACTTTTTACGTGCCCCTCTGAAGCATGGAAGCACTCAGAAACACCAATAAGCAGTTACCCTTCCAAATGGCAATAGCGCCTAGGAAGCTTAACTCTCAAATTGCTAATCCATACTAATAATAAAAACAAAAGTAACTCTATGTCTATCTGTATGTTACACTTTCACTCCAAAAACACTGAACCGATTTGATGAAATTTGGTATAGGGGTAAATTAGACCTTCAGAAACGACATAGGCTGTGTTTGGTCCCGATAACCAACATCCACGAGGGCGGAGACGCGGGCAAAAGTTAGTTATTAATTTACATGTATTCCAGTTAGAAAAAAAAATTGAAATATTTTAGTGGTAATCAAATTATGTTGTAGACTGTACACTTTACATTTATATCTTACTTCATTATAAACATGCTTAAGCATATTTATGTTCTCTCCTCATTAAATGCTATGTTTAGTTTCAGGTGACACATTGCAATATGAAGTATTACCTATTGTTCTACTATTTTATTGATAATATTTCATAAAACTTTAAGTACTACTGTATACAATACATAACAAAAATAAATCATTCGGGCTAAGCCAACCTCACGTGCAAGCTGATATTCATTTTGATTAACATACGAGGCTGAAGCAAACACAGTCCTCTAGAGCAAGGGAGATTAGATTACAGTTATGGAAGCTGTATAAGCCAGCCAAAAAGAGGAGGAGTGTGTTTTCGCGCCTGGATATTGAAACATTTTAAATGAAAATGTCAAAAGCATTCCAAAAACTAGATGTATGTTTAGGGAATGGAGCATCTATCAAAATAAATTTTGATTTGTTAGTTTGATTAGACTCTAGGATCTTTGTAAACTGAATGTACATGAACTTCTTATTACTGGTATGAAGAAGCTACACCAATAGCAAGCTCAGCCTACTGAAAGTATAATAAGTACATAATAAACAAAAATAATAAAAAAAATATTAGGCAGCAGCTATTAGCACTCTGCAGAGGCATAAAAAGTGCTCTTATGCAACCACTAGCTCTAAATTTAAAAAAATACAATCATGTTAAGTCATGTAACAAAATTAAACTCTTACTACAAGGCAATATCTACTCAAGGAGACTAAAACAGTGTTCAACAATCCCAACTAACCTCTTCAGTTACATTTTGTCCAGCCTTCTTCTTGATATCGATTAGGTTGAGCACATTCCCGGTGTTTATCGTTACTTTGGATGCACTTTTAAACATCGTGGCCAACTACACTACACTTTTTTGACTCTATTCACGGCCTCGCACGCCTAACCAAGGTTACCGGCCAATATCACACACAAAAAATATTGAAACGCAATATTTTATATGCCGAACGGACAGCCGACTACTGTCGGCAACTGGTAATGACTGGATTGGGTGTATAGTGAATACTGGCCTTGCAGAACGTAACTCATAATTTTTATACACATCAGCTGGAGAACTATTTATCTAAGTGACGTATTGCGAATGGTGACGAAATAGCTCAGTTGGGTATTGACATTTTGTGGGATAGTTAAGTAAGCTGTCGTAAAGGAGGCATTCATGGATGATTCATTAAAAACTAGAATTTCATGGAATTTTCATTATTTTACAATAATTTTATTATTCTATCAGGATTTAGACGTCAAAAGTGACAGTGATTTGACAGTTTCAAATAAATATGTGAATTGACAGTTTCTCTCCTTTCCCTGTTTTGTTTTGTTGTCTACCTATCTGTAGCAGCTGGAAGAGGGTTACTTTACCTTTAGTGGGCAAAAGCCGGAGCTATAATAAAAATTCAGAGTTCAAGTCTAGTGAGTGTGAGTATGAGATTAGTGAGATATACATTAGATCTTGTTTTCTAGATAAGAAATCAGTTGCAAAATGTTTTTCCTTTTAAAATAATTTTATTCATGAAGTTGGTTGAAAGATTTAGTCTGAATTTCCCAGAATTTGCATAATGACTCTAGCCAACTCTTTTGTCTGTCTTTAAAGAGACGTTAACCATAAATAGTATGGGTCAATGAAAGCTGGCGCAAAATAGTAGCGCCAAATTTGAAAAACCAACAGGGGGCCTACCACAACCGTTTACAAAACAGTCATAATGCAGGAGAGTTATGTGTCAAGCTTGAAGTAATCTTGCATAGATTCGTACCACAACCGTACATTTTGCATGTCATGTATTCCTGCTTAGTGCTTTTGTGGCGTCAAATAGGTTGTAAAACTATACTTGATCCATTTTTTTTAATAATTTTATTATTTTATGACAATGATAGCTAGACCTTTACGTCAAGTCTTATTTTGTATTATATTACGTCTATATATAAAGGTAGTTGAAATGATTGTTGAAGACGATGATAATGGGTTAATGATCACTATGTCACAAAAATGCATTCAACAATTGTGTGTAAAAATCATAGATATAGGAAGAACGCTCGCGCGCTTAGTAGATAGGCCATACCTACAGATTAGGCGTGTACAACTCGTGCGAGTTAACATGGCACCTGGCTCGGGGCTTTGCGCGGGGGAGCGGGAGGCGTGTACGCTGACGCTACTAGCCTCGCACGGCGAGAGCGGGGTCGCGCGCGGGGAAGCGGGAGGAGAGTGTCTTCGAGGCAGGTGCCATGTTAACTCGCACGAGCTATATACCTACGTTCCATTTTCGTGAATGAACGTATGGCCGACGGTTACTACGTTAGGGCTGTAGCTTCTAGTATCGATATATTTGTCGATATCTTATATTTAGGAGTATAGAAAAATGCTAGGCGCATGGTATCATCATGACGGTTTATGCGAAGAAAATAACAATAAAAATATTATAAGCATTTTTTATTTAAATATTGTCGATGTGACAGCTTATCGCATTGTGTACGATCGTGGTGTCTAAACCTGATGTCTAGAAAAGTCTGTATTACACATTTAATTAAAAGAAACTTGTGATTAGTGCTATGTGTTGCATCAGAATCGGCAAAAATATTTTTCATATCATAAAATTCACACATAAATTTAAATATATATAAGTAATAACTTACGGGGGTTCTCTTGTTTGTCAGGTGCATTTTAACTAATTTTTAGTTATCTGTACCAGCTATTAGTTAATTTGTACTATTATGTGAAAAAAGAGTATTTTCGTCGACAAATCATTTGTTGGAGTACATCACTATCATGCTTCTTGTAGTTTCGTGTAGAGTAAAGTAATGAATGAGTGTAACAAATCATTCATGGATTGTGCCAAAACTCGGCACGCTGTCAAATCTATACACTCATTTTCCCAAATGAGAAATAACTTAAATGTTTTGTCTCTTTTTTACAGGCAAAACTGTATATCAGAAAAAAAGAGACAAAGTGATGTTTCATGGTCTGTCTCATGTTTGCCTCATATATGTATAACTAAAATTTGTATATGTTGAATAGGGCCACCCTGTGGTAAAAATGTACAATAAAATACCACAGACGTTGCGCGAACTACCACAACGTCTATTCATAAAAAAATTAAAGAAATGGCTTGTACAAAAATGTTTCTATGATATTGAGGAATTCTTAAATTACAAAGACCGCTCCATTAATAGATAAATAAGTATAATAGTTTAAATATATTATATGTAATAGTTTAATAAATAGTTTATAGTTAAGTAGGAAATGTGTAATTAAAGTGTATTATAAAAAAGTAATGTTAGGTAAGTTATAGAAGACTGTTTATGGAACACGGCACGCATCCAGTTATTATATTATATAATTTTAAATAACTTTGTAAAAATTTGTGCGTTTAATGTATGTCTATAAGACAGTGCATAAAGCATTTAATATAATTATTTGCACTATCGAAATTTGCATGCCACTTACTGCGGCTAAACATGTTGTGCTATAATACTTATATTATAAGTTACTTGCTAAGACCTTTGTTACCATGTTTATGAGCAAATAAATTTCTATTTCTATTTCTATTTCTATTTCTGATGTTGATGATGACGATAATGACGATGAATGAAATGATTGCCGCCTCAGTAAAGTTGTGGGGACTTTATTAATAGCTCACTATAGAAGGTTGGAAACAACTCGAAGAGTCACTATTGTAATATGCCAATTTCCTATAGGTACTTGTGTGCGTTGTCCAAGACGTTATGTCTAAAAATTCACCATTTTTATACAAAAAAACTCGCATTCACACAATTGTAGAAAATAAAATAATACCGCTATATTGTGTTATCTCCAGCGGCGCAGCGTTTCCCACCAACCTCCACTTGATCAGAGTCTGTAGAACATTATAATGACTGACTAATGAATGAGTCTAATCAGTGTTGCAAACCTGTTGATGTCGGCGCTGCTCTTTTACGCCAGCTTTCGTTGGAATAAAATCATTATATGGATTCTATCGCGATATATATTTGTTGTTTTTTTAATACCGGACACGTCAATTTGACTTCATCTCGCCTGATGTTAAGCTAAAGGCAAAGTCTCGGAAAGAGGGTCACCATCGTAAACATGTACCATGTTAACAGCGGTGGGACTCAGCTTGACAGCCTCATTAGATGCCTTTTCACGCCCCGCTTAGAGGATCCGGGACTGTAGGAAGAAGGAAACACGTGAGCTGGCAGGGAGTTCCAGGTCCTAGTGGTGCGGAATAGGTATGAGTCACTGAAACGCTTGGTTCTAGCAGGTAGGTATACTCTGCACCGTATATGGATGGCATCTAAGCCATGCACATGTCGTCCTGTGAAGGTAAGGAGTGGGTGGGACTAATTGGAAGAGCTCGTCAGAACATTCACCATGGTAGAGACAATAGAATACTACCAAAGACGCAACATCTCTACGCATCTGCAAAGGTTCGAGGATGTTCGTGACCTCAGGATTCCCAATAATGCGGACCGCACGTCGCTACAACCTGTTGAGAGCATCTAGTAAGTACTTTGTGGAGCCGTCCCAGAGATGTGAGCAGTATTCCACGCAGGAACGAAATTTGGGTCTTGCATAGAAGACACCGCTACTCCGACGGCGTGAAAAAACATCTCACTGTGTTCAGGATGGTACTCCGAGTTTACGCGAGACTGATTTGATGATGCTTTCGATATAGTTTTTGTTATTCAGTAGTACTATTATTTATTGTAGTTGTTTTTTAATAAATAGTTTAATTTTATTGTTTTAGTCTAAGAAGATTGTAGAGAAATTGATTAAGATTCTTCGTGACCAGAGTTGTCGTGCTGTTGTTGTTTGTTGTCATTAATGTCAAATACATAGATTATTATATGTCAAATATGAAATAGTCAATCTCATTCACTTCACAATTTCAATTTATAGGGACGTCCACCGCAATGCTAAAAAGTATCGATATACTTACTTCGTCCGTATTTAAATAAGGTTATTTAACTGATGCGCCCGCCCGCGATTAGCTAATGTTGTCGTGAAGATACTTCACAATATACAAACTCCTTAAGATTAGTATTGGCAGGTTGCGCTGTTCTCAGATTTAAACATTTTCTTTCTATAAAATACAGACATTTGTATCTGTCTAGGATATGATAAACTAAATTGTTGCAGATATAATCTAAGAAGATAAACTATGAAATTTTTTGGAGACTCAACGTCTAGCTGCGACCTGCAAGGATTCTCACAAGACCGGTACATTTAATCTATTATTCTAGTTGAAGAGCTAGGACGACTCGCGATGTACGGTGGTCAGCGGCGATCAACGGTAATTATTATCCTCATTATAGTGATTATTTCTCCATCCTGGGCTCTCATCTCAAGCTTTAGCATTAGCATTTTGAACTAATACTTCATTAGATGGCTACATCTGCATTCATAGGTTGGTGTACACGGCTGCAGTGTTGTCATATGTCCGTCGGCATCTCCTGTCAGAGTGTAGCGACGAAGGCCTCCGATATGCGGAGGCGAGAATTTATTTGTTCATGCTATTGAGAGCATGTTGCTGAGGAATAAAAGATGGTATTGCCGGCTATTCCCACATTGGGGAATTACAGTTGCTACGCATTATCATGATGCAGAACCTGGTAGCTGAGCCCAAGATCTTCCTGAGATCTTCGTGATAACCAAAGATACCATAGAACCAGCGGTAATTAATCGGCGAGGGCATCTAAGATCCTAAAGTTGAACCCATTCCTACCTTTCCCGACAAATGTAATCAATGATTGATTGAAAGAAAGCTAAAAGCCGGTCTGTGCAACTAAAGTATATATTCAAAAAGAGTGACGGGTGACGGTCGAAGTTAACTGGAAATTTTGCTTACAATAACCTACAAGTTGTTCAAGTCCAGGTCTGACTAATTTCTTCTAGTTCGAATATCCGGGACACGTTTTAAATAAATCTATACCTAGAGGCTTGTTCATATTCACAGAAAAATAGCAATTTAATATTAAAAAAAAAAATAGTTATCGATACATATTTGTAATTTTTCACATTCCTATGTAATCAAATCTCACTATTGTCAGTATTGTCACTAATGTCACTACTGTCAATAATGTCACTACTGTCAATAATGTCAATAATGTCAATCAAAACTTCACAAAATCCTACCTAATAAAAATTATATTCTATTGATCATACTTAACTTAATACCTACTATTACTTGATAGATAATAACTGGGCTTGATAACGTATTATAAGTGAGATAAGAATCATTGGAGATATAACTTCTCATAAGGTACATTTCATACAACCATCATGGGTGTCGATATTTTGAGTTTTGCTTACGCAGCCACCGTTGCCGCTGGTGGAATTATGGGTTATGCAAAAGCAGGTTAGTTTCTTCTAAACAATTTTTTTTACACTATCTTGTATAACATACTCGAATGTTCGATAAAGTATTGTACGAAGATAAGTGTTGACACTTTAATGAGTTTAAAATCTTGTTTATGTGAACTGATTTCAGAATTATTTATAAACAATGACAGGGCTTATAATTATTTAAACCAGCTCTTTAACATCAAAGATATTATGCAAACTTATTCTATTTGCATTGGGTTTAGTATTCCTACGTAATATTAATGTATTTATTATACAAAATGTACATAATTACCTGAACTCATAAGTTATGCTTTAGGTTTGTACCTATACAACATACATACAAGTTGTATTTTTGTAACATTTTTTCTAATAAGAATTTTATTTTGTTTATATCACATAATAAATCTGTTATTTAACTAAAAAGCAATCTTTAGTGGAAAAAAAAATCAAAAAGAGCATAGCCATAAACATTGAATTGTAAAAAAAATATCATCGCAATGTATTCGTGCACATTGGAGCAAAAAGCTGGAAGGTTTACCCTAGATGCTGAATTGAGAGCCTCTAATATCTTCTTAAACTTATGAGTTCCTATTCGCATCCGAAGCATTCACTTCAGAGTATAAGGTATCCTTTACCAGTGTAACTGCGAATTTTTCCGAACCTTAAAATTAACCATGATGTGACTGCCATCTGTCCTTCAAAACCTAAAGGTGATATTGAAGCATGGGAGTTAGACCAGTTGTTGGACTTTTTAGGGCTTCGATAACCTGTAACAACTGCCTTAGATGTTCATAAGGCAACCGGGACAGACAGCTGTTTAGGCACGACCAGACAAATGCATATAGATACCCATATTTATGCATACAAATATTTGCAGTAAGTAGGTATTGAAACTGTACCTCCTGCGTTGCAGATATGTTCACTATTGTCATAACCAATGATCGGAGTAGGTAGAGCTATTTGATGTACTTGCCATATGTCTAACATAATATGGATATTCCCTGAATCCTAGGATTTGCTTTTTAAGTAGAAATATAATAAAAAGCTATTTATGTACATACATATTTATAATTTAAGCTAGATATGTACAATGGCGGGTTTAAGGGTAGTATAATAAATAGAAAGAAACTTGATTGATTAAACTGCATATATTAATTTACTTACTTATTACCTTCAATATGTCGATTGATATTAGATTGATTTCCGATAAATGGCTTTCACACTTGGTGCAGTAAATAGTGCCTACAGTTAGTCGCAAAGAGCCGCGACAAAAATCAGCTCAAAATAGTCACGGATCCACTTTTGAAATGGAAGTAATCGAGTGAGACAACATTTTACAACAAGTTGCTGTCAGTAAACCATTGAATGAGTCCCGCCTGAGAAGATTCTTTTTCCCTATGTATTCGATTTGTATAGTTAGCATACTTAATGCTGTAAAAATTCCTTCAATTGTTTGGGCGCAGTTATCAAAAATCAATGTTTAAAAATGATTGTAACATCATTCATTGATTCCGATAGTTCGTAAGAAAATCGGTAGATGACGCCACGTCGCCTTAAAGACGTATAAGATGGGAATTTTGAATCATATCGGGCGTGTCTCGGTAGCCGAATTGGTCAGGCATTCCCCCTGTAAGGGAAAGACTGCGGGTTCGAGTCCCGCCCGAGAAGATTCTTTTTCCCTATGTATTCGATTTGTATAGTTAGCATACTTAATGCTGTAAAAATTCCTTCAATTGTTTGGGCGCAGTTATCAAAAATCAATGTTTAAAAATGATTGTAACATCATTCATTGATTCCGATAGTTCGTAAGAAAATCGGTAGATGACGCCACGTCGCCTTAAAGACGTATGAGATGGGAAATTTGAATCATATCGGGCGTGTCTCGGTAGCCGAATTGGTCAGGCATTCCCCCTGTAAGGGAAAGACTGCGGGTTCGAGTCCCGCCCGAGAAGATTCTTTTTCCCTATGTATTCGATTTGTATAGTTAGCATACTTAATGCTGTAAAAATTCCTTCCATTGAATTCTAGTAGTGCAGAAAGAGACAAAAAACAGGCGCGTCACTCTAACGATAGAAAGACTATGGTAATTGTTTTCGTTTGTTTCCGTAATGCAGCGATATCACGAGTTTCAACAAAGCGGCAATGTCGCACGTTTGTCAAAAAAAGTTTGACAACATGTTGATGATGTTTGGCAATGTCATACAATATCGGTTTTACAATGGCGTACATTAACATTTTTAGTATACTTATCAATCGATAAAAAGATTTATATTCATTAAAATCCCGGAGTATCAGTTGGAATATCCATACTAACATCAATGTTTGCGGTCAATGAACCTAAATAGCTCTACCTACTCCTCTACCTACTCCGATCAGTGGTCATAACGCAGAGGCTGTCGGTGACAGCCTCAGTGGTATGACATAACTGGGACTAATAAGCAGATGATGATCATCAGAGGAGGTTATACCAATGTTTAAAAAGTAAATAATTCAGGAAAATGGACAAAAGATTGTTCTGACCAGTTGTTTGTGATACATTTGTGATAACATGTATACGTTTGTGTTATATAAATATTATTGTATTGAATTCAATGACTTCACAGTAATGTAAACTTGACAATGTTCATAAAAACTTTACATACCAACCGTCCAGAGTAGATGCTAGTTTACTTTTTGCCCTACAAAGGTACAGTGGACAAATGAGATATGGTTTCACTTTTTACAGGACTGCCAAAGGGAGGAGGGTAATGTTTTTGATATAAAGTTGTATGGAAACGTGTAAGCGTATATCCTTTGTCAACTGTACATTCATAAAATTACACTTCTATCCCATTGAGGTATGCAGAGACAATATGTTGCACTAACTATTATCCTGAAATATACCTGCACATCATTCACTTCCATAATCATTTGTTAATCGCTATTTATTTCACGCAATCTGGCTGTGTAAGTTTTAGCACATTCATATAGGTACATACATTATAGTTAACTAATCACCTGAGGACTAATCAACATATTGAGAGTCCTCTGTGAGCATGTTAAGCTGTCTGTCCCGGTTCCTCGACGCAACTTAAGTTCCCCACTTGTACGGTGTGTCGATTCAGCCATAAGAATCTAATATGGCAATCATTATGAGTCCTGAAAAGTTTCACAACTTTAAATCTTGCTACTGCGCCTACAGTACGCGCCAAGCAGAAGCCTCAAGTCGCAAGCCGCGCCAAGGCTGTTAGAAGTTTTAACGTCGGTGACAAAGTATTGGCTCACATCTGTATGGGAAAAGGGCAGTACAAATGGACCCAGGCCATAGTGGTCGAAAGGATAGGACCAGTCTTGTATAAGGTCAACCTAGACAACGGTATAGAATGGACGTGCTCTGTTGATGAAATGATGACATATAATATAAAAAATTTATACTCATTATACCAAATGATTGACATGGATATAGATGTGATTAATACTAAGAGAAAGCAGGTCAATCATGAAACCGAAGGTGAGTTGTTTGAGGACTCATGCAACTAACACCGCCTGCGTTTGCTCAAACACTGCGTACAGTCGACCAAACTAAACTCCTACTACTTACCTAACCGTTCGAGTACAGCTTTAAAGTTCATCCTGGCAAATTTCTTCCATCAGTTTCTGGAACTTTTCTCGGATAAACTACAAAACCTACGGGATCCGCTCTTAAACATAATGCCCCTAGGTGAGTGCCGCCAGGGCCCTTTCTACCAGGGGGGTGCACACTCATGGGGGAGGGGGGCAAGCCGACCGGATTAGAGCTAATATTTCATGGGCAACAATCCGTTTTGAAAACTATTTAAAACTAAATTTTGCCCGCGGCTCCGCCCGCGTGGATGTCGGGTATCGCGACAAAACATAGCCTATGTCCTTTCTCAAGGTCTAATCTACCCCTATACCAAATTTCATCAAAATCGGTTCAGTGGTTTAGGCGTGAAAGCGTAACATACAGACAGACAGAGTTACTTTCGCATTTATAATATTAGTATGGATTCATTATACCCTGCCTACATAGCACCAATTTTATTGTTATAGACACTCAGAACGCAAGTAGTGATTATATTTTTGCTGGGATATCAGCTGCTAGTTTGTGCCCAAGGAAAGGGGTTAAAATATAAAACCCGACTACTGAAAAACGCCAGGTTTTTTAATGTGCGTAAAATCCCGACGGACACCCTCCCGTTACCCGTACCCCCGGGGGTGATTATGTCAAACTTGAACAGACTAAAACGCACGCCGTCTGTAGACTCTGAGGATCTTAGGCTACCGGAGGTGAGATTAGCAGAGACATACTCGCACCCTGGTCGACCCAGGATCATCTCAAGCTGGCTCTCTACCGGTGTGGGGACTACGGAATCCCCATCTAGCCCTCTAGGTTATGGGGAGGTGTGTATTGCGCCGCTGCCTCAGCTTACTTCTGTTAGGGTGACAGGCGGCACCACCCGTCACCCCAGGTCTGTTTTCATAGGGGACAGTGATCGTTCTGCGACCTCCGACGCTCGAGTTACCTCCGCTCGTCGTGGGCCGTACTGGCCACGAATCTCCTTCAGTCCCTCCCCGCTGTCTCCGAAACAGTAGCAGAGCAGCCTACACCCTCGCGTAGCGAAACATTGCCGTGAGTCTCTGCCCCCTTAGAGGGAAGGAATATTTACGTACGTTTACGTAAATATTCCTTGTTACAATAATAATGCTTTAATTTAATACTTTGTTTTCAGGATCCATACCATCTTTGGGAGCTGGAATCGTATTTGGATCCATTCTAGGTAAGAAAATTAAATACAAATAATATAACAATCTTGCAGCGGCTTTATAGAATTTTATACGTTTTTTACGTGTGGAAAATTCCCACGGGTAAGCACATCCAACGCGTTCAACACCTTGCCCTGGAGTTGCATCAGGGAGGCGCTCGTGTACCACGATGTACCTCTCTACCTCCGCCGCATAGTCGGGGCGTACCTGACGGAAAGAGCCGTCATCTACCCAAGTGCGACCGGCGTCGGTAGGCGTGAGATGTCGTGCGGTGTCCCACAGGGATCGGTCCTGGGGCCGCTCCTGTGGAACATCGGATACGACTGGGTGCTTCGCGGTGAGCTCGCGTTCGGTGCCACCGTCACGTGCTACGCGGACGACACGCTAGTGACGGTGAGTGGCGCTACACACAACGAGGCGACCCAGAGGGCCACGACCGCTGTTGCTCAAGTCGTGGATCGGATCCGGCAGCTGGGTCTCGAGGTGGCTCTGCACAAATCCGAGGCCTTGTTCTTTCATGGCCACCCCCGGGATCCAGCCTGACAGTAGGAGGTACTCCCATCGACATCAAGCCCCGGTTGAAATACCTGGGGCTCGTACTCGACGGTCGGTGGGACTTCGGAGAGCACTTCCGAAGTCTGCGCCCCAAACTGTTGGTGACAGCTAACGCGCTGGCGCGGCTGCTGCCCAACCTGAGGGGCCCGGAGGACTCCTGCAGGAGACTCTACGCAGGTGTCGTGCGGTCCATGGCCCTATACGGGTGTCCCGTGTGGGCAGACACCCTGGAGACCAGATTCATGCCCCTGTTGCGTGCGCCGCAGTAGAGGATGGCCTCCAGGGCAATTAGGGGAGACCGCACGATATCCTTTGAAGCGGCGAGTCTCCTAGCCGGATCGCCACCGTGGATCCTGGAAGCGAGATCCCTTGCAGCACTCTATCGGTTCCGTAAGGAGGCGCGGGAGCGGGGATACGATCCCGAGCCCGAAGACATTCGGGCCGAGAGATCCCGGCTCCACAGGATCATGGTGGCGGAGTGGGAGCGACGACTTGAGCAACCACGCGCAGGGCATGCCGTCATAGAGGCGGTAAGGCCCATCATGGGGGAATGGCTCGAGAGGCCACATGGCAGCCTCTCGTATCGACTGACGCAGATTATCACCGGGCACGGGTGCTTTGGGCGGTATCTGCGTCGGATCGAAAAGGAGCCAACGTCCGAGTGCCATCATTGCGACGCGAGCGAGGACTCAGAGCTGCACACGCTCACCGAGTGTCCGGCATGGGCCGGACCGAGACGGGAGCTAGTGACGGCCCTGGGTCAGCCGGGGTGCGAGGGATATGTCGATGATAACCTCACCTCCGGCCTAGCACCACGACCCACAGTCGGCGTGCGGTTTTAGTCGGTTCGAGTCCGACATAACCTCCCTTTCCGGCTCCGGCAGGGGGGTATCCGAGGGGATTTCCGCACGAAAAAAAAAAAAAAAAAAAAAGCACCTCGGCGGACCCAGGGCTATCCCTATTGGTCTGGTCATCCTCGGGAGGGGGACCCCGTGGTCGACAACTCGTCCCTGGAAACGTGGTGGCGCGCGAAGCTGATTTTGCTAGAGTGACAGGCGGTATCCATACTATCCATACTAATATTATAAATGCGAAAGTAACTCTGTCTGTCTGTCTGTCTGTCTGTATGTTACGCTTTCACGCCTTAACCACTGAACCGATTTTCATGAAATTTGGTATAGGGGTAGATTAGACCATGAGAAAGGACATAGGCTATGTTTGGTCGCGATAACCGACATCTACGCGGGTGGAGCCGTGGGCAAAAGCTAGTAAACTCTATAGATACTAGAGTTAGAAGCGTCGGTAGCTTAGTAGTTAAGGAGTTGGCCTTACGTCCCGGGCGGGTTCGATCCTGGCCATTACAATACCGACGTGAACCCACTCCTAGCACAAGCTATTTAGCTTAGTTTGAGGGGTTAGCGGGAATATTAGTAATTTCGGTTGCTAAATTCCTTTTAAGAAAAAAAAATGTATAATATAAAGTACCTACTAGCTATTGCCTGCTGCTACGCCCGCGTGGATGTCGGTTATCGCGACCAAACATAGCCTATGTCTATGTCCTTTCTCAAGTTCTAATTTACTCCTATGCCAAATTTCAGCAAAATCGGTTTAGTGGTTCAGACATCGCATTTATAAATATTAAGTATGGATTATCAATTTACAGTATAGCTACATATTGTTGAACATCACTCGATTCGCAGTTTTCATGGAGGTTCATAACTTTTCAGGTGTTGGTGCATATCAACTAAGTCAAGATCCTTCAAACTACACGCTCATGTTAGGAACTACCTCAGTTCTCGGTGGATTGATGGGATATAGGTAATTATAAATTACGGTATTATTTATTAGATGGATAAGGAATAAGGCTCAATAGCTCAGGTTGGGAGAGCATTACCCCTGTAAGGGAAAGGTCGTGAGTTCAAGCTTCACTTGAGCATTTCATTTTTTTCGATGTTTTGCAAACTTAAAAGTTAGCATATTAAATGCTATAAAAATTCATTAAAAAAAAGATATAGGTCGGGTGTCTCACAATGAACCAGGCAGCTACATTTAACCACCTACTTATTTCGGAAATGCGACATTGCCAAACTGGGCTAATATGGGTAAAAGAGACGTATTTACCTTCCCTTTCTGCCCACTAGTTTGCGTGGCGATAGCGGGCGAAGAGGTTTTGTAAGAAGCATTTTTACGAAAATTGTCTCATAAAGTTAGTTTTTTCTGCAAGTTTCTTTCTTTTTTCACGCTTTTGCTGTAAATGATATTGGTTTCTTTATATAAACCCTGTTTTACATAATAATCCAACATATAAATGCATCGTATTTCGTTACACTGCGATATTGTTTCCCAGTAAAATTATGAGGTTAATTATTAAAACGAGGTCTGTCCTACAATGAGCCACTTTTGGGTGGTACACTTTGAACCATGGTTTACTGTGTAACCCCAGTGGTTAAAATGTAGACTGAGATAGTAATTTATTTTGATTATTTTGTTTTGTGATACATAACGTACCTTCTTTAGGTTGTATAAGATTTTAGAGTTAAGTAGGTATTTTGAGACAAAAAATATTGTTCAGGTAGGTAGTGTTAGTAGGTACTAATGAAGACTCATTACATTGTGAAACCATGAAGCTCTACAGGGTGTATTTTTGAAACGGGGCAGTAGTAGACCTTAACCGTCGTAGTTACAGTAAAATGTTCTTAGGAGACCTTCCCTAATTCCCAATTTTGAACTGTATTCACAGATTATGGAAAAAATCGTACAGTCAGCAAGAAAAATGCTAAAAGTCTAAAAATTATTTTTGGTGCCAATCGATCTTATTTCATGTGGGGATCAAAAGACTATGGGACCATTTTAGCTTTGAGTACTAGGAAAGACAGAAATTGCCAAAAACGTTTCCCATACCTACATTTCAGCAAGAAAATCCCAATGTACAATGATTAAACTTCTTGTTTTGGATAGGAAGTGGGTAGGATTGGCTGAAAAGTAAATAAAAATAGATTTTACCAGTAAATTTCCAGTTTGATGCTAAGTTTTTTATTTTATTATAAAGTAATTTAAATGCAAATTAGTCTAAATATATCTGGCTGATAAGGTGGTTCAATGTGGAAAATACCCCGGTTAAATGTGTACATCCCGATGGACACATTGAACCAAATCTGGTTTTCCATAAATTCTTTCATTACTCTGAAACCAAAAGGAATTTAAACAATAAGTTATTGTATAATTGTAGCCAAATAAATTCACTAACAACACACTAAAAATTTAAGCCATTCATCGAAAAACGAGCACGCTACAAGACTTTGAAATTTACCCGGTTCACTGTGAGACACCCTACCCTATACATTTGAATGAATTTTTTATAGCATTTATTATGCTAACTATTAAATTCGAAATACATCGGGAAAAAGAAGAACTCAAGTGGGATTTGAACCCACGACCTTTCCCTTACAGGGGGAATGCTCTTCCAACTGAGGTATTGAGTCACACCACTGTGACTCACTAGCTCAGTTTGAAGGGAGGAGTCATCAGAAATCAATGTTTAAAAAAATGGTTGAAAAATCATTCATTCGTTCCAACAGTTCGTAAGAAAGTTGGTAGATGGCTCTACCGTCGCCCTTAAAGATGGATATAAAGAGAAGGGAAATTTGAAGTGATTCAGGTGGGAGTCAATAGCTCAGTTGGAAGAGCATTCCCCCTGTAAGGTAAAGGTCGTGGGTTCAAGTCCCACTTGAGAAATATATATAATAACCTCGAGTTGCGTTCCCGGCGCTGAGTAGGGTAGCCAGAGCTCACTGGAGAGTTTTTGTGCTGTCAGTGGGAAAGCCAAAGGCTTGTCCTGCTTTGTTTCTGACGGCATAGAAACTTTCTGTTCTTACAGCGTGGGCTTCACGAATGTGACTCTCTGTTGCACACATCTATAGGTCACGGTAACCACTTTCCATCAGGTGGGCTGTGTGATTGTCTACCGCCTAAGTGGTATTAAAAAAAAAATGTTAGGAACATTAAATAATAGCATCGGATGTCGATTGCAAGAAAAATTTATGTACAAATTGTAAAATGACTTACATATTTTATTTAATTGCAGGTATTACAACGGCAGGAAGTTTATGCCCGCTGGCCTTGTTTTTTGCCTTTCCGTTGGCATGCTAGCGAAATTGGTAGTTAAAAATGTTACAGCAAAACCAGTATCCACGAGGATTGGGTAAATAAAGCTACCGTTCATTTATCACAAGATGGCGCCACTAGCAAAAGAAATAAGAAATTAGTGTAGCAAAATACTGAGGTAGTTTGATATTTCCAATATGGCAACACTTATTTTTTTGTGAATGTGATTTTTTTTTGTGACGCTAATTGTCAACGGTAGCTTTGTTAGAAATATAATTTAAGAATAGATTTCTATATAGTTGTGTGGTTTTCCAAACGGGTTAAAATATTTTTGCTTATACTATTTTATTTATTAAACAATAGGAATGTTTATGACAAACTATACTTACCTAATTTGAATATAGTTTTAAGAATAAACGCGAAGATTCAAAGTGACTACTAAAATAAGAATCAAGTGTGTTCGAATTTCGCGATTCCAAATTTGAATATTCTTTTTTTTTCATGAATTAATAAACCTAAATAGCATAGCCTTATTAGTAGCCTCCCAACATTGGGAGCGGCCTATTATGTTGGGAAATATTTATTATTATTTATTTATTTGATTTATTTATTTATTATGTCCAGCAGTGGACTGCAATGAATAATATTCAATAAATAGCTATCTATTGTATAGTAGAGTTGCGTGATGATATACCATACTTATTCCTTTTCTTGCTGAATAATTCCTTAAACCTATGACCCTCCATTAATTAAGTATGTACCAGAATCAAGATGCAGATTTTTTTTTATGTTGTTATGCACAATAATATTAATATGTAGTTATGTTAAACGGTATGTGTTCATTAGTTTCCTTGTTATCTTATAATAATTTTATATGGTAGAAGACTGTTTTCATAAATAATGGAAATAAAAGGTGTCGGGAATATATTTTATTTTATTTATGGCAAGCTCGAAATATTACTTAACCTATCGGTGTTGGCAGATCAGACGTCAGTTGCTCAAGAAACCAAAACAAACCAATAAATGGGTGCAAAATAATGTATGCATTTACAAAAAAAAGTATACAAGTATGTACATCCGCATTCTAGATTCCATAACACAAGCTATAAAAGCTTACCATGGGTCTAGATAGCGTTGTGTAGAATGTTGTGGAATTGTAGAATGGAGGAGTAAGAGTGGACCCTGGGCTCGAAATAGGAGTTGCTCACGTCTTGACTACATTTCACTATCGACGCGTCGGTAGTGAAATAGCCCGGATTCGAACTCGGGACATCTCGATTAGCCGCTAAGGTACCGATGACTGCTTTTTGTTTTACATCATCATCCTTGAAAGATATATATAGCGTCGGTAGCTTAGTGGTTAAGGAGTCGGCCTTACGATCGAGAGGTCCCGGGTTCGATCCTGGCCGTTACACTACCGACGTGAACCCACTCCTAGCACAAGCAATTTAGCTTAGTTGGAGGGGTTAGAGGGAATATTAGTAACTTCGGTTCTAGACTCGAAAGTCTCGATAGTCTCGAAAGTTTACCTACACGCAATGCTGATAGTCCTTTTCTCATTTGAAATATATAAATACTAGCTTTTGCCCGCGGCTCCGCCCGCGTGGATGTCGGTTATCGCGACCAAACATTCTCATGGTCTAGTCTACCCCTATACCAAATTTCATCAAAATCGGTTCAGTGGTTTAGGCGTGAAAGCGTAACATACAGACAGACAGAGTTACTTTCGCATTTATAATATTAGTACGGATTCGATTCTCTATTGCTTGGCCTAATCTTGTTAGGATGAAATAAGAGACAGCGTTTCATATTCGTTATTTTCTATATTTTTTCTTAAGATTTATACAGTTTTGGATGAAAAATATAGCAATTTTATACATAAATAGTAAGATACAATAAATAGTTATATTAACGGCAAGTAATGCTGTTACATTATATCTTCTAAAGGAATGTTTACTACACCGAAATACGATTTAAAAGATTTTTATTCTATTGGTAACTTTATTATAGATTTTCATAAATAATTTTTTAGTCATTAAAACAGCTTAAGTAATAACAAATTGATGTTTATATAAAACAAGAAACCAATTGAAGTTTCGGCAAAAATATAATATGTAAAATTACCTAAAAATAGAGTAAACCTAATTTCAGAAGACCGCGAACCAGTCGCTCTCGAAGTCAGCTTTTAAACAAAAAATACAAAAATACATCTTACTTTAACGTTTCTTATTAATTACTGTATAAAAGGCACTTCGTGGCAGTTTCTTTTATTTTATGTAACATTGTTGATATTTCACAAGTTAGTCGATACCTGAATCGTAATCGGTCACTCAAAATCGACTAAACAGCTCAGACATTTAATACCTACTGTACTTATCAAGTTCATTAATAGTAACACAATCACATTAATATCACTCACAGAACTGCGCTCGACACTTTTGTAAAGCATTGTCTTCGAACGCATATAATTAACACACACAGTCGCACACTCCCGTATTATCCGATAAAATTACAATTGTGATAATCGGAATAAAACCAAGCAAATATCGGTGTCTGCTTGCTTTTATTACAGTGACTTATAAAATTATTCTATTAAAGAACGAGTATTTTAATTACAGGGCTGATATAATATTAAATTATTATTACACAGACTACAGTTGTTCGATACGGGTAGTGCGCTTCACAATCTGTAATATAAAGACTGGGTCGGGACTGCCCTGTGTATTTGACGCAAGCGAGGCCTACGGTGGGTCTTTTGACCCGGATGAGGGCTCTAAGGGTCAACTTGGGAAGTCGCGTTCTCCAGCTGTGACAGTCTTCAAAGCTCGGCTCACACTAATCGTTAATGGCGGCTGCTGAAATTTAAAACACACTGCATTATTTATTTGAAGTATCGAGTGTTAATATGTAGTTCGGTACGAAATTAAAAGTTTCCTGGTATTTTCAGGGTCAAGGTCAATCGGACTGATGCAGAGTCGAAGAGAATCGTCAAATTCTCTATAGGTGGGTACAGAATCGATGGGAATCGTCCGCACTATACTTACAAAGTTAATTGTGCGTCTTTGGGAATGGGAATTTGTGTATTATGTCTGTTAGATAGAGTTTAATATATCTACAACGTTACTTTTTAGATTCAAGTTTGTATACACTTCGACTCTGCATCAGTGTACATCATCCAATAATGATTAAAGTACTTCAAATGACGGGGATACGATGAATTTCGTACCAATGAAAAAAGATAAGGAAATATGAATTTGAAAATGTAGGTATATAGTTAGGTGCAAAAGGCAATAAGAGTTTATTTTATTGATAACATTCACAAGTACATAAACACATGAATATATAACACATGATTTTATTTGAATAGGTACATTCAGGAACATTGAATTACAGATTCTATACCACCACTTAGGAAGAATATTATGTATACTTATACGTTATTTTACTGGCAAAATAAGATAAAAAGTAAGACATAAAAATAGGTTAGAGCACATAAACTTAGGTACAAATAGGTATGTATATGTTGGTACATGGTATAATGTGTGATTCACCCAAGCAGATTGTTCAAAGGACTTAACGCTAGAGTTTGAAATGTACCTACTGAGTTTTGATCTCTCGGGTCTGTCTGTTAAATGAGCGATGTTTGAATCAGATCGGTGGGTAGATGTAGAGAAAAATATGTATATAAATGTAAAAATCTGATCAAATTTATCCAATCCGAAGATCCATGGCGACTCATGTAAATGCCTACATTATGTTTTGGTTGATGAGTTTCTGTGTCTAGGACCAGTTACGTATTTTAGATAGTAAAGGATTTGAACAGGTATTTGTACAGATGTTTTAAATGTAAAGTTAATCACTGATAGAATTAGATCGGCAAAAGTCAACATACAGAACGGAACTTTTTTTTACTTTTATGACTTTTTTCGATCTAAATGTAAGTAATTTAATAAAATTAATCACTGATTTTTGAAGGTGATCAGACAGAAAGTATTGTGACATCAACTGCTGCCCAATGGTACCGACTTCTTCTAGAGACGTGACTAGAGTTGCCACCTATCATCACTTAACCCTCTAATGCAAATAGTAAGTTTTTGCCACCTAGTACAATAATTACTCTCTATTATGGCAAGTCAGTTTTCTTTTACCTTTACACAAATATGGCAAAAGCCCATGCCTATTGCAGGGTACTTACTAAACAGTCTGACAAAGGCGATTGTAAATTTATACAACCTACCCCATAATTTTCTATTAAATAAGTTTATCTACTTATTACTTCTAATTTACCAGGTACTAAAAAGGTGGCATCTCTAGACGTGATCATGTAAATGACTGTGAAAGAAGATCGGTGCAAAACATGAAAGAATGATCTTCGTCCATTCTTACCAAAAATCAAACTAATGTCGAATAGTGTCTCCGCTTGTAGAGTTCCTGTGATATGAGTAAGCTAACCTCGCCGGTTCTATTTGAACTTGCTGTGAATTCGCATCCGGCCTTATAGAATTATCTTGTGCCTTTGGCTGTGAGTAATAAGTCCCTATCTTAAACACTGGCTTCATGCCCTTGTCTTGATACGGGCTTTTAGTAGTAGATCTTCTAAAAAAGCGATCGAAGTCTTCTTTGGAATAGAACCCTCTTTTGTCCGTGTTGTTGCTAGGTCTTGTTGTGAAATCTTGGAAATCGTATGGACTTTTTGTTGAAGTGATGGAGTATTTGTTAACTGGCGGCGGGTATGTGACCGAAGTAGTGGTTGTTGTACTAGGCTTTGTAGTTGATTCTGTGTAGAATTGGTATTTTCTTGTTGTAAATGCGAAGTAGGGTTTCTCTGTAGTTTTTATTGTTTTTGTTGTTGTTGTTGTTGTTGTTGTTGTGTGTTCTGTGGTCTTTTTGACAGGTGGCGCCGTTGTGCTAGCTACGTAAGCCTGTGTTGTCCCATCGTTACTATGTGTTAAAAAATATATTATAAATTAGTCTTGTGTACCCATGTTTGTGCCACACTGACGGAAATGAGAATGTGTATATTTCTCATTTCAGTGTCAGTACTGTGAAATAATTCAGTTTATCTATGTTTATTGCATGCAGAAGTTATCGTACAGTAATATAATGAAATTATTTTTTTATTGCAGCGAAATGACCAAAACAATGTAAATATTATCTGCATTTAAAGATGTTTTTATAGAAAGTTTAAACTGCTATTGAAACAATAGACAACATTAGTCGATTCGCTGCATTAATCGATTATATCACAGAAATTATACAATGAAAAATTTCTTACTAAATATTACATTACGATACAATATTATTATTATTATCAATATATCTTAACAAGTTAGTAACTACTAAGGCTGTTATGCCAACAACTGTCAGTATAATTAATAGTACGAAAGCTATTTGTAATACACACCTAGTGATGTTACCGAAGAATGGGCTCGTTTCTGGTCGAACGTAGCTCGGCGTGTGTTGAGAATAATCTGGTATAATATTCTCGTGTTCCGTTATACACCGGCCATTTATACAATACTGGAAAACACATTAAATGAACATTAGTACATAAAAAATATTATTTGTAGTTTTCAAAGTTAAAGTCTGACAACGTAGTGTAAGCAATATAAAATTGCCTATAATTTTTAGTGCGTGATAATAACAATTTCTTGATTTATTTCAATTGGCTAAAGAATGCTGTTTGAGTTATTTAAATAGTGATAGTAGTATTTTATTAGACTAGTCCTAAAATTGTAAAATTTATGTATGTATGTGTTTACTTGTCCGTCCCCACAAGGTGACCCTTCAGCAGCGGGTCTGTACGCGACGCAATAGCCACTTGCAGCGTCAAAGCAGAACAGTTGCGCACAAACGCGCTCGTCTTTGAAACATGCGCTGAAAAAATACAAATGTATGTTGTTAAATATTTGCTTGTCGCCCAATAGTTCAAGAAATTTTATAGAGCAGTAATTTAAATTATCAAACGTTATAGAGATTTTTTAACTTCCAACATTTTTAATTCTCAGTCCCAAAAAAAAGTCCTTTATGACTGTAAATGCTACGGTGATTTTAAAGTTGTTTCGGAGTAAATAATTTTGGGCACAGTTTCGATAGCAAAAGCTTCTGGAAGTATTAAAGTAGCGGACTTTTTTCATTCATTTTATTTAGCGGATTACAGGTGAACGGAATAATTTCAGGGTGTAAATAAAATCTTTTCGCTAAATTTAAACGATGATTTTATAAACGCTTATGAAATCAGCATGTAGGTATTAATGTTATTTTTTTTACCTCGTGCCCCTGTCTTTTCGACATTGTGCATCTAATGTCAGGAGCCGTCCGGGCAGTACCCGCGGTAGTGAGTCATCTTCGTGTGGGGAATTATACAAACAGGTTGCCGTGTCACCGCTGGAAAATACCAAAACATAAAATTAATATATTACTTTTGTAAAATGTGAACGAACAGTCGTAGCTACCATAATTTTTAGCACTATAACAATTTCGTTATAAAGAGATATAGATAATAAAGAACTAAGGCTATAAATCCCACTAGGCGTAACCATAGTTTTAAATTTTATGTGGCGAAATATCTTAAACTACATATTTCTATACGTACTTACAGTGATTGCACCTAGATAGATAATGTTAGCTAATATATTCTAGACCTAACAGAAGTCTCTCAAATGAGTGCAGCCCTTAATTAAATATAATTCTAAACTAAATAGGGTCCATTCACGCTTTGAAACACTTCGCATTAGTTAGATACCAGCCACCCAGCGCATATTAACATTGAAAATTTACAGTGTTATTAGTAGTATATCCCAGAGTCAAAATAACGTATATGTATAACCTAAAATTAATTTTTCAATTCATTACTCATTTTTTTTCATTAATTAATTCCAATACATTCCAAGATCCAAAAAACCATTTTCTTAAAATACCCACAAATTTTCACAAGCCACATCTTGATTATTGATATGAATATGAATTTGTTCAATAGCCAATGTTGTTTTTTTGTAACTATACCAGAGTCCAGACTTGCCATTAGTTGCATTCAGACATGCATGAGAAATGTATGTAATAATAACAATAACCTATAAGTAGGTAATTAATTATTATACCTTCAGATTACCTCACTACTATTAATAAAAGCCCAAGCAGCGTGTACCCGAAGCTGGACCAAAATATTCTCTGCACTCGTTGGCAAATTGCTAATTTGATGATGAGTCGGCCGCTTCACCGAACAACGGACACACATTTTTCAATTTAGCCACCCCTTCCTGTCTTGCTGAGGTATAATAGGAAGAATACCACCATCTCTTGCACACACTTATTTTCTGGTCTTCGAGCCTATGCTGTCTTGCTCACAAAATCACGCTTAGATAATGCCTTTTTTCTCTCAATCACCATATATAGGTACTGCTAAATTAAGGTTCAGCTTAAGTAGCTGTAGAATAACTACTGACAGACAGTGTCCCTGTGATACTAAATAAAATAAGTATTTACTAAAATATTAATATAGTTACCAAGAATGAGGTCCATATAAAAATATTATTGAATGTCATCAACTCAGTGACATTTTTAAAGCTAGGCATTGCTACGTTAGCCTTTGACTATGACTTTAGTTATTTCTTTATTATTACTGACAGAACCGTACTGTTTAAAAAGCTCTCTAACTGTTGAACACAATGCCTGGTTATTTTAGCTCCCATTCCGATAGCTAGTCTATTGTGTAAAGGTATTTTCCAGTACCGCCATATTACATTTTTGTAATCGTTGCACTGTACAAATCTTACGATAGCGAACTATACAATATTATTGCTAGACACACTTACTTCAAAAAGTGATGGAAGCTTTGCACGCTGCACGGTGACCATCTGAAGCCCTTTTCCGTGTGCCTTAAGTCGGACATGATGAAGCCGTCCTCCCACCGACACTTTTCAGCCCCTGGACCGCCTAAGTATGACGGAGGGGGACTACCATCGTGAACAGCTCCAAGTCTGAAAATTGATTTTTTTTCTAAATAACTCAATATAAAAAACAACATGCTTACTCTACATTGACAAAAGGTACACGTATTCTTTTAAATGTAATTACATATATTATGTTTCATAATACCCTATAAAGCGTGGTGTGGTCCCATGGTGGGCGCCAATTCGAATACTAAAATAGATGTCTTATCAATTGAATGTGCTAGTAAAAGGGCCTGTTAAAGGCAATACGTTTGTTACATATACGTAAAGCTTAGGTTAATACTCACAAATGTCCAACTTCATGAGCAGCTACGATGATACCAGAGAAACCACCAGTGTCTTCGATGATGGCAACTGAGTTTACTTTTTCTAATCTCTTATTCACGACGCAAGCGCCTCCGACGTACGCGAACCCTTTACATTTTAAATTGCGTGTCAAAATTTGTTTCATTGTCTATGACGGAAATCGACTAATTGAAAAATAGTGTTGTACTACTATCATGTATAAATCGTAATAGAATGGTCTATCACGATCGAGTACTTTAGTAGAAATATTGCTTTTTCATGATTGTAAATGTCGTGATAAATGTGTGTGGTCTTTAGTAAAATGTTTAGACGATAACTGGGAATCGAACCAGTTTATTAACGTGGAAATAAATGTAGGCAGGTCATAGGAATAAGGATTTATAGGTAGAAATAGATAGTTTATTATGATATTACTTACAGTAAGTTGATCCGTGATTCGATGTATGAAATAAGTAGATACTAAGTAGTTACTTAGAAATAAAATAAATAGGTAAGTAGGTACTTACAGTAAACTTTGTGCAAAAACCAATAGATATTTATAAAATACATGCAATATAAATATCGGCATGCAAAGGCAAAGCATATCGTTACATTTTCAAACATTATGTTAGTGTATAGACATTCAGAAAAATATTATGTGTTATAAATATAAATGTGTTATTTTTCTGTTCAATTATAGAACATGCATGTTAAAATAAAAGCAGGTAATGAAGCAAATATACATATAAACAGTATAATAAATTATAAATAGATATTAAGATTAGTCTCCAATAAATCGAAGGTTAAATTTATAGCGTCATAGCTTTGACTGAAAACTTCTAAGGAAGTAATATCAGCATTGTAAGCGTAATTAAAAAATAAATAAAAATTGCATTTACTTTTTTACGACTTAACCCTTCACAATCCCAAGATAATCTAAACATATTATTTTTTATATTATAACGATAATAAAAGATAACAAAAATCATGCTTATTATCTTGTTAAATCAAGAAAGCGTTTCCATGCCTAATTTATAACTTTATTATTTTACGTACTCTTTATTCATTTTATATGACGATAAACTCTGATAGAATCTAAAAAATAATATATAATATTAAGAATCCAGACGCTATTACTAATAGGTACTGCTGAAGAAGCATGGTATCGAAATCCTAAAGGTAAACAAATAATTTCATATAATATTGGAGAAGGCTACATAGAAATAACGAAGAGATAAAAATATATTTACAACGTCATCTAAATGTCTAATATGATGCATCCATAAAGATTTACAGTCTATCTAGAAGAAAAATGCAGAAAAGACAGAATATTATTCACAAGGTGCGAATATGACATCACGGATTTGGGTAAAGGTAAAGTAAAGTGGACAATGGTTCCATAGTGAATAAAAGTGAACAAACAGGTGAGGAACTTTGATGAAAAAGGCGTGCTTTTTTTGAAAATAATAAGATCTCTGTAACACGCCTACCTGCTGTCCCTCTATTGCACGCATCGTTCGGAAATTGTCTTCTGCACATGTCTAGTCTGAAATTGTATGGAAAGAATAAAACTCAATATGATACTATACAAAACCCCGTCCTTCTACGTAATTCTACAAGTCGTTGCTTTTTTAATGTCGAGTTTACTTCACACCATGCTACGGAATGAAATAAACCTTCAAGAAATCTCACCAAGAGAACGTCATCTTGTGCAAGCAACTAAGTTGTAAAGTGTAAAATTTTGTAAGACATATTCAGCGCCATTACCAAATCCTTTACCTCATAAATAAAAAATAATGAAGCAAATTTATTATTTCATTTGTAAGCCTCTGTTAATTGCGCGCCGCTTGTCAACACCATCCTATAAGAACGTGGTTTCAAAATTTAATTTACCAGCGGTGCCTTTCGTACAGCGACCACCCTTGCGTCGACGGCACATGTCATACCTGTTGGTCAAATTAGTTTGGGCGTCTTCAGAATAATCCTTGACCTTCACCTCAACTGGACTTATGGATTAAAACTGAGACTACATTTTTTGTATAATGGCGCTAAATTAAAGCTAGTGAAGTTTTGTTCATACTTACCCTGGCGTCCCCATAATGTTGCATGGATAAAAAGAAAATATAAACTGATGTCCTGTCTATGTAAAACACAGCTTTGTAATTTTTATATTTAGACTGAGAATAGACAGATTTAAGATGGAATCCAAGAAATTGCAGGTTTATGACCAGTGCTTTGAAATGCTATGCTTTATAATTCTCATCATGTGACCTAAGTAGGTATAAAGCTTTAAAAAATTTAACGTGAACTTTGTTTTGTAATTTCTACTTTGCATAAATTATTGCTTAATAATTTGGTATAATAAAATTTGAATAACTATTCTATTAGTGTAAAATGTATTGTAACGGAAAAATTTCGAAATTGGTTTTCCATTAAGTCGCTATTAACAGACTAGATAGATAAGTATATTGTTTTATAAACACGCCTTGTATTATATTTTTCGTATATCTTATATTCAAATTTAATTGCGAAGGCCCGATAAAAGCTGTATTTCTAAATTGTTTAGCAATATTCGATTAATCCCTCGTGCGAGCGTCAATAGAAATTTTGACCCACTGTTCTATACTGTCGGTGTCAACTTGTCAATTGCCCAATTAAATAAGAGAGACTGAAAGGGGGAAATATCTGTCAGTCGATTTAGGCCATCAAAACTAAACTTAACATTACAGCATAATAATAAAATATCATTCAAGTATTTCATAATCTGAAAACTTTGCTAACAAATTATTTTCTAGCAACGTTTAATTAACGTAAAAGTGTTTCAACTTACTTCGTGATAGCAACGGCGATGTCGTAAACGGGCAGTCGTCGTTCTCTGAACAGATACTTGCCCATGTCTGTAAGCGCCGCCGCCGAATCGATGGCATCGCGCCCTACTCGATTTCTTTCTAGATATGGAGTGGCATCTCGACCCTGTAATTGAAAAGTATCTAATAAGTCCATAATAATATCAGCGTTAGTTCCACGCCACTTTGAAATCCAAAAATACGCGCTGCCATGTGTCACACGCTCTCTCTGCTTGCCCTAGAGATACATAGCATAAAAGTGTGAAAATAGGTGGGTAAAGCTATTGTGTCGAAGATCATGGTAATCGAATATCCAATGATCAACGTTAAAAATATATTCTGAATGTCTATTATAAAAAAGTGTCATTAATTTGGGTAGCTTAAAGAAAACAGATAACTATTAGCCACATAGGTAACTACTTGATTTGTTCATGTCTAGAATATCAATATAATCAAAGCAAAATGAGTAGAGTATAAAGGTCACAATTTCGTCGCTTGGTAACTTTCCTAACCTTGAATTTTTAGTTTACCTATACAAACTTTTGCAAGCTAGTAACAAAACTAGTTTTATTTCGTCGCCTCGTATGTTATTTTCAATATGTTGTGATAAAATCTCGTGATTTTATACCATAACAATCAATTAACTACCATTCATCTCATTAATACTGCAGGTGTTGTAAATTTATACAAATTGATTCTATGTGGTAACCCATAACCAGTTCAGCTTTTATGGTTCTAGTTCAATATAATAGTTATAATCATGAATATATCTTAGTTAAAACATTTATTAATACTTATTTTAATGAAGCACTACGAAATTTGTACTTATTTGTGGATAATAATAGATAAAATAATCTCCCTAATAATTCTAATAAATGTACGTCGAACATTATCTTCAATATTAACACGCTTTATAAATGGATAAGTTATGTAATAAAATGACGATTTAATATTACTGGGTGAGCAAGGAAAATAATAAATGTGAACATCATGTTTTTTGTCATATAATATCACTAGCTTTTGCTCGCGGCTTCGCCCGCGTGGATGTCGGTTATCGCGACAAAATACTTCTCAAAAGACGTAAGTGTACGAAGTTTCATGCTTCTAGCCTTGAAAATGACGAACTTTCCATACAAAAGTTTATCACCTATTTTACCCACTTAGTAGTAAAATTTTGAAAAACGTTGATACACGTGTTCATTTATTTCTTAAAAGACACAGGTTTATGATATTTAGTGTATCTAGCTCTGAAAATGACGGACTTTCATAAACACTTCCATCCCTTATTTTACCCCTTTAGTAGCAGAATTTCCAAAAATCCTATAATAGGTTTGGGCTGTGCGTTCATAGATCATCATGTCAGTCAGTCAGTCACCTTTGAGCTATATATATTAAGATAATAAAATGTCAGGTGCCGATTATCTTGACTAAGCAGACGATTTATTATTTTTTGCAACAAATACTTAATGCAAAAAAAAAAAACATTTATTTATTAGTCAACCAGGGTTAAAATGTTACTTATATTTTTATAGATTTCACGTTCGAAAAACATTGGAGCACCACTTGAATCTTGCTCAATAGCTCAGTTGGCAGAGCAGTCCCCCTGTAAGGGAAAGGTCGTGAGTTCGAGTCTCACTTGAGCATTTCATTTTTTCCAATGTTTTTCGAACTTAAAAGTTAGCATAATAAATGCTATAAAAAAAAATTCATTCAGATTTCACGTTACTAAAAAGTTGAAACTATTGGTTGGTACAACACTACTAAAAAATGGTGTGTGCACGTCAAATGTGTCAAAACTGTCAAATTAATAAAATTCATTCGTGAAGGCGGGATTTTGAAGTTGATATTAATTAATTGAAACATTAATGTTTATAGTTTAATAATATGGCTACAGAAGCAGTTTTAAAATACTTAGTGGATACCAATCGCCCATATTCGTGTGCGGATGTAACAGTGAATTTGCGTGGAGCTTTTACTAAAGGCGTCATACAGAAAACTTTAGACGCTTTGAGTGAATCAGGGAAAATAAAGTGTAAATTGTATGGAAAACAAAAAGTTTATGCTCCTATACAGGTGGATAATGTTCCAGATAATAGTGATGTTGAAGGTTAATATTGTTTCTATACATATTACGGTTAAATTTACAAAATGAAAACAGTTAAACTTAAAATGTATTGGTGCCCAGTTGTATTGGAATCGAAAAGTGATTGATTCTATGCCTATGTTGTTTTCTTTTTGATATTACCTGTCTGACATACCTATCTAACCGTTTTTTAGACTATGACACAAAAATAAAAGATATCACCCAAGAATTGGCAGGAAAAAGTACTGCTTTAAAGAATGCAGAGGGAAATTTAAAAGTTCTTGTGTCTACACCGACCACCGAGGCAGCTAAATCACAGATAGATGAGATTAAAAAAAGAACTGAGGATTATATTAAAAAGTTGGAAGTCCTGAGAAACTCCAAAGAGGTTATAAGTGCAGAAGAAAAGAAAACATTACTGGATGAGCATGACAAATTGCTGAAAGAATATAGGTAAGCAACTATCTTAGAAATGCTTTCTTATTTTCATATAGATATAGATATTTTATAAAATTAAATACTCAGTGTTGAACTAAACAAAATTTCATAGTCAGTAGGAATATTTTTTTTTACATGTTTTTATACTTTTTCTACTATCTTAGATGTTTTTTTTTTAAAAAGAGAAGGTTAGTAAGGAGTATAACAATATTTCATTGTATTTTTTAACAATGTATAAACAGTTGCTTACAATAATTTTATAAAAGGGTTTTTGTTTTTTTTTTTAGAAAGCGCAAAAGAACCTGCAATGATATGCTCGAAGCGATCCTGGAGGGCTATCCAAAATCCAAGAAAACATTTCTTGAAGAACTTTGTATAGAAACTGATGAAATGGTCAACTTCAAACTGATGACTTCTTGATTATTGTACGGGTAACATTGTTGATTGTAAATTTTATTATAGAAATAAATAATTCTGTTTATCTGTTTCACGAATTTATAAATAACTAGCTTTTGCCCGTGACTTCGTCTGCGTTCATTCCCGCGGCCCAGATAAAGTTCCTCAAAGGTACTCTGAGCCTGGTACTTCATGCAAATGTACAAGAAAGAACCTATAATATACCCTGATAAAATAAAATTCGAACAGGATATAAAGTATCCTATGTCCGTCCTCCTGGTTCTAAGCTACATCCTCAGCAATTTTCAGCCAAATCGGTACCGCCGTTCTTGAGTTATAAATAGTGTAACTAACACGACTTTCTTCTATATATATAGATAGATTACATTGAACTTTGAAGTTTACTGATATGTAGTAAGTTTAGACTTACTATCATAAATGTAAATTGCAATTTTTTTTTCTTGTAATTTTGTATCATTTAATATTTATTGGGAAAGAGGTCTGACTGATTATATGTATGTATGTATGTATTAACATTTCTGTTTATACCTACAAACCTATATAGCATGCTTAGAAAATTATGAATTGGAACTAAAAGAGGCAAACACAGTAAAATGTTGGCCCCATCTACCCCAACGTGAATAGGACGTAATTATATGCACATATATACTAGCTGTTGCCTGCGGCTCCGCTCACGTGGATATCAGTTAGCACAATCAAACATAGTCTATGTCCTTTCTTAAGGTCTAATCTACCACTATACGAAATTTCATCATAATCAGCTCAGTGGTTTAGGCGTCAAAGCGTACTAGACATACAGAGTTATTTTCATATTTTTTTATACCACATAGGTGGCAGACAAGCACACGGACCACCTGATGGAAAGTGATTACCGTGGTCTATAGATGTCTGTAACACCAAGGGCGTGCTGCCGACTTTTCTTTATAATGATAGTATAGATACGGAACTCACCCTAGAAATAATTATGCCGGCGATAGATATCCGTATTCTGGGTCCCTTGAGCAGTTTGTATCGAAGATCAACACCGTTCCAGAACGACACGAAGTACCTTTTGATCTGCACGTTGTCACCTCCGTGTAATCTGAGGATAAATGGTAATTTTGATTATGATTACGATTGATGACGGTAACTAGGTATACTCTGTCGGTTATCGCGACCAAACATAGCCTATGTCCTTTATCATGGTCTAGTCTGCCCCTATACCAAATTTCATCAAAATCTGTTCAGTGGTTTAGGCGTGAAAGCTAACATACATACAGACAGACAGAGTTACTTTCGCATTTATAATATTAGCTTGTCCACCGCTGTAGCACTCCATGCTATCCTCGAGAAACACCCATAAAACTTGTACTGCGCGTATAAAGTACATTTCAGATCCAAGATATATGTCCAGAAACTATTACGTGGTTCGGCACCTCCACGCACTCTGGGCATCAAAGACGGAAGCGCTTTTTCCCTCCCAAAGGGGACACGGCCTCCTTTGGGAATTAACGAACGTGGTGAGAGCCGTAGAGGGCCACTCACGGTTTTCCATGGTTTTCCATGTGTCCCTCTGATTAGCAGAGGTCACAGTGTAGAGCAGGCAAAGGGCGGGTTGGTCGCAAAGCGCAGGCGTGGGGGTAACAGCTCACCCCTTTATTTAGGCCGGTGCAGCGACGTAACACCATCCTCCCTCTCTCGAAAAGAGGTTCGATGAGGTAACTGGTTTTATTGGGTGAGGAAGGCTTTTCCTTCGAGTTGGTTGACAGCACGAGTGTGACGCCCCTGGCGTTGCATACTTCCATAGGACCAAAAATGTAATCTTCCACATCTGAAGATCCTGAGACGGTGTGTGGATTTAGTCGACCGACATGTTTAGTTCATTAAATTACGAGTATTATTTAATAATATCCATCCATATACTCACGTCTGTAAATACCCGAAGGGGTAGGCAAAGGTTTAGTAGCACCCATTTTCGGTTGACGTAATAGGAGACTATTGCCGTCTAGAGGGCCCTTTGTCTTGGGCTATATGTTTACTGTCGAATGGAGAACAGCCCTATCCCTTAGTCGCCTTTTACGATACCCACAGGAAGAGCTGGGGTGGTCCTATTCTACTCCACCGTGAACCAACACGGCAATTATTTAATAATAAACTAATTATTACCTATATCCATCGTAGTCTACGATGACAAGAATTTCTGGGTAGATGACATACGGTGCTTCTCGCTTTTGTCTCGAGTGCGTTTCTGTTGAGCGTTTTCTTCTGAAGCGTTTGCCGAGGTGATCTGGCTCCATAAATGCTGAGAACAAAAAAAAAACTTTTTTATTACACCAAACCATTATCGCTAGGAGAATCTTGCGGAGTGTGCTACGCGTGCTACGTGACTCGAATACTACGCCACAGGAGTGCTACACAACTCGAGCGTAGCACTCCTGTGGCACTCACGTAGCGCTTATTAAGTTTTTAGGTATTGGGGAATAAGTATGACAAAAATATCCACGTATTTAAATAGACTGATTGATTGATTCTCTATCCTATAGTAAAAGTTGCGTGTAATAAATAAATTATTTGTCTGAGTTGCATGTCACGTAATTTTCGCTGTAATTGATTTCTGTTCTGTCTGTCGTAAAATATTTAAGTAAGATATATTATTTGCTAACTGATCGCCAGTCGATCAAGATCATTGCAACCCCCACGGCTACTAAGACTAGCAGTTAACAACACTTAAAATTATCAATAAGTAACACTCTTCACCACAGCGCACAAGACAGCCTCTGTGGCGTGGCGGCAGTGCACGCGACTACCACGCAGGAGGCGCGGGTTCGATCCACGCTCAGTGCAAATATTTGTACGCATGAATATGGCTATTTGCATTGGTGTGGGTGTTTCTATGTATAATATGTATATATTTACAAAAAAAGTATATAAGTATGTTTATCCTCATTCTAGATTCCATAACACAAGCTATAAAAGCTTACCATGGGTCTAGATAGCGTTGTGTAGAATGTTGTGGAATATTTATAAAAAAAAAACCTAAGCTACAAAGATGAATGTTATAGTGATACTTATCTCTTGGAAAAAATGCTAGGTAAAGTCGAAACGAGTATAAAAATAGCTAAATTGACGAGTGAAATTTAGTACTACAAGTATATGGATTAATAGATTAAATATAAAATGTCTCACGCTGCTTTTTGTGCTTTTTATGTTAATGGCATAGTCGATTAATTCTATAAGTAGGTGCCTACCTACCTATTCGTTACAACATGATTTGAAAAGAATAGGTATCTATCACATAACTAACGAATTTATTATCAGTAGAAGCCACCTAAATTTGCATACGACTGTCCAATTGATTAATTAAGTTCGTTTGCTAATGATCACAGGTGCAGAAATTACCTATTGATCTACTAGGATATATACTGTGTTCTTAGTTTAAATTAATTGAATGGATAATTTTGTAATTAATCGAAATCAAGTTTAGTCGATTAATAGACATATCATTAATCGACTAAACTTGACTTAATATTTTCGTGGCAGTAGAGCATTTGATTGTTACGTTAGGAGCATGGAGAAGGAAATGATAGCGGAGTTGTTGCAAGGCAATCGAGTCGCGTGCCATCCAAACGTCAAATGGACTCATTCGGTAGGAACGCTATACCTATGACGTCCTTCGACTTTTGACACCCCGCGCGTCTCTCTTCCCACCCGCATTCGGCGACGCGTTTTCATTAGGAGAAATATCAATGGGGCATCTCCGTTACTTAATCATATTCTGTCCTACGTGGTTAGGCGTCATAATGTATGCTCATGCATAGGTAGCGTCAGCGTCATAAATATCTTGACGACGAAGTCTCAAAATGATCTTAAAACTTTCGTATTAAAAGCAAATCAAACTGTTTTATTGATGTATATGGTGTTATTGTCCGAACTAAAGATGTGTACCAAATATCAGAACAATCGTTTAACTGGAAGGGAGTCAAAAAAAGAAAAAACGATCATTTTGAGTACTTTTTCGTCAAAATGTTTCTGATGTTGACTGTACACACATTTGCACTAAACGGAAATTGAAAAGTCTATTTGCAACGGTTGGGTGTGATATATGTGAATGTATCGTAAGTAGGTATGTTTATCCGTGTTCTCGAACCAATAACACGCACTATACTTAGTTTGGACATAAGTAATCTGTTGTACGGATCTAGATAGCGTTGTATGGAATTTCCTAGAATACTCGTACCTACATATTACTAAATACCTGTCTATAGGTACTACATAGTCACATGGAAAGACATGCACCTATGTCACCTGTTTGAACAGATGAAGTGGCTTGTGTGGCCACAATTGGGTTTCCCTGTTCATAGATTATTCATGAATCAAATTATTATAAACTTTTTTCTAAATTCTCAATTTAAAAGAACTGATGACGTAACACCTTGACCTTATGACCCCGGACCAGACGCATTATAATATTATTAGCAAAAAAAACAAGAATTGTCTATGTCTCGGTAATTCGAAGCTAAAACAATATGCTTATGTGCTATCTATCTATGCCTTTATTTTAGATAATATAGTAATTATGTATTAATTTAAATCCGATAATTTATTACCAATATGTGTATAAATTAAACAGCATAACATGTATATTGGATCTATCTAATTAAAATTCTGTAAATGTTTTAATAAGTGTTATCATAAACAATAATACGTTTTAATTTCTTTTTCAATCGGACCCCTGACTGAGATTTCTGAACGAAATACTATTTTTAGCGAGCTCATATTAGCTTGATATATTTATGTATGTTTATAGGTTTCTATGTTTGTATGTACCTAATCAAATCTTTAAACTCCATTGTGAAGCACTTTAAAACGTCGGATATATTTTTAATTTTGCACATCTATCAACACTATGGGAGTGCCGACAGTAGTGTTAACTTAACCAATGCTACGTAGATACTAATAAGTATACAGTGTTACCGTTAACGGTAACGGAATTCGCCATTCCGTTTCATATTATTCCCATTAAAAAAAATCTATTTAAAGCCTAAAGAGCCTTTCTTATAATAGTTCCTTTTTTAACAGGGTTTCATTATCTTTCTCTACAATAAGGTTTTTTGATTACTTGACCACCTGGCGTCATCCAATAAGAAGGCAGAAAAACAATACCTTTGCGTAGTATTTCAAATTAAGAATACTATGAATTAAAACTATTATAATCTCGGAAGCGGGTCTGCTTCATGACACTTGAGGTAACATGTTGACCAGTTTCGTATTTATATCGTCACCTTGTAGTGTCGAATCTCTATTTATGAGCTTGTCTTACCAACCACTTGCGATAACGTGAAATAGAACTAATCTAATATGTATATAATACCTAATAATAATATTATTATCTAATGTTTATAACAAAAGCACTCGAAATCGGTGGCCATATGTGTCAAGCAGAGGAAGCTTACAGAGGCAGATGGCGGGATATTTGTTTTGGCCTCAGAGGGAAAAAAGGCGTAATAAATTGTTAAAAATTTCAACCGAGACCCAGATTGAGGTCTGTGGTCTGAGGTCTGAGGTTTTTAAAGTGGGTAGGTACAGGTTGTACCTATTCTAGAAATTTGAGTGGAGATTTTATGAACGCTTAGTTGATTTTCGTGCCTAAAAACTCCACTGAAGTTTCGTTCTGGAATACAATCTGTCAATCAAGTAGCCTATTGCAGTCTATTACTGGATATAGGTCTCTTTCAAGTCTATCCCAGCCACTTTTTCTGGATATCTGCCCGGCTAGGCAGCTTTCGTTAGCCGTCTCGGATAGAACACGGGTCTAAAACTTAATTGCATTGTTGCTCACATTCGATAGCTGCGGGAGACATCTTGATTTTATAGTCTGTGGTAAATAATCAGCTAATCAACGTCACAAAAAATGTGACAATCAAGTCATAGGGTTGCCACTTATTATTACAACATGTTATAGTCTAAATGATATTAATATGTTAATATCATATTGCGATAACATCGAGAAGATGTTTAAATGCTAATCCATGTAACTGTATTGGCTAATTATTTCTAATAGTTAAGACACCTGTGTGGATAGTATCATGGGGTTATTTATGGTTTAACTTTAGCTATTGCCTATGTTTGTTAATTCCATAATCGTGGCGTGATAAAATGTATACTGGTCTTGAACGATACGTAAACTTTGTAAATGAATAGGGTAGTCAAAATAAGTCTGGCCCCTCTGGCGCCATCAGAATCGAGGTCCAGGCGAGGTATCCGAGACGATTTTCGCACGAAAAAATGGGACTTACGCATCAATCAGCAACACGGGCGGGTTTCTTATTTCGGCTGTGTTTAAGAAAACCAAACATGCGTGAAATGATACTAATATTCACGTGAAAAAGATAACTAATTTTTTTTGTATATTCTTGGGGTGTTTGAGTTCGCCAATCGATCAACTAAATATCTATACATTTATAGTCTTCGAGATATATTATTTTCCGAGTCAGACGAATCAAATTATGAGCGGATTGGATCGAACCCTTACCTACCTACATCTATCTGAACATTTTATTACTTTCGAGACAGACCTTAACCATTTTATTGAAGTGTTAGAGTCACTTTTGTCACGATTCAATTACTAATATTCCACGTAAAAGTATTTTTAAGTCTCATAAATATGCGACTCTTCCAATAGGTACTACGCAAACATCTTCCGTGTTTGCAGACTTTATTACGATTTAAAAAACCTGAAGGAAATAAATAATTGGAATTGCACAGTACTTTATCTCCTACTCCTCCTCCTTTTAGTTTAGCTAATACGACTTTCATGGGAGCAACTGCCAGGAGCAACACCAGGGGGGTCACACTCATGCTACCGACTTACAGACAGCTTCAGTGCCGTCAGGTCTAGCCCTTGATTAGATATCCCACTGAAAGCACAAAATCCCTCCAGCGAGCTCTGGCTAACCCCGGGAACACAACACGAGGTTATTATAGCCGCGGTATTCTGTAGGGCGGAGGTAGATACTTCTCCAGTCGGGCTAATCAATTGTCGGTTCCTACTTGCTAGTAGACCTCTTCCAAAGTGCGCTATAACACCTAGTCCTCCACTTTCTGCATCCAGCCAAATATAGCTACCTTTTTCAGGTCGTCTAGCTATTAGCTAGGGGTGGAGCCTACCGTTTGTTGATTCAGTCTCCACACTAAGACTCGTTTGCTCCCACGGCCATCTGTCTTTCGGCAGATGTGACCAACGTTACTACATATTAATTACCTAATTTAAATTTTAAAAATGACACGTGCTTTGATTGACGTCGTTATGTGCATATATTAGGTTAAATTGATGAATAGGTTTCGCGGAAGAACATAACTATAAACAATACTTAAGATGCTAATACGTGATAAAATAACACATATTATTAATAATTAAGTTACTTAATTTAAATGAGTCATTAGAACTGGTTTGGATGTTAGGGCTCGTAAAATTTTAATAACTTTTTAGAAATAATTTATCAACTGGTAAAAACCCAACCCAATTTGTATGATGAGAAAACTATTCCATAGAAGCGACTTAGGCGGTGGGCACACTGCCCTGCATCACGCAGCGTAGCGTGGCAGTGACCTTAGCATCGCATATTGAATACTTCAATCGACTCATTTATTTTAAGGCTGCTCAGTGCTCACACCATGGATCCCCAAGATCGTGCGAAGTGGAGGAGGAAGAGCCGGAAGGCGGACCCTGAGCTATGAGGGCACCTTGGCCTCGGATGCAATCACCAACTTCCTGTAGACCTATTCTACAGGAAGATGGTGATGATTCAGCATTAGCGCAAAGTTTAATTGAATTTTAATTATATTTTAAATTGTCAACTCGACAATTGCTGCTTAACAAAAATGAAACAGAAAATCAGTTAATAAATGGAGGAGAAAAAGGTAAAAAATCAAAATATAAATTATAAAAGTTATTAATTAAATTAAGTACTTATGTGTATGTATTTAGGCATCCCCAATATTTTTTATGGTTACACAGTTTAAAGCCCTCTGTCCTTATACATATCAATAACTTATTTACATCTAAAAACCAAATACTCAAATATTAAGAAATGACGATGTTATAAAAAATTCACGATCTCTATGCTCATATGACATGACCTCTAACCTATTCGACACAGATTAAAAACTTAAAATAGATTTCGACAATCATAATCAAGTTTCTTGTTTCATTGTTTCGATTATTATAATTAAGATAAGAATACATTAGTATTTTTTATTGAATAGTTTTTTTATTATTTTGACTACAGTCTACCTGTCAGGGCTATACGCGATTTGACAATTTTGGCGGTAAAGTGCGTTATGAAATATTACTTTTTAAATTGGTATTAGAGATGGAACCCAGTAGGCTCCTGTCATTCTGTCAAATAATATTAGCTTTTCGAACACAGTCCAAGTATAACCTATTTAATATTGTGTACTATTTAATAGGTAAGTATTCTGAACTACTGTACCTAATATTATAAATTCGATGCCTAGTCAAACTGTTAGGCCATCCTACCTACACCAGCCCTCTTAGACAAATAGCAATTTATTTAGCGGCATTGTAGAATAGATTGATGAATGTATACAATCTGCGTCAGAAATATCTTGACTATAGTGTCAAAATGATCTAAAAATAAAATATTAAAAACAAATCATACTGTTTTATTGATTTAAATTGTATTATAACCCGAACTAAAGGTGTGTACCGTGTGTACCAAATATCACAACAAATCGTCAACAGGATGGGGGGAAAATCAAGGAATTTAATCATTTTGAGCATTTTGTTCATCAAGTTCGACATGATGCTGAATGTACGGGTTTGAAAAAAAAATGACGTCACTAAATCTTTTGTCATACAAGTTGCCTTATCTTATATATAAAATTCTCGTGTCATTATGTTCGTTCCCGTACTCCTCCGAAACGGCTTGACCGATTCTCATGAAATTTTGTGAGCATATTGAGTAGGTCTGAGAATCGGCCAACATCTATTTTTCATCCCCCTAAATGGTGCAGCGGGAACGGGATCTGACGCCACGAGGGTAGGAAAAAATTGGCGGTACGAAGTTCGCCGGGACTTAACGTTAACTTATCGTTTTGAGGTTTAGTAAAAAGTAACTAATTTGACTAGTCAGTAGAATACCCAATTGAAAAATGCAGGAAAGAACCGAAGGAACATTTGTGGCGGCATTCGGAAACCGGTACAATTATCATAATCGATTAACGAACATAATGACAGGTAATCGATTGTCGCGAGGTGCACGTGACTAGTTTGTCTATGTTGCACACACGTGCAATTACCACAGATTACTTATAATATAAATTATGGCGGGAATTGTATCATTGTACAGGTAGTTTCCGTTTACGGTACTTACTCGCGATTTATTATCAAATATTGATATTTTTAGGGTTCCATACCTCAGAAGGAAAAATAGAACATTTAGGTATACGATCACTATATTGTCCGCCTATCTGTTAAGACCTTTTTCTCAGGAATGCGTTGTTACACGAAGTCGAAATTCATACCTATCACATACTCAGGCCGGTCTATAAACTGTGCATATATCAAACTTATAATTCAATACAATCAAAATATAAAACGGTTCATGAAGCATAAGTTACAGAACCCTGTGTGATTAACAGTAGTAGTATAACACTCACTGGAATATTTACCATGTTTATTATTTTCATTGAGGAACCGATATTTCGGCGCTGTTTCAAGCGCCATGATCATGGTGTACTGACTCGACTCGGCTAACTAATTAACTAGCTCGGCGGTCGTCAGTGCACTTGAAACAGCGCCGAAATATCGGTTCCTCAATGAAAATAATAAACATGGTAAATATCGCGGTGAGTGTTATACTATTAAAATTACAGAACCCTGTGCGCGAAACCGACTCGTACTTGACCAGTTTTTTACTTCATACTCGCTGTAGAAGTCTACAGAACAGTCCATGTTCAGCACTCCATTATATACATAAGTTTGACGCCTTGTTTGCTACGGGCCCTATCATCATCATGTCGTATGTCTTTTGCTCTAGTCCTCTTATGTCGACTTCTAGTTGTCGAAGCCAGTTTATTGCTGCCGGTGTGAGGTCATGAAGCTCACGCATTCCTCCAGGGAAACGACGGAGTGGACACTCCTCTGCTATATGCATCGTTGTCTGTTTTGTAGCTCCACAATCACAGTCCGGCACTTTAAGTCCCCACTTGTGAAGATGGTAGTTGCATCTCCCGTGTCCAGTTCTGAACTGCTTGACCCTTGACTGCACCGTGTGACAACTGTCAAAACCGGGCGGCTTAGTGGCAGTTGCCGCACGGTGGTGAAGTCACAATTCGGTCTAATAACTATTTTCGGGGGTCATGAAGGTGGTAAATATACTTCCGTAACTAGTCAATGAAGGTTGTGATGACGGGCAATAACTTACCATAATCGCTTAAATGATCGTGCTCTGTAGGTTCCCTTTTGATTATGATGTGTTGTGCACCATTCAATGCGCGTTTTAACTTGTTCTGGTCTTCGCTTTTTCTTTTCACTGTAATGTCAATAAAAATAAAATTAGTTCATGAAACATTAAGTATAATGACACTGGTATATTACAAAATAGAAACAAGCGTTAGTAGGTAAGTGGTCTGAAAATCGAGAGCCTTACGCTAAGAACTTACGGAGTGGTTTTAATCGGAGAAAATTGCAGAATCGCCCGCAACCGCGGCGGACGCAGTTTAAAACGACACTGTGAGTTTTTAGCCTTAACGCATCTAAAATAATAAGTACCCCGCCACATTACCAAATTAATCGTTATAAAATCCATTACAAAGGGGTTTATTTCAATATTGAATGATTATTCATTAGTCTTTTTTAGCTTTACCTTAAAAGGAAAAAACGGGACACTTAAAGGATCACTTCTTACTCCGTCTGCCTATCTGTCTGTATGCCAACAACTTTTTCTCAGAAATACGTAGAGGTATCAAATTGAAATTCATACTACATACTCAGGTCTATTACGTCTTGAAGCTGTGCAAAAATTAAACTTCTAAGTCAACTCAATCAAAATAATTATATTGAGGTTTATGTAGGTTAAGTTACGGAAACCTCGGTGCGCGATTCCGACTCGCACTTGGCTGGCTTTTAAAAAAAAAACTGATTACACGGTCAATGTAAGATGTACTAGCTATAAGGTGTCATGTTTCATCACGTGTGTACTTATTACCATACATAATTAATATTGTGGATAATTCTACCGCCATTAGTCTCCGGCCAGTTGCCCAGTGACGCAAGGCATTACACGTCAGAGCAGCTTATGTGCTTGAGTAGTTATTATTTATACACATGATGAATGAAGAAGGTGATCGATAAAACCTTCTTCATGTTTAGGATGAGGAAAATTATTTGATTGTAGGTGTTTATGTCCATTTAACGGATACTGGAGATGGGGTGGTAACATCTAACCAAACAAAAACACTGCAAAACGAGCAAGATAGCTATAGTTTAGGATACCCAATGCTCCGAGCTATAATCAGGGTTTGTTTTGATGATAATCTCTATGGATACCATCCACGCCAGCCACCGGGGGTTGTTATGCTAGATTCGAACCGACTAAAACTGCACGCCGTCTCAAATCTCAATTAGTGGGGTAACGCAGTTACATAATAAGGCATTTCCTTCGCACCCCAGTTCCGCCGCAGCGTCGGTCTGCTTCTGTTTGGGTGACACGCGGCCGCACCTGGCACCCCCAGACCTGCACTCGGGTAGACAGCCAACCCTGCTTTACGTACCGCTCTGCTAGTCAAAGGAATATGAGGAAAGCCTCCATATCACTCTCTACAGGGCCGATCCCACCACCCGTGGCCGTCATCGAGTTGGGAATGGGCTAATCAAGTAGGTCGTGTCCGATGGACTCCGATGGTATAGCCCAAAACTCACCTATTGGCAGTCCTGTGTCTATTGAGACCATGTCGGCCATGCTGGCTGGGTCCATGAACATCTCGTCGTCTTGCGCAGCCTGCGTCATCGAGTCGGGGATAGGCCTGATCACTAGGTCGTGTCCGATGGACCCCTCCTGTAGCATACAAAATAATAATGGTGAATAATAAATATATTTATTTTATAAGGTAACTAACTCGAATTAGAACCGGTAGTTCCTGAGATAAAGGCGTTCAATCAAACATGAGAATACTTGATTTAACATAATCGCACTTTGCTGATGGTCTAGAAGACGGAAACTTAAGCATCATTAAGGCCCGTGTATTCTAGAATGATACTCAGCCTAAATCACGATTTGTCTGATGACAGATTGTATAGACAGATTGATAGTTTGACATATTGCCTATACAATATGTCCTCAGATAAATCGAGATTCAGGCTGTGTGTCATTCTGGAATACGGGCCTTAGACGGGGCGAGTTTATCGCCTCGAATATACGATTCACGAAAGGAGAGAAAAAAAGTTGCATCGTCTAACTACACACTCGCAGCAGCAATAGTCTCTCGCTCGTCCTCGCCTGGTGAGAATATTGATAGTGTCGGTCTAAACAGAATTTTAGAGTAATGACATCAGGCATAAAGTGAAATGTCACTTACGAAACTCGTATGATATAATCGTATGTAAAAATTAAGCGTGTAAACATTTTGGTAGGGCTATTATTGCCAGTGATTAGTTAGACTTTATCGACTCGAACGTGCGAGGAACTCGCAACGCCAAAATGACGCCTCACGGGCGACCTGAACAATTCTCTCAGTGGTGGGCTCAGGTTGAAAGGTCAGTCGGCAGTTGCTCTCAATATAGCCGAAGAAATCAAATTTCAAGCGGACCCCGGACTCCCAGGTGAAAGCTTCAGATGTGACCGAGACTAACGCAAGGATGATGATGAAACTGAAATAATTTTCATACCCACTTGACAGCCTCTGTGGCGAGCGGTAGTGAACGCGACTGTTACGCAGGGTTCGATCCCCGCTTAGTGCAAATATTTGTATGCATGAATATGGCTATTTGTATTGGTCTGGGTGTTCCTATGTAAAAAGTATCTAAGTATGTTTATCTGCATTCTAGATTCCATAACACCAGCTAGTTAAGCTTACCATGGGTCTAGATAGCGTGGTGTAGAATATTGTGGAATATTTATTTATTAAGACGGCAAACAAGCATAGTCAAAATATAGACTATCTTATCTTTCTCCTGATCGTAATTCGTTCTTAAAACATTACTTAGCCACGTCTAAAAACGTAATGGCCATACAAAACCTCGATTTATTCACACCTACATGGAGCGCTGTCGGCTGGCTGTTGGGCAATCGACCTTAGTCTTATTTGTAACACCATTGTGTCTATGGTCTCACAGCACGGCATGCTAGATGTACGCTTTTGATACAAGTAAAAGCGGTTTCTGAACGACGCTATTGAATGAAAGAAATAAAAATGGATGTTTTTTTTTTACTTATTGTTTGTTGAAATTCGATTGGAATTGTATTTGTGTTATATCTATGAGAGGATATGTCTTCTTTTAGAGTTTTAGAGGATCGTGGTAGTTCTCTGTAGATACTTATTGTTACAAGTATCTTGGAAGAATAATTACTTTTTGTGTTAGGAAAATTATTCAACCTATTTTTTTTGGAGACGGAACAGATGGACTGAGGGAACTTGAACAACATAAAAAATAGATTTAAGATAATATTTTATGCGATAGTTTTTGAGTTTTTTGAAACGGTGTAAGTTTTTAATAATTTTTGTTCTCACAATAGAAATACAACTCTAATGTGCGTACCTAAACCAATATACATGCTTTTTATCGTATTTTCTCACGCCGGTAGCAACTACAAATTCTGTCTTTAATTACTAGTCACGTTTCTAATCTTGTTTATGGTTAAAAGCCCATTGACATAAGAACGTGTTCGAAATTCAAAAATGACACATCCTGCCCAAAATGTGACGTTTTATGTAAATAGCGCCAATCGTTACAACATGGCTGTTGTTATAATTCATTCATTCTTGACACGCATAGCTTAGCAATCGTGTTAAGGCCCTTATATGTTTATCTATTTGCTTTATTTTTATGCAGAAAGATTATCCCGTCTTATGACATTGTTTAGTAATATCTTTATTCATATTATTTTTAATGGCCACGGTTGCTAATGTATAAATTTAATATGTTATGCATGCTGTTCGTTTGATTTCTGAATGTGTTGCGTATCGTCATTGTCGTATTAACAACGCATCGTCATAACTATGAACCAAGTGTCAATCTCGGTTGAATTTGAAGTTTGCAATTCGGAATGCTGGGTCCGCTCTCTTCCTATTAAAAGCTTCGGTATATTTTGACTTTTGTAGGAAAGCCTACCGCCTAATCCCCTCAACGCCTGAAAGGAAAGACTGCGCCAGAGCTTTGTCCTTTAATAAATGGCTAGCAGATGAGGTTAGGATGAACCTGACTCTTGAAGATTTTTGTGGCTCTCCTAAAAGTAGAGCCCCAGCCACTGAATTATATCGTAAGTAGGTATTCTGCCGCGTAGTTCCCGGCAGAGAAAAATTTGGGCCACCACTCTTCCCATGCAGTATCGTACAAGACGACTAAGGGATGTCCTATCCCTTAGTCGTCTTGTACGATACTGCATGTGTGTTTAAAATCAGACAGATATATACAGCCCAGACTCAGCCTCAGATATAGGCTCGAGTCAACAATAGTGCCCGGAATATTATGGCAATAGGCTCACCCCCTATTACATGGGACCGCCTACAATAAATGGTGAAATGTGGGTGTAAATTCTCCTCTGCAGGACCCAGTCATACCCTACGTTCCACAGGAGCGGCCCAAGGACTGACCCCTGCGGAACACCAAACGTCTTATTTCGGCGGACCTCCCTGTCTTGGGTCGGGTAGATGATGACCCGGTCCACGAAGTAGTCCGCAAGGACGCGCCTAATCCTCCAGGGATAAAGGTGTAATTATATATAATTAGGTATAAGTATTCTGAACACAAACTCACCACTACTAGTCTGCCATGTTTTGGGTGTCGCCTTATCAGCAGCGCGGCACCGTTTTCCTCATCTTGGTATAAGTCACCCACGTCTTCCTCGTCTTCCTGTGGACAAAACACAGATTCTATAAGTAACTTTGAATATTAGTTATAGGAAGAAATAACTACAGCCGATAAAAACTAGGTATGCAAAAAATGATTCTGCAAATTTTATGTCACATTTTCATCCATGCGTTATGCCCGATTGCATCCGAAGTTTTTACTTCGGATTAAAAAATAAAAATAAGATAAAAGAAAATAACTTTATTGACAAATAAAAGAAACTATTTTACATGTATCCATCAAGTAACACTTTGAACACTTAAGCTAGCAAGCCTAGCCGCAACAGCCATCAACATCAGAAAACGTAGACTCGACATAGACGTAATAGAAATGAGGTAAGGTTTTTGGCTCGACATAACGGGACTCGATATAAAGGGAACCATTCATATACCCCTCTCGTTCCCGTGCCAGTAAGACAACACTGTGTTACAGAAACACGAAAAAAAAGGTAAACACATTATACTCTGTGCACGTCGCGCAGTCGAGCAAAAATAAAACAGATAACTGAATTTTCCTCTAAAATGATATAAAAACGATTATTTGAATTAAAACCTTAAGTTTTTGTGACAATAATTTGAATAAATATTATACATAAATATATTCACCCCTGTATATCCCCGAAGGAGTAAGCAGAGGTGTATTAACACGCTTATTTCGTCAACTATGATATTCGGTCCCACGTAATCCCACATTATCATAGAGCCTATTGCCGTCAAGTAGGCATGACATATAATTTGTATATCCCACGTGATATGCCATGGGAATGGTCTGTATCATGATTTGAATGTCCGAATTCAGCTAGGGTGTGGCCCTTTCGGTTATCTGATCACTAAAAGACAGAACTAATGCATTGTGGCGCAATCACTTCTGTGGGACTATGACTTCTGTATCTTTAAATCAATAACTAATGAATTTAGGATTTAGTTCTATTATTTAGTTACTAGCTGGTATTCCCTGGCTTCGCTCGTGATATACTTCGCACCCTCACTGCAACTCTTTGCCCATTTTTACCTGTAATTTATTGGTCATTTTCAATTAATAATGCAAGCATACACTACTTTACCGTTTACCGGGCTGTTACCGCAAATAGCATTGTGAAGTAACAATGTCACATCTATCAATATGTCAATAAATTAGGCGGTAAATTGTCTACCGCCAATCGTTAAATTAATTGCCAATGTACAATTATGGCCACAAATCGTGGTTATTCCTAGGCGTTGTTAAAGTTATGGCAATGTTTTTTAGCATATCATGGTACTGTGGCTCCCGCATAATCTAAATCTAAATATATATAACTCAAATGTGACTGACTGACTGACATAGTGATCTATCAACGCACAGCCTAAACCAGTGGACGAATCGGGCTGAAATTTGGCATGTAGGTCGATGTTATGACGTACGCATTCGCTAAGAAAGGATTTTTGGAAATTCTGCTACTATAGGGGTAAAATAAGGGATGGAAGTTTGTATGAAAGTCCGTCATTTTCAGAGCTAGATGCACTAAATTTCATTAATCTGTGTCTTTTAAGCAATAAATGAACACGTATATCAGCGTTATTCAAAAATTTACTACTAAGAGGGTAAAATAGGTGATAAACTTTTATATGCAAAGTTCGTCATTTTCAAAGTTAGAAGCATGAAACTTCGTACACCTACGTCTTTTGAGAAATGTTTCGTCGCGATAACCGACATCCACGCGGGCGGAGCCGCGGGCAAAAGCTAGTATACTTATATTTTGGTTACCTCAAGTAATTTATAAATACTTTGTCTTTAGGTCTGTGTAAAGGTTTGGTTCCTATCTTTGGTAAAACCGTTCTTAGTAATTTTCACATTATTATGTTATCTTTGCCTCCATAAATCTGTTGTACGATATGCTAAATCATTACTAACAATTAACGGAAGATTAAAAACATACAACATGCGCATTTAGTAAGGGATTTCCCGTTTTGTGGTTATGGTATCATTCCGAGAAATACATTGCAAGCATCATTAACTTGATATCAGTTTGACAAACGTAAGTATAAGAAGCCTTGGTGTGAAAATTAACTTGTGGTCTTATTAAGTTTTACTTATTGTATATAATATATACTTGGCTTTTTGGGAGGATCTGGGTTGTTTGGAGTGAGAGGTAAGACGGTACGCACAATGGCCCAATCAAGAGGCTAAGTGCGGAACAGCCCAGGTAAACTAACTAAGTTCTACTTAACCAATTACGATCAAAAGTAGGTATACCAGATTTGTAATTTTGCGTCCATCGCGACCAAACGGACATACAGACAAATAGACAAGAAATTCAAAAATATATTTTTGGTCTGAGACCAAATTGTCAATTTATATATAACTCAAGATGATACGGTCGGAAGTTTACGCGAATGTCACACATTCCATGGCCATGGTCATAGGAGTCTCCTGTGACCATGGCTTCTGAAAAGCAAACGAAACGTCGGGCACACTGTAAATAATAAAATTATTACGGAATAAATTGCGATAGAATTTAAAAAAATATAACCCAACTATTTTTAATACTTATTATTTCCGCTGTAATAAATTTTCATTATATAACAGTACTAGGTAGCTGTTACCTGCGGCTACACCTACGTGGACTTCTTATCCCGTTCCCGGTAAAACAATTTGCGGTTCAGATTCAGTTAACGTCACAAACTTATCAAACTTTATGAGGCTGTAACTGACAGCCAAAATTGAAGCAGCCAAAATTGACAACAAAATTATAGCAGACAAAACACATATTCCAATTACAAGAAGGTCTCAGACCATTTATAGAAGTTTTACCATCATCATTTTCATATTGCTGCTATTTGTATTGATTTTGGCTGCCAATTTCAGTCTCCAATTACCTCTTTATAATAATAGTATAAAGTAAAACCAACGAGAAGAAAGAAAAAAGGTAAACAAAGCGACCATTACTGAGTTACGTTGCGATAACTAGCGATTATTTTCTCTCTCCTTGTCGCACATGCCACACGTACGCGACAATTTCCTAGCGACAGCTGTCATTGCGTGTTTCGTAGTACAGGAAAGCTGTCAGCACAGCGGTTCTAAGCTATCAGATCCGCCATCTTATGAGTAATTTCATGCCTGTCTGGAATGCGCTTGAAGTAATACGTAATAATTTTCCACATAAAAATGTTTGGAACCGCTGAAACTTTGTTTACCTCTCGTTTCGTTAGCTTTAGGTACTTTAGAATTTATCAAAAGTAAAACTGCTCGTTATCGTTGCTCTATTGCAGATGTTCTCTGCACACAATAATTATAATGCGTAATCCTAAAGATGTACAATAATACAAGGTAAGTAAATAATAATACAGAGACATATTATGAATTCGTTTCCGCGATGCACTATCATAGGCCGATGACTATCGCCTCACGATTGTCGTATAAACGCGTAGCTATCGTGATAGGGTGGTCACGTTGTTATTCTATAGGAAACGTAAGGATAACATTACATCATGTTTCTGTAATCATATGAGGATGAGTATGTGCATATGACCTAGTGGTATGGGTAATGGACTGCTGAGACGAGGTCTCGAGTTCGATCCCAGTTTTATCATGGCTAACACCAATGACATTTCGATGCTTTTCGAAGTTATGTGTGTATTTATAGCAGGTTTATAAGTGCCCGGTTAATGGCAATAGGCTCGCCACCTATTACATTGGGACCCAAACATAAACTGGCGAAACTCTGCCTACCCCTTCGGGGAATACAGGCGTGAGTTTATGTTATGTTATGTTTTATGATGAGTAGCTTTGGATGCATTCTTAAATTTTTGGGCCCAAAGTTTGCTATGCTACTCTTTGTCATAGTTTGGTTTGATTTAGGTTTCAAAGGGTAGTATTGCCGTCTGACCCTTCAAACGGAAAGAAAAGCCTGTGCCAGAGCCTCGTCAGTCAGATTTTACCTCAGCTTTTTGCCATCCAGCGGAGTGAAGTAAATTGACGGATTAAATGAGACAAGAAAAAAACAGACAATCTGACAAGAACTAAAATATATGTGTACAGCCTCCGTGGCGTAGCGGCAGTGAACGCGGCCGCTACGCAGGAGGCGCGGGTTCGATCCCTCTCAATGCAAATATTTGTATGCATGAATATGGGTATTTGCATTGGTCTGGTCGTGCTTCAGAGAGCACGTTAAGCCGTCGGTCCCGGTTTTTTTTATATAGGACACGTCAATTTGACTTCACCTCGCCTGATGTTAAGCAAAGGCAAAGTCTCGGAAAGAGGGTCACCATCGGAAACATGTACCATGTACATGGTTTTTTTTTTTTTTTTTTTTATGTACCTGGATGCCATACGTACATCTATGGCAATCGTTACGGGTAGTTGGAGCCCTCAAAAGTCCAACAACATCTCTAGCTGCAATGCTTAGTTATAGCCTTTGGGTTGTGGAGGTCGGATGGCAATAACTTCACAGAAAATATCGAAGTTTAGCTAAATCCGCAGTTAGACTGGTAAAGCGCACCCAGACTCCAAGCTGAAAGCTTTGGATGCGACTGGGATTAACGCTAAAATGGAGAAGAAGTTGTGTATGTGTTGGTTACAAACACGCAAACATATAAACCGTCTTCCATCAAATCAAAACGTCAAATAGGAAATAATAAACAATAACAAACATAATTATTCAGTTCATTGAGCACAATAATTACGTCAGCCTTTGTACTTAGTTTGTCACACACTAAATACTACGACCGCAGTGGCCTACTATTTGACTGACTGACCACGCGATAAATGGCGCTTGCGCTAGTGACGTCATACGGCACATGACAGAAGTTTCGATTCACAACAAACTCATCACACTTGACATATTTTATTGTATATTTTTTACTATTGTAATGAATGGATTGTGCTGTTTAGTGATTGAGAAAGTGTCATGAAAATGTTTGATATTTCACATAATTATAAGCAATGCTAGATCGATTGACATAAAGTTTGTAGTAAATATCGTATCATAAGTAGTGCTTTTAGTAGTTACTTACTTAGGAACATGGTTCCAAGACATACGCGTACGAATATTTGCATATTTGAGGAAAATCGGAATTGTAACCCGTAACTTTTGATATTAGGGCACCTGGGAGTTACCTGTGTCGGATGCGGAAGGAGCCAACGTCCGAGTGCCATCACTGTGATGCGAGCGAGGACACAGAGCTGCACACGCTGACTTTGGGGGTGGGAGTCCTCACACTCGCCACATTGCTCACAACGATGGTACGATGCGCGAACTCTTGGGGTGCGGCCGCCTCCTTCTGCGAGCAAGTAATGCTCGAGAAGGAGGCGGCCCGGCAGACCTGTGACCTGGGTCTGCCGGGGTGCGAGAGATATGCTTTCGGCAGTCTCACCTTCGGCAACCAAGGGCCCAAGACGGCGCGCGTTTTAGTCGGTTCGAGTCCGATATAACCGCCTCCACCGGCTCCGTAGGGATTTTGCGCACGATAAAAAAAAAACCTTTGATATTGCAGCTGAATCATCTACCGCTACGCCACACGTCATCATTAATCATTTGATTCACTGACCATATTATAATTAAAACAATATTTTATTATAATATAATTAAAACAATATTTTATTATAATATAACATGTTGGATGAATAAACCTCTGCCAAACCCTTCCAAGAAAAAAAGAATTACATATTAAGTAAAACAATCACTGCCCAAGGTACGTGGTTAGCAAAAATTATTATAAATTATGTAAAAATAAAATTGTAATCCGCCATTTTGTACAACTTACATGCTAAATTATACATCACGGAGGATAATCTCAACAATAAAGAACATAAAATCCATCTACATAAATAAAATTGAGAGAATGTTTTTAATTTTTTTTTATTTGAACAATGATTTATGACGAAGGTCGCGGTAAGATAAATCTTGTTAATCCCATCACGTGTCGAAGCAAAGAGAGCCGATTCCAGTTATATAATAAAATAGTGGGGTAATGTCTTCCTGCTACAGAATTATTACAAGGTCCCAATTTTCGGTTTTGCAGATTCTGACAATAGCACTACCTATCTGTTTCATTTTTTTCTTAAAAACTTAATCCTGGCAATTACAAATAAATTCTGCATATGGCAATTGATTCTAATACAAATATATTATAGGTATACCTTGGGACACTTATCTTGGATCATCGAAACAAGCGAGACCCTGGCGCGCGTGGATTGTTTTGTAATGATCTGTGTTTGATGAACCCCGTACTATCATCAAAAGACATCGAAGAAACGTAAACTGCGCATACAGAGCATATTTTAAGCTCATTTTAGGTCTAAGATATGCCCCGGGCAATATATTAAGCAAAACGTGACGACAGTAAGCCTACAGTGCCCGTTTGATAGCTATAGACTCGCCCCTAATTACCTGGGAACTAAACAGTTGGCGAAATTTGGATGCTAGTACACCTCTGCAAAGTTGGTGAAATTTGGATACTAATTTTATTCGCCTCTGACCAACCTTTCGTGGATTTACATGTGTAAAATTACGTAAGTATCAGATATAAATAAAACGCGAAGACACAGTTTAATTCGAAGGATTTATACTTGCGATATCCGGCCTAAATTAATGAGGTTATTAAATAATATATAACACTTAGTTAAAAATAAAAGGTCAATGAACTTATTAACATAATTTAACTTGGAATATTTTTTTACCTATTCATAACACAAACCTATTTAATTTATGAAAAACGGTAAGTATGTAAGCAAAAAATTTTCCACTGTTTTCCAGTAAAATATAGGTGATATAATAAAAATTAGTTCGGTTAAGGAATTTTAATAGTAATTAGTTGATTAACGCCGGTTGTGCACTTTGGGCCAACTTGCTAAATTGACATACATTGGCCCAAACAATGACAATCTATGGAGAATATTGGTACATGTTGGGTGCTATTTCGGAGTCGGTCAGTGCAAATATTTCTGTGCATGAATATATATATCTATGTCCCCTATTACGTAGAACCAAAAATCATAGTTGACGAATTGTAAGTGATAAAATACCTCTGCCTACCTCTTCAGGGATTTACAGGTGTTTTTTTATCGTGCGCAAAATCCCCACGGATACCACGGAGCCGGTGGAGGCGGTTATGTCGGACTCGAACCGACTAAAACGCACGCCGCCTTGGGTCCTTGGTTGCCGGAGGTTAGTTTGCCGAAAGCATATCTCTCGCACCCCGGCAGACCCAGGACCATCTCTTTTGAGATGGTTCTCTTCGGGTTGTGGGGACCTCGGGGTCCCCATCTAGCCCCGGGTACGGGGAGAGGTATTTACAGGTGTGTATACAACAGATAGTTATTTTTTAAAGGAATATTAGATTATTTTAAAGGGAATAATAGAGAATTACTAATATTCCCTCTAACCCCTCCAACTAAGAGGAATTGCTTGTGCTAGGAGTGGGTTCACGTAGGCAGTGTAATGGCTAAGAATCGAACCCGGGACCTCTCGATCGTAAGGCTGACTCCTTAACCATTAAGCTTCCGACCATTATGTTACCTAGGTTAATTATGTTATCTATCTGTATGACGTGTTACATTATTATTTTTTGTTCATTTTCTAAAGTTCGTGGAAGACTTTAAGAACTTTTCCACTTGATATTCACGACACAAACTATTTATTTATGTAAATACATAAATTTGGCGACCGCGCCACGTGCTACGTTGTATGACGTCATAATTCATGCCATAATATTATAATAAGATTACAAGACGTAGATATTTTAAATAACAAATGAGCTGAGAGACCACTTCGATAAATTGTGACTAGATTAGACAAGTGGTCATATTTTTTACAAATTGGTTAGACTTTGTAGCTGGTGTTAGTTATTTTTGTGGTTTGGTGGAAGATGTGGTGATCAAGATAGAAAAAGTTGATTTGACTTCACCTCGCCTGATGGTTAGCTAAAGGTAAAGTCTCAGAAAGAGGGTCTCCATTATAAACATGTACTATGTTAACGATGGTGGCAGTCAGCTTGACGGGGTCATCAGATGCTTTTTCACGCCCCGCTTAAAGGACCCGGGACTGCAGGAAGAAGGAAACACGTTAGCTGGCAGGGAGGTCCAGGAAGCATAACATAACATAAACTCACGCCTATATTCCCCGAAGGGGTAGGCAGAGGTGCTAGCACCCACATTTCACCAGTTTATGTTTAGGTCCCAATGTAATAGGTGGCGAGCCTATTGCCATTAACCGGGCACTTATAATACCAAGAAAAACCATTTTCGGTATGGTTCGGACATGTGTGTAAAATTGCTTTTCTTTCAAAGTATAAAGCAAAGTCGCTTTCCGCGTCTGTCCATCCCTATGTATGCTTATATCTTCAAAACTACGCTACGAATTTTGATGCTGTTTCTTTTCATAGATAAAGTAATTCAAGAAGAAGGTTTATATGTATAATAAATGCTTAATACAGTAGAGGGTGAAGCGGGAACGGAATCGGACGCCAAGCGGGCGGAAAAAAATTGGCGATACGAAGTTCGCCGGGGCAGCTATTTTTATTAAAAGTGCCTATTGTAAAACATTTATATACCTAGGTATATATAAAACCTTACTAAAAACCTTCACGCAAAATGTAGAAGTTCAGCTTCCTTTTAGTCAAATTGGAAAACCGACCCCAACTGACTCAGCTACGGGTCGCGATTATATTATAAAGCTGTTATTCTAACCGGATTTGGATCTGCGGTAGCCTAGTGGTATGGGCAATGGACTGCTGAGACGAGGTCTCGGGTTCGATCCCAGGATTACCATGGCACACACCAATGACTTTTCGATGCTTTTCGAAGTTATGTGTGTATTTATCGCAGGTTTATAAGTGCCCGGATAATGGCAATAGTCTCGCCACCAATTACATTGGGACCTAAACATAAACTGGCGAAATGTGGGTGCTAGCACCTCTGCCTACCCCTACGGGGAATACAAGCGTGAGTTTGTTATGTTATGTTATTTTAACATTAAAACAAATAAGTCAATGTTATTTGTATGGATGGATAAACATTAGTGCCAGTAGAGCAAGAGGATTCGTTTTTCTGTACTAATAATATGGAAGTATAATTGTAAGTTTGTGTAGCGGGTAATTTAGACTATTGCAATACTACCATGATATATCATACGTACCTATTTTATATTTCGTAGTAATATAGGACAGGCTATCTTTTATCTTATAAACCCCATATAGACGTAGTGACGGGCAGGTAAATAATATTATAACCTTGAGAGTTATCGCTTTTATATGCTTCTTTTATTAGAGTTACCTACGTCCAATCAGACCATCATTTTGACATAAAATATAAGAAACAGACACAAATGTATGGCTTTTAGGGAAGGTTCACATCTGACGGAACATGCGTCGCGTATTATCGGTCGCGTAACGCCAGAACAGACAAATGTATAGAAAAACACTTGACCGTTCACACTCAACCGATGTTACGTTAGTGCGTCGAGTGTGAACGGTCAAGTGTTTTTCTATACATTTGTCTGTTCTGGCGTTACGCGACCGATAATACGCGACGCATGTTCCGTCAGATGTGAACCTTCCCTTATAGTGTAGTTAGTAACTCCGTCAAATATTATACCTACCTACATTTTAGAATTTAAAAAGATATTTAGAAAATTGAATGAATTTTATAGCATGCTAACTATACAAATCGAATATATATGGAAAAATTAATCTTCTCGGGCGGGATTTAGCCGATGGAGTGTGATTAAATAACGAACATTCACACATTTTTACAAAATTTCGCTTTAATCATATTAGTAGGGAAGTAGGAATAGGTAGGATAAGGCGGGTAGGACTACAGACGGCCCGGGCCCCGACTTCACCCAGGGATAAATTCGTAAAAAAAGTGAAATATAACATATACTACTAACCATCATTGAACCGTGTTATTTAATATGTGTGTAAATGGCAAACGCTTCTCTTAACTATTAATTATTATAAAGGCTATTAGCGGAACCTGTCAACAGGCAATAAAATGTAACCTGCCAGTGATTTAAGAAATTTACATTATTCATAATAATTGAATAAATTTTTACAGTATTAAGTATGCTAACTATACAAGTCAACTACATAGGGAAAAATAATCTTCTCGGGTGGGACTCGAACCCGCAGTCTTTCCCTTACAGGGGGAATGCCTTGACCAATTCGGCTACCGGGACACGCCCGATGTGATTCTAATTCCCATCTTATACGTCTTGGGATAGATGGGAAAATTTTAATCACATCGGGCGTGTCCCGGTAGCCGAATTGGTCAAGGCATTCCCCCTATAAAGGAAAGACTGCGGGTTCGAGTCCCGCCCGAGAAGATTCTTTTTCCCTATGTATTTGAATTAATAATAATGCCTGTTTTCTACCTATTTTGTTTATTGGTATTATTTCTCGTTGGAGTAGAATAGGGCCACCTCATCCCGTCCCGTGGGTGTCGTAAAAGGTGATTAAGGGATAGCGTTGTTCTTCATTCGATAGTATACATACAGCCTATGAAAAAGTGTCTGATTCACGGCAATAGGATCGCTCTGTATTACGTGGTACTGAACATTATAGTTGATTAAATATGGGTTAATATACCCCTTTTTTTTCGTGCGGAAATTCCCTCGTACACCCCCCCCCCCCTGCCGGAGCCGGAAGGGGAGGTTATGTCGGACTCGAACCGACTAAAACCGCATGCCGACTGTGGGTCGTGGTGCTAGGCCGGAGGTGAGGTTGTCATCGACATATCCCTCGCACCCCGGCTAACCCAGGGCCATCCCTTACGGTTTGGCCCTCCTCGGGAGGGGGGATAATAAATAATAATGTAAATAATATACCCCTGCCTCTACCATTTGAGGACTTACAGGCTTGAATGTATAACGTAACGAGGCGGGCTATTATTCTATTATCTGACAAAGTCCGCCAGAAAAGAGAAGCCATTCTATAAACTATATTAAAATCAAAAATAATCATTATTCAGTATTTTTTATGATAATTAAAAATATATTAAGTATTTAATGACAATTTAGAAGACAAAACCATTTGTAAAGACGAATATTTGAATTTTAATTATTTAAGGTTTTAATTTATTACATGTTTTAATCGATTACTAACGTTCGCGTACAATTCTATATTATCTATTGACATTTTAACAAAATTAATTAGTCTTCTGACATTTCTATACTTACTATAGTATAGAGGCATTATACCTAAACAGTACAGAACAGAACATTAATATTACTGCATAGACCAAAAATATAGTTTAAACTAAAACCCGACTACCGAAAAATCACGCTATCCTTGATATTTTCTTGTTTGTCACTTTTTAGAGCGTGATTTTTCGGTAGTCGGGTTTTAGTTTTAAACTTTATTTTTTATTTAAATTGTTTTGGGGCAAGGTAAAGCTAATAATTTGTACATATTTGAAATGTGCTCATTAAGCACTTTCATTTGATACCAAACACGGCATATTTATCTCAAATTTATTTTTTAACACAGTACCTTATGAGCGCTAGAGGGCGCCACACAAGATTGGGTGACACGTCATATAGCCTATACCCATCGGGCGATCAAGCCGCTTGTAACGATACCTCATTTGTCCAGTTCTAATAAGTATTTGAGGAGCTATGAGGGAACAAATGAACATACATACATACATACATACATACATACATACATACATACATACATACATACATACATACATACAAGGCCTGTCAAAATCATAACCCTCTTTATGGCTTCGCCGTAGTCGGGTAAAAACAGGCATAAGTTGATTAACATTAAATTATTTACCACCCTTTTTAGGGTTCCATACTTCAAAAGGTAAAAACGGTACCCTTATAGAACCACTTCGCTGTCCGTTTGTCTGTATGTCAGTCAAGACTTTTTTCTCAGGAATGTGCAGGAGGTATCAATTGAAGGAATTTTTTTATAGCATTAAGTATGCTAACTATACAAATCGAATACATAGGGAAAAAGAATCTTCTCGGGCGGGAAAAGAATCTTCGTAAGAAAATCGGTAGATGACGCTACGTCGCCTCAAAGACGTATAAGGTGGGAAATTTGAATCATATCGGGCGTGTCTCGGTAGCCGAATTGGTCAGGCATTCCCCCTGTAAGGGAAAGACTGCGGGTTTGAGTCCCGCCCGAGAAGATTCTTTTTCCCTATGTATTCGAGGAGGTATCAAGTTGAAATTCATACCACATACTCAGGTCTCTAACAGCTTGAAACTGTGCGGTAATCAAATCACCTGTTGGTGTCAGCTAACGCGCTGATGCGGCTGCTGCCCAACTTGAAGGGCCCAGAGGACTCCTGCAGGAGACTCTACGCGGGTGTCGTGCGGTCCATGGCCCTGTACGGGTGCCCCGTGTGGGCGGACGCCCTGCAGGCCAGGTTCGTGCAACTGCTGCATGCGCCGCAGCAGACGATGGCCTGCAGGGCCATTAAGGGGTACCGCACGATATCCTTAAGCGGCGAGTCTCCTAGCCGGATCGCCACCGTGGATCCTGGAAGCGAGATCCCTTGCGGCACTGTATCGGTTCCGTAAGGAGGCGCGGGAGCGGGGATACGATCCCGAGCCCGAAAACATTCGGGCCGAGAGGTCCCGGCTCCACGGGATCATGGTGGCGGAGTGGGAGCGATGACTTGAGCAACGACGCGCAGGGCATGCCGTCATAGAGGCGGTAAGGCCCATCATGGGGGAATGGCTCGAGAGGCCACATGGCAGCCTTTCGTATCGACTGACGCAGATTATCACCGGGCACGGGTGCTTCGGGAGATATCTGTGTCGGACCGAAAAGGAGCCAACGTCCGAGTGCCATCACTGTGACGCGAGCGAGGACACGGGGCTGCACACGCTCACCGAGTGTCCGGCATGGGCCGGACCGAGGCGGGAGCTAGTGGCGGCCCTGGGAGTGAGAGTTCTCACCCTCGCCACCCTGCTCACAGCAATGGTCCGCTGCGCGGACGCGTGGGCGGCCGGCGTCTCCTTCAGCGAGCAGGTAATGGTCGTGAAGGAGACGGCGGAGCGGGAGAGGCGGCGCGAGCGAGAAAGACTCGCGGATCGCGCCGCCCGCGCGCGCAGGCAACTCGGGCGTCGGAGGGCACTGACTGACCTCCGTCCCCCATGAGTGCGGGCCTGGGGGTGACGGGTGGAGCCGCCTGTCACCCCAGCAGAAGCAGGCCACGGCGGCGGCGCGCTGAATAGCGCGCCTCCTCATTCCAGGGGCGAGGTGGGGACACCGTTGTCCCCCCTCCTGAGGAGGGCCAGACCGTAAGGGATGGCCCTGGGTCAGCCGGGGTGCGAGGGATATGTCTATGACAATCTCACCTCCGGCCTAGCACCAAGACCCACAGTCGGCGTGTGGTTTTAGTCGGTTCGAGTCCGACATAACCTCCCCTTCCGGCTCCGGCAGGGGGGGTATCCGAGGGGATTTCCGCACGAAAAAAAAAAAAAAAGGTAATCAAATCATACTTCAACACAATTAAAAAATACTTGTTGCGGTTTAAGTATCTTAAGTTACTGAGTCTGCCGGGGTGTTTTTGGCAATCTCACCTCTGGCAACCAAGGACCCAAGACGGCATGCGTTTTAGTCGGTGCGAGTCCGACATAACCACCTCCACCGGCTCCGTGGGGGTGGTATCCGTGGGGATTTTTCGTACGATAAAAAAAAAGTTACTGATCCCTCGGTGCGCGAGTCCAACTCGCACTTGGCCGGCTTTTTTTGAAACTGCAATATTATGTCCCAAAAATTCGCCAGATGATAATAGATTTCATGCTTTGTTCATTATTTTATGTGAGGTTTAGGGTCTTTATCAATTAATCAATTTGCCGACCGGAGTCCACTACTGGACTTAAATAAGGTTTAGGGACTACATTGATCAATAAATTAGAATTTGTTAAACCACTTTTATTGTTGACTCTACCTGTATAATCACATAATTATGTTAGCATAATATTTCTACTCCAAACACGGTAGAATAGATTAGATACTTAACTATATAAAAATGATCGTTCCCGCTAAGTGCAAATATTACTTATTTCTATGTACCTATACTATTTACCTATTTGTGTACAAAGAAAATGAATCTCAGTATATTCAACAGCATTCTAGAACTCGTAAGTATTAAAACTTACGATTGCACTGCACGATAATCTCTAAATATGATGTAAATAGTTTACTAACTGTTCCCTGTGACACCATCTATCCGCCGTTCCCAATAACATACTTACAGTTAAAGATAGATCGCATCTACGGATAAAGTGCTCGGCTGTTTAAATTCAAAACATAGTAACTCCTATTTCACACAAATTTTTAAAAATAAAATTATACTGCGATGCGCTTTACCGCAAAAAACTCAGTTACCATGTTCTGAATTTAAACAGCCGTCGTCAAATTTGACTGTTGCGATCTATCTTTAGCTGTAAGTATGTTATTGGGAACGGCCGTATGTGGGATACTGAACCCTTCCCGAACCTACAACCGGAATAAAATGTAGTCTATGTTCTATTATAAATTATAATTTATCCCTGGACCAAAATCCAGCTAGATCCCTTCATCCGTTTGAACATTATTGAGACACATCTAAACTTATAATACATACATATATACATATTATCACGCCCGTTAGCCCCGGGTTAGACAGAGGCGTACTAACACTCACATTTCGCCAGCTATGATTTTAGCCTATACCCATCAAGCGAGCATTTAGTCACGGGTTGTATGCTTACTGTCGGATGGAGAACAGCCCTATCCCTTAGTCGTCTTCTACGACACCCCAAGGAAGAGATGGGGTGACCCTATTCCACTCCTCTGGGGACCAACACGTATAATGTAAAATCTACCTTTTTTTTTTTTTCGTGCGGAAATCCCCTCGGATACCCTCCCTGCCGGAGCCGGAAGGGGAGGTTATAGGAATAAAACCCCACGCCGACTGTGGGTCGTAGTGCTAGGCCGGAGGTGAGGTTGTCATCTACATATCCCTCGCACCCCGGCTGACCCAGGGCCATCCCTTACGGTCTGGCCCTCTTCGGGGCCTGGCCCTCCTCAGGACTATATAATGCCATATTCTAACTAAATAAAGACATATAATTTGATAAAATACAATCGTATAAGTGGTTACAGAGTTATAAAGACACTTGTGTATATTATACAAGATATATATTTCGTTTTGAGATAATATATTATTTGCATACTAGAAATATGAGTTTAGCTATTAATTAAGTGAGGATAGAGTGGTTTTGTTTTATCTTTAGTGTCTTATTATCTTGTGATTGTTCGTTGTATTTTGTCATTGACGATTTTTATATTTTTATTTGATTTATATAGCGGGTGATTGTATAGTAGTTTCGGATAAAAAGATTTTGGGTATTGTTTCGACAGCAAAATCGGGTGGTATTTCGGCGTTTTTTTATACTAAAACGACTATAAAATATAGGGTGTTTATTAGTGGAGATCGCAAATCGAGGAATGGAAGGTAGGACAGGACTTCCTATAGCTAGATGGTGAACGGATAACCTGAAAAAGGTAGCAGGGTAATACTGGGTGCGTAAGGCACTTTAGGAGAGACCTATGTTCTGCAGTGAACTGTAAATATTGATTATTATAAAATACTGCTGTTGCATGCAACCGCGTAGAAACCGGATCCCTTTCCAACAACCCAATGGAATCCATTCTAGAGATAAAAAGTAGCCTATGTGTGTATTATTTCACGCTTTTGACTGACTTTGACTTTTGATGGTTTTAACTGAAATTTGGTACAGAAATAAGTTTTTTTCAGTTAAAACCGTTCAGCCGTTTCTTCACAGAGAGATTAAGTAGCAAACATTCAAACAGCTTAACAAACGTTTACATTTTTAATATTTTTAGGAGCAAGGCAACGCAAGGCTCACCCCTCTATTACGTAGGACCTAAAATACTAATCCTAATAAATGCCTACCAATTCGGGAATTCACAGGCGTGAGTATATGTATGTTTTTTTTTATAAAGGACACGGCAATTTGACTTCATCTCGCCTGATGTTAAGCTAAAGGCAAAGTCTCGGAAAGAGGGTCACCATAGTAAATATGTACCATGTTAACAGTGGTGGCACTCAGCTTGGCGGCCTTATCAGATGCCTTTTCACGCCCCGCTTAAAGGACCCGGGACTGTAGGAAGAAGTATTAAGGGATACGAAGAGAAAGAGCGGGACAGCGGACCTTGGGCTCCATGTGTAAGTTTTAGATGGGACTGGGTCCGTTTGGATGAAGATGAGGTGAGGAAGAAAGGTATATAGGATCCCAATAAGGTCCTTGGGGCCAACCAACTAACGTGCAAACTGGTGTACCTACTCATTGACGGACCAAACTCTACAGGAGGTTATTTAATACAAATTCTTACTGTAAATTCAAAGGTCTATTTGACATCGAACAGGCTCAGCCTCATGCATAGCTTGAGTCAATAATAGTCTCCGGAATACGGTAATAGACTCACCCGCTATTACGTGGGACCGAATACAATGATTGGTTAAATGTCGGTGTTAATTCACCTGCGGCTAACCCGCCGGGGATAAAGGCGGAGGTGAGGTTGTCATCGACATATCCCTCGCACCCTGGCTGACCCAGGGCCAGCCCTTACGGTCTGATGTGATGTATGTTTGTAAATTCATTGCTGAATTTACTGTAATAATTGTATTTTTTTAACAATTTCGTTAATGTTGACCCCGTATATTGTATTTCATATCTTGCGACACCTTTTTTAACTACTTTTGCCAAACCGATGGTTATGAAATAATAAATAAATATTCTAGGACACATTACACAGCGCTAACTAGACCCAAACGAAGCATAGCTTGTAATATGGGTTCAGGAATGCGGATGAATCTACTTAAATTTTTTCGTAAATACGTAATACATTATTTATTTAGAAACACCTAGACTAATAAAAATAGACAAATTACATAAAAATGGGAATAGAACCCAAGACCTCATTGAGTTCCCGTGACAAAACAAAGAGTATCTGTATTCTTATCACCATCATTCATCATCATCTCGGCATGAGGCTTTCACTTCAGAGCTCGGAGATCCACTCATTTCCCTTGGCTGATGCTGCTTTTATGGAGGTAACTACCATCTGACCTTCCAAGCCCAAGAGTAAAGCCTTTTTTTTTTTTTTTTTTTTTTATTAAAAAGAATATTAGAACCGAAGTTACTAATATTCCCTCTAACCCCCCCAACTAAGCTATAATGCTTGTGCTAGGAGTGGGTTCACGCCGGTAGTGTAAAAGCCTCGTCACATTTTCCAGGTGAGGATGGCCTTCAATCAATTAGCATATCACAATCCACTACTGTACATAGACCTGTTCCAATGTGCACGATAGCACCCGATCCTCTGCCTTACACATCCATACCAGTCACCTTTTTGCAGGTCATCAGGGCCTCGATTCTGTTAAAGCCAAAAAACGGTGGTGCCACCGCCACTGCAAAAACGGCATTAAATAATGGACTTTACGACGATGCGTCTAAAGTTCCACATTAAATGACTTTTTGCAGAGTAATTGAAAAAGTGTAATGAAACTGTTTTCTTTTCATTTTGAACTTTAGTAGTATAGATATAAAGTATAAAATTAATGTCAGTTTTTGCAGTGACTGCGCCAGTGGTTTCAAGGGCCAGTTGGGATACCACCGGGCTGGCAGGAGCCATGTATATTTTTTTAAATTAAGTTATTTGTTTTTAAAACAGTCGTGGCAGTTTATTAATGGAATTTTACGAATAATTTTGCCATTTATGCCAAGTGCGTATTGGATATTGGACTGATTTTAAGTTCCATGGCAGGAAAGAGAAAGAACGTTTCGATATGTTGTCTTTAACAATCAAATGAGTTATAATGAGATAGATTATTATGTTAATTTTATCTTTAATGTGAACTATGATTAGATAAAGTTTTGTATTACTTATTCAGAGTTCGATCAGTATATTACATTTTATGAATGAATTTTTTTATAACATTTATTATGCTAACTTAAAATTCGAATACATCGGGCAAAATTTTATGCTCAAGTGGGACTTGAACTCACGACCTTTCCCTTACAGGGGGAACTCTTTCAACTTTAAGACGTTATATCCGACTTTAAGGGCGACGGTGGAACCATCTACCAACTTTCTTACGAAATAGTAAAGACGGATATAAAGAGAAGGGAAATTTGAAGTGATTCAGGTGTGGCTCAATAGCTCAGTTGGAACACCCTACCTGTGGAAAACAGACCTTGGGCTCCAAGTCGTAAACTTTGTATTTATCCAGTATTGGCGCTCGGCAGAACGGAAGAATATGACTTCAACTCGCCTGATCGTTGGCTGAGGGAGGGTCTGCAGGGTACCTTCAGGCGAGTTGAAGCTATATTGGCATGTCCAATATTGAAAAACGTGCGGGGCAGTCTTTTTTTTTTTATATAGGACACGTCAATTTGACTTCACCTCGCCTGATGTTAAGCTAAAGGCGAAGTCTCGGAAAGAGGGTCACCATCGGAAACATGTACCATGTTAACAGTGGTGGCACTCAGCTTGACGGCCTCATTAGATGCCTTTTCACGCCCCGCTTAAAGGACCCGGGACTGTAGGAAGAGGGAAACACGTGAGCTGGCAGGGAGTTCCAGGTCTTAATGGTGCGACATAGGAATGAGTCACAGAAAAGCTTGGTTCTAGCAGGTATACTCTGCACCGTAAATGAATGGCATCTTAGCCCTGCACGTGTCGTCCTGTGTAGGAAAGGAGAGGGTGGGACTAATTGGAAGAGCTCGTCAGAACATTCACCATGGTAGAGACGGTAGAAAACTGCCAAAGACGCAACATCTCTACGCATCTGCAAAGGCTCGAGGGTGTTCGTGACCTCAGGATTCCCAATAATGCGGACCGCACGTCGCTGCAACCTGTCGAGAGCATCTAGTAAGTGCTTTATGGACTACTGATAGTGGCCTGACATTTAGATTACTTGTCAGACTTTTTGTCAGCATACGTCACTTAGTCCTTTTAGTATTTTTCTTTATCTGTCATTATGTAGTTTTATTGTGTACCGATTCTCAATAAATGAGTTTTCTTTCTTTCTTTCTTTCTAAGTAACTTATGACGCGTTTGGTGACGATGACGCGTGATTCATGAGACCATCCATGATTTTTGCTCACCTAAACATTGTTGAACACGTCTGAATAATTTTTTTACGTTAAAAATAGTGAAATTTAATCCAACAAATATCTCAACAAGGCCAACGACTTCACTATTATTCTACATAAAGTTTGATTATAATTGTAAAGATACTATTTAAAATGTTGTTTTGTATTGCGTGGGATTATTAATTTATAACTTAAATCTATCAGAAATGCCTATTTTATATCATTTTATCGATGATCTGTGGAACTACACTGAGGTATGTACTTAGTGTGTGATAGTCGTAACTGTTAATACTACTCTAATAACATGTGGATAACGTTGTAGGTTACATAAATGCAACTAAATTAATGTTAAGTCCTTGGATTAAGAACATTGTGTAACTGTTTGTTTTCCCGAATATATGAAAATTTAAAAAATAAAATATATAAAAAACGGTTTAGCTTCTGTTTTTATTTATGTCTGTCTATATTTGATATAGGCTCGAGTCAACAATAGTACCCTGAACACTATGGCAATAGGCTCACCCCCTATTACATAGCACCGGCTACAATTATTGGTGAAATATGGGTGTTAATTTCACCTTTGCCTAACCCCCCAGGGATAAAGGCGCGATTGTGTGTAGGTATGTATGTAGAGGCATCATTACCCCTATGACGGATGACTCCTTAACATCTAGGTACCTCTGTCTAAACATAGGTATGTTAGTAATAGTTAAAGTTCATACCTACTCAGATTGTGTTTATTTCACTGCCACAGTTAACTTACAAACGTTTAATCAAAACAAACTTCTAACAACCTAAATACCGAGCACGAATCCTAACCTCGGTCTAAGAATTCATATTTATATCTAGCTCCGACCGATCAAGGTAAACAAAATTATATATAGACCATTATTTACTCGTTATAGTACCTCGGACGCCATTTTCGGCGTTTGTATTCTTAAATTACCATAAACAAGCTATATATTTAAAACTAGAACTGGGTTGACAGTTGACACGTCAATACATATAATAAAATACCTACTTTATAATGAACGCCTTGTCTATGGTTCAGTGTTGATTGGCCACAATGTTTTTCTTCTCTTGTCTTTTTGATTTATATACACACATCTATAAATCCCCGAAGGGGTAGGCTGAGGTGTATTAAACGTCTTTGAGTTAGCTTAGCGCGTTGTTGTCAATTAATTTTAATTTAGTTGCAACATTATTTGAAATTCGAAATACATCGGGAAAAAGAAGCACTCAAGTGGGACTTGAACCCACGACCTTTCCCTTACAGGGGGAATGCTCTTCCAACTGAGCTATTGAGTCACACCTGAATCACTTCAAATTTCCCTTCTATTTATATCCGTCTTTAAGAGCGACGGTGGAGCCATCTACCAAATTTCTTACGAATTCATGTAATGAAGTATTTGCATTGAGCGGGAAACTGAACTCGCAACCTAGCGGTCGATCGCTCTATTTAAATAGGACTAGGTATATTGAAGAATAATAATATAGTATTCGATTATAAATGCGAAATATACTAATATTATATTAATATATAATCCATACTAATATTATAAATGCGAAAGTAACTCTGTCTGTCTGTCTGTCTGTCTGTCTGTATGTTACGCTTTCACGCCTCAACCACTGAACCGATTTTGATGAAATTTGGTATAGGGGTAGATTAGACCATGAGAAAGGACATAGGCTATGTTTGGTCGCGATAACCGATATCCACGCGGGCGGAGCCGCGCGCAAAAGCTAGTATTATAAATGCGAAAGTAACTCAGTCTATATGTTACGCTTTCACGTCTTAACTATTCAACGGATTTTGATGAAATGTGGTATTGGGGTAGATTAGAACTTGAGAAAGGACATAAGCTATGTTTGGTCGCGATAACCGACATACATGAGGGTGGAGACGCGGGCAAAAGCTAGTATATTAGAGTATATTAGAGCTTTGCCATGTTGGTTCCCGAGTTCACGTACAGCAGAGCTACCTCATCTCTTCTGCCTACCTCTTCAGGCCTTTACAGTCTTGAATGTATGTACATAAGTATCATGATCATCGTCATCATTTCGTATGGTTCTCCCCGCTCGAGTCCTCATAAGTCGATTGCTGCCGGTGTGAGGTCATGAAGCTCACGCATTCCTCCAAGGAAACGACGGAGAGGACACTCCTCTGCTATATGCATCGTTGTCTGCTTTGGAGCTCCACAATCACAGTCCGTATAAGTATACATAAACATGTATGTATATATTTAGATTAAAAGTTAAGCTTAGTTTGAACCAGATGGTGCTGTGTAATTCATCTTTATATTTATTAATGATCTGTACAGACCACAATTCTAAGTAAACATAACTATTATGGCATTGAAACTATTTATTCGGTAACCATTATTACTTTATGTAACGGGAGCTACTTCATATTCAACAGTATATAGAAGGCTTTGATTCGACTGTCCAGTTTAGTGCGAATTATTACAATAATATCTCTGAATCTCATTTAACATTGCAACTTTGTAATATTTACTTAGGATTGGTAATAGTTGAATTTTATTACACTATTAAAAGCGTACATATTTGTATAATAATCTGTCTAGTTTCTTTGTTATTGGAAATATGTACACATAGAACATGTTTTAAGGAAAGGTCAGGATGTAGGTATACGTAGCACAACCGGTGTGTAACGTAGGTAAGTATGTATGTACATGTCAGCATCATAAATATCTTAACAACAAAGTCTCAAAATGATCTTAAAACTCTCGTATAAAATTGTTTTATTGATTTATATGGTATTATTGTCCGAACTTAAAGTGTGTACCAAATATCAGAACAATCGGTCAGCTGGAAGGGGGTAAAAAACTAAATTAAGATCGTTTTGAGTACTTAGTTCGTCACCATCTTTCTGATGCTGACTGTTCCTAAGAAAAAAAAAAGTTATGCGTGGTAAAAAAATCAGCCAAAGCAAAAAATTTGGTGTAACCCAATTTATTCGTCCACAGAGGTTATACTCACAAGACCAGTTGCTTGCTTAAAAATTGTTATTATTACCAGAAAGTTCCTTTAAAAAAACCGTTGTTAGGCATATTTGAAGTACTAATTTTGAATACTCAAACACTTGTATGATACTTCTGATACTACATTTCGATATAAAAATCAATGCTGCTTTGCTGACTGTACCAAAATACCTCATGGACCCGGTGGGAACTAAAAATACATTTAATTTAAAATGCCATGGACCCGTTGGGAATAAATGTATGAACTTACAATTATTGAAAACAATAGAATCGTGGACCATCTGGGAATAACCCCTCCATTTTAGCTAGATAGCCATTGGTTAAATTAATAAATAACTCTTTATTTTACAACATCAGTTACAAAACATGTGCAAAAAGTAGCGCTTTATCTTAGCGCTAAAAGTTTTATTGTGGCTTTTACGGAAAGTATAGCAGCTGACCCCCTAACCTTAACAAGAAGGTCTGTGCCCAGTTACGTGGGTAACGACTGACTGGTAATGGCACCCCCATCGGGTCTAGGTAGAAGGGGTAAGCCCAAGAAGAAGAAGAAAAAGGAAGAAGAGCCGGCAGGTGGACCCTGAGCTTCGAGGGCACCGTGGCCTCGGATGCAATCTCTCGTCTTTATGTGGATGATGACGCGAAACCGGTTAACATGTATGTTACAATTACTAAAGTAGAAAAAGCGAAAGATGAATAGGATCGTAGTAAGTGGAAAACTTTGGTCTCTGCTTACCCTGCTGTGAAAGAGGCGCGACTGTATGCTTGTATGTGTGTATAAAATAAAGAGTTGTCTATTCATCTACCTATGTAATATAGATATTGGTAGGGTACCATTTACTCAATCGATCACATAACCATCAAATAGGCCACACGCAATTATCACCTAACCAGCACAAAAAAGCTAGATTTCGCCGCAAGCCCTGAGTGATCCAGTTACTATCGACGCCGAGATGCGACTTCATGGTTAGATAAGACCTCCGTGGGAACAGCTTTCACCATCTCATACTAACAGGTGCGTAGTTTTTGTGTCATCCACTGGCAAGAACAATTGGCTCATTATTTAGGGTTGGCAACACTTCGAAAACATAGCTGTACAAATCTAAAAATACATTGGCACTTCCTAGGAGTGGAAGTGCTCACAGAAGTGAAACCTGGTCAATCCATATAATATTATAAATGCGAAAGTAACTCTGTCTGTCTGTTTGCCTGTATGTTACGCTTTTACGCCTAAACCACTGAACCGATTTTGATAAAACTTGGTATAAGTTAGATTAGACCATGAGAAAGGACATAGGCTATGTTTAACTGAGAACTATCCACAACTTTATCCGCGTGGATTTAGATATTTTTTGTGCGTAACTAGAATTCTTGTTCTAAAATAAAAGTGGCCTAAGTTACACTTAATAACTGATAGATATTAGCTACCTGCCAGTCAAAGTTTTGTCAAAATCAGTACAGCCGTTGCAAAAACAGATAGCCTAATATTTTCAAAATCTAATTCTGGTACAAGCGCGTATAGTAATAAGCTGTTGTTTTAATATCAGGCACAGAGGACTGGAAGTATAGAAATACTTCTCTGCATTGTTAAGTATTTCCGAACGATATCGATTCGATTTTCGCTTTTCACTCGATTTACTTAGTACTGTATGGAAACTAACTGTTTACATCTCATGGGAATTTACATTAATTGAATCGATATTGACACTCTCGATTGAAAATGTGACAAAACCATTGTGTTTCATCTTTTCCTGCATAATCATCGTCCTCTTGGCGTTGTTAAATAACAGTTTGTATTTTTGGCTTGTTCCATATTATTTTATCCCTTTCTTAAATCATCCTGAGTGCGTATTTCTTACTAAGCCCTCTTTAACAAATTGTTTATCGTTCTTAACTCATCCTAATATCTATGCTTAAGTTATCTCAGCGCAAAAAGTACAAACAGTTTTTTGAAGGTCTCTTTCTGTACCAGGTCTTCATTACTTTTTAATTAAGTTATCAATAATCAAGCAATTTTCTAACATCACGAAATCTTGCTGCTACATAACTAGTGTAGTCTGTCGACAGCATATTAATTATCTTCTTTCCCCATAACCCTTAGACTAATTAAAATAATTAAATAATATTACTCACCGAGCCGAGCTCCTCATAGTCCACTCCATGCGGTTGCGTCTCGTTCTGGTGCGCTCGCCACATCCTCAAACCATCCTTCTTCACTAAACCCTCCTGTTTCTTCAACACTAACTTCAACTGCTTCCCGAACGCCTCCAGGTCTATTCTATGCACATCTAACTCTTGCCCTTCCACTAACCCCTCCATATCACTTAATTCACTGCCACTGTCACTGGATTCACTGGAATTCGACACATCGAAGTTTACACTCACTGTGCTATTAAGATCTCCTATAATATCAACGTCTTTTATATTCTCTTTTGCTTTGACAAACATCTCATCATTAAGCAAAGATGGTGGACTGGTTTCAGTCTTCCAACGGTGGTCTTTTGTGATCTTTTCATGTGGTATTTTGTTGGGGTTCCCCGTGTGGGAGTTGCCGTGGTGGTTTGTGGGAATGTGCCGTCGGGATAAGTGGTGGGTTAGCTGAACGAGGTGGTATTTTGGGACCATAGAGTGGTGGTCTACGTGGAAGACGTTTCGGAGTTCGTCTGGCGTCATGTGCTCGTGAATCTGTAACAAGAAAAATATTTTGTTAAATACTTTTTGTATCATATTGAGAGGGGCATAGTGAAGGAAGATAGATTTTTTTAACAATGTTTAGCAGAGTGACAGTTGAACGTAAGCTTGCAAGCAAATATGCGCCATTCTTCTAGGTTTTTCTATGGACAGTCAGTCAAAAGTAGATATGATGATTACACAGATTTCAAAATTAAAAATCTTTGGAAAATTATTAGTCTACTCTTTCGAAAGTTTGGGTTTAATTCCATTCTTCAAATATGAATTATATAATTATTTTCAGACCAGCTTTTGCCCGCGGCTCCGCCCGTGTGGATGTCGGTTATCGCGACCAAACATTTTCTTTTTTAACTTTCTCATGGTCTAATCTACCCCTATACCAAATTTCATCGAATTCGGTTCAGTGGTTGAGGCGTGAAAGCGTAACATACAAACAGACAGACAGAGTTACTTTCGCATTTATAATATTAGTATGGATTACGAAGATTCATTATGTTCAGTTTGAGGATTCCTTTGCGATTTTATAGGAGGGTTTAGGAATGAGTTCATTGCCGTATCACAAAGTACAGTGACCCCAAGATGTTACAACAGTATTATCGAATTACAAGCGACACGAAATGATATTCAAGGCTTAGCCTTTGAACAAAGGGATGTAATTCACTCCTTCGAATAATAACAGGCTGGATACCTCGACATTGTAATTACGAGGGCGGAGTCCTAATTTCTTAATATAAACCAGCTTGATAACTTGTGAGATCCGATCAAAGATAATTTTCTGATCACAATCAGAAATCTCTTAGATGGAAGAGCAATTCTTTTTTATATATTCGCGCATGTTGATTAATCTTACAACACAACTCGACAATTATATTTTCCAATCTACAAAGTTAGGCGTGAGTTTATTGCCATAAAACGGGACCTTCGTTGCAGGATGTATAAGGTCCAAGTCTCGTTGCAGGATGTATGTATAGTCCAAGTCATCTTCTTTCGTTCACCTGTACTTATTACAAATCTACATTAGTACGAGTAGACACCTGTAAACCATTATAATAATTATATTGATCCAACAAAAAGGTACCATTAGTTTAATAATCAGCAAACACAAACTAATTTCGCAATTTAGACCAAGTACGCCCAAAGATATATTCAAACCCTTTTAGTATTATAGTTTAATACAGCCGTGGCCCAACAATGGCGGACATGAGTCAATTGTACGCGTAAATCTGGAGATATATCGAGAAAGGACCGACAACGTGAGTATTATTGACCTCTGCCAAGGTTTTCGAGTTTGCGTGTTGACATTCAGACGAAATGCTACCAATACGGATGTAGTAGGTGCCTGTCATTGTGTGGTCTATGAACCTACATACTTATTTATCGACGGTTGAGAAACAAAAGGGTAGAAATCAGATCATCAAAAATGCTATAAAAAATTCATTCAAATATTTGGGTGGTCATCAAAAATCAATATTTAAAAATGGTTGAAAAATCATTCAACAGTTCGTAAGAAAGTTGGTAGATGGCTCCACCGTCTCTCTCAAAGATGAATAGCATAATAAATGCTATAAAAATTCATTCAGGTAGACATAATTTTTTTTAATTTACTTATTTATTCATTAGTATCTGAAAACTACGATGATTTTTTATATTTTACCTTTTACATTCTGTAAATTGTAACCATACTAAATAATAAGGAACACCGTCACTAGTAAAATCGCACCCCGGCTGACGAGGAGAGGAGCTGGTTCTGTCGAAACAATCTGAAGTGCAACTATTCCAAAATTTATCAACGATAGCGGGAATTAACGCGATCATGGTATAGGTACATAAGTACCCCCTCCCGAGGAGGGCCAGACCGTAAGGGATGGCCCTGGGTCAGCCGGGGTGCGAGGGATATGTCGATGACAACCTCACCTCCGGCCTAGCACCACGACCCACAGTCGGCGTGCGGTTTTAGTCGGTCCGGGTCCGGGTCGGAGGTATCCGAACGGATTTCCGGTATAGGTACATACCTACGTACCTTTGATTTATCATGCAACGCGAGACTTTAAAAAGTTAGTATTCCAAAATACATCTAAAAGAAAATAGCTGATATAAAAACACCTACGAAGGAGTCCCAAGTTCTCAAAACTGGCCAAACTTTTTACGAAATCAGTTAAAATGACGACAAATTACACATTTGACCCATAAGCCATTTTAAAGTCATTTTTCTCCAATGAAAGCTCACGCAGTATTTACATAAGCCTAAAGTGCTTTCTACCACGACCTTGCAGTTCAGAGCGATTCGTGACTCATTACGAGATCGGTTCACTATTTCGAAACAGTCCGCACACGCCCTTAGACACACTACAATTGAATTCCGACCTTGTTCCAACGTGATTAATCTTAAAATCTCTTGTTTGATAGACTGAATTCTTAAAGATTAGCAAAATTTAGACTTTGGATTGGAGTATTTAAGGTAAGTTTTCGCTTGAATTGTGTTCTGGAAGTGAATGTTAAGAGACGTGTCATAAGGAAAAATGGTTTAAAGTTTTCGTATTGTAATTAAATATGTAACAGACAGACTTGTGGTGCGAACAATTGTTGTGTTGTGTTTAAGGCATTGTTTCAACTGTTCTCACGCTAAACATCGTTTAATAGAATCATTACTTCTCTCTGAGAGTGACATTTGATTACGTCATGATCTAATTGCATTTCATTTCACTGTTGAAGTGACTTACATTTCAATTCACGCTTTTGTTAGTACACCAGTAATGGTGGTAATCACTGTTGTAATCTATAGGTAATCAAGCTGGTAATCCAAAAGTTATATAACACGAATTTCATAATTTTTTAATCTAATTTATTTTTAAGATTGCAACAGGTTTTTTTAATTTTAAATCTACCAATAATTAATTTAAACAAAAACTGTAAACAAATCTTGGTACTAATCGAATTTTAACTAGCTTATAATTGTCAAATAGATTTCCAACTTCGTTTTTAAGGTATTTTTTTTACAAAAAATATAACTACGGGTGAAGCCGGGGCGGGTCAACAAGTAAAATAAAATTTCATAATAATTAATACACTACTATTATTATTATTATGTAATAGATAATGGAATCAAACGTGTTATTTATGTAATAACTGGAGCAGTGACACGAGGCCGACCGGTCCAAACAATGATTGAACATTGCTCTAATATTTTGTGCGCCTACGCATATTGCTTTTTGGTTTCCGGTGTCAAGGAATGTGGATGACAGGGTTATGAGTTGTTTGATTGATTTGAACACATCTTTTTAATATATTAGGTACAGTTAGCATCGAAAAGTGCAAATTAATCAATAATAAAGTAATTTTCTAATTTGACGAAATCTTGCTCACCGCTGCCGTTAAAAAACAGCCTTTAGGAATGAGAGGTCAGATGTCGCTCCCAGTAAAGTCAACATACCAATCAAAATCTAAAATTTCGGGCTCCAAAGTGGAAACTGTGGACGCTTCTGGAAAATCGATATAGAGACGATGATACTTCCCGATGTTTCGGTAGATTTTTAGCAGCTATTGTCACGTTAACGATGGGTGGTATTCACGTAAGCTTCCGATAGGTACCTAATATCATGCATTTTAGCTGAAGTCAGTATTTATTTAAAAAGACAGTTATTATACTTTCAAAAAATAATTTACGTATACATTGAAGCTGTAAATTGAGTCTATTATGTGATTTATGTAATAGTTATTTGCACTTGCGTTTGCGCATAATCAGAAACTTGATAACTTTTTTGTTCACGTCTGTGAATACATTTCTAAGCCCGAAAAGGTTTCTCTAAAAGCTGTCAAATTGGAAGCCATCTTTTTGGCACTTTTAACATTACGGTGTGTAATTCGAAATACATCGGGAAAAAGAAGCGCTCAAGTGGGACTTGAATTAACGATCTTTCCCTTACAGGTGTGGCTAAATAGCTCAGTTGGAAGGACATTCCCCCTGTAGGGGAAAGGTCGTGGGTTCATGTCCCACTTGAGTGCTTTTTTTCTCGATGTATAAAAATGTCATTCAAACGGTGTGTAATATCAAGAGTAGTCTGCAGCTCTTGGTTATTGCGTCGACGAATTAGTAGCGGTACCGCATCAGGCTACTACACTGGAGGTCTCGGGTTCGATTCTCAGTCAGTGTAAATATATGTAGACAGCACTACAATAAAACAAAGTTTATGTCGTAATCTTCGCAGGACGGGGTCACTTTGCAAACTGGTGGTCCCTTTGCTAAACATTAGTCTAGATTGTAGATTATGGTAGAAGGGGTAGGCCCAAGAAGTGCTGGGTTGGCGTCGTGGAGGGTGACATGCGTGCAAACGATCTCACTACCTTGGACGCCCAAGGTCGAAGCGGAGGAGGAAGAGCCGGAAGGTGGACCCTGAGCTCCAAGGGCACCGTGGCCTCGGATGCAATCAGGACTAACGTCTTTATGTAGATGATGATGGAGTCTAGATTTTATATTCTAAGTTCCATTTTAATGGTTGTTTAATTTTTTTTACATAATGGCTTAAGATCTCTTTCTTTTACTTTTCTACATAGTTGTAATATGATGACAGCCTCTGTGGCGTGGCGGTAGTGAAAGCGACTGCTACGCAGAAGGCGCGGGTTCGATCCCCGCTTAGTGAAAATATTTGTATGCATGAATATGGCTATTTGCATTGGTCTGGGTGTTTCTATATATGTATGTATTTACAATAAAAGTATCTAAATATTATTTATCCGCATTCTAGATTCCATAATACAAGCTAGTTAAACTTATCATGCGTCTAGATAGTGTTGTGTAAAATATTGTGAAATATTTTTTTTTTACTTTACCTACAACTTAACAACAAAAAGACTTTAGTAACAAGATGTGCAATAAAAAAAAGACAGAATAAAAGTCTTTAGTCTACACAAGTTCAAAGCCAATATATCAATAGTGAGTCCATTCACCAACATTACTCATTCACTTAATGCTTTATTTGCTGACGCTACACACAGATTTATTTGCTAACACTACGTTGGGACGGTCGGCAACGGCAAGGCCATAGAGTGTTTGCGTTTGGTGTTTGTACTACGAAGGACATTCGCTTTGAGATCATTCTTGATACATGTTATAGAGGTTTTTATTCAGTATTTTTAAAAAGGAATTTGATACTTGGAGGTGATAAATTAGAATTTAGTGAAAATTAAATATCTGTATTTATATTATAAGGAGCTGATTGTTTATTTCTTTTAGTCGGTAATCTCAGAAACTTCTGATTCGAATTGAAAAATTATTTTTTAAGGAAATTATTTTATAATTAACCAATTGCAGGCTTTAAGGTATGTTCCGGAGTATTTTACGGGAAAACCAGGGCCAGCTAGGCCAGCCAGGACCTATTATGTATTATAATAGGTATATAAATAGGTGAAAGAAACAAACAGACAGATAAATATTGAAAGATATTTTTTTTTTTATTGAATATTATGTTTGACGTCTATACCCGAGATGCGATTTTGATTAAATTGTTATTCAGTTTTTGTGTAATACCTAGTTATAAAGTACCCAAGTTAATAGTCATACAATACAATATGCCAACAACAATAAACTATAGCTACAAATAAAAATAATTTTGTTCCTCATACTTCGGCCATAAAAAAGACATCAACGCGTTCAGTTTTTCTGTAACACTGCAATTATTTATGATACGATATAGTTTTCTTAAATAGAACCAGTTATTATTATAATAATAAGCCATTTGCTATGTAAAAAGTTTAAATTTTAATAATACACGTGTTTATTTTTAACCGAGTTAGTCATTCTAATAATTACATCATACCATAACATAAACTCACGCCTGTATTCCCCGAAGGGGTGGGCAGAGGTGCTAGCACCCACATTTCGCAGCTTATGTTTAGGTCCCATGTAATAGGTGGCGAGCCTATTGCCATTAACCAGGCACTTATAAAACCTGCGATAAATACACACATAACTTCGAAAAGCATCGAAAAGTCATTGGTGTGTGCCATGGTAAACCTGGGATCGAACCCGAGACCTCGTCTCAGCAGTCCATTACCCATACCACTAGGCTACCGCAGATAGGGGTGCGGGTTGGGTAACCTCCACGTTGGCCTTTCCGTTTCTTCCCCCTTTGGACTGCGGTCCTGGGGAGCGGAAGCGGAGGGGCTGGTGCACCCTGGACAACGGCTAACAGACTCCCACCTTAGGAGCTCTGTTGGCCGTTGACGAATAACCCAACGGCCGACCTCATTGCACGAGGAGGTCGTGGGATGGCGGGCCTGCAAGGCCCGCGGGAAGGGATCCGTAGGATTCCTTCCATTCAAACAGCCCTTTTGAGGGCTAGCTGACCCAGAGGGGGTCGTGGTATGGCGGGCCTGCAAGGCCCGCGGGAAGGGATCCGTAGGATTCCTTCCATTCAAACAGCCCTTTTGAGGGCTAGCTGACCCAGAGGGGGTCGTGGTATGGCGGGCCTGCAAGGCCCGCGGGAAGGGATCCGTAGGATTCCTTCCATTCAAACAGCCCTTTTGAGGGCTAGCCGACCCAGACGGGGTCGTGGTGTGGCGGGGCTTCAAGGCCCGCGGAGAGAGATCCGGTTCCCGCTAGTCGCTCCCAGTATCCCTCTGCTCTCAGAGGGGACAGGGGAGAGGCAAGGGTTCCGTGAGATCCAGGGACGGGTTGGCCCACTGCTCGCGCAGGGGCTGACAGGCACTCGTGCCACCGTCGGTGTTGGGAGAGTTGGCTGCTCCCCCGCGTCGCGTAACCTCCTAGATATCGACAACGACCTGAGTGCTAGCCACACTCGGTACGCCGGTATCCTGGGGGCCGCGGGGCTTGCCTTAGCTGGCCGGCCCGCGACAAGGAAAAGTCTTAAAAACCCGACAGCGAAGTCGTTTAAAACCTGTGGACACCAGGGGACCTCCACAGTATGTACCCCGCTTCTCGGAAAGAGCGTCACCCGGGAAGTGTAACCTATCGTCTCATGCTCGTGGGAACATTTATGAACTCTAAAATACATAAAAACCCCCCCCTACCTAGTGAAACAGACTGCGCGGAGGTCGCGCAGCGCCACGACGCGGAGGTCGCGTCACCAACTGCGGCGGTGTCGGAAAATTTCGACACCGCCACCGAGAAGAGCAGGGCGAACAGCCCGGTGGGTCTGCAGACCCGAAAATCTGCACGGAGGAGGAACGGTGGTAGGAAGGTTCCTCCTCCACCGAGGACTGAGTCGGACGCAGTCACCTTGTCCGACTCGTCCTCCAACGAGGAGAACAACCAGGGCAGTGAGGATTCCCCCCCGCCCAAGGTCGCGATGGTCGGCCGGGGGAAGACGCGGGGTGGCAAGAGGCCCATCCCCCAAACGCCCTCCTCTCGGGCCCCGGCCCTGAGAGATGCTGTGGCGCCGCCGATTCCCTCCACCTCGGCGGCGCCCACGCCCATGCCGCGTACCGACCCTACGTCTAGGGAGGTACTGCAGGCCCTGGAGGACGTGATAGGGACCCGTGCTGGGTCTATGGGGCCGGAGGAAGTCCGGCTGAGACGGGCGACGACGCGCCTTGTCGAGGAGTTCGGCCTGCTCAGAGCGGAGCTGGCTGACTCGCGGAACGAGCGGGCTCAGCTAGGCAGACGGCAGGTCGAGCTCATCGAGGCCTCGGAGCGGCAGGCGGCCGAATACCGGAAGGAGATGGGCAAAATGGCGGCCGACTTTGCCGATCTCCAGAAGGTCGTTGCCGGGCTGCCGGAGGGGCGCGTCACGCGATCGGCGCGGCGGAAGCCGGTCGCGCAGCCGGCAGCGCCGAAGCCGTCGGCTCAGCCGTCTTCCCCGGTGCGGTCGCCGGTGCGGTCGAGGTCACCGCTGCGGTTGGAGGCACCCGCGCGGCCGGAGTCACCACCGCCGGCACCTGTCCGACCTCAGTCACCGGTGCTGATACCAGCCCGGCCCGCGGACCCGCTGGCCGCGGTCGTGGCGGCTCTGGCCGCCATGGAGAGACGGCTGGAGGCGGCGCAGGCAGCGCAGGAAGCGCGGCAGGCGGCACACGAAGAGCGGACAAAGCGTGGATTGGAGTCCATCATGGACTCCATACGCCGCCCGCCCCTGGCGTCGTCTACAGGGTATGCCGGAGCAGTAAAAAGGGGTCGCCCAGCAGTGACGGGGACCCCGCAGGAGCCGGCCAGCAGTCCATCCGCTGTGCCATCTGCTCCGGCCGCTACCGCTACCGCTGCCGCTGCTGCGCAGGGCGCTCAGCCCAAGGGCAAGGGAAAGGGGAAGGGCAAGGGGAAGACGTCCTCTGCCCCAGCCCCAGCCCCAGCCCTGGCTCCAGCCTCTACCTCGGTTCCGGCCCCGACCGCCTCCACAAGCTCCGCACCGGCAGGGGGCTGGGAGGTGGCCGGTGAGACGAGAAGAAAGCGGAACGCCAAGCGAAAAGCAGCCAAAAAGGCCAAGAAGGCCGAGGCTGCCGCGAAGGGAGCGCCGGGAAGGCTGCGCGTCCCCCGCACCACGGCTGTCGTCTTGACGATGACGCCGGAGGCCGCGGAGAGGGGCGTGCAATACCCCGACCTGGTGAGGCGGGCCAGAGGCCTCATAGATATGAGGTCTCTTAAGCTGGCGAAGCCCCTCCGAGTCACGGAGACTCGGACGGGGGCCCGCCTCATCCAGGTCCCTGGCGCCTCCAGCGGTCCCCAGGCTGATGCCATAGCGGCTCAGCTAAGGGAGACGCTGGACGCAGCCGACGTCCGGGTGTCCAGGCCCATCAAGTGCGCAGAATTGCGCATTTCGGGCTTGGACGACTCCATCACGGCCGAAGAAATTCGGGCCACCGTGGCGGAGGCCGGGGGCTGCCCCCTGGAGGCGGTTAAGGTCGGAGCAATACGCTACGGCCGTCGCGGACAGGGGGCGGCAGTTGTCGGCTGCCCCATCGCGGCAGCTCAAAAGGCTGCTGATCGGCGGGTCCTCGTGGTGGACGGCGTTGTTGGGGTGCGGGCCCAGCTCCTGCAGGCTCGACCGGCCAGGTGCTTTAGGTGCCTGTCGGTCGGACACGTGGGGGTGCAGTGCACGGCGGAGGTGACGGTCGGTGACCGCTGCTTCCGCTGTGGCCAGCCCGGTCACAGGGCCGGTGGTTGCGAGGCTCCGCTGCACTGTTTTAGGTGTGCAGCGGGGGGCAAACCGGCCGACCATCGGGTTGGCAGCAAGGCCTGCACCGGAGGGGAGCCGAAGCCACGAGGCGGGCGTTCCGCCGATAGTTCGCGGCGGGATGCGGAGATGGTTCCATAATGGATCCCCAGCTCCGCATCCTGCAGGCGAACGTGGGCCACGGTGTCGATGCTCAGGCTCTTCTGCTCCAGAGCATGGCACAGTGGTCCATACACGTCGCCGCTGTCGCCGATCCATACACCCACCGCCCCCCCGGGCCTGCCTGGGTGGTCGACCTGGATGGATCGGCGGCACTGGTGCGTAACGCCGCTGCGGGTGCCCCTCCCTTTGTGGTGATCGCAAGGGAGCATGGCATCGTAGCGGCGCGTGTGGGGGAGATTGCGGTCGTGGCCGTCTACTTCACGCCGGCATCACACCGACGCATAGGGCAGTATCGGCAGTCGCTGGAGCGGCTGACCGACGTCGTCAATGCCTGTCACCCTCGCCCGGTTCTTGTGCTTGGGGACTTCAATGCCTGGTCTGAGGCTTGGGGGTCCCGGCACACGAACCCGCGAGGTAGGGCTCTGGAGAGCTGGGCCGCTACTCTCGGTCTGGTTCTCCAGAATCGCGGGGCCGAAGCCACGTTCTGGGTGGCGGAGCGCGGGGCGAGTTCGATCGTTGATCTCTCATTCGCGAGCGCTTCGCTGTCGCAACGTGTGCGGGACTGGCGTGTTGTCGTGGAGGTGGAGACACTGTCGGATCACCGATACGTTCGGTTTGATGTCTCCCCTCCCGAGAGTGATGCGCCGGTCACATCGGCCCCACGCGAGCCGCGCTGGGTGCTTAGGGGACTGAATAGAGATGCTCTCCTGGAAGCCGCCTCCGTGCAGGCCTGGGCCATGGTGCCGGACAGGCCTGACGACATTGATGACGAGGCGGCTTGGTTCCGGGAGGCCATGACTGTTGTCTGCGATGCGGGTATGTCTAGGGCTCCAGCCTATAGTCCGAGGCGCCGGGTCTACTGGTGGACTGCGGAGATCGCGAGGCTGCGTCAAGCCTGCGTGATCGCGCACCGCCGGTGGGCCAGGCTCCGTAGGAGGCGTAGCCGCCCCGCAGACACAGATTCCCTAGTGGCGGAGTTGCAAGAGGGATACAGGGAGGCCAGGAATGCCCTCCGAGCGGAGATCAAGCGGTCCAAGGCAGCTTCCTATAGGGAGCTGCTGGAGACACTGGAGCGGGACCCATGGGGGCGGCCTTACCGCTTGGTAAGAGGAAAGCTGCGCCCCCGGGCCCCTCCCCTGACCCAGGTTCTCGAGCCGGCTCTGCTTGGAGGAGTGGTGGCATCCCTGTTCCCGGCGCGGGCGGAACACGTTCCGCCGCAGATGACTCCGCCACCTCGGTCGCCTGATGCGCCCGGCGTGATTATTGACGACGACGTGCCCGAGGTCACTTGGGTAGAACTAGAGCTGGCGGTGCGACGGCTTAGAGCCAAGAAGAACACCGCCCCGGGACCCGACGGCATTCCAGGCCGTGCGTGGGTCCTAGCTCTAGGAGAAGACGGTCTCGAACCCCGACTGCGAGGGTTCCTCAGCGCATGCTTGGAGCGGGGCCAGTTTCCGAAGATGTGGAAGACGGGGAAACTGGTCCTCATCCGCAAGGACGGACGCCCGGCGGACGAGCCGTCCGGGTACCGGCCCATAGTGTTGCTCGACGAGGTGGGCAAGCTCTTCGAAAGAGTGATTGCCAAGCGCCTCGTCGAGCACCTCTCTAGAGTGGGGCCGGACCTAGCGGACACTCAGTACGGCTTCCGCCGGTGGCGTTCCACTGTGGATGCCATCATGCGCGTGAGGACTCTGGCGGAGGATGCGGTTGCCCGGGGCGAGGTGATGTTGGCGGTGTCCTTGGACATCTCCAACGCGTTCAACACCTTGCCCTGGAGTTGCATCAGGGAGGCGCTCGTGTACCACGATGTGCCTCTCTACCTCCGCCGCATAGTCGGGGCGTACCTGACGGAGAGGGCCGTCATCTACCCAAGTGCGACCGGCGTCGGTAGGCGTGAGATGTCGTGCGGTGTCCCACAGGGATCGGTCCTGGGGCCGCTCCTGTGGAACATCGGATACGACTGGGTGCTTCGCGGTGAGCTCGCGTTCGGTGCCACCGTCACGTGCTACGCGGACGACACGCTAGTGACGGTGAGTGGCGCTACACACCGCGAGGCGACCCAGAGGGCCACGACCGCTGTTGCTCAAGTCGTGGATCGGATCCGGCGGCTGGGTCTCGAGGTGGCTCTGCACAAATCCGAGGCCTTGTTCTTTCATGGTCCTCGGCGCGGGCCACCCCCGGGATCCAGCTTGACAGTAGGAGGTACTCCCATCGACATCAAGCCCCGGTTGAAATACCTGGGGCTCGTACTCGATGGTCGGTGGGACTTCGGAGAGCATTTCCGAAGTCTGCGCCCCAAACTGTTGGTGTCAGCTAACGCGCTGATGCGGCTGCTGCCCAACTTGAGGGGCCCAGAGGACTCCTGCAGGAGACTCTACGCGGGTGTCGTGCGGTCCATGGCCCTGTACGGGTGCCCCGTGTGGGCGGACGCCCTGCGGGCCAGGTTCGTGCAACTGCTGCATGCGCCGCAGCAGACGATGGCCTGCAGGGCCATTAGGGGGTACCGCACGATATCCTTTGAAGCGGCGAGTCTCCTAGCCGGATCGCCACCGTGGATCCTGGAAGCGAGATCCCTTGCGGCACTGTATCGGTTCCGTAAGGAGGCGCGGGAGCGGGGATACGATCCCGAGCCCGAAGACATTCGGGCCGAGAGGTCCCGGCTCCACGGGATCATGGTGGCGGAGTGGGAGCGACGACTTGAGCAACGACGCGCAGGGCATGCCGTCATAGAGGCGGTACGGCCCATCATGGGGGAATGGCTCGAGAGGCCACATGGCAGCCTCTCGTATCGACTGACGCAGATTATCACCGGGCACGGGTGCTTCGGGAGATATCTGTGTCGGATCGAAAAGGAGCCAACGTCCGAGTGCCATCACTGCGACGCGAGCGAGGACACGGGGCTGCACACGCTCACCGAGTGCCCGGCATGGGCTGAACCGAGGCGGGAGCTAGTGGCGGCCCTGGGAGTGAGAGTTCTCACCCTCGCCACCCTGCTCACAGCAATGGTCCGCTGCGCGGACGCGTGGGCGGCCGGCGTCTCCTTCAGCGAGCAGGTAATGGTCGTGAAGGAGACGGCGGAGCGGGAGAGGCGGCGCGAGCGAGAAAGACTCGCGGATCGCGCCGCCCGCGCGCGCAGGCAACTCGGGCGTCGGAGGGCACTGACTGACCTCCGTCCCCCATGAGCGCGGGCCTGGGGGTGACGGGTGGAGCCGCCTGTCACCCCAGCAGAAGCAGGCCGCGGCGGCGGCGCGCTGAACAGCGCGCCTCCCCATTCCGGGGGCGAGTTGGGGACACCGTTGTCCCCCCTCCTGAGGAGGGCCAGACCGTAAGGGATGGCCCTGGGTCAGCCGGGGTGCGAGGGATATGTCTTTGACAACCTCACCTCCGGCCTAGCACCAAGACCCACAGTCGGCGTGCGGTTTTAGTCGGTTCGAGTCCGACATAACCTCCCCTTCCGGTTCCGGCAGGGGGGGTATCCGAGGGGATTTCCGCACGAAAAAAAAAAAAAAAAAAAAAAAAAAAAAAAAGGCTACCGCAGATAATAATTATTAGGAAGTTATTAGTCATACCCTTTACGCTATGTATGTCTCATACGCAGTGCACCTAGCTCGCGTTATGTCTAAATGTCATTTTCAATAGCTTTTAGCCTAAGTGGACGTATACCTATAACGCTATTTGCCAATTTCGCATAAGGACTATTTCGACAAATGCCTAAATCTCAGTTCACCTAGCTCGCGATATGTCTAAATGTCCTAGTAAATTAGCATGTCCTAGCAAGCAAGTCCTATAAGTATACTACTAACTGGACATTCATTTAAGTTTAGTTTTCAATATAACATATTTTTTTAAAGACTCGTGTTTTACTCTCTGATTGCCTTCCTTTCCTCGCTGTTGAACTGTAATGCAGTAGGTCTATGACTCTTTTTGTCTTCCTCTGTTCTAACCTATATCGCAGTACGTCTAATTAGCGTTATGCCTACTTATCCTTACGACTAGTCATAACGCGAGCTAGGTGAACTGCGTCTTAGACATACATAGCGCAAAGGGTACATCCTTACTAGCTAATAGATAACTAAAGTCCAGTAGTCTCCCTTCCTATGTAACAAGTGATATCTCTATAGTACGATTCCCATCGGCTTCCCATTTAATAAATGTTATCAGAATTTATCTGCACATCCTTCCGAGGGCTTACCCGGGGCTTCCATCCATAGGCTTCTGGGCGTTACCGTGGGGGTTTTTAGTCGGTAGGAGTCCGGCATAACATCCATGAAGGATTTTCCCCCACGGTTATAAAAAAAAAAAAAAAAAAAAAGGGTTAATCCCAGTCGCACAAGAAGCTTTCAGCTTGGAGTCTGGGGTCCACTATACCAGTCTAACTACGGATTTGGGTAAACTTTGATATTCTCTGTGAAACGACGGCCATCTGACCTCCACAACCCAAAGGCGATATCGAAGCATTGCAGCTAGACCAGTTGTTGGACTTTAATTTATAAAAATCAATATTTGTTTTATAAAAAAAAACCTAGACATTTTTACATCCCATCCTGGGTGTTGAATTTTTCTGATTTAAATTTAAAGAATACTAGCTGATCCGGCAAACTTCGTTCCGCCAATTTTTTTCCACCCGCGTGTCTTCAGATTCCGTTCCCGCTGCGCCCTCTACTATATTAAGCGTGTATTATACATATAAACTTTTCTATCTATTAAAAGAAACAGCATCAAAATCCGTAGCATAGTTTTATAAATATAAGCATACATAGGAACAGGCAGATAAAAGCAACTCTGTTTTAGACTAGGTATGACAGCACTGTGGCGTGGCGGTAGTGAACGCGACTGCCACGCAGGAGGCGCGGGTTCGAGCCCCGCGCAGTGCTAATATTTGTATGCTTGAATATGACTATCTGCATTGGTCTGGGTGTTTCTAAGTATATATAGGTAGTATTTATTTACAAAACAAATGTATCTAAGTATATTTATCCGAATTCTAGATTCCATAACACAAGCTATACTACGAGCGTTATATGATGATCCCTATGACAGTTCGTTAGCGCTTAACATTGTACTGACGTCCTATCACATCAAATCCTTTAGAGGTCCATTAAAAAGACGAAAAAATCATAATTGTGTACAATTGTAAATTATAAAAATGAATATTAAGAAATTATTACGTAATGTTCGGAAATAATAGAAAAAAACTCAATGCAAATGTACATGGTACGTGCTGCAAAAGTTACGTCGTCAAGCTGTTATCGACTAAGAAGGGACACATCGATAAACAAAATATCGATAATTTGTTGGAAATATAAAACAAATGCTTTGAGTTTGTATTTTATTTATATCAATCTGAATCTGATACAGGGTCAATCGGATCTTCAAAATCTGAGTCTGAACTGCAGCTATCCGTGACGTTTATTATTAACGGTTGGTCAATGATATTGTCGTATTGTACATCTCGATCCCAGTCTTGTAAGCAAATTTTCTTCGTTCTTTCGACCACTTTTCGCCAATCGTCAGCTGTCACTTGAGCGCAAGCTTCTTCCAATAAAACCATCATTTTATTTGCCGTGAATGGCGGAGTTGTGTTATGCCTAGCTGCATGACCTGAAAATATTTGTACATTCAGTAATTATTTTTAGAAATATATGCATATACATAATATTATATAAATAAAAAATATAGATACCTTTGATCTGCGCCCATATCAACTCGATTGCATTATATTGGCAGTGATAGGGCGGTAACCGAATTACCGTGTGTCCATTTGATTTGGCCAATTCATCCAAAAAATATGATGGGTGCGTCTGTTGTTTGTGAAAGTTCAACAGTCTAACCAACTCTTTTTTTAACATCTGACTGTCAGTTTCCACACCATTGCCGTGTAACCACTCTATAATTTCAGCTTTTTTGTTATTGCTGCTGGGGGGTTTGTTAATTTGAACTGAGTGATATGAAGCATTGTCCATTAAAATATAGTGAGGCTCATTCAAATTTTCTAATAGTTTTATAAACCATGTCTTAAAGTTTTCGAAATTCATTTCCTCGTGGTACTCCGTTGTTTTCACTGACTTAAAAGCCCACAGGCAATTCGGCACAAAACCTGTAGCTGTGCCAGCGTGGCAAATGATTAAGCGCTGGCCCTTTCCTTCAGGAGTTTTTGTGCTGGATTTCGCTGTGTCATCCGTCCATGCCTTACCTACAGTATGATTGGCGTTCAGCCATGTCTCATCAAGGTATACTACCTTCTCCCAGTTATCAATTTGTTTGATTTTGCGAAGAAAATCGCATCGTAGTAAAGCTATGTCAGTACGCTCCATTAATATTTTTCTCTTGTCACATTTTTTATAGCGGAATCCACATTTTTTCAAAACAATTCTAAGAGAAGTAGCACCGCCTTTGAAGAGTTCTGCAGCTTTTAATGAAGATAATAACTTCTGGTAGGTCGGTAGTTCACCTCGTAGGTAGTAACCATAAATATGATTGCGTATAGCATCTAAATCAAATTCATCAGGTTCTGTTATATGACATAACCTTTTCTTTTTCTTTGGTGTTAATAGTTTATTGTCCTCCATGGACGACTCCCCAAATGTTTCCTTTGTTATTCGAGAAACAGTAGCCTTTCCGATTCCTAGAGCATCGGCTACACGATCGCGAACATTGTCAAGCGGTAACAAGGGTCCGCCATTTTGTTGTTCACGAGCAAAATAGTCTCGCAAACGAACTACAAACTCGCGAACTTCACTGTTGAGAACAGTTTTCCGCTGTCTTTTCGGCATTTTGCAAAACCGAAAATCAACAAACAGGTAACAGAAAATCAACAAATAACACAAAACAGCGTAAACAGAAACAAAACTCAGCTAACAAAGAAAGACGTGGCGCATACAAGGCGTTAGAGCACTCGTATGACGCGATGTGATGCGGTGTGACAAGAAGACAAAACAGACTGACAAGACATGACATGACTGAATTAAAAAAATACGGTAGGTCTATGGCCTCCATTTAAATACTTTTCCATGTAATCCATAATTGCCAGCTAATTATGAATTCTTTAAAATTCAATTCAAAAAGAATTTTAAATTCTTTAAATTATGCAATTTGAATAAAAATTAAAGTATAGTAAAATAAAATATAATAAGGCTGTTACTTTTTTATCTAGTGTTTTATGTCCATCAATGCGCGTAGTCTTTTTTTCAAAATAAATAAATATTGCTTATTATGTTGAATGACCTGGCTGAATGACATGACATTTGCCTGAAAAAACAGTATTTTATCGAAATTGTTTCGCATCACTAATACAACTGTCAGTTGAAACGTCATAGGGATCATCATTCGGCGTGCGGAGAATAGTTAAGATTACCATGGGTCTAGATAGCGTTGTGTAGAATGTTGTGTAATGTTTAATGATAATGATAATGAAGAAATACCGATAGACAAAAAGTCGGACATATATACAGGTCCCGTATTTTCATTTTCGAAGTACAACATTCTAAAAAGGAAGACAAAACCGCAAAACAAAACTAGTCCGCATTAAAGCAAACGAAATGCAACTATTACGGTTACGATTACATAATTCCGCACAATTAACGCACGGTAAAAGGGAGTAAGCTATTACCGTCCGCACGAACTGTCGCCGCCGCTCACGAGGGGGCGCTGCAACCCGACTTAATCAACCTGTTGTAACATCCTTCCTCTGCTTACACAACTTCTTTATTACAGCTTCATAGTAGGTACTAATCCATATTAATATTATAAATGCGAAATTAATTCTGTCTGTCTGTCTGTATGTTACGCTTTAACGCCTAAACCACGAACTGATTTTGATGAAATATGGTACAGAAGTAGATTAGACCATGAGAAAGGACATCCATACTTAATATTATAAATGCGAAAGTAACTCTGTCTGTCTGTATGTATGTTACGCTTTCACGCCTAAACCACTGCACCAATTTTGATGAAATTTGGTATAGGGGTAGATTAGACCACGAGAAAGGACATAGGCTATGTTTGGTCGCGATAACCGACATCCACGCGGGCGGAGCCGCGGGCAAAAGCTAGTACGTTATGTTTTGTCGCGATAACCGACATCCACGCGGGTGGAGCCGCGGGCCAAAGGTAGTATTACTAAAAAAGCTTGGGATGCGACTGGGATTACCGCTAGGTGGGGACACAGTTGTCCCCCCTCCCGATGAGGGCCAGACCGTAAGGGATGGCCCTGGGTCAGCCAGAGTGCGAGGGATATGTCGAAGACAACCTCACCTCCGGCCTAGCACCACAACTCTCAGTCGGGGTGCGGTTTTAGTCTGTTCGAGTCCGACATAACCTCCCCTCGCAACTCCGGCGGGGGAGGTATCCGGATTTCCGCACGAAAAAAAAGAGATTAACGTTAGGATGAAGGAAGTATCCTACTAATATTATAAACGCGAAAGTTTGTGAGGATAGATGGATGTTTGTTAATCTTTCACCACTAAACGGCTGGAGCGATTTTAATAAAATTTGGTATGGAGTTAGCTGATACCCTGGATTAACACATAGACTATGTTTGGTCGCGATACCCGACATCCACACGGGCGGAGCGTCGTGGCGTGGCGGTAGTGAACGCGACTGCCACGCAGGAGGCGCGGCTTCGATTCCCGCTTAGAGCAAATATTTGCATGTATGAGAATGGCTATTTGTATTGGTCTGGGTGTTACTATGTATAATATGTATGTATTTACAAAAAAAAAAGTATCTAAGTATGTTTATCCGCATTCTAGATTCCTCACAGCTAGTTAAGCTTACTATGGGTCTAGATAGCGTTGCGTAGAATGTTGTGGAATATTTGTGAATATTTATATTACCTGATTGATATCATCCAGGTGAACAGAATCGAACAAACCTATGGCCTCTGCACTTTGCAGAGTTTCACTAATAATACCTAATTCTAGCATTTAATATATTTTGCAATGAATATTCAATAGCAATGGCGTACGTGTTAAGTTGATTTGCATGTCTATAAACTATTTTTGACGGAAACGTACGAACTGTACGACGGATATAATTTCCGTGTTTGTCTAACGGTCGCGGGCGCAGCTATTATTATCTGTGAAGGGCTTAGCATCGAATTTTTTACCCGGAACCCTATTTCTTTTTTTTTTGTTTTAAAAGAATATTTGAACCGAAGTTACTAATATTCCCTCTAACCCCTCTAACTAAGCTAAATTGCTTGTGCTAGGGTGGGTTCACGTCGGTAGTGTAATGGCCAGGATTCGAACCCGGGACCTCTCGATCGTAAGGCTCCTTAACCACTAAGCTACTTAGGCATTGTCCTACATGAGCGTCATACGCGCTAACGCGACGCGTTTTGACGCCATGCGTAAATATCAAATGAAGGCATTCCTTTATTTGTCGCTCATGTAGGACAACGGGTTAGACTCCAAGGTCCGTCTGTCACTACTATTTTTTAGAAGTTATTACATCAATTGCTATTTAGAATGGCCGCGTGGTTGCCGAGTAGAATTTAGGCTACCCCATATTTTCCAATGCGGTGTCGGACATGGCGACTAAGGGTTGCTTAACATCAAATAGATATTAAACAGCATAGGCTTAGCCTCAGATGCATGGCTCGAGTCAATAAAAAACCCCCGTCACAAAAAAACACCAAAAAGTAAAAAAAAAGGAATAAATTTTAATTCAACGGTTGCCATGTCGGGGGACCGTAACTGGTTAAGTACAGTATCGTAAGGTCCCCCGACATGGCAACCGTTGAATTAAAATTTATTCCTTTTTTTTTACTTATTGGTGTTTTTTGTGACGGGGGTTTTTTAAATTTTTAATTTAATTTTTATTTTATACTTTTTAAATTGATCTACTAGTCAAGCTCTTTCATTTGATACCCATATTGAGGGAATTCTAAAGATATTTGTATTCCAACATGTTGTGGCGGCGGCCATCTTGGACCGATTTTTTTCAAACATAGCTAAGAACACTCCCGACTAATATACCTTTCAAACAATAAAAACTAAATCCAAATCGGTTCATCCGTTTGGGTGCTACGATGCCACAGACAGACACACACACACACACAGACACGTCAAACTTATAACACCCCGTCGTTTTTGCGTCGGGGGTTAAATAGTGCCCTGAATACGGCAATAGGTACTCCCTCTATTACGTGGGGCAGAATACAATGATTTGTTAAATGTGGATGTTAATACACCTCTGCCTAACCCTCTAAGAATAAAGGCGTAATAAGTAGTAGTGGTTATGTATGTAAAAACAGAATAATATAAATGTTGAAGACGATAACGGTACGGAACCATACATGCACGTGTGGGACTCGCACTTGGCCGGATTTTTTATACTAATAAGTACGATTACTTGTATATGTGACTCAATAGCCTCTATGGTGGGGTGGTAGTGAACGCAACTGCTGCAGGAGGGACGGGTTTGATTCCCGGTCAGTGCAAATATTTGTATGTATAAATATGGCCATGGGACAATCTATGGCACGGATATGTGATCCATACTAATATTATAAATGCGAAAGTAACTCTGTCTGTCTGTCTGTCTGTCTGTATGTTATGCTTTCACGCCTAAACCACTGAACCGATTTTGGTGAAATGTGGTACAGGAGTAGATTAGACCATGATAAAAGACATAGGCTATGTTTGCTCGCGATAACCGACATCCACGCGTGTGGAGCCGCGGGCATAAGCTAGTGGTTTATTGAACAGACAATTGACCATCATATCTATTGCCTTAATGGGTCGCAACCTTTACACCTTCAATAAATCTATCAATTAAAAGTATCACGTCTTTATTCCCCAACAATTATTACAATACACTCGTCCATCAAACTATCTTCCGAATATATTATATCATAGATATCAATCATTGACATTCTATCATTCAAAATTCAACACAATAATCATTACATAAGATTCAGAATGGAATGCCAATATATCTATTGTTGTATGCTTTCTAAATGCGGTTGTATCGACAGTCGAATCGATTCAATGATGTTTAATTAATCGAATAAGTTTGAATCGATTGTGTGACTGATACAAAGTAGTTTTATGACGAGTCCGGAATGTTTTTTTAATTATTGTATAATGGTATTATGTAGCTTTAACCTTTGTCCGTAGTACAGTCTACGATAGAAGTTGTTAAACACCAAGATATTTAAAAACAGCATTTACATTGAAATACTATTAACAATAGTTGATGTACAAGTAGTTTCATAATAGTCATAGGATAATGTTAATATTTCAGGTGTGGTTCACTATTTTATGAGAGGTTTAAGAGCTGAGGTCAACAGTTAATAAGAATTTGTCAAGTTACTTTTGATGTTGACTGTACATGAAATGATATTCCTGCTTTATGCTTTCAAAGAGTCATACGAAGGTTTTTGAACCAATAATAGTCACCCTTGAAAGACGGATATTTTAAAAACTTTTTTTAAACTTTTTAAAAAATATAAAGAGAAGGGAAATTTAAAGTGATTCAGGTGTGGCTCAATAGCTCCATTCCCCCTGTAAGGGAAAGGTCGTGTGTTCAAGTTCCATTTGAGAATTTCATTTTTCCCGATGTATTCGAACCAATAGTTATTTATGTAAAGGATATTTCTTTTCTAAATTTTCCCATACGTACCTGGAACTGACCTACGAAACTAAAAAACTTCCACATTATAATTTATATATATTTTAATTTAATAAAGGGAATGATAATAAAAAATAAAAAAAACTGACGAATTGAGAACCTTTCGCAATTAAGCTTAGTTGGAGCAGACAGAGACAGAAGTCGACTAAAAAAAAACAATAAATATAAAAGGAGATTTATAATTCGAAAATGGCAACCCCACTCATCGGCTTATCGCGATTTGACATAACGTATTACAAGCCAGCAAACCATTTGTATGTAGATGTATGGCTTCCATGCAAAACCGCGCAGACAATGACCTATGAACAATAAAATCAGACACAATGAAAGGAAAACAGTCTTGAGGCCTACAATCGGAATTCGGAATCGGAATTCTATTGAATAGCAATGTTTCAGTACATACGCTCCATTTATTTAACCCTGGTCGTTGCAGCGCTCCAGACGCGTAAAGACATTCGTACAACGACTCATTTGTAGAAACAAAATAATACGTGAAATGTCTGCTCGCAAAACGACATATTCGTACAACGATACATTTCAAATACACAGGGAAAAAGAATCTTCTCGGGCAGGGAGAAAGATGGGAAATTTGAATCATATCGGGCGTGTCTCGGTAGTCGAATTGGTCAGGCATTCCCCCTGTAAGGGAAAGACTGCGGGTTCGAGTCCCGCCCGAGAAGATTCTTTTTCCCTGTGCATTTGATTTGTATAGTTAGCATACTTAATGCTGTAAAAAAAAAAAAAAATTCCTTCAAACGATACATTTGTAAAAAACGGAAATCACTACTTTTCTTTACTAAAGAAAAAGCAACTTTTTTTTTGTATTCTACTATATAAAAATAAGTCGGGTTTTCCTTCCTGACGATATAACTCCAGAACGCCTTTACCAATTTGGCTTATTTTGGTCTTGAATTATTCGTGGAAGTCCAGGGAAGGTTTTTACGGCGAGAAAAATTCGAATAATTGCCGGGAACCGACATCCACGCGGGCGGAGCCGCGGGCAAAAGCTAGTTTTTTATAAAATTAATTATAAGTAGGTAGATGTCATTCGAAGTGGACAGTAACTACTTTACTTATAGACGAAGAAAAACTCTTCTGAAGGTAACAGAGTCGCTGAGGTATAGATATTGGTAATTTCGCGTAAAGATTTTGTCATTATGCGTATTGGTGATTTCGCGAATAAAATATTTGTTATTCCGCGTATTAGTCGTTATGCGTATTGGTCGAATTGCGTATTACTCAATACGCGTATTTTAAATAAAAGTTATTGGTCATTATGCGTGGGGAGCGTGTTGCAGCTGCCGTATAGTTATAGGTGACTATCAAAGGAGATGGGTATTAAAGGTATGTTCTCAATGAGGGGGTAATGACCAGAATTAAACAGAATCCATACGATAATTTTATAATCTGTTGGAAAATTTACAAATTATAAATGAAGCTCTAATAATATCAAGAGTGTATGGGATGCAACAGACATCTCGTGCAATAAATGGACGAGGTTCTGGCGCACTCTTTCTATTGGAGTTAAGAAGTCAGATGGTCATCGGTTGGGGATTGGACGAGCTACTATAAAGTACAAGCTTTGAATGCTTTTTTTTTCGTGCGGAACTTCCAACAATATACCTCCCTCCCCGGAGCCCGAAGGGGAGATAATGTCGGACTCGAATCGTCTAAAACCGCACGCCGACTGTGGGTGGTAGTGCTAGACCGGAGGTGAGGTTGTCTGCGACATATCCCTCGCACCGCGGTTGACCCAGGGCCATCCCTTACGGCCAGACCGTAAGGGATGGCCCTAGTTAGCTTTAAATGCAACCGATATTGGCGTTCGGATCAAGAAGGAAAACAAAAGATTTATCTATCCGTCAGAAAATATATGATTTCCCTAAAAGATTGAACATTTTTGGTTTTCATAAAAAATAAATTGGTTGTTTCACGATGTAAACATAGTTATTATATTCGCATTGATAACAAGTAGTTATTATATCGTTAATAAACAATTTTAACTAATCAATGTTGCCACTATGCAAATTAAAAATCAATCGCGTATTGTTTCTACCAATCAGCTGCCTATCCGGATGTTAAGCAGTAATAATAGGGTAATATTTTAAAATGGATGGTCAAATCCGATACTATGATGTAAAAAGCACCTGTTCAAAGGATTGTTGGGTCTGACAGACAGACAGACAGACAGACAAACAGCAGATTCTTAGGGATATGGTTCTATTTTTACCCTGTGGGTAAGAAACACACTGTATTATTAAACTATTTGAATGTGTTATTAATGACATATTTTATATACATAGTAATATACAGGCATATATAGTATACAAGCTTATAAAAACTTGCTAAAAATCATATAAATACTCCTTCGACCTAAAAGCCATGGTATCACAACAGTTCGATCCATAGAGCATAATTATGTTCCCACCGTTAGCTTGCAACACTGCCTTAGTTACTGGAGCAAGGTCGCGCGTCGCGGCCATAACACGAATGTCAGCCAGCTTTCCACACGCTTCGTAATCGAGATAATCGCATCCTAATCGATTTTTATAAACGATCATCTCGAGTTAAAGTACTCGATTGTTGCTAAATAGTCAAATGGGTCACTGGTTCAAGCAGATTTAAGATGAGAATGACTTTACACGGATAAACATTATGTTTCATACATACTCTTGTCGGTAAATCCCCGACGGGGTAGGCAGAAGTATGCCATGCTACAGTGAACATGATTATATGCCCGATTGACAGCAATAGGCTCGCCCCATCATACGTGGGACCGAAAATCATAATGTTTCATGTCTACAGTAATACTGAGGAACTGATCCAGCGATCATTATCATCCTCTGAGTCTTATCCCAAATCAGTTGACTACTTACCTTCTAACTACGTAACAGCTGAACTTGTACCGGTGACGTGTCCTTTTATAAAGAAAAAAAAACGGGCCGAAAACAGACATATTTCTTAGACGCTTTGTAATGACAGCTACCGGAAGAGATCACATCCACCATACCTAAGAGATATTATTCCTCTATCTACTAATCTCACTTTACAATGATTTCGAATCATTAATAATGTACCAATAATAATGATAGGAAGTACACTGTATTCAACATATCGCCAATTCGAATGTGAACATTGACAAATGAAATATGGCCAATAAGATTTTAGCAAGATACCATTCGTATTATTAATTCGTCCTTCTTATATCTGTAATTGAATCAAACGGCCGAGATAAACTCTTATTGAATTCTCAGCTTGGCTTGTATTTAATTGAATTTGTGATATATGTAGTTATTAACGTTCCTAATGGACGAAAGCGGTAGAATGTCCAACCCTTGTGGTAAGATAAATTTAGTATGACGAAGTGAAATCGATTAAAAAATTCAAGAATTCCAATTGCATTGGATGCTTGAACTATAATCGCGGCCCCTCTCCTTCAGCGAGCAGATAATGGTCGTGAAGGAGACGGCGGAACGGGAGAGGCGGCGCGAGCGAGCAAGACTCGCGAATCGCGCCGCTCGCGCGCGTAGGCAACTCGGGCGTCGGAGGGCACACATACACAAAAAAAAGTACTATAATCTACAAATATGAAGTGTATAGATTACTTCTAGGCCTTCTCCATCACTAACCAACAGGTGGGACAGTAGTCTTTTTAAAATAAAATCGATCACGTGGGACTTGCGCTCGCGCATTAAAGGTTCGTGGGACGAATTTATACTACATAAACTGCTATACATTTTAATTGCATTGAATTAGAAGTTAGATTTTTTCACAGATTCAAAGCATTGTAGACCCTATTTCATATGAAGTTCAAATTGATGTCTTTACCCGTTTCTAAGAAAAATATCTTGACAGATAATCAGACAGACGGAAAGACGACAACAAAGAGTTTATTAAAGACTAGCTTTTGCCCGCGGCTCCACCCGCGTGGAAGTCGGTTATCGCGACCAAACATAGCCTATGTCCTTTCTCAAGGTCCAATCTATCCCTATACCAAATTTCATCAAAATCGGTTCAGTAGTTTAGGCGTGAAAGCGTAACATACAGACAGACAGACAGACAGACAGACAGACAGACAGACAGAGTTACTTTCGCATTTATAATATTAGTATGGATTCCGTTTTGTTCTTTTGAGGTATGAAGCCTTAAAATGCAGCACTACAATCATTATAGATGTTATAACGTTCGTTAGTCATCGCTCTATAAGCAGGCTAACTAACAAACTAACATTATCCTTCAGCTAATGAAACCTAACAAAGTAACAGTGTACCGATTGATCGAGAGCATATTTCTCAACAAATTCAGAAGGCCGCACAGCAAACGAAACGGACACTAAAATTACAGGCGTGTGAAAAACTATAGCGTTGCTTATTGCGAGGAAATCGTGCATTAGACTTGTGAAATATACGCCATTGTTAGCGGTGGGTTGGAGGATGTATCACGTGAGGTTTTAATTATATTTCAAGGGTTTTTGGTACAACAATAGGTATTGGTCCTCGTCCTACGTTTTACCTTACTGGTCGTATTTCCATGTGACTGTTTTTTGTGTAGGACACGTCACTTGACCTCACATTGCCTGCTGGTTAGCTGAAAGCAAAGTCTCATGAAAGAGGGACACACATTAATGATGTCAGATCAGTTGACGAACGTCAGTTTGACGGCATCCTCAGAAGCTTCTTCACGCCCTGCTTAAAGGATCTGAGTGAGTGGGAAAAAAGCTTTGCTTTCTTCACAGGGTTGGTAGGTCAGCTCCTGTCATTCACATAGTGAAGGCAAGTTCAGAAAAGGTGTAGAAGAGCGGATAAGTTTTGGAGGCTAGTGGGTCTAAAACACTGATGAAACTAATACTGGATACAAATTGTAATAGCATTGCCAGGCAACTATATTGACGAATACAACAACTGTTTTGCTACTCTTCAGATTTTTCGAACAAAAAAGTTATAGAAGATTGCTTGCCCAGGATTAGAGACTAGACAGTGTACGCTCATTGGTTGAAGATGATTAACGATCAACAAGTTGAACCAGAGCGTACAGGGGCTCGATTCACTATCGCCACGTATCACGTATTTGTGAGTTTGTGAGTTTCGTTTCGATAACCTGGTATTCTGTACGAGCTGTCAAAGCATAAGTTTACATATACTTAGATTTTTATCATTTTGACAACTTACGTCACCCATACAAATGGCTCAAACGTCATAATATACTAACACCACGTATCGCATACTTGTGATTATGGAAATCGATAACTTAATAACCTGGTATTCAGTAACATCTGTCAAAGTCAAAATTATGGTTTAGGCGTTAAATCATGGTTCTGAACTCGATGACAATGTTCTGCTCGATTTGTATACGTAGATACGTTCACAAAAATTATAAAAGTTTAAATGTTTTTAATCATAGAAAAATCATTCGGTAAGTATATATTTACATTTGAATGACAATGATTGCTAAAATTTGTCGTTGAATAAATCCATACTAATATTATAAATGCGAAAGTAACTCTGTCTGTCTGTCTGTATGTTAGCTTTCACGCCTAAACCACTGAACCGATTTTGATGAAATTTGGTATGAGGGTAGATTAAACCTTGAGAAAGGACATAGGCTATGTTTGGTCGCGATAACCGACATCCACGCGGGCGGAGCCGCGAGCAAAAGCTAGTTCACGATAAATATTATACGATAATCTTCATTGCGCTATCCAGACCTAAAGAAAACAGGGATTAACTAACTTGTGTTTTGTGATTTAGAATGCTGATAAACATAGTATTTAACTTTTTCTCATAAATCAATCCCACCTTTCTTCGGCTTGCGAAAACCTCGGATACCTCCCCCGCCGGAGCCAGAAGGGGTTATGTGGGACTCGAACCGACTAAAACCGCACGCCGACTGAGGGTCGCGGTGCTAGGCCGGAGGTGAGGTTGTCATCGACATATTCCTCGCACCACGGCTGACCCAGGTCCCCGACTCGCCCCCGGAATGGGGAGGCGCGCTTTCCAGCGCGCCGCCGCCGTAAATCAATACCACCATGTATGTACAGTGAGCATGCAAGGTGCACAAAATGGTCATAATATCAAGGTATAGCTCGGGTCATATATCTTGGACCTATTTTTTTATATAAAGGACACGTCAATTTCACTTCACCTCGCCTGATGGTAAGCTAAAAGCAAAGTCTCGGAAAGGGGGTCACCATCGTAAACATGTACCATGTTATCAGTGGTGGCACTCAGCTTGACGGCCTTGTCAGATGCCTTTTCACGCCCCGCTTAAAGGCCCCGGGACTGTAGGATCCTGTGAAGGAAAGGAGAGGGTGGGACTGATTAGAAGAGCTCATCAGAATATTCACCATGGTAGAGACGGTAGAATACTGCCAAAGACGCAACATCTCTACGCATCTGCAAAAGCTCGAGGAAGTTCGTGACCTCAGGATTCCCAATGATGCGGACCGCACGTTGCAGCGACCTGTCGAGAGCATCTAGTACTACTTTGCGTAGCCATCCCAGAGATGCGAGCAGTATGCCACGTAGGAACGAATTTGAGTCTTGTATGAAGACGCCGCTGCTCCGAGCTCCGAGCTTACGCTAGGCTGTTTTGATGATGCTCTCGATATAGTTTTTGTTATTTAGTTTGCAGTGAACATCCATACCGAGGATATTGAGGTTATCCTGCAGTGGCAGTCGTGTGCTCTGAGTCCGGCTCAGTGACAAGAAGCTGCCTTTTTTCCAAGATTTCACACTGCTTGGCCGCAGGATGTGCGTGATAACTCCCGTGTAAGGTGCTGTCGTTTGCATAGCAATTAATGCTACCGTTAGAAAGCATGTCATTGATATGCAGAAGAAAGAGATTGGGAGATAAGACGGAACCCTGCGGCGCGCCAACATTCACCTGCAAGAACTCCGAAGCTCGTCCATCACAAAAGACGCGAATACGGTGCTCCTGCAGGACGTTTGCAACCCAGTTGCACGATCTGGGAGGCAGGCCAAAGGTTGGTAGCTTGGAAAGCAGCGATGTGTGCCATACCCTATCGAACCCTAAGCTGTGGCGATGTAACCCAATACTAATTGCCAGTGACTCAAATCGCGAGATATAAAAGGCCCTGGGGCGTGCGGATTATTTTGTAATAATATATAATTGTCTTAGTGAACTGAAGATCGTCTACCGCAGCAGCACCCCGTGCTATCGTCAAAATTCATCCAAGAAACGTATACTGCGTGTATAGAGCACATTTTAGGTCCCAGATATATGTCTCAAGCAATAATGAGATCATTTTGAGTACTTCGCTACTCAATGTCGATCTGTGCGCATCGCATTGGCATCCCTGGGCCGCTTTTCTGCTATGGTGACAGGCGGCTACCATTGTCACACACCAAGTCTACGGTCCTGCAGGACAGAGGTCATTGAGTTACCTCCTATGTTACGCCGTGCGCCGCCTGAGTCCTCGGTCGCATCACAGTAATAGCACTCAGTCGGGGTCCTTCTGTACCAGAAACAGGTGATCCCCCAAACGTCGTTTTGCGGAGATCACCGGTGTCATCAGTACGTCAACCATAATCTTTCCACATAGAGTGCTCGCACGATAAGTCTGCGCGTGAATGTTTATAGTGAAATGAGAACAATTTTCAAATTTTAAGGACAGGTGTTTTTTGGGTATAATAATAGTTTGAGATGTTTCAAAAAAAAAAACCAAAACCAAAAAAATATTTAAAGTAAAAGTTTTCTATTCCCGCCTTTTTTCATTAAAAAGAATCAAGTAAAGAACTTTAAAATTTTTTTTTCAAGAATGTAATTGAGTTTCGCTTTTCGATATTTAAAATAGATGACTATTATACGCACACGAAGACAAGGCTGAATAGCAAAGCGACCTCTTTGGTCTTTGGGCTGAATGCATGATGTCTATTGCCAGTATGATGGTTAGATGTACGCGAACTTTTTTAAGGAAAGAAGTGTTTTTTTTTATTACTTACCGCCCTAGGGCTTATCTCATTTGGAGGTAATAAGAACCTACTTATCGAACATGAGAGAAGTAAAAATATTATAAACTTTAAACATAATATTTAAAAAATTATGCTGAAAATATCGAAACAACTTTGATAGCAGGTGGTACCCATTTGCAAACCATAAACTGGAAACCTGGAGGACAGGTTCATGCCCCTGCTACGTACGCCGCAGCAGACGATGGCTACCAGGGCCATTAGGTACTGCACGATACCCTTCGTTGTGGCGAGTCTCGTGAATCCTACAATCGAGGGCCCTTTCAGTGCTATATCGGTTCCGAAAGGAGGCACGGAATCGGGGATACAATCCCGAGCCTGAATATATTCGGGCCTCACAGGGATATGGTGGTGGAGTAGGAGCGACGACTTAAGTAATTACGCGCAGAGCACGCTGCCGCAGTGTACCAATCATTGGGAGAGAGGCTAGAGAGGGCACATGGCAGCCCCTCGTATCGACTGACGCAGATTATCACCGGGCACGGGTGCTTCGGGTAGTATCTGCGTCTGATCGTTAAGGAGCCATCATCCGGGTGCTATCACTGCGACGCAAGCGAGGACTCAGGGCTGCACACGCTCCCCGAGTATTCGGCGTGGGAGACGCCGAGACGGGAGCTGGTGGCGGCTCTGGGAGTGAGAGTTCTCACGCTCGCCACCCTACTCGCGGCGATGTTCCGCTGCGCGGATGCATGGGAGGCCGGCGCCTCCTGGGAGCACGTAATGCTCGAGAAGGAGACGGCGGAAAGGGACTCGCAAACCGCGCTAACCGCGGGCGAAGGCAACATGGACGGCGGATGCACAAACCGACCTCCGTCCCCCATTAGCGCGGGCCTGGGGTGACGGGTGGAGCTGCTTGTCACCCTAACAGAAGCAGGCCAAGGCGGCGGGGCGCTAAGAAGCGTGGCTCCCCATACCGGGGGCGAGTTAGGGACACCGTCGTCCCTCCTTCTTGAGGAGACCCTGGGTCAGCCCAGGTGCAAGGGCTATCGATGACAACCTCACCTTCGGCCTAGCACTCCGACCCACAGACGGCGTGTGATTTTAGTCGGTTTGAGTCCGACACAACCTCCCCCTCCGGCTCCGGCGGGTATCCGTGGGGATTTCCGCACGAAAAAAACGAAGAAAAAAGCGACATTCAAATGTGCTCTGTAAGTGGTGCCGGAACTGAATAAAGGAAATTCACTCTTTGGTTCTTCTTTTTTTATTATGTTCCATAACGGGCCTAACCCGCCATCTGCGTAACTGTCGAGCGCACCGCAGCGCCACCCTCAATCAACACGAGTTTCTTGACTGAATTACATATAATATAATATATATTGTAGAAAAAGCCGAACAAATAGTACAACCAAAATTTGTTTCGAGGATTACTAATATGTACAACAATAGGAATATTTGGTATCCTTTAAATAGATGCTATGTTGGTAGAAATGCAATACCGCTCCGCTATAAAAAGTTTTTAATGAATGTTCAGAACGTAAGAAAATTGTTTATCATAGGTACCATAGACCACAAAACAACTTCGTTTTTTTAAGGTTTTCTTATTTCTTCTTGGATATATCACTATTCGATCAGTTAGTATTATAATGTTGCAATTTTAGCAGCCTGCTGTGTATAGTTGTATAACTTATTTCTTATGTCAAATAAAAATACAAATGACTTATGGATTACAATAATTGTATTTTATTAAACTGTAGTGCAATAATGATAAAAAATATATCCCATATTCATCTAAACATAAGTAGATTTTTTTGAAGCACATAAATAATAATAATAGTTATAAGTACCTACTAATATTATGACAGCGCGATTAAGATAGCATAATTCTATTCCCGAATAGTGTAATTATTCATAAAAGTGAATCGTTGACACGAAAAGAAGAAGACTAATATTAATTAAATCATAGTTCAAAACAATTCCATACATAAGATTTATGTATGAGATTGAAAAAATTAATAATAAGAATTTATTGAAAAAAAAATTGGCAATTCAAGTTATATTTTTAGTCTGGCATTATTTTCATAAATGTCATATGTCATATGACATAAAATGTCACGTATATTTACTTGGTATTCTGTACCGGAAACTGACATAGGTTACTCACCGAAATTGCACGTTGCGTATATTTACGTCAGTAAAATCATAAGTAAATTTACGCAACTAAGTACGTAAGTTAGTGAATTGAGCCCCAGTATTTATTGTGTTAACTTGACATAAGTTTGACAAATTGGCGAGAAACCGTAGGGTAGTCTGACAATGCCGCGATTAGCTTACATAACATTACAATGTTGACAGGCGGTAACAAGCCGCTCTTAAACACTTACTCCACATAACATATTTAATAACTATAAACAATAGAAAGCCGTTACGCAAAGGTTCGCGTCGCACTTTCTGACAAATGTCACTCGAGTCGCGCTTCAGACAAACGCGGGTCTAGGATGAATGGGCACTTTCTTGTGAATACCAGGCCTTTGAGACACAATGGTTACATAAAAACAGAACAGTAGCCTTTTGAGATAGGGAAAACGATGAGTAAACTTGTGGTCAGCATCGGTTGTTATAACCTGAAAATGTCAGTGGGATTTTTTTCTGAGCTCTAGGTATGAAAATTTACCCCTTTTGTGTGACACATAGGTTAGGTGATTGAACTTTCTTTGATGTCTTCATTTGTGAAAAATATGATGATTCATTTATGATTCATTTATGATATCATGAAATATGTTCCTGTATATTCGTAATGGGTATTTTTCACAAATGCGTCAAGGAAACTTCAGTCACCTAGGTACCCATGCGTCATTCAATCCTACGCGGTAAAATTTGTACAGCTTCCTGAAAAAAAAAACTCACTGACATTTTCAGATATAATACATATTCATAACTTACATTATACTTCGTTCAAAGCTGTAATATTTGGAAACGGTATATTTTTTCATTATTTTCCTCAATTTTTTAAACATAAAACTAAAACTACAGAACATCAGTAAAATTGTAGGCAAGCATAGAATGAAATACAAGATTATATCCAGTCCGTAAATATATAGATAGGTACTGTTTATACACAAGGTCATTCTATGATATAATACAATTTCCAATTAATATTAGCAGATTGCAATAAAGTGTTACAATGCTGCATTAATTTCCAAAATACCCGGAAATCAATATGAAATCACAATAAGCATTCGAAACAATTTATTAATGACTAGGACACATTTGCGGATGTGAATTAGGCTGCTACTAAACATAAGATGTGTGAGGTAGCCGAGCGGTACGTGAGGTTAGCAAACTATGCCTTCTTAGTCAAGCCAAGATGAGTATCGGAGTTGATAAGATGTGTTATGAAGATGTGTTTTTCGGAATGTTCGCATAAAGTTGCACTGAACGGGAATTAAACTTGCAACTTTTGATGTAGCAGACACTCTACCACCACATCACATAGGCAGACTTGAATATGTTCATGCCTACTTCTTTCGGGGGTAGGCAGAGACAACAGGTCGCTATCTATTTCTATTTCTTTTTTATATTCACGTACTTCACAGGGTAAACAGCCAGTCAATAAATATCGTGAGATTTGCCTTAATATTAATATGCAAAGGCAAACTATACCTACATTGACACCGGTATCACGATTTTGGATCGTGATTAATAACTGTCTCATAAGTCACACATAATATGGTTGATATGATACACATTTTACGCTACACAGCTTAGCACATCTCAACTGGAATGCAGCCTTACTTCTGACAACACAAATCCTGCCTGCGTCCGTTTCTTATCGGCTTACAATAATTAACCACAGATCATATTGAATATAGAACTAATCATGTGATCTTTCATTCATTTAGTTCCTGCTTTTTAACAGCGACAAGGCCGTATGACATTCCGCCTTGCGCGCTAAAAATAAGCCGCCATCTTACCGCCACATTGGTTCCCGGAAGGAAATATGCAGTATTTAATTAATTTTTCCGAAAACAATTGCCAATTATTATCATGTGTTTGATATATCAGTGAACAAAGCGGTGTTGGAAATCGCGTGTGAATTAATAAATAGTTGATTTAATCACTTTTGTTGGGCGGAAAGTACTTGTGATTTTAATATTAAACATGATCAAATTCTACCCATTTCCTTATTGTAGTAATAATTGTTTCTATTAGGTAAGAGGTAGGGCTTTAACTGAATTTCCGGACCAGCGAAATGTTAGTACGTAGGTACAGTCAGCAACAAAAGTGCTGAACTGTAACCAGTTTTAAATGATCTTGAAAATGGAATTTTTTGTTCTTAAAATATGGAAGTGTAATATTTAATTTCTTACAAAATTACAAAAAAATGGTCATATAAATTTGGATGAAATTTTACGAACAGGTAAAGTCTACTTTAACAGTTACATAGGTTTCTAGTGAACGGAATTAGTTTCCTGCGAATTAGGAACGCGATGTAATACATTGCTCCCAATTCTGTTGTTACAACTCTAAACTTAAATTTCTCTAAAATAATCTAATTGCACCTGTTTCTTTCATGATCAGATAAAAAAGGACAAATGATTTTATTTAAGTTAAGACCTATCAAATTAAGACAGCGCCTTGTTGGTACGTAGTAAGTTAAGTCGCATGTCCGTTGATGTCGACTAAAATTGAAGGGTATTGTCAAGGCGCCGACTTAACTGGACAGGTGTTCACTAAAATAAATCATCTGTCTTTTTCTATCTGATAATGAAAGAAACAGATGCAATTAGAAAATTTTAGAGAATTTTAAGTTTAGAGATGTTACAACAGAATTAGCAGCATTGTCTGCCTAATCCCTCCCTTAAAACTTCGTGATCTGTTAATTGTAATATGATAACCCACTTTTATGTTGCTGACTGTACAGACGTTCGTGTAACTCCATTGTTCCACATGATTTGAATAGAAAAGGGCCATGACTAATGTGCTATCGGATTGGCGTTTTTATATTTATTATTCACGCTTGTTTATCTGCAAAGGGGTGGGCAGAGGTACTCGAGTAGGGCCAGACCGATAGGGATGACCCTGGGCCGAGGTGCGAGGGATATGTCAAAGACAACCTCACCTTCGGCCTCACAGACGGCGTGCGGTTTAAGTCGGTTTGGGCTGCGGCAGGGGAGGTATCCGAGGGGATGTCCGCAAGAAAAAAAGAGTAGAGGTATTTAGCCTTATATATGTCGTAATAGCATATATGTCACCCAGGCAATTTTTTTGTTTCTGTGCAGCTGGGTATTTCCACACAAAAAAACTCGATGACAATTTTGCTCGACCCGGATATCAAATATGGGTGCTCACGTACAACTTGCAGTCGTACTCACTATGACTGTGACTTGAAAACAATAGATTTCTTTTTCAAAAAAATTCTCGACATTTACAGCTGAAAATTCACGAGGTACCAAAGCCGTCTTTTCAATTACATATCTTAATTTTATTAGAAACAAGTTTTTTTTCTGACTGTACTGTTTATCTGTCCTAGTAAAAAGAAAGAAAGAAATCATTCACTAAATACACCAACAAAATAATAGCTCGTGTTAGCTTAAGTATATGCTGTATACCACTTGCCAGATTAGATTTATATTTTCTTGGCTTCTACGAGAGTAACTGCCATCTGACCCACCTTCCTGACAGAAAAGCTAGAACCATAGCCTCATCCGTCAATCAGCGAGTGTTCCGAATATCTTTCATAGTAACCTATATCCCCATATTCATGTTAAAGTTAAATAAAAACAAAATCAGTCCTAAAGATTTATTACAACACACGGATACAGTAATTACCTATAATCGCCATTCAAATCCATACTGGTACAGTAAGATCGAGGTCAGATCGCCACGTAATCTTTATGTAGCCCAAGCGCAGGCGCACGCCACACTTGGCCACTTTCGTTCTCAACAGACCGCACTTTCGTTTTCGCTGCGCGCGCGCCACTGTGTGTAAGCCCTGACGTCACCGCCCATTTGTTTTTTGTTGTAATTAGTTTTGGTGTAAATTGGTTTTACTTTTTGTTTGTGTGCTTTTGAGTAACATAAGAAATAGTCGTTTTAGTGTTTCGGTGAAAGTGTTTAGCGAACCTATTACTAAGAAAGATAATATTTTATTTTGTATAGCGTGTTTACAGTATAAGCTCAATCAATCAATCTACTGCAGTCCACTGCTGGACATAGGCATCATCACATGTGGGACATTACTCCCGATCTTCCGCCCTCCGCATCGTCCCAGCCATCTTTTTCAGGTCGTCAGTATAAACCTGGCTAGGGGCGTCCTTCCTTCCGCTTGTCTTCTCGCAGTCTTCACTCTAGGACTCGTTTGCTCCAACAGCCATTAGTCCTTCGACAAATGTGGCCAGCCCACTGTCACTTCACCTTACTTATTCTGCGAGGTATGTCGGTAACTTTAGTCTTTATCGGACACTTAGCTCATAATGTATATTATCAAGAAAGGTTTTGCAATATACAAAAAAACTGCCTTGTCAGTAACTGCGATTTCTTCCATCCCTGCGTATTACACGTCCGAACAGTGGAGTTTGTTGCCCCGTTTCTTCTCCACTGGTGAGTGGTGCCTAGGAAGCGGTGGTAAACTTAGTTTTAAGCCGAATTTGACGTCAAAAAGCTGTAGTAGTGCTACACAATTTTGAATAAATGCATTGAATTTTGAACCAGGACTAACTATTTCCTCGTAGCTTTTCCGTGATTAGTGCAATTTATATTCGTTTCTAATCTTATCCATTCTTGTCACACCACACATCCATCTCAACATTCGCATCTCTGATACATGCAACTGTCTTTCATCCGTCTCCTTTACGGGTCAGGTTTTCCGATCTTTAAAGGACGGCAGGCCGGATCTAAAGGGTGGATAGTTATAGGTTATATGCCTAGGTGACACTCATAGGTGATAGTCACCTACAAGTGTCGAACAACAATAATGCGTAGAAGCTGTCCACTTCTTGGATCTGTTTACCTATAAACGTCATTTATAATGCTATATCACTCAAACAAAACATTGTAATTAAGTATATTTATTGATACGTAGAAATCGAAAAAACACCAGGGGCGCTACACTCGCGCTGCCGACCCTTTCAGTTTGAAGTTGTTCAAATTTAGATTTTGTCAAGTATATGATGCACATAAGGGGTTCAAGTATCAGCATAGTATGTCCAAGTAGTTGGACTCATTTATCTGTGCAGTTAAAACTGTACAGTGCGATAAGTAAAGATATATCGTACTCTATATGTCACGACCCATTGCATAAACGCTTTTTTTACAAAACTTATCAAATTCTATATTTAGTAAATACACCAATTCACAAATAATATCTCAATTAAAATTCAGATTAGGGTCGCCTTAATTCATTAATTACTTTTTATTTTATTTTATTTAAATGATATGGTTTTTTGTGTTTAATTGAAACAATAAAATTGATTGAGGGCCCCTGATATCTTAAAAAACTTGTTTTTGTTTTTGTTAACACTTCGTAGTATTTATTTATTATTTAATAATAAGATTTCAGAGAACTTCGATGTTGTTAAAAGTCAACTTAATTACGCGCACTTTATTTGAAATATTGCAAGAAAAAATTAGGAATGATTATAATTAATAGTGTAATTCCGGAAAGTGAACTAGGTCATCTAGTGACTTATAAAAGAATAAAATCACTTTTGTCGTTGATTGTACAGTCAACGCCATAAGTTATTAACACTAAAATATTTTTACAAATCTTTCTTATAATGGAATGCATCTGTCTATAGTAAATGAAGTGTTATGATTCCCAGAAGACAAACTTAATTTACATATTCAATGTTTTTTTTTCACAATTTTATGTAAGGTGTAGGGGCCACAGTGTTCAATAAATTAGAATTTGTTAAGCTACTTTTGTAGTTGACTGTACATAGAACGTTATTTTAAAACAAAATTAAATATTAAACTCATTTTGCTGTAAGTATTGTACAGCCGTGACAACAGTTTTTTTACGTAGATAGGTATTTAATTTTTATAACCGTGTCTAATAAAATAAAAACTTGTTATAAATCACTTATTATCTACAGTATTGCTAAAACACGCCAAACACCTCATTCATCAATATAATCATAATAAAATTAACATAAATATATAATTATGAATAATTAATTTATTAAGATTAAAATATTTAATAATTGTTTTTTTTTTTAGTTTTTGCGCTTCTGGTACGACACTGTCGAAGCTAGAAATATCCATTTAGGTAATGTAAACATTATAATTATAATATAATTTTATATTTGACTAGTTCTGCCTCGCGGTGTCACCTGTCTTACTCTACTCGGCGTCTCTAAATAGTTCATAGCGTAATGTCAAATCCATACTAATATTATAAATGCGAAAGTAACTGTCTGTCTTTAGCTTACGCTTTCACGCCTAAACCACTGAACGGATTTTGATGAAATTTGGTATAGGTGAAGATTAGACCTTGAGAAAGGACATAAGGCTATGTTTGGTTGCGATAACCGACATCCACGCGGGCAGAGCCGCGGGCTAAAGCTAGTAGCCTATAACTCTAAGACAGACTTGGTGGGTAAGGCGGAGGATCAGGTGCATTGGGAGAGGCCTATCACCAGAAGTGGACTGCGGTGGGCTAATTGATTTATTGATGTCGGCAAAGTAAGTTTTTCAAAAATAAATCAGGTGAAGTCCCGAACATTATAAACTACTAGCTTTTGCCCGCGGCTCCGCCCGCGTGGATGTCGGTTATCGCGACCAAACGTAGCCTATGTCCTTTCTCATAGTCTAATCTACCCCTATACCAAATTTCATCAAAATCGGTTCAGTGGTTTAGGCGTGAAAGCGTAACATACAGACAGACAGACAGACAGAGTTACTTTCGCATTTATAATATTAGTATGGATGACTTATTGATATCACTCCAAGACCTAGTTTATCGAATACAACAATATTTTTTCAATACACATAGGTAGTTCCGTGTGACTATATGTCAAATTTTGTCATTGAAAATCGAAATTCAGGATTGAGTATCGTTCTAAATCACTTTAAAATTAAATAAAAAAGACTCAAATTAAAGATTATAGTTATATAAAACATAAATAAAGAAACAAGCTATAATATGATTGTATATTATAATATAATAAAATAATGTCTAACCTTTGAATACAGAGATATTTGATTAACATCTGATATTTAATATGACCACAATTCTAGATAGAACTTCAACTAGTCAATCATGTAATATCAACTTTATGGCCGTCATTAAAAATGTTCGTTGAAATATTAAAATGTGATGAGAAATATAAAAAGTAGGTGTACGGTAGTTTACCCGCCAAGTTCAATGAAAAAGGGATCATACATACATATACTCACGCCTATGAATCCCACATATCACCAACTATCATTTTAAGTCCCACGTAAAAGGGGATGGGCCTATTGCCATCAAAGGCACTTAGTCATGGGCTGTGTGTTTACTGTCGGATGGAAAACAGCTCTATCTCTTAGTCCTTCTACGACAAACACAAGAAAAGATGGGTGGCTATTCTACTCCACTGGAAACTTACAAGGCAAAGGGATTATTATATGCTTTTCAATAATTCGCTGTTCAGTCTCCTGAAACTACCGTAAGAGTATATCCCATTGGTGTTGAAAATCTTCTAACAAAATATTCTATTAACACTTGATTCAACTCGGGCATCGAACACGGAGATAGCCGTAACACTGCTACTGCTATCTACAGAAACACTACAGAAAACCGCAGTTAAATAGTAGGTGCTTGTGGTGTATCTGTTGTAGAGTAGGGTTGCTAGAGCTCATAGGCAAAAATTAGAAAAAATTGCTAGCGAAATCTAAAATGTATGAAGTGTATGAAAAGCAACTGAAACGTCGGGATCAGTGAAAAGAGAGATATGAAATAGATCTCTTAAATTATTTCAAAGGAATTGATTCTAATATAGCTTACAAGATTTTATCATCAAAAACAAATGGAAGTGTAAGGGAAAGGTCGTGAGTTCAAGTCTCACTTGAGCATTTCATTTTTTACGATGTTTTTCGAACTTTAAAGTTGCTTTAATTTAAAAAAATCATTCAAATTCAAAAACAACCATAGAAAAATTGCTAGAAAAATAAAAGTTTGAAAACTTGGTTCCTTTTCAAATAACTAAAAAACCATTTCTTAAAACCAGACACGTCTTCACATGTCAATAAAATGTCTCACTAAATCAAATCTATTGTTACGATCGAACATTTAACATCAGTTATAAAAATATAGTGTATAGAAAACAAATTGGCTTTTAACATTCGACTGTCATTGTTGGGAGGTAAAAAAAAATGTCATAAAACATGCAAATTGACATGTATTTTCCAGATTGGTGAATAATATCTTGTATAATTTAAAAGTCAAATAAATTAGTGGTGGACGTGTCATCTTGTGAGGTAATAATGGTCCTTTTGTTACAAAAGATACTGATGAAATTCACTGTATTATTATGAATGCGAAACTCCGATTTCATTGTTGTCTCTTCACGAGTTGTGCGTCCTCGGACCTCTGAGGCATGACAAAATTTGAGAACTTGGCTAATTTTTACTACGGTGCATAACCTTTAATGTTATGTTCCTATGAACATAGACTGATAAACGCATATAGTATGAATATGCCTGTCTAGATATGACACACACTCTCTATGTTTGTAGACACAAAGTAAAGCATAATTAGCCTTTAATTTTCTAGACTGAAGGTAAACATATTTACGGAGGAAGGTATACATTTTCTTCAAATATCTAAACTATGAAATATTTACACTCAGCGGGAATTAATCCCAAATACTCTGCCATAACAGTCGAATGCTCTACCGCGACCGCCACACTACGTTGTTAAATACATAATCAAATAATCATCACAAAGAAAACTTTTCAAACGTGTGAATTTATCTTAACAAATCAACCGCCATATTGCCACCCCTATCTAATTGTCATTCGATGCGTAAGCGCAGCCGCGCCGCCACAAGTATCGCTCGGAAGTGGCAACCGGCGCTTACGTCACAAACGCATTGCGTGAGCGTTGCGCGAGAGCTTCTTACTTTACATCTTATATCAACTAGTGTTATGTGTGGTTTGCACACGATAATCGGCGTGTGTAAGCATTTTTTTATACACGGTTATAACCAATGACTTCTGTATTGGGTGTGCGGTACAATGATATCGCGAAAGACTACAAACTAATTACTAACTTTAAGTAAACAGTTTTAATTGTACTTGCATTCAATCTGTTTCATTTTCTAAAATTGTACGTATCATTGAAATAAACCTACTTTTAACGGATTCTACCGCGATATTACTTTAATATTTACAATTAGCCAGACTTTTTGGCAACCCTTTTATCAGACATAGTCGCAGGGTTTATGTAAAAGGCTTTGTCCTATGTGAGTGTCAAATGCGCTAACACGACGCGTTTCGACGCGACCATACGTAAATATCAAATGGTCGGTGTTCTTTATTGTGTCCTACGTAGTGTCGGCTGAAAACGTCACTTAAAGTATGGAACTTAATGTCACGCGTGGCGTCGTCACTAGCGCGCGCTGATGAGTTTGTCGCTTACGTAGGACAACGGGAATGAAGGCGTAAAATTCTGATAGTACCATCGAACTTACATATTAATTAATTAGTCTATCGCAGTCCACAGGCCTCTCCGAATATGCGCCATACCTTATACATACATACCATCCTTCACCATCCACATCTTATCCATCTTTTTTCAGATTGTCCGTCCACCTTGCTCGTTTCATTTTCCGTTTGCTGATAAGCAGCGGTTTCCACTCTAGGATTCATTAGCATCTGATATTACTTAGATTAATATAGTGCTTTCAATCACTGTAGCCATTCAGTTTTATCTTTACGACTGACGTCATTCAATCTAGATTAGAATGGAATCTCTCAGTCTGGATTGTCGTCACGAAGATTCCATTACGAACAAGCTCACATGACATTTGACGTCTATTAGGCGTTTAGTCAAAGTCACTGTAATTTAGATACTGTTTATCACACTTTGTTCCACAATTACAGTCAGCATCATAAATACAACTGATTTAAATTGTATTATTGTCCGAACTAAAGGTATGTACCAAATATCAGAACAATCAGTTCAGGAACTAAAAAAAAAGAAATTAAGATCATTTTAACTACTCTGTATGTCAACATCTTTCTGATGCTGACTGTACCATAGTTATTCATACCATGATTGGAACTCGATAAGTTGCAAAACGTGACTGCGTTTGTCAATACAAGAACTAATAAATAAATAAATATTTTTCCAACATTCTACACAACGCTATCTAGACCTATGGTAAGCATAGCTTAACTAGCTTGTGTTATGGAATCTAGAATGCTGATAAACATACTTAAATACATTTTTTTTTGTAAATACATACATATTATATATACTAATGAATTCAAACTTTTATATTTTCCAGAAATCGACTGCCTGACCTCTAAATCCCACCGATGATATGAAAATTCTGTAGATAGGCCAGTTATTTGTCTTTTTAGGACTCCAACAACAAAATTTTTGGCATAGATGTTCGAATGTCAATGGATCCGACGACATCTTAACGTGCTCTCCGAGGCCGTACCTCAATGTACTCAATGTGGGGTCAGAACGGGTAGCTATATATTAGAGACTACTTATATATGTTCGTGAGTTATTTCAACTGATCCCACCCTCTCCCTTCCTATCCAGAACAGCACGTGCTGGTCTCCGGTGCCATCTATACTCGGTGGAATACATACCATCGCGCACTAAACGGTTTGAGGGCTCTTTCCTCTGCCGCACGATAAAGAGCTGGAATGCTCTGCCCGCATACGTGTTTCCCTCCTCTTGCAGTGCCGGGTTCTTCAAGCGGGCGTGAAAAGGCATCTATCAAGGCCGTCAAGTTAGGGACCACCATTGTAGGTCCAATTGCATCGAGAATGGTGGTCTGTATCTTCTGGACTGCACGTCAGCTTTATTACCATCTAGCGGGGCGCAGTCAATTGACGGACCAAATATATATATAAAAAAAAAACAAAATAAACATACACTCTAGATATATTTGAGCACAAGAAACAGTACTTAACAATAAAATTGACAGTTATATTTTTCCATCTAACCGTACCTAGCGTATTAATTTAAAATAATTAGTAAATGTCGGTAAGAGAGATGAACAAAGCGGTTATTTAGACGTAAATTATATTATATGTACAAAGTTATCTAGACCGAAACTGAGTACAGCTCATGTTATAGGTTCTAGAACACGAGTAAACAAAATGTATGAACGACCGAGTTTCAAACAGCATTTAATTTTATTTAACCGACTTCAAAAAGAAAAAGGATATTATCTCTAACGTACAAGTGGAATTACTCACGTGTTTCCTTCTACTTATAGTCCCAGGTCTTTTAAGCGGGGCGTGAAAAAGCATCTGACGAGATCGCCAAACTGAGCGCCAACATTGTAATATTATTTGATGACTGTAATGATGACCCTCTTTCCTGAGATTATGCCTTGAGTTTGCCTTAAGGCGAGGTGATATTTATGCAACTACCCCGTTCGTTATACACTGCTATAGATTAGAATGCCTTGCCTGAGTTAGTGTTTCCGATAAGCTATAACTTAGATGTCTTCAAGTCAACAATGATGCTAATTCTGTTGTGTTTAAACTAGCTAAAATACAAATCTCTAAAATTTATTATACACCCAGATTGCATAGTCTTTTCGTAGAGAAAGATTATTATAGTGTGTGGCCGATTTTGGCCGGAAAGACATGGCAGTGAGGCAAACGAATACTCAATTAGTCGGCCGGCCGACGAGTACAACCAATTTTCAACCTTATTGGCATCACATAAAACAGAGTATTTTTTCGTATATTCGTGATTAGATTCGTGCCATCTATTTATCCCCACGTAACGATTTTGCTATCGAAACTGTGTCTAAAATCTTATTTTACCAAACGACTATACAATATGGGTGTATAATACAATATGGGTGTATAATACCATTTTAGAGATTTTAAACGTATTTTAGTTAGTTTTAACAACACAAAATTGGCATCAGTGAATACATAGCTTATAAACAACTGCAACCAAACATATCGACAAAAACGAGAAGAATTTTGACACCGATTCTGATCCGAAACTTCCTCATATTTTGACCATATTATGTTCAAACAACATAACAATGTTGGGAAGATTTCATCTGTCATTCCCATGACAATAGAGTCGAGGTTATTATTTATATGTATTACGCAACTTAAGTTATCATACAAGAAAATTAAACTCGTATGGGAACGCGTGCGCATATGTATTGTATCGGAACGTTTTCACTTTGACACATGGTCTAAATAAAAATGTTTATATAACCTTAATTTATAATTTACTAGCTGACCCGACAAAATTCGTACCGCCAATTTTTTTACGCCCGCCTGGCGTCTGTTCCCGTTCCCGCTGCAACCTCTTCTATATTAATCATGTATTACAGATATAAACCTTCTTCTTGAATTCCTTTATTTTTTGACAGCCTCTGTGACGTGGCGGTAGTGCACGCGACTGCCACGCAGGAGGCGCGGGTTCGATTCCCGCACAGTCCAAATATTTCGCTGGTCCCTATTAAAATCGTCGGAATTACAAAAATGCAATTTTTATTTTATTTCATAAAACGTGTCTATATACCTAGGTCTATCGTCAGTTGAATAGAAAAAAATTCTAGTATGCCTAGTTTTTGAAATAGCCAAATTAAAAACGTCGGATATTACCAAGATAGACCGCTAACATAGTCGGTTATTAACTACCTACGATCTTCGCGGGGCGCGGGGTCAGGTGATCGCGTGCGATCTCCCAGTTCCGGCCATGTTAACGGGATGAGTGGGAGTCGCGCTGTCACCTGTTTTTTTACGATAGTTAATTGAAATAATTCCTTACCCTATAACGCCGTTCACGATATCTACGAGATCAAAACGCTTGATTAAGCTGGTTACTGGGCATGATGAAAAAAACAACAATAATAGAAATAGAAATGCGGACGAAAATATTAAGAAATTAAAACATAGTACGGAAACAGGCATGTGTTATTAAAATATTACTTTTACGATTATTTACAGTATAGTTTATGTTTTAATGCTATTGCGAATTTAGTACTAAATAAAAGTATCCTATAATCATTCAAAATGCGTAACGTAGTTTAAAATTGTAGGATGTACCGCATCCGACTTTGTTAATTGGTTTTCGAAAAGTGTTCTATGTCGGTAGTGGCACATCCGATATTTTTTATCGGGTTTTTAAATAGATCAAACGTCGGTACTACCACATTCGACAATGTTAATCGGTTTATCAAATGGGTAAAATGTTGGTAGTACTACATCCGACGATGTTAATCGGGTTTTCAATAGGTTGAATGTTGGTAGTACTATATCCAATGTTGTTAATTTGTACTTCAAGTCGGTGTATGTCGGTAGTACCACATCCAACGCTCTTAACCGGTTTTACAAATGGGTTATATGTCGGTAGTACCACATCCTACGTATTTTACCGTTTTTATTAAGGAATTTAATGTTGGTACCACCACATCCGACCATAATGTTATAGTGGGATGTGGTAGAACCAACTACACTGACATCCAAATACATAGATTACGTGCTTTGTTTTTAAAATCTAAAATGATTAGTTTATTTTATGACAAAATTATGTGAAAATTGAGTCATTTTTCAGCTTTTCGAGAGTCTCCCATACCTGCAAGCTTTGAAGCTGAATAAATTCAAATGCAGCATTTACTCAGTGATGTATTCAATGACAATGATGACATAATATCAACCAATAAAGCAAATGTTACTGAAGCCGTTACAACACCGATACCATCACCACTGTCAACACCTGCTGTGTGCAACGATGAATTAGAATTAGCTGACAAAGGTTGTGAAGATAATAAGTACTAAATCTCATTCTCAAATTGTACTTGACAAGAATACTGGTGATAATAAATCTCCAATGCCATCACCAACTAACAAGGATAATGAAGATATTATAGTACAGAATGCATCTCATTCTCAAATTGAAGAAGATAATGTTACTGATAATGCTTCGATACCATCAACACTGACTTCCCAAACATAAGTGCCAACATTTTTGTGCTTGTTGTGAGAACGACAACCCTCCAATCTTAACCGATGACGACCTGTATGGGAATTTGCCTACACCTTCCGTGGCATCCATAACGAGTTTTAACACTCCCTCTTCTGTCGCAAGTGTTCAAACTCGTACATCTACTTTTAAAACGGATAAAGGAAAGACCTCTCCTGGATCAGGTGGAAGTCCCTAAATAGACTTCGGAGTTCGGACACAGGTCGGTCGAAGCAAGGAGAATCGGTCAAGATGGGATTTTTCGGACGGCGTGGACCTGCGGTGTGAGTGTGGAGTTACTCCACAGACCATGTCCCACCTGCTGACATGTGCATGCCCGTCCACTTGTACAGCGGAGGAACTTATGACCGCCTCCAAAAATGCAATCCAGGTGGCGGCACACTGGGAACACAGAATTTGAGAGTTGAGGCGCCTTCGATTCGACAGAAGAAGAAGGAAAGAAAAGGCTTATGCATACCGAAAACTGTATAGGAATTATAAGGAAACGTGCAAAAAATCAAGGAGAAAGTTTTATTAATGCTAGAGGAAAGGAAATACCAGCCAAAGAGATAAAAGGACGTTGTTGATTGTCTTAGGAAGACTGTATTTAATTAATTAATGGGAAGATTTTGTATTTTGTTTAGTTGTTTTTAGTTATGCCACCTTTTTTTATAATAATTATTATTTATAAAAATATTTGTAAATAAGAAGACTGATTTTAGCAATAGTTAGTTTTAGAGATCATGCTAAGAGCATTCCATGGATTCACCGTGCGGTCGCCGGGTCCATGGCGTGGTACAGAGAGGAACACTGTGACGGCGCCTGGGACTTGCGAGCCAGGTCTAGGTTTAGGGTGGCCACCCCTCTACCTATCCAAATTTGGTAAGATCCTATCAACGCCGTTTTAGATATTCGTTTGAGTAAAGAGCTTACTGAAGCTCTTGGCAATCCAAGGTCTTTAAATAATTCCCCTTGCTCCTACTTCTACGGCGTAGAGTTATTATAGCCATTTTTGGTTAATTCGTTGGTCAAGTCAAAGTATTTGTTGATTTTTATAGTGTGGTCTTTAGGTATGTTAGTTTCCCACGGTACTGTGAGTTCTACTAGTACTGCACGCTTTTGCTATTTTGAAAATTGAAATATATCGGGTCTGGATGACGAGGCACAAACATCCTCCGGTATTTTATAGTGTTTCTCATACGAATCTGCGAGTAATGTCCAATCAGCAGCTGCTATCAAAATTGAGTACGGCTTTTGATTTGTCTTTTTTGAGCAGCCTTCCTTTACAAAAGCGACGTCATTTCTTTGGTTTGTGGTTAAACCCTTTTTCGCTCTAGCTACCGCCAAACTTACCGCCTCACCTACGATTTCTAATACCTTATCATGGCGGCGCAAGTAATGACCCCGGTCTAATAGCGTCCTACAACCCACCAGTAGGTGCCTAGCAGTACCAATTGCTTCACCACATGAGTTACATGTTTTATCTGTGGCTTTTCCCCATCTGACAAGATTGCTTTGGTCGGGGAGGGTCAACTGGAATGCATTGAGATAGAATTTAAGGAGAGCCGGTGACCAGTCGTATATTAAGGTACGCCATTTTAAGGCTATGGGAATACAAAATTCTAGTGTTAACCATTCGTTTTGTATTTCTAGGTTCATTGCGTGTTCTTTGTAGGTATTATACTATCAGTGAAAACTTGTAAATGGCCCTCACTTTGTTATATGAATTTACCTATTGTTTTCTTTTAGCTGTAAGTTTTCCTAAAATGATAAAATAAAATAAAATAATTTTCATCTACTTGAAGAAAAGATTTTGTTATGTCTTTGTCTGACTACCTCCTAGTATTACCCAAACCTACCCTACCAGTCTGCGAGCTTATCATTAATTTTTTATGGAATTGAAGGCGCGACTCGAGCTCTGAAGTACTTTGGTCTTTTGGATGTAAGTTTTCCATGAAACTAAAGACCGTTGATGAAGGTATTCCAAAGTTCCTTAATTTTATGTAAGAAGAATTCGTATATTGTTTAGTTGTTTTTTTATGCCACCACTTTTTATAATAGTAATTAACTATTTATAATAAGAAGACTGGTTTTAATAAAATAACATAGTTAATCTTGATTTAATTAATATTAGTTTACTATAAACCTGTGATTATACCCTACTTGTGATTATTACTTGCCATAATAATAAATAAGAAGATTTTGTATGCCACTTTTAGGATTTATGTTTAATAAATTTATTTTTGAATAATAAAGAGCTTTTACTTAAGTACATACAAAATTTTTATTCTTTTAATTTTATAAGCCTTTAAATTAGATTTCCATATGATTTTCTCAATTGACCAAATTTTCTTTGTTCATTGTCAATAAATATATATGAATAGACTTACATTATTGTTTTTTTTTAGTAATTTGTACATACGACATGCATGTTATTCGATAATAATCATTTAACAATGTAGTAAATGGCAGTTCCGACAAATAATTATAAATTTCGCCCAGCAACAATGTCGGTTCTGGTACTTCCGACAAACAATTATCAATTTTTCCCGGCAACAATGTCGGTTTTGGTACTTCCGACAAATCAACATTAGTTCTAAACCGTTAAAAAGGTCACAAGTGACTTTTCTCATATCTACACTTAATATACCGACTACTTATAATATTGTCCTGAACAGGCATAACTGGTATAGCATTACTCTAAACTTTCAGGACTCTGCTTAAAATAAGTAAAAAGTTACACGGAATTTAAACTTTGAAATGCAGTCCTGTAAAGTAGCAGTTTTTCACATCCGTCAATTTTAATAGGGACCGTCGATTTGTATGCATGAATATGCTATTTGCATTGGTCATGGGTGTTTCTAATATGTATATATTTACAAAAAAAAGTATATAAGTATGTTTATCCGCATTCTAGATTCCATAACACAAGCTATAAAAGCTTACCATGGGTCTAGATAGCGTTGTGTAGAATGTTGTGGAATATTTATTTATTTATTTATTAAAAGAAACCGGATCAAGATATGTAGCATAGTTTTGAAGATATAAGCATATTATAGGGACGAACAAACGTGAAAAACGACTTTGCTTTATACAATGTGGTGAGTGATGATGATAAAAATGACGTATCTTTGTATTTGTAGTCCCATTAAGGTTTTTAAATCCCTGCTGTTATAACTGTTGATGGACAGGCAGTAGTCACTTCCGTAAAAGCCAGATAAAGTAGTTTTTTTTTTTTTCAATATAGAACAATAAAATTGTTTCTTATTGACAATCAATCAAAGTCAATTTTAATTCTACTTAATCTAAGTTTACCACCGCTTCCAAGGCGCTGGTGGAGAAGAAACGGCGCAACAAACTCCACTGCGTTATAGGCTCTATAGGTTTGATTGCGAAAGCCGTGGTGGTTCCCGGTGGAATAGGACCACCCCAGCTCTTCATGTGGGTGTCGTAAAAGGCGACTAAGGGATAGGGCTGTTCTCCATCCGACAGTAAACATACTGCCCAAGTTAAAAGGCCCGCTAGACGGCAATAGGCTCGCCCCCTATTACGTCGTGGTACCGAAAATCATAATTGGCGAAACGTGGGTGCGAATACACCTCTGCCTACCCTTTCGGGGATTTACAGACGTGAGTATATGTTTGGATGGTTGAATTTAAACATTGGGAGATACCTATGTTCAGCAGTGGACTGCAATAGATTAAAAAACATTACCCTCCTTCCTTCGGCAGTCGGGTAAAAATTACTGATGGATGTTACATCACCTGTCAACTGTATTAATATAAATTGTCTATAGGTTTTGATTGTACTGACATGTCTCGCCATCATAAATCGTTATTATTTGTTTACACAATCATAAACAAAAAATGACATTACATTTCCTTCCTACTTCCGATGCGCATCAGGCTGCGCGTGCGCCTATTAGCACAATACGCGTTACGTCATACATATTATTGGTTTTATTAATTGTGTAAGAAGAACTTAATTACATATTTATAGTAAGAACAGTTAATACTCGTACGTTCCGGCTGTGCAAAGGAAAATCTCGCAACAGTTACTATATACAATAATACTAGGTACTCGTATACACAACAATTTATATAATATACAACACAGCAAATGCCCTTCTTCGTCATCCTAGCGTTATTCCCAGTCCCATCCGAAGTATTCTCTTCGGTGTCCCGGGTCCGCTTTATCCATCCGTACCAGCTGATTTGGCCGAACTTATTTATTTTCTGTGAAGCTACCGCTATCTGATAGCATTGGCAATATCGAAGTGTTGCGATAGACATTCGTATGGCAATTGGGGCCGACACGGCCTAACGTGCTCTCTAAGGCACGACCAGACTAATGCAAACACCTATATTCATGCATAGGTACATATATTTGCATTGAGCGGAAATTGAATCCTCGCTGTTCTTGTGTAGCAGTCGCATTTACTGCCGCCGCACCACAGAGGCTGTCATCAGACGTTCTAAATAGTTTTAAACGTATTGTTTTTAACTGACAGAATGATACTTCTTTAACCAAGTCAGTATATTCGTGACGAGTTCATATTTAAGCTTCGGTTAGTAAAATGTCAGCTATAGCCAATCTGTAATTGTGCCGATTGAGAAACTTAGTTTCACTTTTATTAACGTAAGCTATTTAAAGGGTCAGATAAAACTAGGTGGAACAATTCTCTAGCTGTTTTTGAGGGTTAATCCATACTAATATTATAAATGCGAAAGTAACTCTGTCTGTCTGTCTGTCTGTCTGTATGTTACGCTTTCACGCCTAAACCACTGAACCGATTTTGATGAAATTTGGTATAGGGGTAGATTAGACCTTGAGAAAGGACATAGGCTATGTTTGGTCGCGATAGCCGACATCCACGCGGGCGGAGCCGCGGGCAAAAGCTAGTTAAATATAAACCTTATTCCATTAACACAAAAGCTTTAATTTGTAAGCATCAACGCACACAGTCTCATCATACCAGTGCATACTGTTTTCAGCTTTGTGTGAATGGAATAAGGTTGTTAGTTGATCAACACTTAAAAAGTGCTCGAGCATTTTCTGCCTGGTCCGAATTTACCTCTAGACGTCCAAATGAAGTAGTTCATTGTTGTCTCTAAGTGGGGCTCGAAATGGTAACCGAGTTAGCACATCGCGAGGTTAAACAAACGAGACTGGTGCAACACGCGACTGAAGTTACCCCTATAAAAGTCCTTTTTAAGGAAGAAACGGAGTAAGTGGAGTCCGGTCTTTGAAATAAAAACCTTGGAGGTAACCGGTAACCACGCTAAAATGACGATAATGATGATCTCAATGATTCTTACGCATGTTAAGAGTCAAATTTCGCAACTGCTAGAAGATACTTGATGTTTACCTGAAACAAAAATAAAGTTGGGTTAAGAAGAATAATTGTGATGTAGAAAATTTCAGTTGATTTTAAAATACTATCCAATAGTATAAATTCAGTCTAAATATAGACTTCAATAGAAGAAAACAGTTATAAGCGGGATGTAAAAAAAATCTCATGAGGCTGTCAAGCTGACGGTCACCATTCTAACATTGTAGTTGTCTTTATGGGCGAGTTTACTACTATTTTGATTGGGACGAATAATCTCTTGGGCGAGTTTACTACAACCAAGAAATCAAGTTCTGAATTTTATGTCGGTAAAACCACGGACAACAGCTACATTATATAACCTATAAAAATCAACCATACCCAAATCATAACAACAACCTCCGAACCACCAGCCCGTGAAACAAGAATTGCATCATATATTCAAATACCAAAGGTCAATGTCTAAAAGGGCTATATTTAGATCCAGTTTTGGTGGTTCAAAAGGGTTCTTTACATCCAAGCCTGCCCTTTTCAAACACATTAAAAAGATATTTTACTTCACACCTCAGTGCCTAAAGCGGGTACTGACGTAACCGAATATGTCGCGAATATTAGTGATCATAAAATTATAAAATAAACCTTTATTGTGCAAGCAACAGAGTTAATAGGGCACCTTCGACTTTATAAAAAAAAAATTGCATCATACTTTGTTTACCTGGTTTTGACGATAGTGATTTTTTGAAACTTTATTTGGGTGTAACGTCATTCGTGGTGTTACAATGTAGCAAGCAACATAATATTATGTATACCTACAATATACATACATAATAATCACGTCTTTATCCCCGGAGGGTTAGGTAGAGGTGAATTAACACGCACATTTCACCAATAATTGTATTCGGTCCCATGTAATAGGGAGTGAGCCTATTGCCATAATATTCCGGGCACTATTGTTGACTCGAGCCTATGTCTGAAGCTGTGTCTGGGCTGAATATATCTGTCTGATGTTAAACAGCCCTATCCCTTAGTCGCCTTATACGACACCGTATGGGAAGAGAGAGGGTGGCCCAAATTCTTCTCTGTCGGGAACCTACAATATACTGCAGAGATAATAGGGATTAAAGTATTAAAGGGAATCCCTAAAACCAATAGGAATAAAGTTAATATCACTGTGATGCCAAATCTTTTGCATTGCGATCGATCTGCATTGACCTCTGCTCGTTACTTCGTCACGAGTTTCTACAGTAATTACTCGCTACCCGTCGACAGTACGATCGCAGCCTAAAGGTGAGTACAGACTAGATCACTAGAACATTCACAATTGGGTATTATCCTATAGTTGAAATAAATTATCTAACCGAACTTATTAAATGAAAAGAGCGGTAAAAATTGCGTCCGTTCTTATTTTATTTATTTTTATCATCCACCCAACCTGTAATAGTAACTGATTTGATTAAATAACCTAAATTTTATGACGTCACTATATCTTTTTCCATACAAGTTACCTTACAACTAATCATTTTGACGTTTAGTAAAAAATAACTAATTTGAATAGTCAGTAGAATATCCAATTAACAGAAGGTCGAGCTTTCTCTGTTTCGAACATGATGCTCGATTTTGTGCCATAATCTGATTTTCAGAACCAATAAACATTTTGATGGAACATTTTATCGAGCAAGTTATGAATATGAGGGACGGATTCAAATAGAAATAAATTTTGCTGGTAAATGTTTACTTGCTAAAAGCATTTGTCCATAACACTAGGTCAAACACAGATTCAAGCATTCACAAGAACGTTACAATCATATGGAAACCTTTTATTGTACCATTTTTGTACCTTGTACCTTTATTGCACCATTCGTAAAAACATTACATTACATTGTAATGCAAATGATCAAGTATATACTCACCTTAAAGGTTACGAAGCCTCATCTTCGAATTAAGTTCGAATGAAATCAAAATTGGTATCAAGTTACATTTTATGAATATATTGCTCTACTAACCTTTAACAGTCATTAAAATTAGAAATGAAGTAACAGATCGTGATATACTGTGTTTTTATTATTATTTCTATCATTATATGGTATTAGAGCCCATCTTTCTTTCTAAGTCATCTCATTTATGTCATTGACGATTTGTTAATTTTGAATCTCAAAATTATTGACGTCATTAGGCAACTATTACTCATAGAATTCGTATATCAGATGAGTATAAGGGGAGACAAAAACATCCTAATGTTATTGAAAGATAAATGGACTTTGTCTTCTCCCATCTAGGGAAGCTGTCAACGTCCCTTTGTCCCCCCGGGGAGACATAACCCATAACAATTTTAATATAATTCGATTATTAAAGGAGGTTGTTCCACCCATAATCAATTCTAAATTCGCAATTCAAACGTTAGGCACTTTTTTTATTTATTTTTCTATTTAAGTTTCATGCACAGACAAAACAAACATAACATAGGTACATAACATACATAACAGGCATAAGTGAGTCAAAATTAAATATAATAATACTTATTAGAATTTTGAACAGAAATGTGCATTCGCGGGATATTATATTGACTGCTACAAACTTTTTTTAGTACTTCTGCCATATGAAACGTGAGCAGCTGAGACTCAGTTTTACATAACGTAAGGTAATCCGCCTACACAGTCTGTGCAAACATTAAATACGTACTTTATAGTGACCGCTTCGACACTAATGTCTTTATTACACCAAAGAAAGACATTTTGAACTATAGACACTAAGTGATTTTGGCAACATATTTGTCAAATTTTGAATTTGGAAACAGAAACAGTAAAAATGAAACGTCGATTTGAAAAATGTTACGGTCGTGTTGCTTAGGTAACTTTTGTGTGAATCATAATCTAAGTAAAAGAAACTTTGATTTGTACCTTTTTGAGGCGAGCTTTAATAAAAAATAAACTAAAAGTATATTCAAAACGTTCTTTGTAAAAGTATTCTTCAATATACATATCACACTCGTTTTCATTTTTAAAAATGCGTTCACTTTTATACTTTTTTTAAGGCAATGGAACCTTATGATGCAGTCTTCATTTCACCTGACATATAAGTATAATGTTTCCCCAAAATGGATGTGTGGGATATTTCTTTGAACATTTTGGGCATATATTTTCGTTTTCTCTTGCAAGTTTAAATAATATGAGATTTGTGTGGTCGAATCATTTTACAATCGCAAATTGTTAAGCAGACGAGGCAAGAGGTAAAATGTAGCTAGGCATAACTACATAAAATACACAGATGAGCAGTCATAATGTCAGAACAAGTCATCTCTTCCCACAGGTGTTATACAAGGCGACTAAAGGACTGTTCTCCATACGACAGTAAACATACAGGACCCCCTATAACGTGGGACCTAAAAATCATTTTTGGGGGTCTGTGTTAATAGACTTCTGCCTACCTCTTCGAGTATTTGCAGGCGTATATATTGGTATATACTTAAAACAATTATTTTTTACTACAAATCATTACAACAATTGCATCTTGCGTCACAAACCAAAAAGATAATTATATTCACATTAAACATGCCGACTATAATCTTAGTAAACATTACTATTTTAATACGTAATTACCTAAACAGATACTATCTTTCCATTTGCTATTGCCCTGGCATCTACAACCTTTGGTATCAACCGTACAAAGGTCATTAAAATTAATTACCACATTGAAGTTCTTTCCGATCCTCAGCCTTCTCTATTCTGTCTATTAGCTCGGTCTGTCTGTATGTTCCCTTTTGCAAGTTGTCCAGGCCATCAGACTGCCCGAAGTCGCACCTATGGAACATTAATTTTCTCTTCTTCTCATACCAAATTCATAAATCCATATAGTCATACTCTTTTTCTCATTTTAGTAGAAAATGCAATAGAATAATCAATGTATTGGATCTACACGACGAGGAGACACACTGCTTATTTATCCCGATAGGTGGCGCGTTATTGCTGGTGTTGTCAGTTCTTTTGCTGTCTAATGTCATACTTCAAATTGTTGGTAAATAGAGGAAAAAATACTTTGTGGAATAAGTAATGAGGCTGTGTAGTGCATTTCAATGTAGAAATAAAGGAACTAATCGTTTTCCTACTAGTGATAAAAGACGGAACCTGTGGCTTAAAGCTATGCGCATCAAAAACTGGATTCCAAATTCGTCAAATTCTTTTTTGCCAGCTAGGGAAGCATTTCTCTTCTTCAACTCTTCTTTTACATTCGCTACTGTCATGCAGGAATACATTTTTAATAATACATTTTACGAAAGCAATTATTAATTAACAACGCAAATGTCGTCGATAAGATTGATAACCACCAGCGAAGGTGGCGCCATTTGAGATTACTTTTGCCTGTACCGGGAGTTATTGTTTATTGTATACGACTGTCACAAACGTCAAATACCATGTCAATCCTAAAATTAGTCTATTCTACTAACGACTGATAGGAAGTAGATCTTTTGATTAAATGAAAGGCTTGCAAAATAAAGAAAGCCATGTAATTCAACGGCTTGTGCAAACATAAGTCACAAGTTACAACATCGATTAACTACCAACGCAACTCGAATCAAATCGATTACCTAGTAAAACAGTATCGAATCATTTATTATCTTTAAATGAAGCTACAAACTACTTACACTGTAAACCGTCATGATGAATTTCTGTTACGACATCTTGATTTAATTAAAAACTACTTATTTACGGCGATGGTTTACGAGTTAAGCCATTATTAAAAGAGGTTTTTCGCGGTACTATAATAGATAGTTTTACTCAGCACGTCTGCCCTTTACCTAGTAACACAAATGGTGGCGCGTGCGCAAAAGCTTTCATAACCACGGTGCGTCACGTGAAAGACGACACTTCATTGGTTGATTTAAATTCGAAATTCGAACAATCGAATGTGGCGGTTATGTCAAACTTTGTTTAGAAGCGTGACATTGGACGCGATCGCTGGGACAATACGTGAATCGAATTTTAATTAACACTAGTGTACCAAAAATTGTCTATGGTCTTCCGATCTGGTAATAATCTAATAGGATGTTGGATCTTTTGTTGTTAATAACTTTTGTTGTCCTTGGTTACAGTCCATAGACAAGGTTGTACATGATTTTCGTTCATGATTTTTTCCGTGTTGTAAGGACACCTTTCGCAGTGTCCATTGTGTGAAGTTACCATTCAAAGAAAGTTATTGACAATTTTTCTTATAACGGAAATAGGAAGTTTTATTGTTTATGGTATACAATTTCCGGTGACATGTTTCAAGGCCAAGTTCAGAGTTTGGCATTTGGCACGTGTTGGTTTTAAATTTGAATTAGTTGCGATTCCCCCCTTTTTCATTCCCACCCGAAATTTTTGTTTGATAATAGCGTGATAAAATGCTATTTTAAGGCAGAAAATCGGGGGAATTTACAACGGGGGGAATGGTGACTAACCCTTAAATACCGTCAAGTAAAATATGCATGATTGAGAAAGTTTTTGTTTACCTAAGCTTGATATTAGTACGAAATGTATTGCGTGCTTGTGACCTCAATGATTAAATATTAAAGAAGGAGCATAAACTGTTTTTTTTTCTACCTATTATATAAAATTGTGAACTACTTTTCTATGTTCTTTGCGGGTGACGTAATAGATGACCAAGAAAGAGAAAAGAAGGGAGAGGAGAGGAAGAGAAAATTGCCTGACGTTCCCTCGGCGCCAAAACACACCCTCATAGGCGGCTGTCCGTGTCACCGATGGTACATAAATGCTTGTTGAAGATATAACGCCTTAATGGTTGCAAATAGAGCCGCAGACCGCCCAGTCGTAATGTCCAGCGGAGTGTTAAAATTATGCGCGGCAAATTTTTACTTTGCCATTGACATAAATAGTCGCAGAGCATTCTTCGTACTCTATGGTATATGATTATAATAAATTTGAGATATTAGTGCGAGTGAAAATTATGTCTATGTTAAGAATGGAAGAAAATTACTGTTTTAGGGTGGTAGCGAGCTCGTTGTTTTTTTAAAGAATATTAGCAACCGAAATTACTAATATTCACTCTAAACCCTCCAACTATGCTAAATTACTTACGCTACTTCAAGGCGGTAGTTTAATGGCCAGTATTCGAACACGGAACCTCTCGACCGTAAGGCTCACTTCCTAACCACTAAGCTACTGACGCTTCATTGTGTATGAATATTGAGGGTTTGATACTCAGAATGTATGGCGTTCTTTATCATCTTCGGGGCCTAATCCAATGCTAGGCCCTGCCGCGCACGGATCCATACTAATATTATAAATGCGAAAGTAACTCTGTCTGTCTGTTTGTATGTTACGCTTTCACGCCTAAACCACTGAACCGATTTTGATGAAATTTGGTATAGGAGTAGATTAGACCATGAGAAAGGACATAGGCTATGTTTGGTCGCGATAAAGGACATCCACGCGGGCGGAGCCGCGGGCAAAAGCTAGTTGATTTATAATAATCTATGCTTGGTGAGGTTGAGCACCTTCACCGCAGCAGTACCCCGTGCTTTCTTCAAAAGACATCCAAGAAATGTGTATTGCGCGTATAGAACACATTCTGTGCACATTTTAGGTCCAAGATATATGTCCTTTTTGTAATATAATCTGTAGAACAGCTTCAATAAGTTGCACATTGTTGTAGATCGGTTGATAACCTTACGCGACATCAAATTTTAGTACCTTCCGTACGTCCCAGTGTAATAGTCACACATATAAGTCATTGTCTATCATCATATAACAATGTCGCTTCCTTGTAATGAGCATACATCAGTATAAACAAATCACTCGGTGTATGCACGAACGTGTGTTACGCAATGCATCTTCGCACGATTAGACCTCATCCATGTCAGTTATATAACAGTACGTTTAATTGCTTATTGTTCTACAGACATGAACCTTTTTTGTTTAAATTTTTGAGAGCAAGTAGCAATAGAAATTATAAAGAAGTTACGCAATAGCTGTTCGTTTGTTTACCTACTTAAGAAGGTGTTTAGGGTAATTAGATAGGAACAACCATATTGGGTCCGTTACGAGTAGGATAGGATGAGGAATGGATTTCATTTTTTTTATTTTCCCACATAACCCAAAACTGGGTTAGGTTAGCGAGTTAGGTTAGGTTAGGTTAGACTGGGATTGCTTTGTGACAACTTAGTAATTTTGTGACAGTTTAAAATTTTATATTTTAATATTAAACAATAATAATATAAATTATCAATAGTTATCGTGATTATCTTCAGAAGTAGAAGAACGTGTACATGCTGCTTCAAAAAAAATTGTCAAAAGTTACCCAGCACGCACAAAATAACCCCGTTTATGATACATATACCTATTATCCTCACGCCTATATCCCTTCGGGGTAAGCAAAGACAATACCCTGTCATCTGCTTCTATTTTATCAATACATTTCACAAGCTTCCTCTACGGTTATCAAACCTGTCTCATCGCAATAAATAAACAACAATGGCGCGCAACTACATATTATTTAGTATCTTTAAAGGTTATTTTTCAACAAGGCTATAAACTAGATAGGTCATAGGCAATGTTAGTCGAGTAAAGTAAACAATATTATTCTAGGTACAGGAAGCCATCTTATATTTACATATTACAATCGTTTGAGAAGCAAACTAACGTGTTGGTTTAATAATGTTGTATGCAATCGTGAAGGACTCCTAATTAATGGCGGTGACAGTTGATATTCTATGCCGGACCATAGATCGATCTTATCTACAAATGCCTGGCAATGGCGCCCCCACCGGGTCCAGGTAGAAGGGGTAGGATTGCGTCGTGGAGGGTGACATGCGTGCAAACGACCTCACTACCTTAGACGCCCAAGATCGTGGGAAGTGGAGGAGGAAGAAAAAAGGTAAACAAAGTTTTAGCAAACATTTTTATTTGAAAATTATTACGTATCACGTCAAGCGCATTCTAGACAGGAATTAAATTACTCATAAGATGGCGGATCTGACAGCTTAGCACCGCTGTGCTGACTGCTTTCCTGTACTACGAAACACGCACGTAACTCAGTAATGGTAGCTTTGTTTACCTTTTTTCTCTTGTCTCGTTGGCTTTACTTTATTCTAACGGATTCTATCGAGATTTATTTGGTATTGTTTTATTAATTACACTGAGCCCGATATTTTGGTAGTTTTCCAATAGCAGCAGTTGCATTCTAACCACAATATGTAAAGCGATGGTAACATACCAACCTACACTTATAGCGGAACTAGTAGTTACCGATGAAATTTTTCCCGGCTTGTGGAATTGCTCTAGAATTTCGCATTCAAGCTAGAGAACTACTCAGAATGTGCGATAATAAATGACGTAATGACTTATACCATACATACATTATACTCACCTCTGTGAATCGTCGAAGGGGTCCCACGTAATAAGGGGCAAACCTATTGCCGTCTAGCGTGCACTTTGTCTTGGGCTGTATGTTTATTGTCGGATGGAGAACAGCCCTATCCCTTAGTCGCCTTTTACGACACCCACAGGAAGAGCCGGGGTGGTCCTATTCAACTCCTCTGGGAACCAATTCGGCTAGTAACATTATTATAACATATTTTTTTTTTTTTTTATATATTTGGTCCGTCAATTGACTGCACCCCGCTAGATGGCAACAAAACTGAAGTGCAGTCCAGAAGATACAGACCACCATTCCCGGTGCCAATTGGACGTAAAATGGTGGTCCCTAACTTGACGGCCTTGATAGATGCCTTTTCACGCCCCGCTTGAAGAACCCGGGACTGTAAGAAGAGGGAAACACGTATGCGGGCAGAGCATTCCAGCTCTTTATCGTGCGGCAGAGGAAAGAACCCCCAAACCGTTTAGTGCGGTTAGTGCGGTTTAGTATATTCTATGCATTAATAAAAGAAATTAATAACAAAGTTCCTTGCCGGTTTCGGTAGCGATTCGATTCTGATTCAGTCTGGCAGTGTAACAATTATTTCCGTTTACGAAATTTAAAAAAAAACTAAATTGAAACACAAACATAATATATTAGAAGTAGGTACCTATGTGAATAAATTTTTTTATAATTTAGTAATTTATAGATCTAACCTCAGTAATGCGCAAATCTAGTTTAGATTTCATGCCATGCATATGCATAACCGCAGTAGCCGTGGGAGAAGCAGAATTTCATAATTGTGTGCAATTACTTCCTACTGTGAATCAAACCGCGACCCACATGTGGCGGTCAGCTTTCGTAACCAACGAGCGTAAATGTAGAAAACATACAAATAAATATTCACTAAGAAATCCTTTAAGAATACTGTATAGCTAACTCAATATCTAACAAGTTCTGTGAACGGTAGATGTCGCGAGCCTTGCCTTATTTCTCTGGTAATCTTTATCAAATCTGGTCTCCTTACTTACTTCCTTACTTAATTCCAGCGGGGGACGCCGTCGACCGGACGGGTGATCTGCCCTCTTTGTGGGCCATTTCACCCAGATCCCCTGAATCTGGTCTCCTTACAAATCTTCTTATTATAAATAGTCCTGGATGTTTCATCAAAAAACTAATGACGCGACAACAAACTTCTACCCATTTCTCGCCTATTTTCCATCCTATCAAAAAATCTCTCGACAGAAGTTGAGTTTTATGTCAAAGAACTTGTGTGCCAAGTTTGATGAAAATCGGTTAAGAAATGCATCTTCTAGATCGGAACTGACATAGCTACGGACAAAAGTAAAATCAGCTACCTTATTGAGACTCTCGCTCCGTCCATAATCCGTATGGTGACGGAGAAAGAAACCAAGTATATCACCACCCCACCTTATCCGAAAGGTGACGTAATAGGCGACTAACTGAAATATACGCAGACAATATCACTGCGAAAGAAGGAAAATATGGAATAAAGCCCTGTACAAAGAGGACAGCGTCATAAATATCTTGACGATGAAATCTCAAAATGATCTAAAACTTTCGTATTAAGGGAAATTAAACTGTCTTATTGATTTAAATGGTATTATTGATCAAACTTAAGGTAGGTAAATATCAGAACAATCAGTCAACTGGAAGGGAGTTTAAAAACGTAATTAAGATCATTTTGAGTACTTTTTACGTCAACATCTTTTTGATGCTGACTGTACCAACCCGTCTGGTCAGCGAGGAAACAGTAGGCCAAAGCTTACTAACATTGAGAGAGGCCAATGTACAGTACAATTGACTAGTTGATTGATTGATTGAACTAAATAAATATCCCTCAGTCCTTTGTGATCCACCGCTACGAACACTGATTCACCGTTAGACTAGACTAGGAACAGACTTTGGATCCAAAAACAGTGGCTAATATAGCCTAGTTCTAGTGACCGATTTAGGTAACAATGCCGTATCACACACGATGGACACATCTTGATCATTGGCTGGTGATAAAGTATTACCCGATCAAAAACAAGTTTTAGTAATTTGCAAAGGACCCAACCAATTTCTATAAAAGATTTGCAACTTTTTATCACAGAAGGGAAACGGACAAAAATATAACATAATTCTAAAACATCTTCAACATGTCGTAACTCAGATAATGCGGCCGTAATTGAGAATTTTATTCGTAATAATTAATTCAAAATGAATCAAAGATAAATTAATGGTTTTAGAATGGAATAAAGTTTTGCATTTATGAAAAATATTCTGATAATGGAACCCTGATCTCAATAAAGTTTAAAAAGTAATTTGTCGAAACGAGGGATTTCGTTCCTTATAATGGAAGAAATTAGTTATAAGATTGCAACTTGCAATAAATATTTTTTTTGTACCTGGGTGACTGAGCATCACTTGGGATTTCTTTTGGACCTCTTTTTCATGAAAGATAAACTTAGGCCCGTATAGAATGACATTCAGCCTGAATCGCGATTTATCTGAGCACAGATTGTATAGACAGATTGATAGTTTGACATATTGCCCATACAATCTGTCCTCAGATAAATCGCGATTCACTTAGAATACGGGTCTTAGAAATTCAATTTTACTTAACGATACATAAATCGTCATACACATACATACATACGTCCAAATCATTAGTTACCGAGAATTTAAAGCAATCATGGGCTACGGTAACCGCTTACCAGCAGGCATGGCTGGTTTTCTACTCTACGATAAATTTTTTTACGAACCGACTATAACCGCACGCCGTCTTGGGTCTTCATACATTGGAATGTAAGAATATCTACAACATTATCCTTCACACCCCGGCTGACCCAGGGTCATCTCCAGTTCTGAGATAACCCCATAAGAAGCTTGTTTTCTACCTCAATAGTGTAAAGTTACACTTACCTCCGTTACTTTTAGGTTGAAAATGTATCAATAGTACACCAGAACTTATAAGTTGACCTTTTCGTGTATTGAATTCATTGATGAAACCTTGATTGCTATATGCCATAAGTATATGAATCACTTCATTATATGACCTACATGTCACAAACAACGTCATCAATTCACTATCCGTGATTCTATGTGTTGGGCAAATGTTATCTGACACTCGTGCAAATGAGGAGTCATGTATCTTAGATCAAATTGCATTGAATACACAGTCAACTGCGAAAGTAACTTCACTTACTGCTTTGGGAAAGTAAATTCATTCCTTACCAGCCATCCGCGTGGTTCCCGGCAGAGTAGAATTTGGTCCACCCCATCTCTTCCCATGCGGTGTCGTACAAGGCGACTAAGGGATAGGGCTGTTTAACATCAGACAGATATATACAGACCAGACTCAGCCTCAGATGTACGGCTTGAGTCAAGAATAGTGCCTGGAAGGCGGCAATAGCCCCTTATTACGTGGGATCGAATCCAATGATTGATGAAATGAGGGTGTTAATCCACCTCTGCCTAACCCTTCGGGGATAAAGGCGTGATTGCATGTATGTATGTATGTATGTACTCGATTAGGAAAGGAGATTCATTCCCTATTCGATTGGGAAAGAGGCAATGTAAACACAGGTGATATAAATATCTTCTTCTTCATCTTAGCGATAATCCCAGTCGCACTCGAAGTTTTCAGGGAGTTTTCCTGAAGTTTTCTAACTGCAGATTCGGCTGAACTTATATATTTTCCGTGAAGTGATTGCCATCTGACCTCCATAACTCATAGGCGATAATGAAGCATTGCAGTTTGACTCCAAAGTAGTTAGTATGGCAACCGGGACCGTCGGCTTAACGTGCTCCCCGAGGTACGATTAGATCAATGCAAACATTGAGCGGGAACCGAACCCGCGCCTCCTTCGTAGCGGCTGCGTCCGCTACCGCTACACCACAGAGGCTGTTAGGTGACCTAAGTGAAACTTGGTTAAAAGAAGAAAAAAACAACTTTCAGCGGTATAATTATATTTTTAATCTACACTCAAGCAATTGCTGGTGTGAACTAAACCACTGAACTGAATTAGACAAACCACAGCTCTAAACTCATGCGGGTGAAACCACATTGTAATACTAGTATCGAAAAAATTGAAAGTACACGTTGAAGTATTCATAATAACAATACCAGATATTTACGTAAATATAAAAGAAATGTGTGTGTGTTTGTACCTTTTTGTCACGATTTCGCACTTTAGCGCAAAGCGTAAAAGTAAACCCCAGATAAGGACAAAATATGTATGACCTTAAGGTCCTTAACCTGGCCGAAGGTTCCCACAGATGCTGGAAAGGGTCACGTGCAATCCGGTTCGACATTAAACTCTCGATATTTTTATAAATGTTCAAAATTTAAGAACATATTTTTTTCGTAAATTCTGGTCAGATGCATTATTCCGAGTGACATAAAGTTTCAAACGCAATTGTAACGAGAGAAGAAGGTGGATTACAATTGGTTAACATAGAAAATTGAAGTGGCGTAAAGCTAGACCAACTTGAATGTGTCTTTACGAACGCGCGTAGTTACGAAACGCGGTTTGTCACTCAGAATAAGGGGCCAGATGGACGTTGATTTAGAGACATGCCAATTTTATTAATATGTACTGGTAAGCGGTTACCGTAAAGACTTACCTAAATTTATATAATCTTAGGTACTTCTGGAAATCATTTATAGTGCTGCATCCAAAGCCTATTCTTTAGCCTGGATGCTAGCGTAAAGTGTTTACCATGGAAAGCTAAGTTCAATTCGAGGCTAGGGACTAGCGTTAAGTTTTTAACATGGTTAAGTATTTGTCGTTTTACTTACATCTTTGTTATTTAAATCAATATTTTAAACCACTTACTCTAAAAGGTAATGCCAATATTTAATTATTTAAGGTTTTTAAGATAAATATTATTGTTAAGTTGCTTTGTTAATCATGAATCATGACATCACGTCTGTTTTTTTGAAGTGGTATAGGAGAGTCTATTTAGTACATTTTTTTCCCATAGGCATGCCGTGACCGAAGGGGGCCATCTCGAAAGAGATGGTCCTGGGTCTGCCGGGGTGCGAGAGATATGCTTTCGGTAATCTCACCTCCGGCAACCAAAGACCCAAGACGGCGTGCGGTTTAGTAGGTTCGAGTCCGAGATAACCACCTCCGCCGGCTCCATGGGGATTTTTCGCACGATAAAAAAAATAGGCATGCCGTGAAGTATACCTTTTTTATATGTACGTGTGGAAATCTTCAAAGGGTACAGCTTCACCAGGGCTAGTGAAATGGCTATGTCGGGGTTGAACCGACTAACACCATACGTATTCCGTCCACGAAAGTTATTACCAGAGACCCTGTATATGCCCTAGAAACGAATTCCCCATGATCTGTAAAAAGAGCATGCTAGTTTTACAATATACATAATAATATATTCCCACCTGTAAATTCTCCAAGGGGTAGGCAGAGGTATATTAACTATAATTTTCTCTTTTCTCTCACTTAATAAGCCGCGTGCCTATTGCCGATAAGCAGGCGCTTTTTCATGGGCTATATGGTTACTAACAGATGTAGAACAGTCCTACAATTTTTTCCAATTTCCAATTTACATAAATTAACAATACTTTAGTTTCGCTGGTCTAATAAACATACGAGCTAAGCCTCTGATTTCCGAACGGAAATTTTAATAGTGATGTGCCTCAGTGAAATCTCTCGATAAATCGCAACATCGGTAAGGTGCAGTTATCGGCGTCCTGCTTCTACGTGTAATATCGGCTCGAGATGAAAGTAGTCAGTTCAGTAGACACAGGATGTTTGTATTTACACATGACTGTGAGGTGGAGAAAATTGCTCGTGAATGAACAATTATATCTGGAGGAGACATGCCTTTCCTCAGTATGAATGGATTAGCTAGATCCCGGAAATATTGACCTATCACCCAACATTAACCATATAATAGTTAAATTTAAAATGCGTGGCTCGAGTCAATAATAGTGTCGGGAATACGGCTATAGGTTCACCCCCTATTAAATTGGATTGTTTTTTTTATAAAAGGACACTTCAATTTGACCTCACCTCGCCTGATGGTAAGCTAAAGGCAAAGTCTCGCAAAGAGGGTCACCATCGTAAACATGTACCATGTGAACAATGGTGGCATTGAGCTTGACGGCCTCATCAGCTGCCTTTTCACGCCCCGCTTAAAGGACCCGGGACTGTAGGAAGAAGAAAACACGTGAGCTGGCAGGGAGTTCCAGGTCTTAATGGTGCGGCATAGGAATGATTCATTCATTCAGAACAATGATTGGTGAAACGTGGGTGTGAATTCACCTCTGCCTAACCCTTCGGGGATAAAGGCGTAATTGTATGTATATATGTAGGTATAAGTTAAAATCAGGTTAACAGTAAAGACATTACCTTTTTTTTTTTTTTTTTTTTTACAGTAAAGACATTACCTACTGTCACATCTCATAAACTATAAAGAAATCCATACTAATATTGTAAATGCGAAAATAACTCTCTTCTATTACGTTTTTATATAAGTATATATATAATATATAATAATATAATAGTATAAGTGCCCGGTTAATGGCAATAGGCTCGCCACCTATTACATTGGGACCTAAACATAAACTGGCGAAATGTGGGTGCTAGCACCTCTGCCTACCCCTTCGGGGAATACAGGTGTGAGTTTATGTTATGAGTTATGTTATATTACGTTTTTAATCCTGAAGCACTGAACCGATTTTTATTCAATTTGGTACAGAAAAGAGGTAGAGTTTGGGAAAGGACATAGGCTATTTTTTATCACCAAATACGGGGTCGAAAATAGAGGATGAAAGTTGTCATTTTTTACGGTAACCTGATGAAATTTGGTAGGTACACCAATAGAATAGAGTTTGGGAAAGAATGTGCTATATGGGTAACCTATGCTTGGTTGCGGTAACCGAGATCCATGCGGGCAGAGCCGCAAGCAACAGCTAGTTTAATTATAAAGCAAATCAGTTAAGAAACAACTAAAACATCCCAAGAAACATAATATCCCTCAGTAATTATTTCCATAAATACAATTTCTTCATCGTTCCAACTCATATTTTACAATTCTCATATTACTAAGAACAATGGTAGAAATAACTCAAGCATTCGGAAGTAGAGACCCGTTGGCCATCGCTTCACGCGCACGAGTATCGATTCACGATCATCGATATAGCTACCATTTCCGATTCGCGATACTATCGAATAATCTTGACAGCGTATTATATACGAAATATTGATTGTTAATAGTAGTATGACATATCACAACCTTCGTAATAGCTTCCTTGTGAGATTACGTTAAAGACTGGTCACAACTCGTGTTTTGTTTTTAATTTATGCTAAAGTAACGTCATGTAAAACGGCCATATTAGACGGTTAGTGCTTTATCTACAGTGAGCATCACATCGATCTTGATATTTCATATTTGATAACATATTTTAATGACTAGCTTTTACACGCGGCTCTGCCCGCGTGGATGTCGGTTATCGCGACCAAACATAGCCTATGTCCTTTCTCATGGTCTAATCTACCCCTATACCAAATTTCATCAAAATCGGTTCAGTGGTTTATGCATGAAAGCGTAACATACAGACAAGGCAGAGTTAATTTCGCATTTATAATATTACTTTGAATTATTGATACGTAATAATTGTTATTTTCTATTTTAACTATTTTTGCTTTTCCCTATGTTATTTTAATTATTAATCGCATGTAACACTAACCTTACTTGTAAGCTATATAATAATTTGCACGCCGTATGTGGCAGTATATGTAGTAACATAACATTATTAATTTGAATTTGAAGAAACAAAGTCTCATAATGATATTAATTTCTTGATTTCCCTCCCCTACCATTGACGAATAATTCTGAAATTTGTTACACACACTTAGTTTGAATAATAATACAATATTAATTACTAAAACATTTTGATTTTCTCTTTTGCTGTACAAAATGTATTATAGTGTAAAAGAATACCTAGCATTATTATATTGAAGATTTGACATTATTTTAAAATTTCGTTATTTACCTATTAGTTCTGACAATATTTATTGATTTATTGACATTAAAATTTGCACGCTCTATGGAGCAGAATATGCTGTACCCGCTAGTTTTTAAGACCTACAAATGTAACCATATTCGAGGCAAATAAAGATTTATGATTATGATTATAATACGAGAGAGATCGTTTTGAGACTTTGTAACCAAGATATTTTTAATGCTGACTGTACCTACACTTATTGGTGAGTTTCTTGGGAAGGGAAATAGGTTAGCCTATCAGTAAGTAGGTGGAAACTATCATCGTCTTTGTGTTAGTCGCGTTCGCATGTGAGGTTTCCACCTCTCGAAATACTTACGTGGTCCTCTTTTCGGCTTTTACTACAAAAGTGCTTTTTATTGAATTGCTTGAAGATGTCTCTAATTCCTGCATCAATGGTAGCTTTTCTGTGACATGGCAGATAAATTACAGTAAACTTGTCTTCGCTTATGTAGCTACATTCTGCCGTAAACGCCTTACTACATGGAAAAAATAATGTTTGCCCAGTAGCATAAGGATCTAAAAAGCGATTTGACTACTATTTTCGATATTAAACCTAATGCGGAAAGCGGAACCCAGCAAAGTGGAAGCATCGAATGCATCTTGGATTAAGACTGAGATGATGATGATAACTCCGTCTGCAGAAAGGCCTATGTGGAAGTATATAACACTCTCGTTTCCTGAGCTATATTTCTTTTCAACGAACAGTCTAAACTTAGAAAATTCAAGGAGAGAAATTACTAGCGTAGTTGACAACGATCTCTCTCAGCACAGAGCTAATATAACCACTTTATAACCGGAAATTGACCACCAATTAGAACCCCTACCACGTAACTGCTCAACTACTCGCAAACGGTTGCGAAAACTATTTATTAACCCAAAAAAACCTTCAAATCTGATCTTGGACTGGATAAAAACGTTTTGTCATTGTATAAGTATCACTTGGTAATGTAGTAATTTTGAGCTGGTATACATTATTCATAGCAAAAATACGACCTTATTGCGCAAACACTAGAGGCTATAATTGAATGACAAGAGTTGCAAGTCCGAGTTTTATGTGTCGATCTTAATTGTCGATGCGTGCGTTTGCATTTTTATTCAAAATGACTTATGTAATTTTGCTTGTATGTGCATAAATGGCTTTGATTTGACATCATTGATAACCATGTGAAGATTTTAAACTAGTTTTTTTAACGTTAATATTTCACGGATAACGTTTAATTTCCTCAACGATTACTCTTTTTTTCTGTTACTGCTTGAGCTTAGTAAACACTACGCATTATTAGACAGCCTCTGTGGCGTGGTGGTAGTGCACGCGACTGCCACGCAGGAGGCGCGGGTTCGATTCCCGCTCAGTGCAAATATTTGTATGCATGAATATGGCTATTTGCATTGGTCTGGGTGTTTCTATGTATAATATTTATGTATTTACAAAAAAAAAAAGTATATAAGTATGTTTATCCGCATTCTAGATTCCATAACACAAGCTATAAAAGCTTACCATGGGTCTAGATAGCGTTGTGTAGAATGTTGTGGAATATTTATTTTTATTTATTTATTTATTTTATTTATTATAAATAAAAAGAATTATTCTCTAAGAGAACTGTAGTAACCGACATTAGCAAGTAAAATAAAAAAAAACAACCGACACTTTCTGCAATAACACGAATGAAAACGAAAATTAATGTAAGCGCACCGCATAAATCAGCGTATACGACGATGCAGATTTCGCGTCACTTACACTGTTGCGATTTGACACTTACTTTTTTATTCTTTGTCTGTCAGGAACCATCATTCTATTTTTAAACCACTTGAGTGATAGAATACAGGGGTATGGACGTATGCGCAACAATCGGGGCGTCAAATTAGTGCTAGTTACCCCACACTGAGGGTGTTTTCTCTATTCCACATTTCATTTGTTACTGAAAGATATAAACAAAATAAGAGAGAACTCGAACACTCTATAAGCGTTCTCTATTCATACGAGCGTTAATTTGAGTGACAAAAGTTGCACATTGAAGCCCTGGGATCACTTCCCCAGTTTTCTATTTCCGTTCGACAGATTGGTTTATTTTATCTTTTACAGGAAGACAATCAGTACGTAGACATACATCATAGATATATAGATAAATACACATAGGTATATAATTACTATAATCACGGACGAATTATCATTCCGTAATAAACTGTTTCCAAAATTTAAAATTATAACACAGATAAATAATAGGTACATTACGTCAAATTCTTTACTAATCTATGCAGATTATAAATGAATGACAGATGACAAAACGCATATTGCCAATCGAAAAAATCAATCCTATATTAATATAGCTTAACTTTTTTTTCTAAACACTCGTTCCAAGTTCAAATTCAAGGTGACGATATAAAATTAATCAATCACCGTGTTGAGTCAAGAATTTGCATCGAGCCATCAACTACCTGCATGGTTTGACCTCTTTGAACCCAACCGCCTGTTTTACAACCCAGAAGACAGACGAGTATGACGCATATTTATATGGTACTATAAAACTATTGACTGCGATTGCGCACTTTAGTTATAAAATTAAACTTTTGAGACTGAAGAAATGAATATTGATATTTATACTGTAGATTGATGGCGCTTGGTGGAATCTGCTACACATATTGGATAACACACTTGTACTTTTCCACTGACTTTATTTCTAGACCTCACTGTGAAAACATCACTGTGAACCTTTGAGAATGCCGTAAGGCGAAACCGGTCAGGTCTAGAAATAAAGTCAGTGGAAAAGTACAAGTGTGTTATTCAATATGAATATTGATATTATTATTTATCGTTGTCTTCCAAGGCATTGGTAGTCTCTTCCGGAAAATCGACATACTTATACATATTTCTCCTAAAGTCAACGGCTAAATGTGGTATAGTGAATAGATTTTTAAATTTTGTCGGCCCAAAACTTCTTGGCTATAGCAACAGCGTTTTCTATTGCTCCAAGGTGGTCAGTAGTAGGTACTCAGGTGAAGGGAGTGAAAAAAAAAAGTGAGCCAGAGAGCAAATGTGACATGGACTGGGATTTAGCTCCGCAATCGCAAATCAAAACGTATTGAACACCCACTTGTACTTTTCCACAATATTTTATTACTGCACCATACCGGTCTCCTGGCATTCTCAAAGGCTTACATTGTACATTGACTGTCGATATAACGCTTTTACGAATGCAATTGTTTATCAATATGTTTATTAAGTTCTACCGAGCGCCATCGATGAACTATAGGTATAAATAGCCAATCAGAAGCAATAAACAGACCCCGATAATCTAAGTTTAAACTTTATACTTTACTGTTTTTTTTATGCGGGTATCCCCTCATATTCTTGCCCCACCGGAGCCGGACGGGGAGGTTATGTCGGACTCGAACCGACTAAAGCCACACGCCATTTGTGGGTCATAGTGCTAGGCCGAAGTTGTCTTTGACATATCCCTCGCATTCCGGCTGACCCAGGGCCATCCTTTACGGTCTGGCTCTCCTCGTAACTGGGTAATCACTGTTTAATGATCTTGAGCCGTAAGCAGTAGGATGTAGGTACACCTTAGAAAATAATATTATGTCTTGAACCTAAAATATGTTCTATGAGTGCAGTACATGTTTCTTATTACAAAATCATCCGCGCGCGTCAGAACCTCGCTAGGTCCGAGATTTTTGTCCAGAGGTATAAGTATAAAATTAAATAGAAAAAATTAAAATAGCTTTTGTTAATGCGCGGTGCTAAATCAATATTAGCATTAACGTGCTATATTTGCAGTCACGCTTTTTATAGACGGCACGCTAAATAGCGGGACACGTATAATGCATTTAGTAAATTATAATGTCATGACAGTTTTAAGTACTGTTATAGTTTGTAGGACCGTTATTTTGTTATTGTTTCTGAGGCGCGTGCGCTAATAATAAATTATATACATGTTATACATTACCTAGTGGCTCGTCTGGGATTCGTACGGAAAATTATCGTATTCTAGGTGCCTATAAGGCCGAAATTTGTTAAATTCTTCCTTAAATTGTGAAAGGGTGGATTGAAAAGGGAAGCTGGTGGATAGTGCAGGAATCAGGTTATAGGGACCACTAACCACTGACAAACACGGTGTGATTATTAACAAAGCTTCCCTCTAAGATCTTTGGAGCCAAGACTCTGCCAGTCAGTATACCTTCTAATTGATGGACGAGGCTCTCATGCATGATTTCCTCTAGGAATTAGGGGTCAGACGCAGTCGCTCTCACAAAAGCTAAGCTGAGGTACCTACATCAAGATAAAAATAGGAGCACGGACTCCGGATTTACAAGTTTTGGGTGCCCACTGAACCTGTATAGGTACATAATGTTGTGATGATGATGATGATTGCTACAATGACGATATATTTGCCGAATCCCAGACGCGTCAATGCGTACGCGCAGGAAAACACGTATTAGTTCGGGTGAACAACCTTTGTAGTTAGACTGATTAATGACGTGTAGTATTACAACATTATGTACAATATATCGACCGCTATTTGATTACAGGAATAGAATTTCACTCCGGAGAATAATTGAAAAGAAGTTTTATGGATGTAGTTATAGGTCTAGAGATTAGTGACTCGAAATCCTTGATACAATTGGGAATTATCCTATAGTTAAAATAAATAATCTAACCGAGTTTATCAAATTAAGAATGGTAAAAGAGTTCTTATTTTATAGTTTTTATTTATTTTCAATCATCCACCCAACCTTTAATAGAAACTGATCTCACTATTAAATTTTATGACGTCACTAATTCTTTTTTCATACAAGTTACCTTATAACTTATCGTTTTGACGTTTAGTTAAAAGTAACTAACTGGACTAGTCAGTAGAATACCCAATTCCCAGGTAGAGCTAAGTGCAATGGCATAAAATAGTCGCCATGTTGGTTCCTGTGCTGTAGAATAAGTACACCATATCTCTTTCCGTGGGTGTAGTAGAAGGCGACTAAGGGTTTTTATTTAATCGTGCGCAAAATCCCCACGGATACCACCTCCACGGGGCCGGTGGAGGCGGTTATGTTGGACTCGAACCGACTAAAACGCACGCCGTCTTGGGTCCTTGGTTGCCGGCGGTGAGATTGCCGAAAGCATATCTCTCGCACCCCGGCAGACTCTCGCACCCCGTCAGACAGGCGACTAAGGGATAGGGCTGTTCTTCTTAAGAAAGCATCTTACAACATTACACAAAGTTCCCATTTTACGTCAAAAAGCTCACCCTCTATTGCTTGAAATTGAACAATATAACGAAATGTGGGTGCTAAATCATCTCTGCCTAGTGCCTACTTCTTAGCGGATCTATAGGCGAGGATATATCTATGTAAATATTATATGAAAAATTTGAAAATATATTTAGAAAACCTCTTTGATTTTAGTAAATCTCCTTTCTAAAACAATGATTAATTGTTCAAACACATTTGACAGATTCCGGGTCTGTTAAATAGCTGATAATTTTAGATGGAACATGATAAGGTCGTATCACACTATCGACAAGTAATGACAAGGCAGTGTAACAAATGACTTGGCGGTTATAATCAGTGCTAATCTCACAGCCTTGGGACAAGGGCGCCAGTGGAGCGGGACGGGGAAACTGAAGTAGGGCCCGGTCAGGGTTCGAGGGTCAACCTTTCTAGGTTAGATTTAGAGGTTAGAGTATTTCGAATTGTATTGTAATGGGGATAGAGTTTAGTTTTTATTGTGGAAGACTTTTTTATACGCTCTTTTGTTACAAGTGATTTAACAATTGTAAACAAATCTTGGAAATCAGATTAGGTGTAATTGTCGAATCGATTTGGAACTTTGTGGTTATAAAAATACATTTATTTAATATAGGGCTGATCTTTAAGTGCTTCTACTTAACGATCAGCCCTATATTAAATAAATGTATATATAGTGCGGTGACGGAGCAAGAATCACCATCCCATCTTTTGCCCACGTTTCCACAAGAGGTGACTAAAAACGGAATAATACGAGATATTACGAGAGAAGAGAAACTCGAAATAAAACGCTGTACAAACCTGTATGGCCAACGTGGAAACGGTAGGCCAAAGTCTCCCAACATTGGGAGAGGCCTATGTCCAGCAGTGGACAGCGATAGACTAATTGATTGCACATATATCAGAGAAAACATAGGTATTTTACCACGGATTTTACCGATATATTTTTTTTTTAAATATAACCACTATTTACGGATTCTATCGCGATATATTTGTTATATCGCGTTATATTGCGATATATTTGATATATATCTGATATCATTCATCTTTTTGCTAATATTTTGAAGAAGATTCTTAGAAAACACAAAATTAGGAACATAGAATAGAATAGAACAACAGAATTTTACGCTTAAAGAGTATTTTACGCGGGCAACACGCTATATTATGGGGGTGACCGGTGGAGCCGCCTGTCACCCTAGCAGAAGCAGGCCGCGGCGGCGGCGCCAAGTGCGCCTCCCCGTAACCGGGGCTAGATGGGGACCCTGTGGTCCCCACAACCCGAAGGGGGCCATCTCGAAAGAGATGGTCCTGGGTCTGCCAGGGTGCGAGAGATATGCTTTTGGCAATCTCACCTCCGGCAACCAAGGACCCAAGACGGCGTGCGTTTCAGTCGGTTCGAGTCCGACATAACCACCTCCACCGGCTCCGTAGGGGTGGTATCCGTGGGGATATTTATCGCACGATTAAAAAAAAAACACGCTATATTATATTTTCATAAGGATTATTATGTTGTTTTGCTTTGGACAACACACATCAACGCTTTATCCTCGAAGGGGTAGACAGAGACGCTTATTAAGTCCACCATTCACCAGTTACTTAGTTAATCCCACATAATATGTGGAACAAGCTATTTAAATAGATTGATTGATTTACATATTGTTACATACCTACAAAATACATTGTATAAAAATGTGAATGGAATTCTTAATAGCTACATAATTCTTGATAAATATTATTATAATTAGGTACACATATCCCATATATATTACGAGTAATTAGCTCTACATTCTAGCTAGCATTGTTCGGATATGTCTTAGAATGCACAACAGTCCTTATCAGTTATATCCGCAGTCTCTGTATTCCTTCATAAAAAGTCAGCCAACTGCGAGGCGGACTCGCGCACCGAGGGTTTTATAACTGAAGCTACAGAAACTGCAATATATTTTGATTGCATGAACTTAGAAGAGCGGTAGCCTAGTGGTATGGGTAACGGACTGCTGAGACGTGGTCTCGGGTTCGATCCCAGGTATACCATGGCACACACCAAATATGTGTGTATTTATCGCAGGTTTATAAGTGCCCGGTTAATGGCAATAGGCTCGCCACCTATTACATTGGGACCTAAACATAAACTGGCGAAATGTGGGTGCTAGCACCTCTGCCTACCCCTTCGGGGAATACAGGCGTGAGTTTATGTTATGTATGTGCAAGAGTTTAGTTGCGTTTGGTCCAATTGTCAAAAAACGACTTAGATAGGTTAGGTTAGAAGGCTAATGCGGGAGCGGAGCGGTAATTTTTGTAACCATCCAGAAAAGTTACCCACCCAGAAATGTTTTCCTGTTTTCGACAAATCGACTAAGGGAAGGTTCATATCTGACGGAACTTGCGTCGCGTATTATCGGTCGCGTAACGCCAGAACAGACAAATGTATAGAAAAACAGTTGACCGTTCACACTCAACCGATGTTACGTTAGTGCGTCGAGTGTGAACGGTCAACTGTTTTTCTAAATGCGACTAAACGCTTAGAAGTTTGATTTTTGCACAGTTTCAAGACGTTGTAGACCTGAGTATGTGGTTTGAATTTCAACCCAATTCACGCATTCCGGAGGACAGACAGACAGACGGACAACGACGTGATCTTATAAGGGTCCGTTTTTCTTCCTATTGAGGTACGGAACCCCTCAAAAAGGCCTAGGTACTTACCTGTATCTTATATAAAGTACTAGCTTTTGCCCGCGGCTCCGCACGCGTGGATGTCGGTTCCCGGAAATTATTAGATTTTTTCTCACCTTTTAAACCTTAGACCTCCACGAACAATTCGAGACCAAGATAAGATAAATCGTTCAGCCGTTTTCGAGTTTTAGCGAGACTAACGAACAGCAATTGATTTATATATATATATATAGATAAGTAGCTTAAGTTACGATAACATCAGTTACTGCCGCAATCCCATCAAAATCGTTCCAACAATTTCGGAGATTACTTAGAACAAATACACTGACAAAAAGACAGGCAGTACGACAGACAGAATAGCAGTCCGATAATCAGACAGCGCAAATTCCGATGAAGACTCAAAAACAAAAATAAAATGATACAACCGAAATATCAAGTCCGTCATCGGCATCATTATAATAACCGCAAAACATTATACGATACTTGATAATTGGACATTTAGACCTGAAGAACCAAACAGGGTCCTTATTAGACTTGACCAACTGTAACGTAACTATACGCGTTTGTGTTACTCGTCACATTTAAGTTCGTTCAAGGGATCCGAACATTCGAACCGATACACGATGGCAGCAAGCAGTGAAGACACAAATGCTTGATATCGCTTGTCAAGATGCATTTGCTGCGTAAGGCAATTTAATCCCCTTTTAGATACCCCTTAGTTGTACTACCACACATCTGATATAATGATTACCGCGTTCGCGTGTAAATGAGTAACACAATATTGCTGGTTCGACGTCTTTATTAGTACTGAATTTAGTTGTACCTACGTCAGTTCTATCTTTTATGTTAGCCAATTGAAATTCATCACCTACTGAGGTTATGACTGCGTTTGATACTCCTTGTCAAGTAGAATAATATGCCAAGTCGAGTCCTAACTTTATCGATTGCATCACGATCCTTCTAAGTCACCCGGAAAAGACAGTCCATTTACCAAAATTCCACACTTGCAAAACAAATTTATTTCTAAGAAAAGCCATTATTTAATTCCAATATCTTTTAACACTCAAATTAAATGTAACGGATGTGTTGCGGTCAATGTGACGTCATAACCGGTCACATTTACATAATATACTTAATCCTGCCCACTTTGAGTATTTATGGTCACATCGAATGTTACCAGTGACAAAATATTTCTTGGAACACAGGTTTAAAAAGTTAATGACTAGATAATTTGTAATAGGATACCTTGTTAGTTCTGTAGGTATTAAAGATTTGTTTGACTGTGAGGTTTAGGTTCGATGTTCGGATTGAGCAATGTGTATACGATTGTATAATCATGGAGGTATAGGCAGAGATGTATTAATACCCATTTATCAATTAATCCCACTTAAATAGTGGGTCTATGATGTTATATAATATATTGTACTCCGCTTTGCCGGTTTCCTTTGGCTTTTACGTGAGTGACTGGGTTAAACCCCACAACCCCGGTAGCAAAACCTCTACCAGAACCTTGTCCATCAGCAGCTATTCCTGGTTGTAAATAATGTTGGCTTGGGTTCCATAGATCTTGGTGGGGAACTATATATTGATGACAAAATGTAAGCAGGTATCTAAAGTGATTGGGTTAAACCCCCCAAACCCGGTGGCTAAACCTATACCAGAACCACGTCCATCAGCAGCTATTCCGGGTTGTTAATAATGTTGGCATGGGTTCCATAGACTTTGCTGGAGAATCATTATTGATGGCAAAATGTAAGCAGGAATCGAGAGTGACTGGGTTAAACCCCCAAGCCCGGTAACAAAACCTCTGTCAGAACCTCGTCCGTCAGTAGCTTTTCCGGGTTGTACATAATATTGGCTTGGGTTCCATAGACTTTAGTGGGGAGCCATATGTATTGATGACAAAATGTAAGTAGGTATTGTGAGTGACTGGGTTAAACCCCCAACCCTGTTGTTAGCAAAACCTCTATCAGAACTTCGTTCATCAGCAGCTATTCCGGGTTGTTAATAATGTTGGCTTGGGTTCCATAGACTTTGCTGGAGAATCATTATTGATGACAAAATGTAAGCAGGTATCGAGAGGGACTGGGTTAAACCCCCCAAGCCCGGTAACAAAACCTCTGTCAGAACCTCGTCCGTCAGTAGCTATTCCGGGTTGTACATAATATTGGCTTGGGTTCCATAGACTTTAGTGGGGAGCCATATGTATTGATGACAAAATGTAAGCAGGTATCGAGAGGGACTGGGTTAAACCCCCCAAGCCCGGTAACAAAACCTCTGTCAGAACCTCGTCCGTCAGTAGCTATTCCGGGTTGTACATAATATTGGCTTGGGTTCCATAGACTTTGGTGGGGAACCATAATATTAATGACAAGTAAGTAGGTTTATTAAACTATCTTTTTAAGACGCCTTACCTGGGTATAATAAACTAACATTTATTAATTAGTCCGAAATTTCGTGCTATAAATATTTATTAGGTGTAGTTTATTAGACGTCGAGATTTATTTAGAGCTAACATCTTCGTGAACTATCGTAAAACCCCACTTAATTGCGAATCAAACAAAGGTGAAACCTAACGGTAAAAATACATTAAAATCTATTTTCGAAAATACTTATATGGCTTTCCTTCTTTTTTAGCTATTTTTAATAGTACCACCCCGCTGAGTGCGTGGTCAACTGATTTATATCACAAACCACATAATATATTATATAACCACATGGAATTATATTTATATACCATAATATATTCTGACCACATGTAGTCTCCGATGTTAAACGGAGAAACCCAATTATTATACAAACATATGCTCGACAATGACAATAAACTAAAATTAGACGTAGATGATGACATAGGTGCCAATACCACCAATGGTTTTACTGCCATGAAAGCCTCTTGAAAAATCGAGAAGCAAAACTTAGGCTTGGAGGTGAGAGCCTCGGATCAACCAGGACCTAACACTGAGATGTTGACGATGAGAAAACAAAAAATTAGATAATAGTTAGAGCACTTAAAAAATTTTAATGATTCATGATTACGACTATCCGTGTGATGGTGGAGAAAGAATATACATATATATATCACCACCCCATCTCATACGAAGAGTGTCGTAAGGGACGACTAACGGAAAGTACACCAATAATAACTGCGAAAGATCCGTCTCTCGCAGTAAAAAGGTTGGCCTCCCAACATTAGTAGAAGCCTATGTTCAGCAGTTGACTGCGATTGATTGATTTTACGACTATCAATCGTGTTTCAGTTTTGTGTGAAACATTTACTAACTTTCGAGAAATTCGAGAAATCTTTTCCGTGAAATTTGCAACTCTGCACATTTGCATCATCAGTTGGTCCTGCTCTTGTCCTAATTCTGTAAGGTAAAATTGACCAACTTTCGAGAAATTCGAGAAGTCTTTTCAGTGAATTTCGAAACTTTATACATTTGCATCATTATTTGTCCTGCTCTTGTCCTAATTCTGTAAGCAAATTTCCTCTTTCTATTTCTGCCTAAAGTTTTTTCCTTAATCAAATTTTTTTTTTTTTTTTTTTTCTCCCTTCTTACATCTGCAATCGACTAAAACAAGTCATAATCAGATCTGATCACTGTTGGGAATGTACTTGCCATGCTACATTAAGCAAGAGCAATATAGTTTGGATGGTTATTGTCTCTTATCGATGTCCAGGATGTTCCACTTCTTCAAGCGTTGGTTTGCCGTTGTACTACTCATTAAAGTTCTTGCAAGTACATTTCTGTGATTATTTAATCGCTTTTTATATTTTAAGCAGCATCTTTTTGCTTCCTGTTTTATGGTAGGGATCTGCAAGTGTTCATGGATTTCTGCATTTCTCGTGAACCATGTTGCATTTGAGATCATTCTCAGAGAATTGTTTTGGAATCGCTGCAATATTTCCAAATTAGAATTGCTCGCAGAGCCCCACAGCTCGATACCATATGACCAGATAGGTTTGATTATACACTTATATATTAGCATCTTGTTCTCAAGAGATAACGATGATTGTCTCCCAAGCAGCCAGTTGAGATTTTTAAGCTGCAGGTTAGCTTCTTGTCTTTTTAATTTTATGTGGGTCGACCAGGTAAGTCTCCTGTCTAAATGGAAGCCCAAGTACCTGACCGTTGTTTTGTGAGGCAATACCTTTCCATCTAGTTTCACAGGCTTGCAGTCTCCTTTACGCAGGGTAAAGGTTACATGTGTAGACTTGGTAGCACTGGTTCTTATACGCCATTTCTGCAACCATTCCTGCACTTTATCTAGTTGCTCCTGTAATTTGGCAGTAGCTCTCTCTGGGCATCTATCACTTGCGAGACATGCAGTATCGTCTGCATATGTGGCTGTTTCTACACCGTCTGTGACAGGCAGATCTGCAGTATACAGGGAGTACAGTACTGGACCCAGAACTGAACCCTGAGGGACCGATGCTTCAATATCGCAAAGTTGTGACAGCTCTTCCTCATATTTAACCTGAAATTTACGACCCTCAATGTATGATTTAAGAATCATAAATAGGGAGTTCGATAGAAGGCATTTTAATTTATATAGGAGTCCCTTGTGCCATACTTTATCAAAGGCCTGTTGTATGTCAAGAAATACTGCTGAGCAGTATTCCTTTTTCTCCAAGGTTTGTCTCACTTTATGTACTACTCTATGTGCCTGTTCTATCGTAGAATGCAAAGCTCGAAACCCAAACTGGTGATCTGGGATTACCTTCTTTTCTTCCAGTTCTGGTAGAAGTCTGCTTAGCAGCACTTTCTCAAAAACCTTTGACATAATGGGTAGTAGACTAATTGGCCGATATGAACTAGGTTGAGTCATTAACTTTCCCGGTTTTGGAACCATTTTTATTATAGACACCTTCCACAGTTCCGGGTAGTACTGCACCCTCAGGATGGAATTAAAAAGGATAGTGAGGAAGACAATCACTTTCCTAGGCAGCCGCTTCAGTATCTCTCCAGTTATTAAATCAAAACCAGGAGCTTTTTTATTCTTCAGGGTGTTTATTGTCTGTAAAACTTCTTTAGGAGTTACAGGTTTCAGAGGTAACGTCAGTTGTTGGTCGCTGTTTACAAGTTTGTCAATTTCGTTTTCAAATTCCACCATAGAGGACTTGTTTGGTCTGAATACCTGTTGGAGGTAATCTGCAAACAGATCCGCTTTTTCACTGGGTTTCCTTGCCCATGTGCCATCAGTTCGCCTTAGTGGTGGTATATACTCTTGTGGCCTTTTCAAGTTTTTTGTCATCTTCCACAAAGAATAATTGCTTTGTTTCGTAGCTGACAATCTGGACAGTTTATTTTTAAGGGACTCATTTTCAAAACTTTGAATCAACTCCTTCAGCTCTCTTGCTGACCTGTGAAAAGCAGTCCTATCTTCAGCCAGCCTACTGAGTTGCCACCTACGTCTAAGTTTTCTTTTCTCTTGTAATTTTATCCTTATTTGTAGAGGAATATTAGCGCTATTCTTGTGTGTAACGGTTGGTGTGGCGCGCCATGCAGCTTCCTGTATTTTATTAGTAATATAGAAGGCAGCCTCCTCAATGTCAGCAGTGGTTTTTAATCTAACTTTTAGGTTAACTTCATCTTCCAAAAGGTCAGCAAATGCATCCCAATCTGTGTATTTGTTACTCAAAGTAAGAGGTTCCTCTCTTTCAATGGCAGACATGCCAAACGTTCCTATGATTGCTGAATGGTCACTGTTTTCAGAAGAGGGGTCATGGCATGAGTCTAGAGTGACATAATGTTGTCCTATGCCCTTGCTTATGAAAAAGTCTATGAGGTCGGGAATTCTTGTCCGGTCCGTTGGCCAATGTGTTGGTTCACCCGTCGAAAATGTCTTCAAATGCAACTTGTCAATAGCCTTTTTTAGTTCACGTCCTTTCGTTGTTGTTAGCCTTGATCCCCATTGCCGATGTTTACTGTTCCAGTCGCCTCCGCTGATGAATCTTTGGCCAAGTGTATCCAAATAGCTAGTATACATGTCCTCTTTTACATTGTGGCGTGGTGGGCTATATACAGCACTTATGTTTATAGTCCCCTGTTTATCTTCCAGTGTAATAGTGGCAGCTTGTAAGTAATCTTTTTGAAATTTGCTGTGGAAGTGATGTTTAATTTTGCTCCTTATTATTACAGCTGCTCCTGCATGGGACGTTCCATCAGGGTGGTTTGTGCAGTAGATATTGTACTCTTTAAGCGTCAAGGTTTTCTCATCAGTCATGTGTGTCTCTGATAGTAATATTATGTCAATTTTATATTCCGTTAAAAATATAACGAGGTCCTGTTTATTTGGAAGCAGGCCATTGATATTCCAGATGGCAATTCTGAGGTCACGGAATTTTGTTGATAAGCACTGTGATGATATTCATTAAGGTGCTCATTTGTTCTAACAATCTGTCAATTTTGTCAGTTTGCTTAAGTATTAGATCTGCAAGGGTATCTTTGACTTGTGGTAATTTAGGACTTCCATCAGCATTCATGCTGGGGTGTGTTCGCTGTGACACAATTGTGTCAACTTTATCTTTATTTCTTTGGTCATGTTTAATATTATTATTCTTTACAGCTTGACTATAGGTTCTGGGACTGCTATACTGTGAGTTTTGGATAATATCAGTATTATCATATGTCATTTTCATGGTTGGTATATCAGTTTTTTCTATTGCTGGAGTAGCCTTAAATGTTTCTGGGATAGTACGCTGTTTGTGATATTTACCAAACTTTCTGGCGAAAATTTCCTTGTATACTACGCACCCTTTATAGCTGGCTGGGTGGTTTCCTGAGCACAAGGAACATATTGCAGGGGTGTTTTTGTCAAGTTGGCATAATGTGGTCTTATGAGAGCCAGCACATTTAACACATCTGTAGGGGCGCATGCAATTATTTTTTGTGTGCCCATATTGTTGGCACCGTGTACATTGTGGAATAGTTTTACTTCTTCTTGGGTCTTCAATTGTCACAGGTTGATGGAAGATGTATTTAATTTCTTTAATTTTACTATTGTTAGTGTGTGGTAAAACATTGATAAAGAAGATGTTCCCTAGTTCTTTGGTGCCCCTTTTACGAATGGTAACAATTTCTCCCTTGATTTGGTTGCCAGTGTTCTCAATAGCTTTGATGATCTCATCTTTGGGAGTGCTATGGTGCAAGTTTTTGATGACGTAACGCGGGCACCTTTCATTTTTTTGAGTAAAAGTGTGACCTATCAGACCTTTACTTCTGATATGCTCTATCATAACTTTGTACTTATCAATAGATTTCGAAGATATTACGAGTTGATTTTTGGATACAACTTTGTACGTATACTCCCCTTTTTCCACAACTTCCTCTAGTAGTTTTGATAACTGTACAATGTCTTCAATCCCATACAGAATAATGGGTGGAGGTTTCTGTATTTTCTGTTCTCTTGGAGGTATGTCCACACTTTGTATAGGAGAGTCTACATCCAGAAGTGAGAAACTGTTTGATGTCTTAACAGATTTATCAATACCTCTCATGTCATCCAGGGTTTTCCAGGCAGACCTTTGGTTTTTGGGCACTTTAACGGGTTTCTGATTTTCAGGTGACCGGTGTCTTTTATTTGCAGGTGGCATTCTTTGCCATGGCGCATTAGGGTTACTATTGGATGCACAAGATGGCTGTGTATTTTTGGAGATAACCTCAAAGTGTTCTTTCTGTATGCTTCGTTGATCGCCAGTAGAGTAGCTCCTCTCTCTAGTTATAAACATACTTTTGTGGAACTTTTGTTGATAATACTGTCGCTGTCCACTCGTCCGTTGAGATGCAGGGAGAGATTCTCCATGCGCAAGCAAAATTTTGCCCCCCCCAGATACGGTGGGGCTGTCCGAGTTGCCCTGTGGGCTCTTCTCAGAGAAGGACTCTCCAGCTTGGCTGGTACCTTCCTGGGGTAATCTGTTTTGTAATTCTGCTTCCATTTTTGTCTTTTGGTACACTTATCGGGTGTGCGGCCTAGCCTTTGGTGAACCAACACCTACAACACGTACAAGGCAGCACGTCTGGTTTGTTTTTGGAGTACCTCCTCCTAGACCAATAGCCAGCCAAGGCCAACGAGGTTGGTCTCCCCGTACTACTTTCGTAACCTCGACACAATTCTTACTCCAAGCGCAGTTCTTAATATTTTTGGTACTCATCTGGTTACGTAGACCTTTTTTTTTTTTTTTTTTTTTTTTTTTTTCTTCTGGGTTGAATTCCCCTGGCCAGAATATTCAGTTAGGGGTCATTTTGCAAGCCCGACCCGCTATGGGACCGAGGCAAACCAACACCACGGAGTCGTCAGTCTCCACGGATATAGCCAGCCCCAGCCCCCCAGCAGAGCTGGAACTGCAGATGACCCAAGGCGCTGAAGACTCGCCTTCGCACGTCATACTTAGCTGATGTGGCCCCGAGGTTGGTGGAAATGAGTGCGAGCTCGTTATTGACCACAACAGTGCCCAGGGAGGACGACCTACATAGATGAAGTATGCAGGCCCACCACTAGTCTGCGTCGACACACTAGTGATGGCGTGGACGTGTATGACGCACTTGTCGGTGCGTGCTTGATAGCCTAGCTTCGCACTCCTAGGCATACCTACACTACTGGCATAACTTAGCATTTTGTAGGGGCGAGTTCCCTGGCGAAAGAACCCGTCCCACTAAGACCTGCACCGACCCCCCCCCCCTAATCAAATAAATTCTTTTCTTTCGTGTCCTCATCACATAATCGGTTCATACTATCTTAGAGCTACCTTCATCCCCAAAGTCCATTATAACACACTAGCCTTCCGCTAGTGTGGATCTCTTATTTCCGGTTCTACTCAACAAATTGCAATAAAACAAAAGACGTAAGATTATAAATCACACGTACGCGACAATGGCCGAGCGAGTTTCGTAGTACAGGAAAGCTGTCAGCACAGCGCAGCGGTTCTAAACTGTCAGATCCGCCATCTTATAAGCAATTTCATTCCTGCCTGGAACGCGCTTGAAGTGATACGTAATCATTTTCAAATAGAAAAGTTTGGAATCGCTGAAACATTGTTTACCTTTTTTCTCTCGCTTCGTTGACTTTACTTTAACTGTATCTATGTATAGCTCGATTCATATATCTTGGATCTAAGTGGCTAGATATAAAAGGCCCTGGCGCGCGCAGATTGTTTTGTAATAATCTATATTTGGTGAATTCGAGCTCGTCCTCCGCAGTAGCTATCTTCAAAATACATCCAAGAATCGTATACTACGCGTATAGAGCCAATGTCTACTATTAGTTGTAATTACATTGGTGTAGGTACATCAAGAATTTCCAGTAAGTACCTATAATAATACAGGCGTTATTAAGTACACAAACATTCATCCATCCTAACATTCGCAACTATGATACTAGTAAGAGTTCTTACAGAAAAATCAGAAGAAAAGTTAGTCATTGCGTGTAGGTACTTTTTATTCAAATAATAATAGTGACACTAATATTGACATCCCCTATACATCTTAAACCCAGCAGTTCAAAGTTCAATGCCCTTACAAAGTACAAACAACACAGACCTACTTGCATTAGATTTGAATTTAATTCTCGAACAAACACATATTTGATGGATTATTTCACTAAAAACCGCACTAACGGTAACTCTATCCCCAAGTGGGTTCAACGACCTATTGACGTTTCGGTTTGACATTTACCACAGACTAATGATGTATTTCATAAATAATGATGCATTTGATATATAAGAGATCAATTTGAGGGAACTGCTTATACTGATTCGCTATTGATTGAATTTTGTTACTAAATAGAAATTAATATCTTTATATTGTGGTTTTTGTTAAGGAATATAGCGGTTGTTCAAATAAGAAAAATTCAGTATATGAAGGTAAAACTGTCTGAAGTTTTTTTAGGGTTTTTTTAAGAAATCATTGTATTGTACGTAGTCCAATGACCAACAAAATCCTATGTCTAGTCCCATAATTGGGTATATTTATGGCTGTTCTATAGTTGAAATGGGTTAATAAGTGATCTTATTAAAATATAATAAAGACTAGCTTTTGCCCGCGGCTCCGCCCGCGTGGATGTCGGTTATCGCGACTAAACATAGCCTATGTCCTTTCTCGAGGTCTAACCTATCCCTATACCAAATTTCATCAAAATCAGTTCAGTGGTTTAGGCGTGAAAGCGTAACATACAGACAGACAGACAGACAGACAGAGTTACTTTCGCATTTATAATATTAGTATGGATAGTATGGATTAGTAAAAGAGCGAAAAAAGATTAATCTTAACACTCCCGGTTTATCTATTCAAATAAATGAAAATTAAAGTGTCTGTTTATAATATTAATGTAACCGTATATGTGATACTTAAAACGAAATACTATTTTTTTTAAATATAATATAATCTGTTTGTCTGTTTGTGCTGTCTAATTTCCGAGGTAGGTGAGTCGAAATTTTACTACCCAATAGCTCATAATAATATTACAAGGTGTACTTCACCTTGTAATAACAATAACATGAGCTACTTTACTTTAGGAAAACAATTTGGGATCCGAGCAAAAACATGTTTCAAGAGATTTTGCTCCAATGCCAAAAAATATTTTCCTCCCATCACTGGAACGGTCGCATGAACGGGATCAGAATTCTACGCAAGCAGAGCCGCGGGCAACAGTCAGTATCAAATAATTTCAAGTTCATAAGAGGTCATATGTCAATGTACTATAAATTTAATAGCAACGATACCATGAATTCGACAATACAGTATGTGAACATTTTGAATGACGTATAAAGATGAATTATCTATTTAACAACAGCTTGTACATAGGATGTTTAAAACTATGTATGACTAGATATTCTTTTTTTTAATTTTGACATCATCTTTATGTTTAACTAACTGTTGCAATCGGCCGATTACATGGTGTACATTGAGAGCCATATGTTGTATGCCCAGCATTGGACTATGGTGGGCTAAATGAGAGACGCGAGCAACTGTTCAATGAATAAAACTGTTGCTCGCGTCTCCTCCCGCATGAAATACTGTTGATTCGTTATTCCGTTTTTGTGAAGGCACTCTCCAACCATCAATCTATGAATATTCTTATATATTTATAATATTAGTAGATATGTTATTACTTAATGATTAAGGACTTTATCATCGAGGGGGTCTTGGGTTTAACTGGTAACAAGCAACTTTGCCTAATTGAAGAGCTCCGGTTAGAGAATATATTCATGATTTTGGTTACTAACATTCTATAATTCAATAATTAAAACACAAGAAGCACATTTAAAGTATTTAAAGGACCTACTAGCTACTAACTCTAATATAATATATCACACAAATATTTTGAAACAACCTGTATAAACAAAAATTGGTCAACCTTTCAACAATCAAAACATTTCGCCGCAGTAAAAATGTCCAATTAAAATTATAGAACAGATTATTGCTATAAAATATGATCGAAGTCGCTAGCGTATCGAAAGAGTAACGGTTAAATTAGGTTACTAAATGACTTCGTCTGTCAAAGTTAAGTCATAACTCATCTTAATCATTTTAAAATTCGAATGTAACTTTTTCCTATTACGTCATATTCTATTTTAAAATTTAACAAAGGCGATTATTAACTCGACACATATACCTAGTATGTAATTTTAAATTTACTATAATGTACTAACCTAATTATGTGTAATGAATTATATATGTTACCGGAAATGTATGAAATCAAGGAATTGTATACAAATCCTAGGAAATGTGTGTTAATTCATAGAATGCCTGCAGTTCCACCGGAAATGTGTGAAATAAATGGGTTAATGTCTATATTTGCGGATGATTTTGTGGAAAATTTATATTTTTGAATGAATAAAAAAAAATAACCACGAAGATTAATCTTCTAACCTAATCTATCCAAGTTAAATTGCGTGGTGTGGACACTGCGCCCCGACCTGGATATATTATAGGTTAGAAGACTGAAGCGAAAGCGAGGCTCCAGCATTAGCCTAAGTGGTTGCATTTTTTATAACCACCGTCAATGTTCTTTGATACCATTTCATACATTGCCTGCTGTGCACTCGGTATTGTATACAATGCCTAGGCATTGTATAGAATACCGGATTATACACATTTCCGGTAACATATATAATATATACCTACACATAATCTCCAAAGCTTTACTAACTTTATTTCATTTCCATTTTCAATTTTAAACAGTTTCATAAAATCAGTTCCATGGTTACCATGAAATGGATGAAAAACTAAATGTACTAAATAAATACTAAATTCAACGTAATTAAAAACTACTTTCAAATATACCTACCTAATCAAATTACCCTGAATGCGAAGCCGGTCCCGATCGGTAACTTTTACATAATAAAACCACGACGCTGTGACTTGCTGTTAATGGAAGCTACATGTATTGTTTAAACAGCATAAATTACATCTTCCAATAACCATGCATCAATAAATCGGTGAACAATATTATATTACAACGTTTATTGAATATTTATTGAATATTCATACAAGATACCCGCCATCTTTCTTGCTCAACGCTGACAAATATAAATTATTTAGGAAAATTTTGGAGATAATAATGTGCACACCTGGATTAAACCACAGACTATAACCGCAACCATAAATAATAATATGCTAATATGTTTAAAGGAACCTCTTTTTAGGACGATGTTTAAAAAAAGAACGAAATTAATTTGAATGGTAAATGTAATGGCGTGGTGTGTCGGATAAATGGGGATTAGACATATTGGTGATATTATCATATGAACAGCTGATTTATGTTATAATTTAAAATGTATCGGACGAACTGTTTCATGTTTTGGAGCCGGTTTGATACGCATCTGGTGGGAATAATTAGGTATAACGATAGAATGATTTGTGACACTATTAAAGTTATTGCGAAAAAGGGGTTAAGGAGAGGTATGCTTAAGAAAAGACGGATGGATTTTGTGGAAGAGTTTTTTTTTGTTACCTGAGGGAAAATCCTTCATGAATGCTATCCCCTATCGACTAAAAACCCTCACATAACGCTCCACAGCCTATGGTTGGGAGCCCCGGGTAAGCCCTCAGAAGGATGTCCCAGGACTGCCATCAGACCTACGGCTACCACTGCGGCATCGCCTAGGGGGTGGTTCGGGTGTCATTCCGCTTCTTAGCACCTTCCATGTCTCCACGGTTTCCTGGTAGAGCTAGACACAGGCCATTGGCCCCGCTCCAGCGCCCCCTTGCGCAATTTAAATAGAGAGGTGGAAGAGAGTATAGCAAGGAAACACAAGCTAATAATAAATGGGTCAGTAGGCAGATGATCATGGACATCTGAGGCAGTTTGTAGTCGGAGTTTCGATATAGGTTGTGGAGGTCAAATGGCAAATTGATTCAAGAAAACATGGAAGTTCGATCGTCTAGACTGAAAATCGTCTACGAGTTGAGGAAAGGCCCAGAGGATGAGGAGTAAAATAATTTTTGTTTGTTTGTTTGTTTGTTTTGTTGTTTTTTCTTCTAATTAATGCTATATCTATGGCTAGACTATTCCAAAGACATAATAAGTATACATCAAATACTATTAAGATCATTCATTCCATCTTTAATTTATACACCTAGATACATTTATATAAAAGGTCATTGGACGATCTCGGGTTCACGAAGATAAAAAAACATATATTTACAGGGATCTTGATCTCGTAATTTCTTATTAATTCAATTCGCAATCGTTGCCCATTCATATCTTTGTGAAGTACTCTTCAAACGAGGCCTATAAATAACTGGATTTGAAGATTAGTTTTTTTTTTCGTTTTTGTTACCAAGGTGACTCAGATTTTATTAACATAAATAGATAACTGACCCCTGGTTACCATTATGGAAAAAAATTGCAAGACCTGTTATTGCAGCTGTGCCCGGTAGGTTCAATTTGAACTATAGTAACCTTCACCTAAGTGCGGATAATAATGGTATAGCAACATAAATGTTATGTACAAATAAGAAGTAATTTGTATATCAGGTAAGTAATTTATATAGTTATATCGTTTTTTTTTCTATTTGTAATCATCCACCCAACTTATAGTCTTTTATTTCTTTTTCATAAACTTTCATTAATATTTTTCTATTAGCTTTGTTTATTGATAGCTCTTTAAGCATAATAGATTTTAGAGTATTGATTTTCAATTTCTTAGCTATTTAGGCTACTTTTTGTTTTATTTATTGTAGTTTGAAAGTTTTACCTTAAGAATTCTAAAATATGGGGTACATAATTCTACTATTAAACACTGTTCCTCTGTTACTGTCCCAATTACATAGGAGTTCACTCCTAGATCACTCTGAAGTCTCACAAAACACCCAGAAAATCAAACCCAGTATCGGTCAATTATTACACAAATATAATATACCTACTTATCCATAACCCACCCCATAACACTTGAAGCCCATATATTTCCACAGTTAACGACCAACCTACATCTCAATAAAGAACCACGTTGCGCAAACGCATGCGTGTTCACCACACGCAGTAATGGACCACCTATATCCATCAGCACCGTGAATGTTGAAACAATAAGTCAACTAAAGCCTTCATAGTGCTAGTAAGTGCTCCCGCAGAACAAAAGTCGAGTGAACCATTGTTATTCGACCGAACGACTGTGTATTAGTAATAAGACCATTTTTAGTGGTGAAACGGGACAGACGGAAAATGGTAACAGTTGTATTCTTACATAGGAACTTAACTGGGTTTTTAGACGTTCACCTTTGTGGGAATACAGTAGAACATATATTCATTTAAGAAAATGTACTTTCTGCCGATATATTTGTGCCAGGTAGATATAAAATCTTATTATATACCTATAAATTACGTGTCACGTTGATTGTCCGCGATGGACTCATAACCGATTTTATTCAAATTTGCACACCGTGTGCAGTTTGATTCAACTTGAAAGATAGGATAATAATTATAATAAAAGCCTTTATTATCAAGAAAGATAGGATAGCTTATATCTTAATTTAGCGATAAGTGACATCCACGGGGGCGGAGCCGTGGGCAACAGCTAGTAATAAAATAAGATTATATTTGCATACAAATATTTTCTTATTATTCTTTGGTAAAATGGGACAATTTCGCATCCTGAAGCTTGGTTTACGGACACCGGGATGCTGAACTAATGAACTGGATAATCCTCTCAAAAAATGGGACGCATGGTCACGTTACCTTCGCTACGTGTGTGGCTTGCGCTTGACCGTTTTTATATGACGTTTGCGGAATTTTACTATTAAGAGAGTATTGCACTATCTGTGGGCACGGAGCTGTCAATATTCAAATGAATTACTGCTCTGAGGTTAGCTCTTTATTGTCTTCGTAACAGTATACTCGTATGAAGGTACGTTGTGTTAAAGAGTCTTACCAACATACCACGGAAAATCCCTAGAAAACTTTACGAACAATGGCCCAAAAAAGAGGCTATGTGCAGACAAAAGAGTCCTCTATCATATCCTACCCCCAGATAGCCTCACCTGCTCGTCCATGTACTAACAAAACAACTGATGAGGTTCTAGCGCAAGCTTTCCTCTCAGAGTTTGGGGAACAGTCGGCAGTCTGACGATACTTAGATTAATTGATGAAAATTGATTGAATAAACGATAATCAAAAGTAAATCAAAATTCATATTAATATTATAAATGTGAAAGTAACTCTGTCTGTCTGTCTGTATGTTACGCTTTCACGCCTAAACCACTGAACCGATTTCGATGAAATTTGGTATAGGGGTAGATTAGACCTTTAGAAAGGACATAGGCTATGTTTTGTCGCGATAACCGACATCCACGCGGGCGGAGCCGCGGGCAAAAGCTAGTCTGTCACATATTTAGGTTTCTAGTTCTACGCCATTTCTTTCACCTACCGTCTCCTCACGTGAGGACTGCGTTCGAAACTCGATGTCACTCAGATAATACCTCAGATAGTTGAATAACAGTATACTAAAAATAGAAAACAGATGAAATGAAGAAGTCTCCGTAACTACTGATACTGGCCTTTCCAACGTCCAAATAAGGCCACTCGGATGACACGTTCAGTAAACCTGTCGAAATCATGTACAGATTTGGGTCGTAGTGTCAACTTCGATTGATGCACTATGTACCTTTTTTAAAGTAATCGGGTATTCAATAATTATCATGGAAAATGTCAAGACGAACTAGTGATTTCGAAAATCGTTAAAAAAGAGGTACGCCTTGGTTGATATGGCCACTTGAATTAAGGATGGGTGGGCAAAATGTCAGCTGACTGAGTTGGAACCGAGGTCATTGAGAAACTAGCTGTTGTTTGTGTTGAATAGTAAACCCTTTCCCTTGAATTGCGACCGGTACAAAATTTCAGCCAAATTAATCCAGCCATTTTAAGTATATAGAGGAAAAACTTTTTTTTTTATAAAGGACACGTCAGTTTGACTTCACATGGCCTAATGGTAAGCTAAAGGCAAAGTCTCGGAAAGAGGGTCATCATCGTAAACATGTACCATGGTAACAGTGGTGGCACTCAGCTTGACGGCCTCATCAGATGCCTTTTCACGCCCCGCTTAAAGGACCCGGGACTGTAGGAAGAAGGAAACATGTGAGCTGGCACGGAGCTCCAGGTCTTGGTTGAAACAAACTCACTTTCCCATTTATAAGCTTAGTTCGAAATATAAAATTGTCAGCTTCTATAACTATAAAGCCTTGTATACACTTCTCACTTCTTTCGTGTGAATTTTTAAAAATCGTCGACAACCTAGTCTCACGACAGAACTTTGTCGATATCGTCAGTGGTCTGTGGAGGTCTGAATGCAGTCACTTACAAATATCGAACTTCACGGAAAGTATAAGTAAAGGTTTGAAGATTGAGACGATCTCATCAATAAAAACTTTCAAATAGATCTGATGAAGTATTTACCCTTGCATACAGCTATAATAAATTACTCTATAATTTGCAGTAGTAATTTATCAATTTCCGAACTGCATTTATCTGTCCTATGTAAAAGCAGAAATTGCACAACTCGATGGCGGAAACCATAATCCATTAACTATAGCCACTATCGTATACTTCTATCGTTTATTGACCGGAGCACCGTCCGTATAAAGTATGCAGTACTAGACTAGTCCCGGTATTGTGACCAACAAGAAGCGATTACCGGCATAAAATGTCTTATGTGCCATTCCAGATTCCAGACTATCTATCTCTGTGCCTTTGATTTGGTTCGTCATTCCGTTTCTTTTAGAGATGTTTAGGCTGAATGACGTGCGTCTTCAGGCCCGAGTACAGGTTCAATGCGTTTCACGGTGCCAATTGTCCGTTTTAGCAAGTGTACAAGTTCCCGACATATATTTTAACTCCTTGAGAGAAATGAGGCTTTCCCACGCACCGATTGGTCAAGTATAATCTATGATTGTTAGCATTAAGCTCCTCCGTCGCTGTAGCGCCCCGTTTTATCCTCAAAGGTACCCAAAAAACGCGTACTCCGCAAAAAGAGTTCATATTGTAACGTGTTTGGGGTCAAATAAACGCCGGATACACCGTCTTAGGGGATGCCAGTACCTTGGGCACGTACTGACAATTTAAGGAGGTTGGTTAAGGTCCGAATATCTTGATTAGCCGCCACACGCAGGATAGTAATATATTATTACACATTAAGCTACCGCAATATAATTTATTATTCTCATAAACAAAGAAAATCTTCTGATGCGGAATCTTTTGTCAATGCACTACACGTAAAAATTAATGCCAATGGATATATTCTAATACCGATGCATTACCTTCAATTAAAATTCAGAGCGACGACATCTTGAATTTGAATGTTATAAGTTCCGGAGTTTTCTGATAAAGTTATTGTTTATAGGAATCACGCAGGTGAGTTTATTCCTGGAAGAATTTCATGTTTGTAAATCCGGGAATATATCTTCTTCATCTAGCCTATGGCAATTTTCAGTAAAATATATCCATTCCAAAATTTGGCGACACTAACGGCAGTAGCGGCCCATGCGGTCTCCTTGTTTAAATGCTCAATTGTACAGGTATTGGGGTACAGCGGACCAGATACGAAGTGGGACACTGTTTGCAGAGGTGCACTATAGGTGACACCCCCACCCTATGCATTCAATTAGCCCCATTTTACAGGGTAGCAGACAACTTGGGCCCTTAATCTATTGAGATTCTCTGCAGATCTGAGATAACCGAACACTTTCGAACTATATTGCTGTCAGTCCCACTTAACACCCATACAGTCTTCTAAAAATCACGGTGGGTTTATATCACGTTTTCAGTAGATGGTCTTTTGATTATACCTTCATCTATGTCACATGTCGCCTTTAATAATTTGGTCAAATAAACACGCATAACACAATAACTGTAAGTATGCCGTGGAAGCCGGTCATTTTGTCACATTACGGACGCAAGACCAGCGGCTTACGAAATCGATCAGGGCGGGGTTTTACGAAACAAACTTACAAACGCACTGATATTGTACAGTTATGTTAGTGGTTTTACTGGTAATAGTTTGTTATGATGTGACGTAATCTAGGACAGCAGTAAGTTCTGTTCTTAATCGATTTTTATTGCAACGTTAGAAAGCTTTTGCCGTTGAAGTAAACTGTTCTTTATTTTCTTCGTTTGATACAACTAGGGAAGCGTATCAGTTGTGAATCGACATCGACAACTGGAATACAATCCGTTCTCAGATCTAGTTATAAATCAACATTTAGAACTGAGTATCGTTCTGGAATACGAGCCTATATCACTAGTAGGTACATGAAAGGTTATCACATTATTCGGTTCAGGTTCATGCAGTTAATACTACAACTACTACTATATCTGGTTCATGCAGTTACTACTATAAATACTACTACATGAAAAGTTATCAAGTAATTCGGCTCAGGTTCATGCAGTTAATACTACAACTACTACTACATGAAAAGTTATCAAGTAATTCGGCTCAGGTTCATGCAGTTAATACTACAACTACTACTACATGAACAGTTATCAAGTAATTCGGTTCAGGTTCATGCAGTTAATACTACAACTACAACTACATGAAAAGTTATCCGTTTATTTGGTTCAGGTTCATACAGTAATGGACAATGCAGTTATTATTACTACTACTCTATCAGGTGATCAACTTAGTCACTGTCTTAGTCATAAGTTAATTAATGAAAAGCAATGTTTCACATACAACACGGTACAACACTCTAAATATGAAAGAATACTGTAGGTATGCACTTTGGTACAAATTCTTCGATGGACTGTGTCTAATCTGTAATTTTAACAATTTTGACATTCACGCTTGTGTTGGTAATGAATTCAAATATAAGTCCGTACCTACCTACCTACCACAATGAAATAATAGGTACTTCCGGAAATCGTATTATGCACAACGTCGTATTATTAGAACCTCACTAACTAAACTTAATTGTTTGTGTTTGGGATGAGTTCATATCGACACTAGGTGAGATTAAATTTCAAAACCTTAAAACAACTATTACAAAAACATATTCTAACTGATCAGTGAACGTGCGTCAAACGCATCGCTCACCACTTAACCGAATGCCGTTGAAAGGTCAGTAGAAAGTATCGCAATATTGAAACACAATTTTTGTAATTCTCGACTATTATGATACAAAAATAAACGACACCGACTATTATTTATACATTTACATAAAACCTTGGCGAAAATAGCATTCGCAGTTAGCGTCTTTGCAACACATCTCACAAAACTAGTGTATAATACCTCAGATACAGTGAAAGCAATGGCGTAACTGCATGAATAATGTATTATACGTACGAGCTACTGGAATGCCGTACAACTTCCGAAAAAAATCCGTATTACGCTAAACAACAGCGGTTGACAATCAAGGAGGCACTTACAAAATAAAAACAAACATGGCTGACATTGCGTTTATCAGATGTCAAAATGTTTGGCGGTTTTTTTAAGTTTATCATATTTTTTTATCCAATTAAATTATTATGCTTAGCAATAATAACGTGAAAAATATTTAAATTAGAAATATTATATTTATTCAAGGGTCACACACACAGCTTGTGATTATTGCAGGGAGCCAATTAATAAAATGCTGACATAAAAATTAGACTTAAAATAATGTCATTTATTTTTAGATTATATCTTTAAAATAAGCAATTTGACAAACACGTAGTGGTCTTTAACATGCGAATCATATTAATAAAACCTCATTTTAATTACAAATTATAAATACAAATGACAAAACTTGTTAAAAATTATTTTAATGTTAACCAAGTTTTTGGTAAGACGCCATGTTTGTTTCGCGTCAGGCAGATAATTTCATAACATTTATTATTTTAATGTATGATGACTTGATGAGATACATTGGGAAAGAACTTTATTTTGTGAAAATAATGAACAACCTACCAACAAAGTGTTCATATGCTTAGATTGCGATAGTTAAGTGCTGTATGATATGATACCTAGTAGGTATGACACGATAGTACGCTACGATATCGTATCGTATCGTAGCATACTAAGTAGGTATCTATAATGATATATCGTATAGGTAACGATACGATACTATGATACGATAATGTGATATGATATTCTTTTCAAATTGATTGTAGTTTTAAATTTAAAAGCTTTACTCTTTTTATACGTAATCAATCAAAAGGGGAACCAATTTAGAATTTAGTAGAACAAGTGGGAACATACCTTTAATACTGTCAATTTGTATTAAAATTATTTATTTATTCATAATTTGTTGGATGAAATTCAGCATTAACATCTCGTTGAATATAAAACGGTTAATAGAAGAAGTTATCTATACATATAATAAATCTGTAAACGATCGATGTCTGTACATGGAAAGGAAATGAGAAAAATTGTTATAGGGGGACTTTATAAACGTAATAGAAGCCAAATCAACGTTTTTTGGAATTTTTGTCTGTTTGTCTGTTTATCTGTTTCTCTGTTTCTCTGTTTCTCTGTTTCTCTGTTTGTCTGTGAGTTTGTGCGCGCTAATCTCAGAATCGGCTGAACGGATTTGGTTGCGGTTTTCATTAATATATTGTGGTAGGCTTCACTTAACATTTAGTGTTTGTTTTATTGAAATCGGTTCATAAATAAAAAAGTTATGTCAATAATAGCATATCACGGCTAACAATTTGTGATTGTGTGAATAGATCGAACCAATAAAGAAACAATAATGCTTACAAGAAGATATTATTTCGGTCATAGGAATCTGAAGAATTCCGAGAGGCCAGAGTTCTACATCTCAGCCAAGTCAGGTCAGGTTGCTGCAGAATCTTCGGCACAGCAAGTGTCTCGATAGACTTCACATTGTTATCGAACGATTTTCTCTCGAATCCAACAAATTAGTAAGCAGCTGGTTCGGTGAAAAGACTCCTGGCTTTCATAATTAATATCATCACGCTTTTATAATAAGGAATGGGACAGAATGTTTTTAAGACTTAATATGTAAACGTCTATTTCACACTATGATTTCATGGTAACTGTGGCTCAATAAGTCTGCGGTGGATTTATACCTTAACTGAGTCGCGTTCGAATCCATCTAAAATGTAATTTTTCTTTTTTTATGGTTCTTTATTTACTTTTATTTAACTTTTTTATTTTATTGTGTATTTGTTGTATTTTATTGTATTTATAGTTTTAATTGAAGTAAAATGTAAATTCTATGCTTAGTATTCAGTACATAAAACTAGGCTGTGTGACAGTAATAGTAGAACTTATTATATAATAAAATAAACATGTACATATATAAATCTTAGATCTATACAAAATTCTTCATTTCGGAGAATGAAAAAGTGGTCCCACCCGCCTGAGAAGTCATAAAACTGAAACTGATATCCCCCATTGAAACCGATTCCACCACATCGGGGCAAGCGCAATATTGGAATCAAACCGATTAAAACACAACAGAGGAATGGGGCATTGGGGGTATTCTGGGGCTAGGTACCCCAGAAATAAAATTAAAAATAAAACCCCAGTATACCTGCCTTGGTTACCTATCATAAATAGGCGGTCTAAACGTGAAGAGCAGGGATTGCTTCGGCTAGGGTGATGGGCCTAAGCTATCACCATCAAAGCCGCGCTCATGGAGGAAGTAAATCGTTGCACCTTCTCTGAAGCACATTACGTATTCTGGGAGATAGTTGTCCCTATCGTATTACCGTCTCTACCATGGTGAAAGTTCTGAAGAGCTATTCCAATTAGTTCCACCCTCTCCTTTCCTACACAGGACAACGCATGCAAGGCTTAGATGTCATCCACATACGGATCAGAATATTCCATCAAGAACCAAGCGGTTTGGTGACCCATTCCTATGTCGCAATATTAAGACCTGAAATCCCTGCCAGCTCACGGTTTACTTCTTCCTACAGTCCCGGGTCCTTTAAGGGGGGTGTGAAAAGACTTCTGATGATCCCATAAAGATGAGTGCCACCATTGTTAAGATGGTACATGTTTATAATGGTGACCCTATTTCCGAGTCTTTGCCGTTAGCTTAACATCAGTCGAGGTGAAGTAAAATGGACGTGTCCTATATAAAAAAACTCCGGGTCTTAAAAAGAAGAAAACACATGTGTGGGCATAGCAATACAGTTCTTAACCGCCTAATAAAGAAATGAAGTTCCGAACAGCTTGGTTCGAGGCGGCATTATTTCTACCGTATGTGACTGACGGAACGAAGGAGAGATTAGTTGAAAGACTCATAATAGGCTCTTTCACTCGCCGTGGTGCGGTAAAAATGGTAGAATACAGACATTATACAATGTTAGTGACCTGATGACTAGCAACGCACGCCGCTGCGATATTATCGATTCCGTCTAATAAGTAGGTATCTAATTGGAAATACGTAAATCTATCCCAGAAATGATAACAGTACGCCAGGAGAAGCCAACCTATGTATTAGGTATATTAAAGATATCGCTGCTCCTATTATATAAAAGAGACTGAATGTGGGCAGAGAAACACTCAGTTCCGGTAAATTTCATCAGACCGAAAAAATCCGCCACGTGGACATCAACTCCAGTATCAATTTGGAAGTATCTACATCATCTGCTGGAAACAAGCTCACCAATAAAAGGAATATAAGCAAAATGAGGCTATATGACCCCATCCCAGTCAATGCTGTATTTGCTCACTTGCCCACTGCGCCCCTCTTCTCTACCTGTGTGTAAAGCAATGAACAACGATGTGACTGTGGTCGATGGAATTTATCATAAAAATGGAACTACCCACCATTGGCTCGGAAAAGAAGAGAACCAATGCTCACTGCTCAGGGCGTGCAAGGCACCGGGTTTTCTTGAAACTATTTTGTGTAATACTTGATGTAGGTACTTATTTTAATTTGTTCAGTTCGTAAGTGGTGGCAACATGTTTTTAGAATTTGGGAGGAAGGAAGAATATTTAAACCATTAAAACTGGTGAACATTACCAAGTCCACTAATAACAATGTTCATCACATACTTGATAATGATTTCGTCAGCAAAATGTTGAATTTTTCAAAATCCTTCCGCAATATTTGCCAAGCCCATAGAAGAAGTCTGTCAATTTTCGTAGTTTTCAGAAGTTTAGCCCTGTATTTATAAGTCAGTCACTCAAAAGACTGTGTTCATAATATTTAATTTAAAAATACAAGGTGGAAGATGTCAAGCGAGTTTTCGAAATGAATTGAATACAGTTTTGTTTCTTTTTTAAAATAAAGAAATTTTTCTTTGCGTAAAATTCACTATTTCCAGTATTTCGAGTACTTCCGTTCCAGTTGGGATGAAAATCTTCCACCATGTTTAATAATGAGTTTGAGCTATTCCGAAATAAACGCGGACGAAGTCGCGGGTAACAGCTAGTTATTAATATTAAAATACGCCGAGAGTTTCAAAAATAGAACTAAAGATTTTTAAATTTTAATCTATTATCTGTGCTTTAGATACCTATAGATGAGAATTTTTTCCCGCCATTTTGATTGTCACTGAGATTTTATAAGTGGTAATTATGTTCTTTAATCGTATTTATTTAATATACATAAGTAAATGGGATTAAAGCATTATTATAAGTTAAACAACATTATAAATATTATGATTTATTGTTACTCACCTTATTGTTGAGGGTGTGTGTAGAGAAAAAGGAGCATAAAAGGACAAAAGCGGACAGCCAGTGGGCCGACACGTACGGCGTCGACTCCATTGTGAATCTGAAAAGAAAACAGAAAATTAAATTTTGTAGTAGAATTAGAAACAACCAAGTGGCAAGAGGATGAGGTAAGTGATGAAACTCTCTAGAGAGAACATGACGATAATTTCAAAAGTGGCTATAAGTATAATACCTTTAAAATTTAATAAATAATAATTAATAGTAAGTAAAAATATTTTTAATCCAAAAAAGGTCAAGCAAGGCACTTAACAGGTATCAACTGTCTTGAACTACAAACTTAAAGTCAAGTATTCAATGCCAAGGCGATTGGAAGCGAAATTAAAAAAAAATCTTTTTCATAATAATTCATCTCAAGATAATGAACGAGAACCAGTTGTTTAGTAGATAAGTTTAGTTTATTTAAAGTTAGTTTAGTTTAAGTTTTTTTTAAAGAATATTAGACCCGAATAATATTCCCTCTAACCCCTCCAAGCTAAATTGCTTGTGCTTGGAGTGGATTCACGTCGGTAGTATAATGGCCAGGATTTGAACCCGGGACCTCTCGATCGTTAGTCCAACTCCTTAACCACTAAGCTGCGACGTTTATTTAGTTAGTTAGCCAACTAACTTTACCTAACCTAACTAGGGTTTTAACTACCGGGGGAACCTATACAGCCCGTCCTAACTCTATGCGAGATGATCTCAAGTTAGTTTTGAAAACAACCGAAGTGTCAGCACATTATATTATTAAGTATGTTTATGAAGATGTCAAGGCTGGTGCAATTTGCTTTTGTCGTTACACACTTCGTGAGCTTCCTATTCCTATACTGTCGTTGGGTCATACAAGACTGTTGAGTGTCTTTAAACAGTCGAGTCTTGTAAATCACGGGCCGAAAGCGCCTGTGATTTATACAAGATAGTAAGAATTTGATAGGTCTTGTTGTGTGATGTAGACACAACAATACTGTCTTCTTGTTTAGATGCATTTTTTGTGTGGATTTCTACTTTTGAATCACGTGTGGGAATTTAAATAATACCTAATAGGAAATCTTTCCTTTATTCAAAATTATACAACCCTAAACACGCCATAAAAATCAAAATAATTCAAAATAAAAAAGCGTAGATTAAAAATTTCCTTTTGCCGCCATCAGCGATGACCATAAACAAACAAAAAAGTTTCTGTTGAGGTCGACGCACGGGCTCAGAAGGACAATGTCTTTTCTCGGAATCGGACGCCGCGGTGCAAAATATTAATAAAGCTCTCTTGTTAGGACATGTTTCCGCATTGGATAACCGACCGAACAATTGTAGGTTGAAATAATTAAGTTATTATAAAAAGAGTCCATTAATTTATTTATCTGTTAGCAGATGCGACTACTGTTCGATTTCTGGTTAAAGATAATTCTCGTTATACTTTTTTTCTGTTAATACCATCTTCTTAGTAGGAGGAAAAAGGTTACCACTTTTATGGGATAGCTGTTGCCCGTGGCTCCGCCCACGTGGATGTCGATTATCACGACCGAACATAGCCTATATTCTTGTCCAAGCTCTAAATCTATCTGTGTACCAAATTTCATCAAGATCGGTTCAGTGGTTTAGGCATGAAAGCGCAACAGAATTACTTTCGCATTTATAATATTAGTATGGAAATATGGATATACATGAGCATGTATGTAATCGCTGTTACGATTAAGGGAGTTCATTGTATTTTTAATAATGTTTATATTCGTTAACATTATTGTAATTTAATATAATAATGCTTGACCCCTGTTCTGTACAACGACTTCTCTGTTTAGGTACTAAGGCGAAAGACTACAACCCGACAATGAACTTTTTGTAGTTATTATGCATATAACATTACAGCAGAGGTGTCAAAATCCATAAATATTAACTTTGCATCTCGTTCCAAATTCGAAATTCATTATTTTTTGTTTGGCAATGACTGCATGCTTAATTAATACCTAGTGCATGAGTATACCAGATATGCGTAGGTACGTTAGAGCCTGCATGGATAAGCAGGTGTACCAGCTAGTGGGTGAGGTTGACTTGTTACTAGAAGATACCAACAAGAACCCATTCATCATCATGACAACGATATGCCCCAATTGTCATCACACAAAGACCGTGACGGAACCTATTTCGCAAGATCTTGGCAGTGAGTTGGCAGACCCCACACACCCATTATTTCATATTAAACTATCAGCATTTAAACTTACACTTGCATATATTTCTGAAAGCCGACTACATTGAATAAGCCAATTAGTGTATCGACCGACACTAAAAAAATTAACTACCACAAGCCTCAACACATCAACGTTGCTTTAAATATTGTATTTTTAATTTTACACCATATTGTATTATGTTTTGTAAATGCATGCATAATGATGATTTTTGAAGCGAAACTTTTATGGAGCCATTTCACGCTTGGCTGCCGGGGAACATCATATTCATCACCACCATTAAAAAGTTTCAGAACTTCCTTTTTTAAATATTATGTATCTCTGCTGATATATTTAAAAAAAAAAGTAATAATTCTAAAAATAAAACCCTGACCGCGGTTCTTTTTTCGAACATATATTTTGGCGCTAAAAATCCATCATTTTATTTTTTTATCGTACACTCGCATAATAAAGTAAATTAAAAGCATTATTTTATTCAACATTTTATCAACAGGTTAAAAGGAAACATAAGACTGAATATACAGGTTGATAATATAACCCTTTTGGTTTTCCAATGTCGGATAACCTTTTATCAAGGTTCAACATGTGACTAAGGTAAGTACTTACATACGATTAAGTCGAATTAAACTACGTTATCGCGTTTGTAAAACTTCAGTTCTTATTGTAAAAGAAGATAAAGTAAAGCGATGGTTTTCATTTAAATTCAGAGCAGACTGAGAAGTATTGCCAACCTACAGAAAAAGACAGCTGAACCACACAAAGTATTTATGGCTAGTGATCAGGTCATCAGAACTCTAGGGAAGTGTAGTCAATGTTAGTGTGATACCTGGCTTGGTGAATATTTATAAGCACTAATTTTGATCCCAAAATAATATGTAGCTAAAATAAACTACACAAATCGACAACGTCAATACACTTGAATGTTGCAATAAGAAAAAAAAATTGTTTACGCTTATAAATTTAATAATCTGTCATTTAAAAAGAGAACAGTAGAACACTTAACATGCGCGCCAATATAGGTACATCGTAAATTACCATAATGGCGCATGAAAATAAATCTTGTAAACATTGAAATTTTGTGTCGTAATCGTTTCAATATTTATTTAATTTCCAAGTTGCTACCAACCGATTTAGCATTTATTACAGGCTAAAAAGTTAAGCAAGCTTATAGTCCACGTGATTAAAAGAGGTCAACGATGCCTATGGATGCTTCACATTCTAGATAATAATATACATAAACTTTAGATAACCAAATCAGATTCACACTAGGTGCTACAACTTTTTATGTCATTTTTTGTTTTAAATGAAATAATCACGATTTTTAATGCTCAATTCAAATTTTATTTACGAAGGTAGGTAGATACTTATTTCCAAAGAAATTGGCTGATGTGCCTACTTAATTTATTGAAACCATAAAGGTTAAACAAGTTACACACATTACATTATAAATAAGTACAATGGCTCTTGCGACTGAATAAATCAAGAGAAGCACGTTTGTTCAATTAGGGACGCTTTAGGGACCAAACGTAGTGCATCAAATTTCAATGCGTGCGCGTATAAAATATTAGGTTACATTTTAGTTTAAGTGGTCTTATTTGCATGATTTAATGGTGTTAAGATTCAGGTGGGATAATTTATATAAACAAATAAAAACATCGACTACATTACTTAAAAAAATAAATAGATTTATATCGGAAAATTCGCAAAAAATTGACAGTTGGCGCCAAAAATTGGTAATTCGCGCCATATAGATTTTTTTATCATTTTAACATCGAGCTAATCTTCCGCGGATTATAGCTCGATTATATGTAGGTATGTATGTTCATTTCGACAATTTGAAGGAATCAAACTACATTCATTCATCTAAATTGGATCAACCTTTTAATAGTTACAAATAATAGGGACGTACAAACATCCAGGCCAAACACATATTCTTAGCAGCTCTCTTATTTGGCTTCGCTACAGTTAGGCAGAACATTAAAACTGGACTGCTCCAATAACAATAGAACTGCAGATAACAAAGCCTATAAGATTGCCTGAATTACAATAAATAATAATAGTCTCCTTTATGGCAATGGTTAGCCAAATTGCGGCGGGAAGTTGTTTATTTTTTCTTGCAATGCGTGCTAGTGTTGCAAAATTAAAAAGAACACTAACAATAGACAAATTAGTTTATTTTTCATTCTCTTCTAGTAAGTTACGCAAATTACTTTAAAATATTGCATACTACACTTTAGCGGTAGAATTTCAAAAAAGGAAAATACTTTTTTTATGAATAAACAATAGTATTTGGACACAAGGCGTTTTAGATGTTATGTTATGTGCGTCAATGTACAAAGTCGTTGCGTTTTATGATTACAGTGTATTGTCTATGTGTCGTTGTGAAATTTTAAGTGCTTTAAGGTTTGGTGATTCATTGTGGGCATATTATGGAGGCTTAGGCATAGACATAAATGAGATATTTAGTGCTAAACGTGATAATAACACCTTATTAAGCATAGTTAATGTATAAGGTAACATAACATTATTTAAGTATGTGTGTCGTAGGTTTATATCTGAATTATATAGAGTCATGTTTCTTTTCCACTAGGATACACAGAGACCATTAATTTTTTCATTTCTTACATATAAATAACTGGAAAATAAATAAAAAACTAAAATGTAAAAGTTTGTAATCAAAACAAAATAGTGACCGAATTTTTGAATAACTAAGTATAACTATAATTTTAAACGCCTTCTTATGGAAACCATAGACAAAGCTCTACAAATACAAAAGGCAAAGTTTGTAGTGATAGATGTAGATGTCGTCAACTTGCTACATCTAAAAATAACTGGTTGGATTTAACGCAATAGCTGGCATGCAAGAATTGAGGAAATCTATAATTACATAATTACTATCGTATATGTTTGTTTTGTATTAATTAATTAACTAACCTGCCTTGAACTTACAAAAATCAATTGAATGTTATTTATTGACATCTATTTTTTACCTGCAGTGTATGGGATTCCGTAACGACATTTAAAAATATACAGAAACAAAGAATTTGTATTTTGATACCATTATAATATTATAAAAAAAAATCATTATATTTGGCCTTACATGCTTTGTATTATTTTTTTAAAATATGAAGTACCTATAAAAAGTAGGTTAGGAATCTTAATTATTTTAGTTTAAATTATATTGATACTATCTACTACTCGTTGATACTATCGGAAATTTATAAATGTAAAATGTAATCAAAAATATTTTTCTCGGTGTTGATCCATTTTATAATGAGACACACTTTGTGTTTGTTTTCGAAAACATTTGGAGGGAAATTCAAATTTGGAATGTCACGTTCCTTATTGTTTATGAGTAGTTTAATATTTAATTGACATCAAACCAGCCAGTGGGCAGTGAGCTGAAATACAGACTGTTGCAAAACTTTCTGATTAGCTTTGTATAAATGTTGAATATTTTTTAATCATTTGTTTATGAATTAAACAAAAGGTTGATGACAGAGCGGTGGCCTTTGACTTCTTAATAGCCATTAACCCAGCGGGTGTCATTGTGTCACGAACTAAAGCTTGAGAACTTGATTATCAGTTAAACATGACAAATTTTTATTTTTAATCCATTCCAGGAAGTTCTATTCTAGAGGATTTTAATTAATTAACAATCTTGTAAGTTTTATGCAAACTAACTAAAATAAAGAACAATATTGATTGTAAATTGTTGTATTATGTTTCTCTAATTTCCTTACATTGGAATTAATATGTAAAAAATAAAGAATTAAAAAATTTATCAACATCCACACTAGGAAGTTTTCTCTGTTTTGCAAGGAAACAGGAACTAATGATCTTAATTTATATTAAAATGACAATCTACTTAAATCTTATTATCTTAAATAGAAATAATTTTAATACGGGACTCTCAGAGTTCGCAACGAGTACCTATTCAGTTTTTTTTATACCACTTAGGTGGCAGACAAGCACACGGCCCATCTGATGAAAAGTTGTTACCGCGGCCTATGGATTTATGCAACACCAGTGGAGTAAAACTCGTGCTGCCTACCTTGAAGAAACCTTCTAATGCCCTTCTTGAAGAACTCCATATTGTAGTCGCTTGGGAAAACCACGGCAGAAATAAGTAGAGATATTTTTATGAAAAACTCATCATAAAAGGTTCAATTAATCGCGAGATAAATGCGGACAAACATACATATAAGTCAAACTGTGAGCTCCCATGTGAATTCGATTAAAAAACAAAACTGATGACCACTTACCCAACTACCTAATTATTATCATTATAGTCGAGGAGCTAGTTTCCAAATTCATCATAAGAGCATTGATAATATAATATATCCTATAATAAGAGACCTACAAAAAAGAAACTGTGTTTTATTACAAAATATCATTGCACGGAGCGTGTGAACAATTGTTACGACATAAAATGTCCAATTTTACGAAATGTCCAATTTAGTTGGGAGACGAGACCGTCTCTTGCGACGCATGTGCAATAATTTAATATAATACAAATTATAATAGTTTGTACTAAAAGACTTTGAAAGTTTTTTTTGTCTTAACGTTGATCAAGCGCTGTTGAAGGTTTATTTCCACATTTGAAAGTAATTAGTAAGTAATAGCGAAAAAACGTCGTCTTCGAAAATAAAATGGACAAAAAATAAATCGTACACACTAGAAATATTTGAAAATTATTATACTATATGTAATATATATAATACTTTATATATTTAATATATAATTATTTATAAGTATTAGTTTTATTTCAATGCGTTGTCGTTTTAATTATTTTTTTATTATTGTGTCACGAATGAAATCGAACGGAATCTCAAATTTGGAACGGGTTGCAAAAATTAAAAAAATGCGTTATAGATTTTAGGCGCATTGTTATTGTTACTGTGTTTAAGTCAAGTCTTTCACCATGCTACTAAATTATTTGTTACGTACAACAAGTCTAATAGTATACAATATAAATCATTGTTTTAAAGTAAGTACATAAATAATTCAAATATGTACTCCATAGACTAGACCCACTTTCTACAGCCTAACAGCTGTCAGAGTAAATAATGTATTTTAGTTCAATCAACACAGTGAGCATGTTCATTATATAATACATAATTTTAATAATAGAAATTCCTACTCATGATTGTTCTTGTTGTATGACGTGATGAATTGTGTGAATTATCTTAAAACTATTTCCATACATCTAATAAAATATTTTAATTACGTTAATTATAATATACATAGTCATAGAGTTACCATCTTTTGCGCGTTCTTTCCTTGACAATGTATGTCTTTTTGTAACATTATATTGTACTGAGATAATTACGTAAGCAGTAAAAAAAATAGTGTAATCTTTGTACAATCTAGTAAAATTGTATAGGCGTGAATGAAACGGTTTTGGAGAAAGTATGTACTCTACATAATAAATAACATATGTATTTACGGCTTCTTACAAAACGCTCGAAATGTTCGTCTATTTATAAAAGCTATACAGATAACACGAAATAATACTGAAATCCTGATCAACGCTGAAACTTGTTTACGGAGAAGGAAGAAGGGAGGATATTAGGAGGAGCGTCCTTTGGATTAAATCAGCGATCAGAACATCTCGTTTATGTTGTATTGCCATAAATGGCAAAAACTATTCTTATACTTATTACTATTCGTTTTCAAACCCTTAGTATATTACCCTTAAAATGTAGCTGGTAAAACTATAAAAGCAGCAGCCTATTCCTTTAGAGATTTTCAGGTACCTATTCCATGTAATAGCAGGTAATGTAGTAGCACAAAGAACAAATATTATGAAAAATTGCAAACAAAGCAGGTATTATAATGTGCTAATATCACGAAAACTGTCTCGTTCTAAGTGGGATTACATATTAGTTATATAATTAACGATGTTACGAACTCGTGAAGAAAGTTAATTGTCTATTGTACTTTGTTTTTATAAATAAAAGTAGGTAATATTATTGTGTATACGATTACGTCCTCTTTATCAGGAATTGAGTTCTTTACTTTCTAGGACATAAGTGTGCTTCTGGCTCCCGAACTACAATAATGTGAGTTTCACAATCGAAATAAATAAAATTATAAATTCAAAATAATGCAATATTTAGGTACTTGTGGTTGGTATAAATGCCAAGTATTGAACGAAATATTTTTTTATATTAATTACTTATAAGTATTAGGATTATCGAAATCAATCGTGATTTATTTGGTGTTATTTTATTATTTACTCCAACTGTGGCTGCTGAAACGGAATCGTTGGGTTCAATGTAAATAATACAATAAAACAAAATAAATCGTGTTAAAATCTGACAAAAATATTTTAATTTCATTTTATAACATTTGCAGGTTCCGCTATTATTGTTTTCATATTATTCTTGAATCATGTCACAAATAGGTACATTAATTAGGCATGCCAAATTTTAAATAAGGAAACTGACAAATTGTTTTTCAGGAATGTCCATAGTTTTCTTTTGTTGATGGTGTCAGTTAAGTACGCGTGTGAAGAAAAAAATGGCAATCCAATATAGCTATACGAAGAAACAAAGCACCTGCCCGTTATGGCGGCATTTAAAAAATTCACTCACCAAAAACAAAATGTACCGATAACTTCCGCCTCACTTAAAAATTTCCCATTTAATTGAGAATAAAACATCTTAAAATTGCGTTATACACGTCGATTCCGTTCCAGAGACATTTTGTGCTAATTGGACCGAACGATAAAACCTTTGGCGGACTTTCTTTTGACGCTTACATATTCTTTAAAAAAAAACAGGACGATGAACTTTTAAATGGATCTTAAATCGTGAGGTACGAATAACGATACCTTATAATTTTATAACAACAATTAACGAAACATGTCACGCGATTCGTTAATTTAAATTATGTCAACACTGCAACGTGTTCGTTAAAAGGGTGTGGAAATAATTATGTAAGATTTAATATACACTTAACGAAGTCATAATTAATTGTGTAACTAATTAATATTTGGGTTTTCAATATTAATAAGGGGGTCAGAATTACTTGTGCAATAAAATTTAAATCTAGGTATTGCTAGGGTCTGCTGTTATTTTGAGTTTAAACTAACTAAAAGTAAGCAAAGCTTTCCATAATAAACGATTTACTTTGATTCCATTCTTCAGTTTTTAAAATGAATGCGATGCGCATTCTCTCACAATGTAATTTAAAATAACGAAATAACAGACCTTTATAATTGTATGTTCTAATACACAATAATAAAGTATCGTTAATTTAAATTAACATATTCTAAGTACCAGTAAGTACTTCTATTAAACACGGTGCCAATTATAGGCAACATTCTAATATACACACAAATCAGTTGTCGAAGGAGCGGTACTGATCTCTGATCTATTGGTCAACTAACAATGTTTTAATCAGTGACCAAACACACACAAAGTCATAAAGATGTCCACGATTGCTTCAAAAGCTAATCGTTTTCGAAATACAGTCTTCTACTAAACCATGTGAACGTTCAAGAGACTACGACATAGCATAAAGGTTGGTAGTTTTACGCACCTACGTAAAAGGCAGCACCCTTTTACCTTCTTTAGACATTTAACTCAATCGAATGTTACTACCGCACATAAGAACATTTACTAGCAACTAAGTACATAACGAATATTCGAAATCTAAAGTAGGTAATTAATATTTCTAATCTTAATTATGACTTAACTAATGTTAATGACATCTGCTAACGAGCAGCGCCACCCAGAGATCAAAATTATAGTGTCCTATTGTTAATTACTACTTTAAGAATTAACACATCGATAATCTTGCTAACCCTCTCTTTTTCATCTGAACGAGTTGGAAAGCGGTTCCTTGGTCTCGTAAGTAACCAATGTGCTATAGGGGCTGAGTTTACACCTTTTTCTATTGGACTAGTTTTAGGAAACCAGTGGGTTCCGATCAAAGTGTAAGTTTTACAGCCTTACGATCCATTCTTCTACAGCACTTTTCGATATTTGGTTTACCGTGACTTCTATGGAAGCGACTACCGTCTGCCCCTCAACGTAAAGAGGTAAATCAATGTCTTACTCAAGTAATGGTCACTATAATGTAAACGTTTTTAAGTGTTCGAGCGACTTAGGTGACTTCTCATCCGCAAATCTTTCATCCTCGGAGGAAACGTCACCCTTCTCAAATTGGTAAGTGGTCCTTGTTCCAGTCCAAATATTTCGAAGAAAGTATTCAGTAGATTATGACTTTATAACATAGTTAAAAGTAGGTATATAAGTAGGTAGGTACCCTGGAGGACATGAAGGTATTTTCATCCAATTGTCCCACTGGGGAAGTACCTTCGCCCTACAGAATACTACAGCCGTAATAACATCGTTTTATGTATCTGGCGGTGAGTAGGGTAGCCAGAACTCACTGAAGAGTTTTTGTTTTGTCAGTGGAAAGACCAAAGACTTGTCCTGCTTTGTCTTCTTCAATGACGGCACAGAAACTCCCTGTTCTTACAGGGTTGGCAGCACGAGTGCGTCTCCCCTCGTGTTGCACACGTCTCGTCACGGTAACCATTTTCCATTAGATGAGTAGTGTGCTTGTCTGCCACCTTAGTGGTATGAAGAACAGGTATTCAACAAGTCAATTTCAAGCCACATAATCCACGTGGAAATGGAGTAACCAATAAGGATAACAAATATACCCGAAATACTTGAAACCCACATTACACAATAAGAAACGAAAAAAAGAGTACTTTCTTAAATACACACCGGACTAGATACAAAACGAAGTGGATGAAAGTGTTCTTGCCAAATGCAGTATTAAGGATTCTTTTCACGAATGTGTTTTCACAAAATGTCCGACAACCGAATATTATAAATTCTATTGCCTTACCGCTTTGTGAGGGGAATCTCAAAAGCTTATATCACTTTCTTTGTTGAACAATGAAAGCGGTTATTTATTGGAATGAATATAGTTTTAGAACTTCGGTAACCTTCGAAAGATGTCTGGAATAGGAAAATGTTCACGTATGGTTTTGATCTCGTTCCCGAAACCTATGGGAACCTATTCTAGGGATAAAAATAGCCTATGTGTTAATCAATGTTTATTAACTTAGCGTTTGAAATCATTGGGTCACCAGAACTATGTCATTATATTGTCGAAGGCTGGTTTTCTAATATTATAGTAATTGGCATTTGAACCATGGTGTTACATCATAAACAGCTGAGTCTATTATCCGAACGATTTATCTATCAATAAAACTATAGTCAATTTTAATGTTATGACCATCAAGAAAGAAGAAATAAATATTCTGAAGACTGTTTATACAGGAGATTGATGGCGCTTGGTGGCTGCTACACATATTGAATAACATACTTGTACTTTTCCAACAATAAATATTCTGAAGGTTGATGTAAGCAATGTATGAAATAAATGCCTTATGTTATTAAATGCAAAAAAAAACTGTGTTTAAAAAATTTATGAAATGAACCGTGAAATCGTATTTTTTTATTAATTCCTGGTGAATATCTCTTGGCATGACTCACAAACGATCCACCGACAAACAGTGCAGAACATAAACTGTGTTGATCAACATTAACATACAAGATAGCGTTATTCTCCGACAAAATCCTCGCCATTCAAGATAACAGTAAGAAACAAGCCGGCAATACAAGAAATCACACGAAATCTCATTTTTTACCAAAACATAAATTCCTACCATCACATCGCTATAAACTACCAAATTTAAATTAAGCCGTACGACAGTTTCCTTTGCCAGAATGCCGCGAAAATAAATTCAAAATGGCGTCTAATAAAGTAAATATGGCAAATGCGTTTAATGAATTTTGTGTCACCTTACCATTATTGCATAACGGGATGAACAGTTCTCTTAAGCAATCTCATTGGGATTTTTATCAAAGGGTCATGGAACTTTGTATGAATTGCTGAACAGTGGGGGGCAAGGCAATGTTAGTTTGATTCGGTATTTTGACAGTAAAAAATGCGCGGGCCAATGGCCAGGGTCATAGTTGATAGACATGGCTGTCGATATAATAACATATGGGTTTAAGTCGATAAAATGAGCTTATTAATCAATAAATTGAAATCACTAAGTGATTATTTTAATCAGGTGATATCATTGTCATCACTATACATAGAGTGGTAGTTAAGTTACCACTTATTTTATGTTTGCATACAGCTTCATTTGTAATGGGTAAGTAATTTACATAGGTATTTTAGTTACACTACTTTTGTTAAAATATTAGTCATCACCTCTTACCTGCCCTCCTGGACAAATGGCAATCCTTTATTTTTAAGAATATTAGAACCAAAGTAGGTAACAAATATTCCCTCTAACCCGTCCAACTAAGCTAAATTACTTTTGCTAGGAGTGGGTTCACTTGTTTATTTGGGGAAATATTTATCTATTAATATATAAATAAAAATATATATAAATAAATAAATAAAATAAATAAATAAATAAATAAACATCTGAACATTATTCCCATACATTATCAAAAAAAAAATTTTTCACCAACTAATACTTCCAGAAGATTTTGCTATCGAAACTGCCCAAATTCTTTTTTTCCGAAACGACTATAAAATCACCCAGTATATCATCGCTATCCGATACTCTATCCAATATTAATTGTCTGACCTATAAATTGTTCATTCAATGATGTGTTTGATGACTTTAAATGTCATTAAAGAAAATAATTATCATAAATAGGTACATTACGAAGTGAAAGTCAATATTCACGGTTTATCTAAAAGTTACCTAAAATGAGTTGAAAGGTCATTCAAATCTCGTTTAACCTTCAATTTAATCAAGCTTTTGTAATATCATCGCTACTGGATAATGAAATTAATAAACACAAGATTATATTGTTTTAGGTATTCTTTTTCAAATTCATAAAACTTACTTAAGCCCTAGACGGGTGGAAGGATTCATATTTATTACCCAATCAATTCAGCTTGGCTAATCGGATTCCGATACGATTTGGCACATACATAGATTACCTACAGTTTGAGATAGCACAGGCTATTCATCCATTAAAAAAAAAAGAGCAGAGATAAACATAGTTGTTGAGAGTGGTTGCGCCCATGTTTCCGTGACTTACAGGAAGCTCTTCATTTTATTTATTAACTTATTAAAAAATTTACTTTATATAAAAACTTGCTTGACACTATAAAAGATAAACGCATTTTAAATTGACACTATCATCATTCATATAACGTTACCGATAGACAATTATAAGATACTCTGTCATTACTGAACATTTGTCAATCTTATTTAATATTATTTCCTTAAAATATACAAAAAAAATCATTAACAAAGTGAATAATCATGTCTAAATTATACGACGAATTAAAATGATCTATGATTTGCTATTATAACAATTCATCATTATTCTTAGCAGAGTTCCCGGTAACATCCAGGACCTTGATGCGGAGTGCGGAGTCCACGTATTATTTCCTTCATTAGATTTGGCTTATTTTGGCGTTTTACGGGACCGATAGTCCTCTGACCTCTCAATCCCTAGAGGAAAACCTACGCTAGAGCGTAGTCCATCAATTGACGAGTTGTTTATTCCCGGTGGAGTAAATCCACCCCAGCTTTTTACATAGGTGTCATAAAAGACGAATAAAGGATAGGGCTGTTCTCCATCCGATAGAAAATATACAACCCATGGCTAAGTGTCCGCTTGATGATAATAGGCCCGCCCCCCTTTTTTCTTCCCCTCGGATACCCCCCCCCCCCCTGCCGGAGCCGGAAGGGGAGGTTATGTCAGACTCGGACCGACTAAAACCGCACGCCGACTGTGGGTCGTGGTGCTAGGCCGGAGGTGAGGTTGTCATCGACATATCCCTCGCACCCCGGCTGACCGCCCCCTATTACGTGTTCTGTTCATCTGGGTGTTCGTGAATTGACATATATGTATGTATGTATGTATAGCAGTCATTGTTGCAGTTACAGTGAAGCGGAACGCAGTTATAACTCGATGGGCCGTAATCAAAATGAAATGGGTATTAAAGTGAATGAAATTAATGAAACAAACCGTGAATGAATGAAAGGAAACGCAAGCGCATTTACTGTTCCGCACGAATCTTAAAACTGTATAAGAAGGGGAACGGGTTACTTAATTTTTTAAGGCTTTCAATGATTAGCTTTTCTTAGTAACCATATAGGCATTTATACAATCAGCGTCAGTCTCAAAATGATCTTAAAACACTCGTATTAGGAGGCGCGGTTTCGATAATTGCTCAGTGCAAATATTTGTATGCATGAATTTGGCTATTTGCATTGGTCTGGGTGTTTCTAGCTATAATATGTATGTATTTACAAAAAAAGTATCTAAATATGTTTATCCGCATTCTAGATTCCATAACACAAGCTAGTTAAGCTTGCCAAGGGTCTAGATAGCGTTATGTAGAATGTTGTGGAATATGTATTATTATTTTATTCACGAACTAATATTTGTAAATACATACATACATATTATACTTAGAAACACCCAGACCAATGCAAATAGCCATATTTTGTATACAAATATTTGCACTGAACGGGGATCGAACCTGCGCCTCCTGCGTAATAGTCGCGTTCACTACCGCCACGCCGCAGAGGCTTATTATGCTTGCGCGGCAGGGCCTCATCTGTCTCGTAATTTAGGTCCAAGATACGTGTCTCTAAGTATACCTAGAGTCGTCTTAGCTAGAGTAATAAAAATCTACCTATTCAAAATCTTTGTGAATCTCACAAGTTTGTTATGAGGTGTTGTAACTAAGTACGAAAAACTGTACTTATTATATAACGGTAAGGTTTATCTCGAAGATTATGAAATGAGGTACATAAACTTTTTAATATTATTATGTCCCTTGTTTCTCGGTACTCGTAAGAGGTACGTGTAAGTGTCAAGAATGTGACTTGAAAGAATTTATATAAATTGTTATACGACTAATGTCACAATATAAGTTTGGAAAGGTAGCAAGATGGCGCATACCTACCTACCTTTTGTGACCCAATTCCACAACATTTTACACAACGCTATCGATACCCATGGTAAGCTTCTCTCTCTCTCTCTGGAACTTAAGAGCTACGCTCTTGTCGGTGGAGTAATCGCCACTCTTCTCTCTGCTCCGCCAATCCTTTCACCTCCTGATACGATGTGACTTGTATCTTTTCCTTTATCTGTGCCATAAATGTTCCTCTTGGCCTACCTCTTCCTCTCTTTCCTTCTACCTTCCCCTCTATGATGTTTCTTATGAACAAGTCATGTCTTATCAGGTGGCCAATCATCTTTCCTCTTCGGTTCTCGATTATTCTCAATAAAGACCTTCCCTCTTGCACCCTATTTAGTACTCTTTCGTTCGTCATCTTTTCTGTCCAGCTTATCCCCTCCATTCTTCTCCAGCACCACATTTCGAACGCTTCCAGCCTGTCTCTGTCCCCCTTTGTCATTATCCATGTCTCACATCCATAGAGTGCAATGCTCCAAACATAAGTTTTTATGAATCTTTTCCTTATTAATAATGAAATATTTTTTGTCTTGAGTAAATGCTTCTTGTTGTTGAATGCTTGCTTAGCTATTGCAATTCTGGCCACTATATCCTGTGTACACCGCGAGTCACTGTTCAAAATACTACCGAGATACCTAAAACTATCCACTTGCTCTAAGTTGTTGTTATTTAGTACAATAGGTCTCTGTATCGATGGATGTTTTGAAGTTACCATGGTTTTAGTTTTCTTACTGTTAATTTTTAGTCGGTATTTTTGAAAAACATTGCCCACCGTGCTCATCAGGTCCTGTAACTCATTGCCGCTTTCTGCTAGAGCAGCAATGTCATCTGCAAATCTAATAAATTTAATACTTTCCCCATTGAATTTAACCCCCCCACTAGAACTCTCTTTAATTTCTTTAATAGCATTCTCTATGAATATGTTGAAAATAAGTGGTGATAGAGGACATCCCTGTCTTACGCCCTGGCGGATTCTTGCTGTTGCCCTTTCTCCATTAACTTCAATCAATGTTTCCTGTTCCCTGTATAGTTCCATAATGATCCTTCTATCTCTATAGTCTACCCCCGCTTCTTGAAGTGCCTTCATCATGAGCTTCCAGTCCACTTTGTCGAATGCCTTCTCCAGGTCAATAAATGCTATATGTGTATCCAATCCCAATTCCATCCTTCTGTCCACAATTAGTCTCAATGCCAGTATAGCCTCTCTTGTACCTTTCTTTTGTCTAAAGCCATACTGATCATCTCCTACTACTTCTTCCACTTTGGTTCTTAGCCTGTTTTGCATTATTTTTAGTAGTATTTTTGAGACCTGGGAAATGAGGCTTAAGGTGCGGTGTTCCTCACATTTGAGTGTATTTAATTTTTTAGGCAGTGTGACAGTTTTGCTCACTTTAAAATCGTTTGGCACTTTTCCTTCAGCGTACATGCATTGAGTCATTTGGAACAATTCATCATGCATTGATGGACAAACGGCACATTTTATTAGTTCAATTGGTATCCCATCCGTTCCCGTCGCCTTCCCGTTCTTTATACTGTTCAGAGCTATATCAAACTCTCTTCTCAAAATAGGTGGTCCCAGTTCATTCTTATCTATCTCACTTTCCCTCTCCATATCATCCTCCGTCATTCCTTCCCCCTCATAAAGCTTCTCAATATACCTCCTCCATCGTTCCACGATACCTCTACTATCCATTTCTAAATGTCCTGATTCGTTCAGTATAGCGGTACTCTTAGGTTTGTGTACCTTTGCTAATTTATTAATTATGTTATATGCCTTGTCAATCTTTCCTTCCCTCATGTGTTTAGCTTACCATACTAATATTATAAATGCGAAAGTAACTCTGTCTGTCTGTCGGTCTGCCTTTCTGTCTGTCTGTCTGTATGTTACGCTTTCACGCCTAAACCACTGAACCGATTTTGATGAAATTTGGTATAAGGGTAGATTAGACCTTGAGAAAGGACATAGACTATTTTTGGTCGCGATAACCGACATCCATGCGGGCGGAGCCGCGGGTAAAATCTAGTATAATATGTTTATACCAACATGTGAGATAATAGTTAAACGCGGGCTTATTAATAATTAAAAACCGGACTCCAAGTGACTCTAAACAATGATTATAACCCACGTGTAGCTGAACGCACATCACGTGTTTTATAACATAATTGTTTAATTGTCATGTACTCACATTGAGAGTTTAAATTTTTCACTCGTACTCAAATACTTAAGAATCACCTTTTTTTCATACAACTACAGCTCGGAACACATAATAGAACCTAAGTCGCGAGACAAACGAGGTTCTTGCGCGCGCGAATTCTTTAGTAAAATAATCTATGCTTGGTGAATTTGAAGTCATCCACCGCCGTAACACCCTGTGCTATACTCAAAAGCTAAGAAATTATATTATGAGAGAACGGCCATAAGCGGGAAACGCGTGCCAACTTTTAAGACAATTGCTGTCCTATGGGACAGGAACTTTCGAACGCTTACTCAGTACTTTTAAGCCTAGCTTGTAATAACATCGGTAAAAATAACGTCAATATGCCAGAATAGAGGAGTAAATTTGAAAAATAGAAGCATTTCTTATCTCCCGTGATATTATTTACAGTGAAAAAGTTGATACGCGTGACTTGCAGGTGAACACTGCTCATGGCCCACTGCCGTTCTATCCTAATATTAATTTCTGTGCTCAAAAGCTACCATTTTTTTTTCCTTGCGGAAATCCCCTCGGATACCCCCCCTGCCGGAGCCGGAAGGGGAGGTTATGTCGGACTCGAACCGACTAAAACTGCACGCCAACTGTGGGTCGCGTTGCTAGGCCGGAGGTGAGGTTGACATCGACATATCCCTCGCACCCCGGCTGACCCAGGGCCATCCCTTACGGTCTGGCCCTCCTCGGGGCTCAAAAGGCACCCAAGAAACTTGTACTGCGGGTATAGAGCATATTTTAAACACATTTTAGCTCTAAGATATATATCCCATGGTATACAGACGATATCAAATTCATAAAAAGAAAAAAAAAACGCCTTATCTCTGACATTTTATCTTAAATTATAGATGGTGGTTAATTTTGTAAATTCGCGCGTTTTTTGACGTAACTTAAGAAGACGCCATATTGTGAACAATTATGACAAATGTCACAGGTTTTTTGCTATCATTTAGTTCCTGTTACCGTGGCATTATTATGTAATTATTTACATTGTATATGGGTTTGCAGAAACGAAAAAATATTACTAAAAGCTATTAATATTCGTCCTTGTAAATATTACTTGTGTTTGGTTAACTAAGCGGCCATTAAATAAGTTATTTAATATAGACATTTACATGGCGTTGACATAACTAAACTGAGCTCAATGCATAATGCGCTAACTCGTTTCCGACTAGTAGATTTTATGATTCAAGATAGGTCACGACAAATAATATATATTTTGACCACTAACTCGGCACAAAATCTTCTTTCTATGTTTTTTTTTATACCACTTAGGTGGTAGACAAGCACACGGCCCACCTGATGGAAAGTGGTTACCGCGGCCTATGGACGTATGCAACACCAGGGGCGTTACACTCGCGCTGCCTACCCTGAAGAAACCTTCTAATGCCCCTCTTGAAGAACCTCATATTGTTGTTTCTTGGGAAAACCATGGCAGGGAGTTCATTCCACAGCTTGAGCGTATGTGGGATGAAGTTCCTTTCTAGCAGCACCTTCCCTATTTTTAGGGTGTCCTATGAGGCTGTGCTGTTCTCATAGGACACCCATAAAATAGAATAGGTGCTACGGCGGGGAAGGAGCTCAAACCTACTACCCACAGATTATACAAAACCAATCCTCGCGCACCTTGACGTCAATTCGTGGCCGCGACTTGGTGTCAAGATAAATGCCGGGAACTATACTTACGTTCGACTTGTACAGCGTCGTGAGATTTTTCGAATTTTAGTAATAGTCTAAGTGGAAAGCTGTCTCTGCCTACCCCACCGGGAAGGACGTGTTCTAAATATACCTACATAAAATGTATGAATGTAAAAATACAAATCATGTTAACGCTTATTATTACAAAACACATAATAGTGTTGGCATATTTTAAAAAAGGACAACATGAATCGTTTTCTCAGATATCCGAATCGTTTCTTTGTGTGAAGAGATAAATGTATTAAGTTTGCATTATGAATGTACTTAGTTACTGTTTATGTTTACATACACAAATTACTAACAAATGTATTTAAATACTAGCTAGAGTAAAGCCAACGAGACAAGAGAAAAAAGGTAAACAAAGCGACTATTACACGTTGCGATAACTAGCGAGTATTTTCTCTGTCCTTGACGCACATGCCACACGTACGCGAGAATGGCCGAGCGACAGCTGTCGTTACGTGTTTCGTAGTACAGGAATGCTGTCAGCACAGCGCCTAAACTGTCAGATCTACCATCTCATGAGCAATTTCATTCCTGTCTGGAATGCGCTTGAATGCTCTGGAATACGTAATAACTTTCAAATGAAAATGTTTGGAACCGCTGAAACTTTGTTTACCTTTTTTCTCTCGCTTCGTTGGCTTTACTTTAGCTGGCCTAATTAGTAGTTCATTTTTGATCAAGACACTACACTACTCCTTACTAATATTATAAATGCGAAAGTAACTCTGTCTGTCTGTCTGTCTTTCTGTCTGTCTGTCTGTATGTTACGCTTTCACGCCTCAACCACTGAACCGATTTTGATGAAATTTGGTATAGGGGTAGATTAGATCTTGAGAAAGGACATAGGCTATGTTTGGTCGCGATAACCGACATCCACGCGGGCGGAGCCGCGGGCAAAAGCTAGTATTCTATAATCGCATTAACCTTATTCATTCCGTTACCACTGTCAGCGATTGGATATTTATAGTATGGTATTAGCTATTACCCATGACTCTGCCCGCGTATATTTCGGTTATAGCGAGCAAACATAGTCTGTACCTACATTCAAAAAATCTAATCTACATGTGTACCAAATTTCAACAAGTTGTCTTCAAAATTGACAACTTTCATCCCCTAATAGACCCCTTTTTTGGCAATAAAAGGTAACCTACATCCTTTCCCAAGTTCTCGTCTATCCCTGTATCAAATTTCAGTAAGATCAGTTCAGTGGTTTAGGCATGGAAGCTTTACACACAGACAAACAGAGTTACTTTCGCATTTATCCATACTTCCATACTAATATTATAAATGCGAAAGTAACTCTGTCTTTCTGTCTGTCTGTCTGTATGTTACGCTTTCATGCCTAAACCACTGAACGGATTTTGATGAAATTTGGTATAGGGGTAGATTAGACCATGAGAAAGGACATAGGCATATGTTTGGTCGCGATAACCGACATCCACGCGGGCGGAGTCGCGGGCAAAAGCTAGTTAATATATATGTAAATTAATATGGATATTACATTGTTTATTATAATCTATGCAAATTAGTGACAACTCATGTTCCCATCGTCAGATCACAAAGCAATTTATTTGTTAACTCATGCGGATCACAGAGTATAACTTCCTTATTGAATCTGTCTATTATTGTCATACACTGGCTAGGATATTATTAGTCTGTGAATTAAGAAAAAAAAGTAATTTATAGTCCACGATTATTATTGAAATTAATATTGTCTTTTTACGTTGTAGAATGGTAAAACATTAATATCTTGTTTTATTGTAATAAAATAACAAGAAGATAACAAAACAAAGTAACTTTTGCTTTTTGTTTTTTTTTAATGGTGTGATCTGATTAATAAACCGGTTAAGTGCGAGTTGGACTTGTACAAAGGCTTCCGTACCATCGTGCAAGACAACATACTACTTATGTATTTAAATGGAAAAACACAAGGTGCTTATTAAAACGTAATCGCCTAGTGTGATTAAGTCTTTCAATAAAGAGAAAAAAAACGTAACTTTTTTTGTTAAGGCGGTAAAATATGGGTTAATTTATGATAAAATTTCAGCTTTTATCTACAGATACAGGTCGCATGGGCTTTGAATTTATAGTTTGTTCAGGTTTTGTGAACATTCGGATCAGCCAGACGAGACACCGTCCACCGTCGCCTTAAAGACGCATAAGATAGGAAATTTGAATCACATCGGGCGTGTCTCGGTAGCCGAATTGGTCAAGGCATACCCCCTGTAAGGGAAAGACTGCGGGTTCGAGTCCCGCCCGAGAAGATTCTTTTTCCCTATGTATTCGATAAATACCATTATAATATATGCAACCTTGATCTTATGAAGCGCCAAGGTAGATGTGATGCTTACCTGAAAATAACAAATAGGAATAATTAGTTCATGTACAATATTAAACAAAAAAACACACGTATTGTTTAGTTATATATCATAAAGGCTAGAGGCATAACCTATAACCTTTTTGATATTTAAATTCTAAGAACCTTTGTTATTAGTGTTGATTCTGTCCAAAAATGTTATTGAGTACCTAAATGTTGTTAAAATAACATAGAAAAATCAGTCAAGTGCGAGTCTGAGTACTTAGCTAAAGTATAACGGTTTATGAGATACTTGAGATGAAGTTCTTTTATTACGCTTTAGGTAAGGAACCATAAAAAATCACTGGCGTAAATCTGAGAATATTGTAAAGAAACTCAGTTAATTTTTATAATTTTATTCAAAAACATATTCTTATCATATCTTAGCGTTTGTCGTTGATAAATATGATTCTTTATTTAAATGTTGAAAGGTACAGGTTTGAAGTATAGTTACCGGCACATATCTTGACATCAGTCACGTTACAAAATGTACTTTAAATGCGCAGTAGGCTAGGCAATAGGCTGTCTGTCACGTATTTTTGAATTTGTATCTTGTTATATTGTAGTAGCTGTTGGTCTCCCAAATAAATATAAATAAATAAATAAAAAGAATAGGCGTGCATTTGGGCCTCGTTTGTCCCGCGATTTGGGGTCAAGATATGTCAGTAACTACTTTACTGACATACAATTTTACAGCCAACACGCTCTAGCCACATAAAAAGTGAATAGAAATTATGTAATATCGGTGTGTTTGATTCGCTGAGCCCTACTAATTGTATGGCCAAATATTGTGTGGACATTACGCTCCAGGCTACACAATACGCAATGTGTACGAAGTTAAAACGTTGTATATATTATCTCTAAGCACCTCGTAAATCATGACTCAATGTCCAATCACTTATAGCTTTAGAGTATTTACAATAACAATAACAAAAAAGCTATTAATCGTTTTTAGATACATAAAAGCAGTTATATATACCCTTGAAATGAGGGTGTTTATTCAAAGGTGAACTCACATTTCACTAACCTCTGTACAAGAATAGGTCAATTATAGACTTTGTAGTCATTTCACGAATCAGTCATTCCTATTTCCTAGACTAAAGCCTTTTATTGGGTAATTGCTGTTTATTAGGCACTTTTTTTATATAAAGGGACACGTCCGCGTTGGTTGGTTTGATAGTGAGCTAAAGGCAAAATCTCGGAAAGAGGGTCACCATCATGACCATGTTTTTTTTTTGTATTTAGTCCGTCAATTGACTGCACCCTGCTAGATGGCAATAAAGCTGACGTGCAGTCCAGAAGATACTGACCACCATTTCCGGTGCCATTGGACGTAAAATGGTGGTCCCTAACTTGACGGCCTTGGTAGATGTCTTTTCACGCCCCGCTTGAAGAACCCGGGACTGTAAGAGGATGTTGGTTACTTTTTCCGATTGACTTATAGTAAAGGCGTGCGTTTGTATTAGACGACTTGGGTTAAGGCCTCGATTTTCTTAGTTGGGCCGTCACCAGCATGTTGGCAAACCTACACTGATTACACCTATGTTCTGATGCAAGTTTTCAATTCGCAGTCAGGAGATAAGGCGCTCAATAAAATCGAAATAAACCAAATTTGGGACATTATTTAAGAGGGAAAGCTAGTATCCAAAATGCGATATTTGGATGCCTGCGGAATTAGCTATCAAAAAGAAGAACCTATGATGACAAAACGTAAAATCTAAAACCTCCAAAACAATGAAAAAATTATACTTCAATTCATAGACTAGTGAAACACGGACCGGTTATACGATAATTAAGAATTAAAAATGGCAACTATTCATTGTGGTCAAAACGTGACGTGCCACGTTCACTTGTTGTCATTGTAGCGTAGATTAAAAATTCCAGGTTTTTTTATACATAAAAATGTGCATTATTCATCATAACATAAAAAGTGAACATTAAATTACTAATTACTAGCAAATATTTCAAGATCCGCTCTGCCACTGAAGATAAGAAAGACGTATCTGACAAAAAGCAAAGCAAAAAGTTTTTTTCGCTGTTTTTTTGCTTTCCTTTACGATTATTGAAAATACTACACTGTGATTTAGTTATTGCGTTTATTAAAATTCTATATCTAGTATGGTCTTATTATAGTTTTGATTGTTCATTTTATTATTGTTAAAAAGAGTTTTCCTTTCCAGCAAAAAAAGTCAGGAAAATTACCCGAAGCTAATTGGGAAAGGCGTAAGCCTTCATATACGGCCAGCTTCTGGTTAAGGTTCGGTATTAATGAAAATGGAGATAATGCCTTCTACACTGTACACGATCCGAAACTAAAAGAAGAAACTAGCAGATTCAACAGGTGCAATGACTTGCAGGTGAGCTGGTTTGGAGCATACATCATACCTCAATTTTTATACCGGGTGTAAGGTAAACGCTCCTGAAGTCGAAGGCCTCTAGTAGTATTCCAGGTACACTACATATTGGCATAAAAAGACGATCAGGTGTTTTTTTTTATATACCGACAGGCCTTCGGCTTCGGAAGCGTTTCCCTTACACCTTGTATGTGTAGATTATTCTTGAATGACGACGTAATAATAGTTTTTATTATCAAAAGCAAAAAATGGGACAAATAAAAATACGTTGTCATCTTGGTTGTTCAAGTAGATTTGGGGCCTCAGTGCTAAGAACCAGTAGATAATTATATTAACAAGCAATGACTGCTAGACAACACAACTCAGAAGAACAAAAATTATGTCATTATCTAGTTCCATTATAAAACTACCTACTAAGATTTTAACTTTTAGTAGTTTCATGGAACTGGCTATGTTGTACCTGTCATTGTCTATGTAGTTCCATTATGGAACTACCAGGATTGTTTCTCCCAGTTATTCCATGCAACTGATTAGGTATATCTAGAACCAAGAACTGATACTGAGATTTTTTTCCAGGCGTGAGGCGAAAATGAGGAAGTATGCAATGCAGACACTAAATCTTCCTCTCCTAGGGATTAAGGCATAGGTACTGGTTGATCCAAAAATGCACTCATTGAAGCCTGGAGTCCGCTTGTTATTTTTTTTTTGTTTGCTTTATTGACTTTTACGAAATTTTTACTGTAAGCTGTTGTTTATCAACAATGTGATGATGATTACGTAATATTTCTAGTTCTTATGACAAATTATAAGAACAAGCTATTAACCTTGCAAACTACTTTTTTAATTCACTTGAATTCGCGAATTTTTTAGTTGAATTTGTTGTATTCAGGAGTTATTGAAGTGGTTGTATCAGTCTTGCCAAGCATACTGATTTTACCCCGAACAGGATGCGCTATCATTATATCAACGATGAGGGTTTGCCTCCGAGGGTTCCACATTGGAGCCGGAGCCCAGGCTTTTCTTTATATTTAGGGTATTTTGACTATAACAGAATTGACTACTGCCTGACCACCCAACATCGAGGAAAAAGCCTGCATCAGAGCCTCGTCCTTTAAACCAGCAAAACCGGCATGCAAGTGATTTTGATTTGATAGGGGCTGATCTTGATGGGGATCTAGAAACCCGAGTTATTTTAATAGTCAGTTAGTCATTGCTCCCATGTATTGTCCGAAGACTGATCCTATATAATATGGGGTAAACCTTTGTTTTATACATGTATACTAGTAGTAGAAGTGTCTTACAAGTACAAATATTTGTAATACATTTTTTGTGTAAGGCGAAATCTTGTTTCTTGTTTGTGCTTGACGTGTACACACAAAAAGATACTATTACATGGAAGGACATTTTTTGTATCTCTAAGAATGAACTCAACAGAAGCCGTGTTTTCATCTGTGCACGTAATTAATGTTTTGGTAGCTTTTTTTGCTTTTTAGTGGATTTTCGTCAGAACGCGAGTGCTCGAAATAATTAATTCTAAATAATATATCTAGTTGTCTCTACCAGCTCGCAAGATATTATGTGCTATGGTTTGACAGCGATGTTGATGGTCAATTGGTAATTCCGCGATTGGGGAAAGAAAACAAGAAAAATGGGCTACTTCAGAAGATTCAGATCTTCTGAAATATCCCATTTTTCTTGTGGAAATCGCCGCGGATATTTGAGTTGCCTGCGCGCCACGCGAGCACTGCGGGTCGAGAGAAACCTGAGCCTATCTCGAGTCCGCTCCGCCGTCTCTGTCTCGAGCATTACTTGTTCGCATATATTCTGCAAAAACATACTATCTATTTAGGTTTAATTCTTCTTCTTTATCCCCTGATTCTTTGAACTTTCTCTGAAGTTCGGGATCTGCTCTCTTACTTCTCATTTAATTTGTTTTGACTTCTACGTATTACGGCTCGTGGGTGAGATTGACTTGGAGCTTGAAGATTTTGGTTTTGAGCTCCATACACCCTTGAACACCTCCGTAGTTCTTTTAAGAATGACAACTCCAACTTTTTCACACAAAAGACCTTGCGGCGTTGCGTAGAGAATTACCATAACTAACAATCAATGATTTTATACTTGGATGCTAAAAACCAACGTCTCATGCGGTCATGGCCTCCGGATACAATGCGTTGGCAAAAACTACTGACAATCAGATACCAGAGAGAAACACCGTGGAACTATGTGAACCTAGTTGGTTTTAAACCTAGGTTATGGCATAACATAATAATATACCTACTCGCGCAAATAATCACACTCTTTATAGACAAATTCATCTTTCTCGATAACTTGTAGGTAAAGTCAGCGTCAGAAATATCTTGCCGACGAATTCTCAAAATGATCTTAAAACTCTCGTATTAAGAGCAAATCAAACTGTTTTATTGATTTATATGATATTAGTGTCCGAACTAAAGGTGTGTACCAAATATCAGCACAATCGGTCAACTGGAAGGGGGTCAAAAAACTAAATTAAGATCATTTACACTAATTGAGTTCCGTTCACTGTGGTTAATATAAATTTATTTGACTGAGCTTATTAAATTGGGAATGGTAAGAGAGCGGTAAAAACTGCATCTGTTCTTATTGTTCCCGGTGGAGTAGAATAGGACCACCTCAACTCTTCCTATGAGTGTCGTAAAAGGCGACTAAGGAATAGGTCTGTTCTATATTCTCCATCCGACAGTAAACATACAGCCCTCAACAAAGGGCCCGCTAGACGGCAATAAGCTCGCGCTACTACGTCGTGAGACCGAAAATCATAGTTGGCGAAAGTGGGTGCTAATGCACCTCTGCCTACCCCTTCGGGGATTTACAGACGTGTGTATATGGATGGAGTATGTCCAGATTGAACTGTTGATATATTGGGTCAAGTTTGAATGCAACTTTCAATTTTATTAATGAAAAGGCAAAAGGCTACAATCAAACCCCAATCACTCAACTCAGAATACTAAGCTCAAGGGAGTCTACAGAGCATAGCAAATTTAACAAAATATTACATCTGATTTCAATTTAGATATTATAAATAAATTATATCTGTCGTTATATTTATTGTGGCTTCTATTTGATTAACTGTATCCAAAGGTTTATTTTTGTCAAAGCGACCTTTTTCCAACCTTGTTTGCTTAGGATTCATTATATGAGTGCTTGAAACTTGTTTGTAAAAATTAATTAATTAATATAATTGTGTAGTATGTTATAGTGTATAAATAAGTTGTAAAATCATGTCAAATTAGGATCCCTTCATTATATACTACTTGCTATTGCACAGCGTGTGGTGCAATGCATCTTTTTACCATTTTTTGTCCTGGAAACCTTCCTACAAAGAGGTCTTCGTAATTAAATGAATGTTATAGAAACGCTAATTGGGTAAAAAAATTTTTTTTATATATTTGGTCCGTTAATTGACTTTTTTTTTATTTATTTTTTGTCTTGTTTCCTTTTTTCGGTTGGTTTCGTTTGAATTTTCATATAGTACCTACACATGAGTGGTAAGGTAATGAATCCTGACCTACAAAGGAACGGAATCTAAAATTTAAAAGTGAAGAATGGTGCGGCAAACGAAAGAGTCACCGAACCACTTGGTTCTTGATGGAATATTTACATCAGTTAGCAAAATTTAGTAGGGTTAACAACATTTAGAAAGCGCGCATAAACTAATTATAATGCAATTTCGCCTCACATTACCTGCGCTTGGGCAACAAGCCGCCATTTTAAAAGATTTCCAATGTTACGCGCCGATTTGTAAACTGGGCTAATTGTTGGATCAATATACGATGTTATATTGTTTACTTCAATGAATGTTATTTTCATTATTGATTGAACAAGAATTTATCTATAATATAAAAATGAGTCGCTAAATGTGTAGGTAGGTAAGCGCATAACTCAACAACGCCTGGACCAATTTGGCCAATTCTTTTTTTTAAATGTTCGTTGATGTTCAAAAATGGTTTTTACGGCGAGAAAAATTCGAATAATTGCCGGAAACCGACATCCACGCGGGCGGAGCCGCGGGAAAAAGCTAGTAATTTATAATTTGCTACTCCTCCGGCCGGTACTCCTTCGTTCTTTCATTTTCTGTCATTATATTTGCAGCCAACTTCAGTCCGCCTACACAATTCGACAGCCTCCGTGGCGTGGCGGTAGTGCACGCGACTGCCACGCAGGAGGTGCGGGTTCGATTCCCGCTCAGTGCAAATATTTGTATGCATGAATATGGCTATTTGCATTGGTCTGGGTGTTTCTATATATAATATGTATGTATTTACAAAAAAAAAAAGTATATAAGTATGTTTATCCGCATTCTAGATTCCATAACACAAGCTATAAAAGCTTACCATGGGTCTAGATAGCGTTGTGTAGAATGTTGTGGAATATTTATTTATTATTTAATGGCTGACATATTGCAGAATAGAAAGAAGAATATATGGAGTTGACACGTATTTTGATGGTTATGACGTTTAACGTATGAAAATACTATACATTGGTCAATCTATACTATTCTACAAACATATTGCCACTTGTTTAGAGGGACTGGTATTAGTACAGTTAGCTACAAAAGTAATTCGGGTTTTCAAAAGGTTATAACACCGTAAATCCCATCCACGAGGTCCGTAGGCAATTTACCTGTGGAAAAACTGCTAAGGGTAGTTTTAAATCAGGCGGAAAAATGTTGGTACAGTTTCACGTGTGGTCTGATTTGATCCTTGGACTTGAATTGTACAAAAACGATACGTATCGCGAATAATATAATTGCTATTGAAACAAAAAGTAATGCTATGTAGTCAATAGTCTTGAATAATACTATTATAATATTATACCAAATCTTTTCTTTATAATCGAATTGAGATCACGCGTTGTAAAAACGTAGCGTTACAGAATCGGATAACAGTTGTGAGTGAGTGTATACATATTCACTCAATGAATGAAGCCGACCTTCTAAACATAATTTGCCGGGAACCACATTCCAATAATTAGGTTTATTAACAACTTGTAATAAGTACATATAATATAGTACTTCTCCATGACCTTTATAACAATGTAATACCTATTATTATCCAATGGATTGGACACAACGACCTTTTTCGCACGTTCTACGCCCGTAGCCATTGCTCTGTGGGGACTTTTACGTGTCATTATGATAACCTTCAGCCACCATAGACTAGACGCAATTCGTTTATAGAATAGCCGAATAGGATAGTCAATGTTTGAGATTGACAAGTTGTAAACATATAATTATGTCACTGCCATAAATCATTAAATAACTCGTGCAGCTATTATCTGTAGGTACTAATATTATAAATGCAAAAGTACCTAACTCTGTCTGTCTGTTACTTTTCCACGCCTAAACCACTGAATCAATTTTGATGAAATTTGGTACAGAGATGGACTATAGCTTGAGAATGATTATTTTATCAGGAGTAAAGGGGTGGAACGGATTCAAATAGAAGATGAAACTTCAGCATTTTTAAGATAAGCCCACTAAGCTACCGATGTTTTTAACTTCTGTAAATATAACAAGTCCATATTAATTTTCTACCTTGTAACATATTTATATGACTCTAACTCTTCTAATCTAGTACAATTAGTCTAAAGTAAAGCCAACGAGACGAGAGAAAAAAGGTAAACAAAGCGACCATTACTGAGTTAGACTGCGATAACTAGCGAATATTTTCTCCGTCCTTGTCGCACATATCACACGTACGCGACTATGGCCGAGCGACAGCTGTCGTTACGTGTTTCGTAGTACAGGAAAACTGTCAGCACAGCGGTTCTAAACTGTCAGATTCGCCATCTTTTGATCAATTTCATTCCAGTCTGCAATACGCTTAAAGTGATACGTAATCATTTTCAAATAAAAAAGTTTGGAACCACTGAAACAATGTTTTCCTTTTTCTCTCGCTTCGTTGGCTTTACTTTATATGTATGTCTGAATTTAAAAGTAGAAAATAGACCTGAAAATCGTCTAACAATAACTACCTCTCTAATTTAGTTTTTTTTTCTACGGCGACCGCCATGCAGCCTCCGCTACCCAATTACATATATTTAATGTGTATTTGAGATGAAACGGATGTGCGTAAGGTTATACTTAAGTACCCATTCGAAAGGAAACATTGCAAGTACCGTAAGTAATTAAGTTTATTTGTGTGCTTTGGTGATTATAAAATGCAATAGATAATGATAGTTTGGTGTCCTTGGAGTGATGAATCTTTGATAATTTGATAGATGTCATCACATCGTAGGATAGTAATTTGGAGTTTACGATTGTCTTATAACAATTATTTAGTTTCACAATGATTTTGTGTTGAAATATCAGCATTTGTAAATTACTGGGATTGATGGCTTTCTCGTATTAAATATTAATATAAAATACTTATTGATAGGTAATTACTTTAAGCTAAAGGCTAAGGTAATCGCGAAGACGAAGGTGTGAAAATTAGAAGGATTTTTTTTTTGGGGTAATTTTTAAATCCCTATACTATTTGGTTCTCTTTTGAAGATATCAAGCAGCGCTACGGCGGCGGAGGAACTTAAATCCTCTTAAATCATTATATAACTGCGAAAAAAACTCTGCCTGTCTGTCTGTTACGCTTTTACGACCAAATCACTTAAACCGAATTTGATGAAATTTGGTGCGGTAGAATAGACCAAGGACAAAGGCTATGTTTGGACGCGATAACCGACATTCACGCGGGAGGAGCCGCGGGCAAAAGCTAGTAGTTCATATCAAACCAATCCGTGCGCTTAAGGGCCTCGTTTTTCTCGCGAGTTAGGGTAAAGATAAATGTCAGTAACTATACATATAAGATTGAATTTACATCACTCAAAAGGTTCCACCTCAAATTCACGAAGTCTACAAAGCTGCCGTAAATAAATAGCCTATGCCAGCGTCTATCGTTACCCAACTGTGGTAATCACAGGACAAACAATGAATGTTGAAACTAGTCTGGTTACACGATCTTGAGATTTGGATGCTCTAAAGTAGCGCATTTCGTTTTTGTGTAGGTATATGGTTAAGCTGTAAGGTCCTAAATTCAGTAAGTAATATTTTCACGGCTATAGGGGAATATCAGTATTCCTCGTTTTTTATACCACTTAGATGGTTACCGTGGCCTATGGACGTACGAGTATGCAACACCAGGGGCGTTGCACTCGTGCTGCCTACCCTGAAGAAACCTTCTAATGCTCGTCATGAAGAACCCCATATTATAGTCGTTAGGAAAAACCACAGCAGTTCATGCCACAACTGACGTGTGTGGGACGAAGTACCGCACAGTACGCGAAAGGTCTTGATCAGACTTAAAATCTTTGTTTTGTTTGCAATCAAACAAACGTAAGATATAGTTTGCTGTAGGTCACGGTCACGGGATCAGTATTTCTGTGACCCTGGTACATTGGCATGAAGTACCAGGCTCACAGAAATTTTAATGAGCTTTAGGTATCTGGGTCGAGGGAACAGGAGCAGTGTGTCCTAAACCTTTCTATTTAGAACTTAACGCGGACGAAGTCGCGGGCACAAGCTAGTTATTCTATAAAATATAACCTCTTGGTATGAAGCTGAAACTGGCAGCTATAATTGTAGCAGCCAAAATCAATAAAATGAGCAGCAATATAAAAATGATGATGGTGAAACTTCTGTAAATTGTATGAGACCTTCTTGTAATGGGGATATGTGTTTGGCTGTTATAATTTTGTTGCCAATTTTGGCCACCAATTTTGTCTGCTAGTTACAGGCTCATCCTTTTGGCTATATCTATATATATATGGATCTGATCAGCATAAGTGAAGACAAGAAGTTTGCTTACCAGAAATAGCTCATTTGCCAGCACGCGTCCTAAATATGCATTGTATAGTGGTGAAAAATACCTCGAAGAATCACTATCTCAGGCCATAGTTGGAGTAGATAACCAGATCGAGGTTCACCATATTTTTTCTATTACCGGGCTCCAACAGTAGCTATTGTCAAACTGAGAATGTGAGGAGTTTCTTTAATCATTTCAATTTAATTCAATTCTTATTGGATGGCCTCTGTATGTTGCCAAGCCTTTTCTATTTGATTTTTAGATAAACACTATACCACATTATCAAAACAAAGTGACACTATATTTATTAGTCAAAAATGACGTATCGTCCATTGTAAACCTTTTTATAAAAAGTAGCACTGAGAATGAACCTGAAATCTGAAAATTAAACTGATGTATCTCTAAAAACACTGTTTATCTATTGATATATAAAAATGTGTTACATCTTTGGTGTACAATAAAGACGTACGTTAGGTATGTTATGTCAGTACTAATACTATTACTTCCAGGGGGACGCATGAAGGTATGTAAGTATATATTGTGACCAATAAAAATACTTTTTTTTCATAGCGATCTCATCTCAAGTGTAACTAATAGGGTTAAAAAAATTCCTTTGATATAAATATATGAATAATTAACTGATGCCCGCGGTTCCGCCCATGGGAAAAGGAGTTTTGTGCTTAGCAACATAATTTTCATTTTATTATAAAGATAACATTTTATGTTACACAAGTCGTTAAAATTACAACAAAATAATAAAACATACGAATTGTAATTAACACTAGGCAAAGTTAAAAAAAAAACTCATAATCTACATATTGTTTATTTTTATATTTATTTTTAACATTATTAGTTCCTGTTTCATTGTTATAGCGAATAATGGTGGTTAACATTGCGGACTTGGAAAATAAAATAAATGGTATAAAATTTTTGCCATTAATAACGAAAAATTTGTGGATTCTCGCCTATTATAAAACTTGATAATCTCATTAACACATATCAAGTTATTAGTGTGATGAAAAACATAGTCATAAAATTTTAATTAAAAAATATTTATTATGCTGAATTATTTAATGAGCAATTGCTAAGAATATTCATCAGGTGTCTTGTGCCCTGAATGATCTGTGCAGGTGAACCGAGGTTCATGAACCCAGGTTCATGAACCGATGTTCATGAACCGATTTGATCAGGGTATCTTACTGTTATAAAAATTTAATTAGTGGTGTCATTATAATGAAGATACTTAGTTAACAAATCACACAAAAAATTAAAAACACCACATAACATACAGCCCAAGACAAAGGGCCCGCTAGACGGCAATAGGCTCGCCCCCTATTACGTTGTGGGTCCGAAAATCATAATTGGCGAAACGTGGGTGCTAACACACCTCTGCCTATCCCCGAAGGGATTTACACACGTGACTATGTATGGATGGAAAAATTGTAGTCTGTTTGTGCGCGATAAACGCAAAGAACACTGAACGAAGTGTGATGCGTTTGTTTTGTTAGAAAACCCTTGATCAAACTCAAAATCTTACGTTTGTTTCATCACGATTGGTGTAAGGGAACCAGAAATATGACCAAAACGAAATCCGATACACGAACGGACCCGGAGCATCAGGTAGTATTGTGGGTCAATAATATTTTATTTCAGATAATAAGAGACATATTTTAAGACCAAAATTAATAATGTTCTAATTAAATATACCCACGTTCATGGGTGGTAAGGTAAGACAAACAATGTCAACCCTGTATTAAATAATGAAAAATTAAGCCATTAAACACTTAGGTAGACTAAAAATATTATAATCAAAACACTTTGTGCCAAACTCGGAATACTTTTTGTGCGTTAACCAAAAAACGAAGGATTTTGGATTATGTCACTTCGTCCTAAAGGTGCTATATATAAAACTAAAGGTAGGACGTCCCGCAGCTTGAGCGACGACGGTATGAAGGAGATGATTGAGATGAAACCTGCCCAGCAACACAAATGGGAAGAAATCTTTTTTTTTCGGGCGGATATCCCCCGGCCAGCGGAGGCGGTTATGTTAGACTTTAAACGACTAAAAACACGCCGTCTAAGGTCTTCAGATGCCGCGGCGATGGCGATTTCCGAACGCAAGAAAAGGTATTGTTTTTGCACGGAATTATTGGCATAAAGCCAGCGGTCGCTGTTAGTACAGTCAGTGTTAGAAAGATTTTCACCACAAAATCTCAAAATGATCTTAAATCTAAGATATTAAGAGCAAATCAAACTGTTTTATTGATTTAAATTAGTGTGTAAAATGTTAAATTGTGTAGAAACTAAATGTGTATATCAAATATCCGTCAACATAAAGGGAGGAACCAAGGAATTAAGATAATTTTGAGCACTTTGTTCTTATACATCTTTCTGATGCTGACTGTACCATCACATTTCTTTCCAGTGGTATAAGCAGTCAAATTAAAGCTCTATGACGTTTATTATAAAGTCCAGAATTGTAAAAACTGTTTTAAAATCAAATAAGTTAGTACTCAAATGTTGTCACCAATATTGAAAGGCGGTATTTACTTCGTACTTCGTCATATCCTCAAAGTTAGGTGAGCGAGTCTGCATCCTGCACCCTTCTAAATTCTCAGTTTCAATGACATAACTTTGATTTTATTTTAATTCTTTATGAGAAAATATTTTGCTCTATGGCTCAGTTGGCAGAGCAGTCGCCCTGTAAGCGAAAGGTCGTGAGTTCGAGTCTCACTTGAGCATTTATTTTTTTCCAATGTTTTTCGAAATACTTTTAAATTTTTACTTACTAATAAACTATGGATACCAGTAAGACCAGAAGGAGAACGTTAATGGGTCTGCCAGGTGGTGAGGAATTGCCTTGTATGATTGGGGGAAGGGATGGAGGTATACCGTCTGACCAACCTCAAGACGTAAACTACACCAGTTATCAACTTTATCCGGTTACTAGCTTTTGCCCGCGGTTTCGCCCGCGTGGATGTCGGTTATCGCCACAAAATATTTCTCAAAAGACGTTGGTGTACGAAGTTTCATGCTTCTAACTTTGAAAATAACGAACTTTCCATACAAACGTTTATCACTCATTTTAGCCCCTTAGTAGTTAAATTTTGAAAAACACTGATACATGTATTTCTGAAAAGACAGGTTTATGAAATTTTGTGTACCTAGCTCTGAAAATGACGCATTTTCATACAAACTTCCATCCCTTATTTTACCCCTTTAGTAGCAGAATTTCCAAAAATCCTTTCTTAGTGGATGCTTACATCATAAAATGCATCTACTGTCAAAATTTCAAACTTGTAGGTGCAGCGGTTTAGGCTCTGCGTTGATGAATCAGTCAGTCAGTCGGGTAAGTAATTTTATATGTATAGATCCGGTTATCAACGGTATATCCGGCTAGCAGAAGGTGTAGGCTTGCATCCCGGCTTGAACCCGGTTTGCAGGCCCTACATCTACACGCCTTACCTATCATCATTTGACTGCCCCTCTGTCTAAATAATTTTGGATCTCATATTATGTCATTCTCCTCCATAAATTCCTGTCAGATATTATTTCTTTAGTCACTCCGTTTACCATATCGTCTCGCATTCCATCCCTCTTTTCTTGGGTGTATTGTTTTGAAGAAATCATACTAAATCAGAACCACTCTCTATGCATGTAATTGTTAAGTAACTATCTGACATTGTATGTTTGGAAAGCGTTTGCTGTCGTAGGCTCGTCATTGTGTCGCACTCGACGGTGTTATCCACTTTGACACCGGTGATTTGACACTTTTTGGTTCACACTTCGTCTGAATATTAGATACTACTTGGGTAAGTGGAAAGTGTGTATGATATGTTTATCTAAACATATCGCATTATGAAATGACCACATGATAAATAAGGACAGACGCCTTTTAATACAGCAGGATACAGCATTTAACTGTGAGATCATTATTACTTTGTGAACTCATAAGTCTGCTACATTTCTTAATCATATTGCATAATTAAAGGAAATAGTATTCTTGAGCCCATAAAAGTGATTAAAATATACTTATTATATTATTAATAACCATCAGATAGAGCTGAAGTGTAAGTTTGTTTGGATAACATTTAAATGTGCTAAGTTAAGATTACTTACCTATTCAATTTAAACTGCGATAGAACATTTTCATTTGATACAATGCGGGAATTCAACTGAGGCTGAATTTCAAAGTCGAAAGTTATCGAACCAAACTAAGTTTTCATGAAAATGAAATTCGTTGAGTACAATGTTGCAGTTTAAATTGATTTTATCACATTTATTTTCGTTAATAAATCCAACCTTAATTTTATGATGAAAATCTCAAACTATTTTTCGTCTTGTCCAAGAAATGATTATTCTCCGGTACAGTAAAGAACACACTGATCTTCTCAAACATTAGACGATCTGTAATGAATGGAACGTGTGGGCACAACCATTGTGTTTGGTACCTTTGTATCTCAAACTCACTTATTATAGTTTGAGGTTACCCCACTGCATCATCCAAGGCATTGAATAACGAATGAAAGATGAATGACTTTGATCTTTTAGTACTTTTCTTTTATTTGTGTCACGGAGGTGTCGGGAGTGTAGGCTGTAGTGTCTAATAACTAGGCAATTGAAAGAGTTATCGAATGAATTGATTTCATACATTCCGGGTCACAGAATGTGTTCATACGTTTTGCATAACGAGGCTTAAGAACGCGAAGGCTGTCTTTCTTCTTTTTAATCCGTATTGTGAGTATATAAATCTGACTACTTAAATATTAAATCACAATTTATGTAACAAGCTGTATTCAATATTTTGAGTTATTTTATTTACGACCTCGAGTTTTGGTTTTAGTTTCGACACCGCAACTAGATGGTGCTGCTCGAAATAAATTCGAGCTATCGTTTGTCTCACAAGAACTAGAGGTATTGGCATTTTGTTCGTTTTGTACAAATTTCATTTATTGTATCTTTCTAAGACTAGTTAAACTACGTATAAATGTACAAAAAACCTAACTGAATGAGAGCTCCTTTAATAAATCGGTAAGTCCAGTGTACTTACCGATTTAGTAAAGAAACTACGAAAATTATACACGTGTAATTTTGTGAGTTTATGATAATGTTCAAATATTTCTTACTTAATCACGCTCAAACGGCTTAACCAACTAAAGATATAGTACAGAGATAGATAAAAAAAACCTGGAATAAGTTCCCCATAGGTTGCACCGTCTAGTTGCGGGAAAGTGTAACAGAAACATTACGGTCTAGTGTACCCATAAGTTAAATACACCAACAGGTTTCACACGGCTACGTAAGATTCGCGTTGCAGAGGTATGTTAATAGCTTGAACTTAATTTATTACAAGCAATATTGAACTAATTCGTAGCTGTTGTTGGATTATATAACAAAGTTATAGAAGGGATCAATGGGATTACTTCAGACTCGGCAGCACGAGTGTGATACCCGTGGCGCTGCAAAAGTTCATAAGCCAGAGTAACGACTTTCCATCATGTGGGTTATGTGCTTGTTTGACACCCAAATAGCACAAAAACATCCATATCTTTTATACACTCATGTCCTTCATGTCAATTTGAATTCACCTCGCCTGATGGTAAGCTAAGGGCAAAGTCTCGGAAAGAGGGTCTCGTAAACATGTACCATGTTAAACAGTGGTGGCATTCAGCCTGACGGCCTCATCAGATGTCTTTTCACGCCCCGCTTAAAGGACCCGCGACTATAGGAAGAAGGAAACTCGTGAGCTGGCAAGGAGTTCCAAGTCTTAATGGTGCGGCATAGGAATGAGTCACTGAAACGCTTGGTTCTAGCAGGTATACTCTGCACCGTATACGGATGGCATCGTAGCCCTGCACGTGTTGTCCTGTCAATTTAAGGAGAGGGTGGGACTAATTAGAGACCATAGCACTTAATAGTTGGTTAGCAAAATTACTTCCCACTGATGCCTTTAGCTAAGCTAAATTGCTTGTGTTAGGAGTGGCTTCGCGTGGTAATGGCTGGGATTCGAATTAATTACTTAGCTACCAACGCAGTTAGTATTATGATCCACCTGCTTAATGGGGTTGGGGATTTTCGGGAGGGGTTTTATGGTGTTTACTATGTTAGGAAAATAGGATATCATTTATGCGGGGAGATAAAAATAAATACTTATCACTTTCGGAAAAGGAGTAGTTGTGAGGTCAAAAGGTAGTTAGTTACTCCCGTAAAAAAGGTGCATCTGGGACAACGCTGTTGCGATAATTTATTCTTGTAATCTTCTGTTGCGATAATAATTATCGGCACTCGTGATACAGGGTTAACCTAGTACGACTACCAAAGCACTCCTTTGACATTTAAATAGCTTCCAATCCAAAAAAATACACTGTTTAATTGTACTATTTTATAAAGAAAATTATGCAACGTTTTATAGCTGGGTTAGCCGGGGTGCGGGGGATATGTCGATGACAACCTCACCTCCGGCCTAGCACCACCCTCAGTCGGCGTGCGGTTTGAGTTTGTTCTAGTCCGACATAGCCTCCCCTTCTGGCTCCGGCGGGGGAGGTATCCGAGGGGCTTTCCGCACGAAAAAAAGCAATGTTTTATAGAAATAAAAAAAAATCGAATTATCTAATAATTATTTTAAAAAAGAAATCAGAGCCCATTATCTTATTACACAAAATTATCGTTTTCACTTCACGTAAAAACAAAGACTAAAAAGCAGAGACAAGTCAATTTGCTGCTTATCATACGGTTCAACAATGTATGACAGACACCATTACAGATGTACAAATATTACCATTCAATTACCTACGTCCATAACCCACTTGCTCACAGTTGGGACATTAGGAAGCCCTAGTCCGCGAAGGAAACTGTGTTGTTGTGACATCGACTTGTCGCAATGAGATTTGCTGTTTGGTTGGCTTTTGTATTATTTTTATCTATCCAGCGTGTATTTCATCTGTACTTAATTATCTGTTCTCTTTATGCCATCTAATCCTACAAGGATTATTTAGTAATCAATAAGCCTTTTTTTTCAAACAGTCGCCCTTAAAGACGCGGGATAAAAAGCGATAAAGAGAAGGGAAATTTGAAGTGATTCAGGTGTGGCTAATTGCTCAGTTGGAAGAGCATTCCCCCTGTAAGGGAAAGGTAGTGGGTTCAAGTCCCACTTGAGCGCTTTTTTTCCCGATATATTTCGAATCAATAAACCTATTGCAGTCTTCTGGATATAGACAAAGCCCCCGATCTTCCACCTTGCGCATCCAATCAATCCCAATTTACAAATGTGAAAATTTATGAACATGTTTGGATGTCTATTACTTAATCAATCAATCATCTGATCCTTTCTATTAAACTGACCCGGGCCAAAATACCATTGCGCATATTAAAAAGTAGCCAATTGGCTCACAGGCCAGTTTTTCTTGGGCGAGATGTCATACATTATAATAAAAAAAAACATGTAAGCTAATTTTTATTTCTGGACTAGGTTCCCATGGGATGTGGGAACGGGAATGGCAGGCAGACAGATAACTAGTTCTTCATAAATGTTACGATTTTGCACAATGATTTTGAATTAAATTGTATCATTGTAAATTCATTACACACCATTAGGGTGCGTACTGAATTTCTCAACAATCCGTCAACAGGAAGGGGGGGGGGCAAGATCATTTTGAGACCTTTTTCATCAAGATCGATTCTGACCGTACAGGTGTGTTAAAATTCAAGTAAAACGTTGTTATAATCACATAAATTTATTCATCGCTTCTAGGCGCAAAATTCATACAATTTTGATTGATAGTGCGGCTATAAATTCTGGTTTGAATACATAATGTTCGTTTATTTACACAGTGTTTAAGTCGCTATTAATTTAGACTATTTGAATGAAAAGACAATTATGGCAAGGTTAGTAATTTGATGTAATAAGGTGTTACAGCCACAAGTTAGACGCTGCGATTGCAATAAAAGCATGAATATAGAGCACAAAAAAAATTAAATTGACGTATTTTGTTTAATAATTATATACTAGTTGTGATTGTTGCCAGACGCGAAATGTACATTCGTCCACATTTAGCTATAAGAAAATAAATATTGTAAATTGACGTCGAAAAAATGCCGCAGTGGAGTTTGTTGCGCTGTTTCTTCTCCACCAGCGCCTTGGAAGCGGTGGTAAACTTAGATTAAGTAGAATTAAAATTGACGTTAATGAGAAACAATTTTATTGTTCTATATTGAAAAATAAATGATTATGACTATGACTATGACTAAGACTAATCCTTCCTATATTCCCACTACTGTGTTAAACTAGGATCAATAGTTAGTAGTGACCCCAAAGAAGCGTAAATAGGGGAAGCTAAAAAAGGAGAAAAGTGATGTCATCAAGTGATAATAGACTGGTTATATCTAACGAAAACGCTTCCTAAACTGGAGACCGCGAATCGCTTAACTTAAGGAGAAAGCTGAAAAGGGTAACTAAAATAGATTGTTTTTTTTTACGTTTGGTGTGTCCTATTTTTATGAACGATATATACTGTATTTTTAGAGAGGTTTAAGGTAATAACCTTCTTCGCATAAAGCCCTAGGCCAAGCTCTTTCGTATTTGAAGAAATTAACTTAATCTTTCTATCCCATTTATCCAATTACATATTCCTAAGACATGCACTAAACTTCTCCTTACATTCTCTTCTCTCTAACATTCAATTTTAAAGCTTACGGCAATAGATATTAAGCACAATATAGTTTAACTAATATGTTATTACAAAATGTGTATTTATTAGTAAATAAAGCGTGTACAATGGCTTAAGGCCCTGTTTTCCTGCAAAAGTAGGCATTTATAGCGATCCCGGCCGCTCGTAAAATATTACGCGCGAACGCAGTGACGGTGAACTCGGCGATGACCCCGCCAGCGTCACAGTATAGAAATATGCAGTAGGAAAACTTGATTTGACTTAGAAAATTAAATGCAGTTTTTTTAACTTTATTTAGTTATATGATTATAATAAGTAAGAAATAAATACGAAATTAAAAAAACTGTATGAGTTTGAGAACTGTTTGTTCTATGTGTTTAGTTGCTTGGGCGAAAAAAACTTACATTATAATAATAATAATGCTTGTAATTTTACAAACATTTGTTTGAATTGATGCTAACGGTTACTTTATATAATCGCACCGTTCGTCGTCGACAGGGCAGTTAAATACCTAAAGTTAACGAGATTAACAACTTTTTCGTGCGGGAATCCCCTCGGATACCCCCCTGCCGGAGCCGGAAGGGGAGGTTATGTCGGACTCGAACCGACTAAAAAGTCGGTTCGAGTCCGACTGTGGGCACGCCGACTGTGGGTCGTGGTGCTAGGCCTGAGGTGAGGTTGTCATCGAAATATCCCTCGCACCCCGGCTGACCCAAGGCCAGTAATTCTCCTGGGTCTGCTGGGGTGCGAGAGATATGCTTTCGGCAATCTCACCTCCGGCAACCAAGGACCCAAGACGGCGTGCGTTTTAGTCCTACCTAACCTACCTAAATATTAAAATTATTCTATCCTAAACTAAAACTAAATTTATATTTATTTACACACACACAAATTATATACCATGTACGAATATTGTAGGTACTAGGTACCCCTGTACTGATATAGATAAAATATGAATTATAGAAAATCGTAAGTAGCATCTTCAGTAGTAATACTGATATTCTTATACTATGGCACTATGAGCGTAATATTTAGGTATGATAATTTTTTAAATTACCAATCGGAGTTAGAAATTTAGTTTATGGCTTTGCACGACTTCTTTAGCTTGCGTTGTTTATTGCCCATATTGAATGACTTGCAACAATTTATTATAAATACGTAAAACCGATTGATTGGTGCACGAAACTGTCGCGCAAAAACTGACACAGGTCCTACTTCGGTAAGCGCCAGCGCGCGACTGGCGCAACTTTTCGGGCCTCAGCGGCGCGAGCACTCGCGAATATAGTAGGTATTTAAATATAACTTTAAAAATTATTTCATAATATAGTCAAAATCTGCGAAAATGTCTAGACATATGTAGTGGCTTTAGTTTAGTACAAAAATTTTATAGAAAGCATAAGTAATTTAGTCATAATATTCAAAAAAAAATAACGAAAAGGGGTAACTTTGGGATTTTTTTCTATCGAGTGAAGTTCATCAGATCTGGTAACTGAATGCGAATTTGACTAGACTGGATCCTTAACTAATATATATCTTTTTTTCGAAATTTAAAACGCTTTTTCCTATGATTCAAATGCTTTTAAAAAACTCAAAATGCGGCCTACCTGGCCTTAAGAACTTGTACAATATTGTGAGAGAACAATAGTTAGTACTTGCGTGTTGATTATCTATAACGGCCATATCTATAGGCAGCTTATTATTGTAGACACTTGACTATGAATAGACTTTGTTATGACATTACGAAACATTGTAGAGATTATATTTAGATCAATGTTCTTGCAACTGCCGACTGCAGTTAATGAGGTTTTGGATACATTGCCCGGGTTGGGTGTTTCTCTTAGGAATTTGTCAATAAGAATTGCTGTTATTGACAAATTCCAGATTGAAACAGAGAAAGATATCCATTACCCACATTATAGCCAAAAGGTTGCTGCAAATATGGAAGGCCAGACCGTTGGCCTAATGCTCTTCCTGAAGAACCCAAAATTATAGTCGCTTGGGAAAACCGTATTCGTGTATGGCAAATGGGACTGCGGGCAGGAAGCAGACTTTATCGTAACAAAACAATTCTAATATGTATCATATGACAACACCGACATATTGACCCGTCTTACTCCTGAGACACATTGTCTGAGACCGCCGATATTATTGTAATGAATGTTTTAATATTAACTTCCTGATAATGTTATCAAAATATTGAATGTGAAAACAACGGAGCTCAAACTAAAAACTATTAAAAATCATACTATAATTATAATTTCATGAAATCCTGACGGAAAATCTGAAGCCAGAAGATGGAAGGCCATACAAAATGGAATTGAAGTTAATATTTAAATTGACAGCCTCTGTGGCATAGCAGTAATGAACACGACTGTTACGCAGGAGGCGCAGGTTCAATCCCCGCTCATTGCAATTATATGTATCCATGAATATGGGTATTTGCATTGGTCTGATCATGCCTCGGAGATCACATTAAACGGTCGGTCCCGGTTGCCATACGAACATCTATGGCAGTCGTTGCGGTTAGTTGGAGCCCTTAAAAGTCCAACACCTGGTCTAACTGCAATGTTTCGATATAGACTTTGGGTTGTGAAGGTCAGATGGCACTTCACAGAAAATATCGAAGACTAGCCAAATCTGCAGTTAGACTGGTGAAAGCAGATTCCAACTCCAAGCTGAAAGCTTCGGATACGACTGCGATTAACACTAGGGAAAGGGATTTAAATTAACAGCATGTTTTAGTCCCATCCTATCCTAATCGTACGTCTGACGTGTGACCTTCTCTAAAACCTGGTTAGCTCTGTAGCTGACGGTCAGTAAAGGACAGTTACTATCTGGCAGCTACCAATAATACCTACAATAACGTTACTTACGTGCCTGACGTTTTAGGCCTATCCTATCCGAATCGTACGTCTGACGTGTGACCTTCTCTAAAACCTGGTTATTTCTGTAGCTGACGGTCAGTAAAGGACAGTTACTATCTGGCAACTACCAATAATACCTACAATAACGTTACATACGTGCCTGACGTTTCGACCAGGTTACACCGGCCGTGGTCACAGGCTGACAGATTTTCGTTAACATTATTGTATGTCATGGAACGCGAAGTTTAAAAGTTATTAAAAAATTGCCTGTTCTAGACTACATAATTAATTATTATATTTTATCACTGTACCCTCAAGCCTGAACGTTCAAACATTTAGATAATAACTGTTAGGAAAGGATAGAGGTGCAGACAGCACTTAGTCTCTTTTTTGGGCCATGGTGCGTCAAAAATAGCAACTGTCATAATCATGTGTATACCTAACCTTATATTATTTATACACCTGGTATGTAAAACACCTACAACGTATAATATACCTACACCTGCAATTATAAAATAAGTGACTGCAATCAGAGATAATTGCTTGATCAGCTTAACATTGCTTTATGGATGTTTATTATGCCTAGCTTTATATTAACTACCGGTTAGCAAATAAATAGTTACTTTGTGCATTAGTCAACTGTTACGACAGGGTTTGATTCCCATTGAGTACAAAATGTTTATATCAATCAATTGTAGTTCACTACTGGACAGTGGACTTGTTTCAACCACGTAGTACTTAATCCTCCGCCTTCCGCATCGAGTCTATCTCAGGCACCCTTTCCAAATAAGTATTTTCGAGTGTGGATCGTACCGTAGGAAGGGGAAGACCTAAGCGCACATACCTGGACCAAATTGGGGAAGTGTTAGAAAAGAGGCAGGTCAGGAGTACCCTAAACCGACGAGCATGCATGAAGAATGGAATGACAGTGAAAGAAGCGAGAGTAGTATGACAGGATCGTAGCAATTGGAGATCCGTGATCTTTGCCTACCCCTATGGGAAACAGGAGTGATTTAATGTATGTATGTATGTATTTTCGGTAATTTTCTGCGGCTAACTGCACCAATTGCTCTAAATGTCTATAGGCAACTTATAGATACGTTCCACTGGCACAGATTGCCTAAATACTGGCATCACTAGCGTCCACAAGCTACGGTGTGCATACTATTAGATGGTCTTAGATATAGTGTTGATTAAGGTTTGATTTCGATCATTATGCAAAAAATCTTCCCACTGTCATAATTTTATAGCTCGATTCACATATCTTGGACCTAAAGTGTACTTTATACGCACAGGATACGTTTCTTGAAGGTATTTTGAAGATACCACGGGGTGCTACTGCGGTGAATGAGATCAAATTCACCAAGCATAGGTTATTAAAAAACAATCTGTGTTCACCAGCGCCTTTTAGATTAAGCTATACCCTCGATCATATTAATCGTATAATAAGCGTTATGTTAACACCAGGCTTTCTTGTAAGGTCGTATGCTGCGCGTGGGCACTGCCCCGTCCTCACCACGTAATGAATGCATATTCAAATATTGTACTTTGCATGTTTATGTGTTTTGTGGTAAAGATGTCGAGTGTTCAGAGGAGGTTTCTTTAATTTATCAGGGAGATTTTTAAAACGTGCAGGCAGATAACCAAATACAAAACTATGTAAGTAGAATAGTCAATAGAATTCTAAAGAGTCATCATCATCATCATTTCAGCTACACATAGTCCACTGCTGAACATAGGCCTCTCCCATAGACCTCCAGAATGACCGATCTAAAGCAGCCCGCATCCAGCGCTTCGCGGCGACCTTGATGAGGTCGTCCTTCCACCTGGCCGTTGGGCGTTATACACTACGTTTGCCCGTACGCGGTCGCCATTCCAGAACTTTTTTTTTGACAGACTGTCTGTCTAAAGAGTATCGGGCTCTATTTAAAAAAAACTAAAACCCTATATTTTAGTACACCATTCGATAGTATCGCAAATAAGGAACAAATTATGGGAATATTTTCAGGTTATTCCAATATTACGAGTAGCATAACGTAAAATCGTCGTCAAAATATTTATTTTTTGCGTGTAAAAGTTCCGTTTTTTTTTTCATCTTCCAAAATCTCACCTTTGATACTTTTAACTTAGAATTGTTTACATTTCTTGATTATCGGGATTCTTACCTGTAAATAAAGAAATAAAAATAATTAGTTTCATTCAGGCTAAGTGTCTTTCTAGAATACGGGCCTTAGTATGGTCAAATTTTGAATACTTTTACTTTTAAGCATTTATTATCAGATATTGACTACCACAAAGTAGTTTCAACTTTCACGAGAAGTCATTGAACACATCCCATAGACAATAACCGTAATGATTATAGTTTTTTATTCTCAGAACACTAATGCAAGACCATAACCAATCTTAAATCACACATGTCCGCCAAACTAGTGTATTATTTGAATCAATATCTCTTTTGGAAGATACGGAATTCCCCGACCTCTGTACTCTCTAAGGTCCCAGGTTCAATGTAAATATGTAGAAATGTGTACGTTGGGTGTCTTTAAATCTATTTCTATGAATGTATTCACAAATCACCAAATTATCTGTAATAAATTGCCTCAAAACAGTCATAAACTATGGTTTAAACCTATTTTTATTGTTTAAAAATGTTATACTTAATTTTGTACGCCATGTTAAATGGTAGGACATAGTGCACCGATATTTAATGAAAGATCTATTGTAATACCTATGTTCCACAAAATAATATATAAATAAATAAAAAAATTAAAAAAATAGTTTACGATTTGTGATAAGTGGTACAGTCAGCATCAGAACGATCTTGACGATAAGGTTTCAAAATTATCTTAGTACCAAGGTTCCTAGAGATTATTGTCCGAGCTAAATTGTGTACAAATTTCAGAACAAGTCAATCAGTCAATAGGAAGAAAAAAGATCCAAAGATCCATTAAGATCATTTTGAGTACTTTGTTCGTATAAAACTAGGTTTAAACCATAGTTTAAGACTGTTTTGAGACAATTTAATAAGGATAATTTTGAGCGTAAAGTCTGTAGACCAGCAAAACATTCTCGAAAGTGGAAATAATAATTGTATCCTGCAATTTCTTATATCCGTTCGACCATATACTTAATTTCGTTTGTTGTAGTAGGCTAGACTAGAATGCCTTAGACTCTTAGACCTTCGACAGAACGAGAAGTGCCTTGAAACTACTGAATAGAATAGCGGTAGGACGTAACTTGAAATTCAGCCATTATCCATCGTATACTTTTTATTTTCACCAATCAAGACTTTTTTCTTTTTTTGTTTTATTTAACACCAGTCAGGATTTTTATACCACTTGTTGGTGGCAGATAAACACACGGCCCACCTCATGATCAGTGGAGCGTTACGCTCGTGCTGCCTACCCTGAAGAAACCTTCTAATGCCTTTCTTGAAGAACCCCATATTGTAGTCACATGGGAAAACCACAGCAAGGAGCTCATTCCACAGCTTGAGTTCCTTTCATACCACACGGTTCGAACTTCCCATTTTGACGTTTTACTGATAACATTACGCATAACTTATAACATAACATTGTGAAAATGCGGGCAACACTGACAGATAAATTACAAAATATTAAACCAAGAATGCGGACGTTAAACTAAACTATTTGCTAAATATTCTAAATAAAATTAGTACAAAAACACCTAAGTAAATGGCAAAAATCAAGAATGATTTCATTTTTATGTAAAATAAAAAAAAACGTGTATTATTGTACAGTCAGCGTCGTAAATATCTTGACGATGAAGTCTCAAAATGATCTTAAAACTCTCGTATTAAGAGCAAATCAAACTGTTTTATTAATTTATATGGTATTATAGTCCATACTAAAGTTCTGTACCAAATATCAGAACAATCGGTCAACTGGAAGGAGGTAAAAAAACGAAATTAAGATCGTTTTGAGTACTTAGTTCGTCAACATCTTTCTGATGCTGACTGTACGATAAACCCGCAGTCAATGATCGAAAGTGAACGTCGCCCGCACACACGCGTGCGTTCACCACATGTACGTGTGCACGTGTGGTATGCGAGTGTGCGTGTCGGCGCTTGCGCTGCTAGGAAGTAAAAATGTCGCGGAGACAGAATCTATGGATGTGACCCGCTTGAATCACGTGAGGAAATATAATTGATAAACTCCCTAGTGATTGAAAATAATAAATTGATCTTCATGAGTCCGTTTTCCTATTCCTCCATTCCATAGTTTGTTTTGGCTTTTACACGAGCGTGATCGCTGACACCGTCTGATTTTATCTGGCCAACTGTTAATGAGTCACTAGTATTGTATTATTTAATAATAATAATTAATTAAGTAGTGTAGTATCATAGAGTTGCACAAATGTTTTTTTTTGTAACAGTCACTTCAATATGATTAGAAGCTAAAGGTAAAGTTTTAGGAATGTGGGTCACTATAGCAGATTTGCTAATATGTACCCAATTCAGTAGGTATATTATACTAAAGACGTGGGCCCATTCTTATCAATACTAGTGATGTGTTACCCAGATGGTGTATACTAGTAGGTACTCTTTAAAAAGGAAAAACTAAAATAGTTGATAAAGTATAAAAGTACTCGCTTAATCTTTTCCATTCAATGATTACCTGTAAAAGATTGCTTGTTATGATTACATAGCAGCATGTTAAGTACTTTAAAAACAATAATTAAATTATACTCAAATTAAATCTGCATACAAAAAATGTATCTTCGTCTCTAATCTTATCTTTAACCATGTTATATTTTTATCTAACCAACTTGTAAACAAATAGAGGTTATTTTTTTGCTGAAAATTCTTTATTGTGTTATACAATTTCAAGGATTATTTTTCTTCTTATTATAAGGTTTGAACTTCAAAAAAATAAAAATCAGATAACGAATCGGAACGGAAGTAAATTGTTGTTTTTATCTTTTGTTTTAGATTCAATGTTGCTCCGCTATGTTGAAAAAATATTCGTATGACTCACACGAAAAATAATAAAATTGATCGAAATTTTGTATGTAAGCCATATTTTTTTACCGAATTTTCTTTTTTTATTTTCTTTACTTTTTTCGTAACAAATAGTATTCATTCCATAGTGCACTTATTAAGTTTTTAAATACTAGTAACGTGGGTCACACACAATACTACAAGCCTTTAACCTCTCCAGCTGTACTATTATTTTTGTTAGAAGTGGGTTCACGGTGTGTCGATTTATACTAGGTGGGGTCACATCTGATAAGTCTAAAGCGTCTACCATGACCTAACTGCCTCTCAATAGTTTTTTATGCCACTTATGTGGCAGACAAGCACACGGCTCACCTCATGGAAAGTTGCATCTGTGATCCACGTACGTGTGCAACACCAGGGGTGTGATACTCGTGATGCGAACCCTGTAGGTTCATCAAAATGCATTTTTTATGACTCATAGCCTTATATACGTGCTTAATCACATCCCTATAAATACCATCTCACTTATCACTTCCAGTGATTGTAGTATCGGTAGTTTAAACCGATTGTAGATAGATCACGACACGACCGATAGCTGTTACAGTGGAAATCGCGACTCGATTATATTATTGATTTATTTTGTATCGATTATTATATCGATTATATTCTGTGGAAATTGTCAATGTAACCACAATTTGTTGTATTTTCTGATATTAAACGCAATTGAATCGGGAAATGGTAGAAGTGTGTTAAGTTGTTGATAGAGAGATTGAGATTAAGTATTTGTTTGTATTTTATTTGCTTTTTAATTTATATATTGTTGATACATGGACTTCTTCAAGGGGGAAGTCCCCGAATATATATTATAATGTTATCTTTTTCACATGGATATATATAACATCATTTTTGTACATTTCTGTTGTTTTCTTTACGGATATTCTGTCTCTACTGACCTGACTTTTTTAGTATTTGACATAGATACAACTTATTATAACCTTTTTGCGGAAATTCCCTCGGACAAGCTCAGCATCGCTGAACATAATCTCATATAGAACATTTATAATACCACTTTTTATTTCGGAAAATACAAATTTTTCGTAATAAAGATAATTTTGTCGTGGATGAAAAACCACGGGTATTCAATACCACACTTATACAGGTAGACATATTCATATCTAAAAAGATTTAAACTTAGCGGGAATCAAACCCGTGGCTGGGACTGCAGTCGAATATGGTCATCGGTAAGTCTCCAGAACTTGCTAACTTAGCTTTCTAATGTTGGTAGGATTGAATTATCTTTGGTGTAGTTTATTAGCTAAGAACTTCATTCTTTACAAGCCCCACCTACATCTTACTATACTTGGTATAAAGGTATCTAGCGTGTTTGTAACCACTTCTGGTTAAACGAGAATTGTCTATACTTTATAGTGCGAGTCGGTCTGGTGCAAGAAAGGTTCAGGATTAATTGGTCTGAATATAATATTTTGTGCTGTTTTTAGTATTTATTGCCATAGCGGCAACAGAAATACATCTTCTTTGAGAAATTTCAACTATCATGCTATCATGGTTCATGAGACAGTCAGGTTACAGATAGGCGGCCCGAGGAGGGCCAGACCGTAAGGGATGGCCCTGTGTCAGCCGGGGTGCGAGGGATATGTCGATGACAACCTCACCTCCGGCCTAGCACCACGACCCACAGTCGGCGTGCGGTTTAAGTCGGTTCAAGTCCGACATAACCTCCCCTTCCGGCTCCAGCAGGGGAGGTATCCGAGGGGATTTCCGCACGAAAAAAAAGAAAAAAAAAGTTTACAGATAGTTGGAGTTAGTACTCTAAGTAATTAAATAGGGTACGGTTTTTATATTTTGAGTATTGATCCCTAAAAATTTAAGTTCACATGGTAAAATTTCGTAAAAAAGTACAGTCTGTTAGTCTAGTCTTGTTATGTTTTGCTGTTATTGCAAATAGAAAACTCTAATAGCACTTTTCCCAATCCGGAAATAGAAGCTAAAACTTTATAGGTACACAGAAATTACAACTACAGAACCAATAATAACTAGACTAGATAGAATTCTACGTTTCTCTCGTGCTAAGAAGACTAAACATGTTTAGCGTATGTTTACATCCATGCAAACCGTCAGCTGTTCGTGACACATACACAAATTCATATACATCACACACACGCGTATATACACACATACCAACATTTACACACACATCTACAACTCGCGTGTTCGCGCCATTTCCTACTGCAGCAATGTATCTTGTATTTCTTGCATATACCGATAAATTAGTGGCATTGTAGTTTCCAAAGAAACTTAGTAGAGTGAAAAGTGGTTCTTTTGGGGCATAAAGAGTCAATTCAAAGGCCAATTGAGCCCTGTTTTTTTAAGCGCGGATGTGCCCCATCTAGAGAGAGCGGGGTTTGTTATTAATCAATCAAATCAAAAAAAATATTGTAGAAGTTTGTGCATAGAGTTAGTTACAAGAAAACTCATATGCTATTGCTAGTGTTAGGAGGTGAGATTACCCTTGACATATTCCTCGCACCTCGGCTGACCCTGGGTATTCCAAATGGCCCCTTCGAGTAGTGTATCCCCATCTTACCCCGGATACCGAGGTGTGAATAGCACCACCGGTTCGGCCTACTTCTGCCAGGATGGCAGGCGTTCCAGACCCGCACTCGTGGAAGACGGAGGTCGTTGAGGGCCCTCTGAAGTCTCTTAGACACCTTTGGTCCTCATTTGGTATATCCTAACGAATAAGAGGCACATTACATCACTAGACAGTTTCACGAATGTTTGTTTCGCAAAATAACTGAATTTCATCACAAATGCATACAATGGTGATATAAGAATCAATTGTTGAGTTTGTCGCAAAAAATGGCCTCTCTCTTCGATATGTTGCATAATCGGAATCAAATATTAGCCTATACTGTCCGGCCGTGTGCTTATTTGTCAGGAAATAATGGCTGATTCGAGTTAAATCAAATATTTTTGTTGTCTTGAGTACAGACCGCGAAACGATGAATATCAATAACGACCCCAAATCAGATGGTCTTTATTTTAGTAGCTAACACTTTTTCTAAGAAATTAGCAGTACATTAAGTGCCAGGAAAGAGACTTGGCTAAACTGAATGAGTTCCATGGAGTCCCACTAAGCTAAAACCTTCAGGGCAAAGCCAAACTTACATATAAGCAGATTGGCTGATTGGTGGAAGAGGTTGGCGCTTTTATCCCGGGTTAGGGAGATCAGACGGCAATTACTCCTATAAAATAAAAGCCCTGCAATTGAGATCACAAGAAGTAGCAGTAAGTAAGGTAAAAAATATAAACAAATAAATATTCCACAACATGTTAATCAATTTCATTACTATAATCCTCTTTTTTGTATGTAATATCATTGACTATAATACTGAGAAATGCATGAACAGTATCTTGTGAAAAGGACCATTGAAGCACATGAAAGATAAAACGAGGAAGCGTTGGTAGCTTAGTGGTGAAGGAGACGGCCTTACGATCGAGAGGTCCCGGGTTCGATCCTTGCCATACACTACCGACGTGAGCCCACTCCTAGCACAAGCAATTTAGCTTAGTTAGAGGGGTTAGCGGGAATATTACTCGTAGTAATTTCGATTGCTAATCGTCAGTGTTAGAAGTAACGAGACCTAATAAAAACCGCTAATGATATGTTACCTAATTCCTAGCTTCAAACTTTCAATGTATCGAAAGTTGCTCCTTGATCATGCGTGACACAGGGCCATAGGCGAGCTTACAGCGAGAGGTCACACCGCATCAGTGCGATTGTTCAGACGCTTTCAAATACATTATGGCGGATACAGACGGACTTTTGGTCCAGTGATATATTCGTCAAACTTTTTTTGGAAATAAGTAACGTTACTGGTTGGTTATTTAACGTTGAGAATCGTTTTGATAACACGTTTAAAAGAGTATTTATAGCAAATTGATGTGAAGGTTTACTTAACCTTGAGGGAGAGTAACGTAACTGAAGATTATTGTAATGAAATCAGATTGTCTGTCAATTAATCGCTGTTCAGTAAACAGCACATTGCAAACTGTAATGTGAATGTGATATCATATATTGCGTAGATAATAAGTAATTGTTCGAAATACATCGGGAAAAAGAAGAACTCAAGTGGGACTTGAACCCATGACCTTTCCCTTACAGGGCGAATGCTCTTCCAACTGGTAGATGGCTCCACCGTCGCCTGTAAAGACGGATATAAAGAGAAGGGAAATTTGAAGTGATTCAGGTGTGACTCAATTGCTCAGTTGGAAGAGCATTCCCCCTGTAAGGTAAAGGTCGTGGGTCCAATTCCCACTTGAGTTCTTCTTTTTCCCGATTTATTTCGAATTTAAAAGTTAGCATAATAAATGCTAAAAAAAGTTCATTCAAGTAATTGTTCATATAGAATGCATTATAGGTACAAATACATAGTTCTGACCAATAAAATAAAGGCTGTTGAGTATTAAGCAGTTAAAATACAGCATGCAATTCTTAACAATAGACAAAAGTCTATACCAGTTGTAATCTATAAAGGTAAGACATGTTCATTGTGATAATATTATTGTCTTCATTATTATAACTAGCTCTATATTAACTTTAATACTTATTATTAATTTGTATAGGTATGAACCCACCATTACGTTAAACATCCAATTGTAACACTGAAATAGATTGAAAGTTTACAAGCATTATGTAAAGAAATAGTGATGTGTAGATAACAAAAAGAAAACGATAACGTAACAGGCTAAATAACGGGTGAAATGTAACGCGTTATTGAGTAACGGTTACAGTGGACAGTGGTTCGATCGACACGGATCGTGCATCTCATTGCATCATACATAATTGGATTACGTCTATCGATAATACGCGAACTTGTTATATTGACAGTAGTCGGATTAGCTTTTGTTAGGTAGTTTATAGAATGTTGGTTATTATAATAGACTAAAGCGTTTAATTTGAATATACTTTATGTTCCTACCGAGAACATTATAAAGTACATTGTGTAATGTGTATTTATTATGATTATAACAAATCAAATACATTTTTGGACAGTCATATAGCATAGCAAACAAATAAATTATTAGAAATTTTCAATTCTAAAACTGAATTATTTCTACTTAGTTATTTTATACTAGAATGTTTTAAGACGTATAAAAATATGTAATGGTTTAAAACTGAAAAAGGTAACCCGTTTTTTAAATAACGTAGCTACTAATTATAAAAACCTTTCAAAAATTTTGTACTACTAACGTATCTGAACGTCGTTTTAAGTAGGTAACGTATAATAAAATGATATATTAAATAAAGGTTACGTTCTGTTGGAATTTAGACGCTAATATTTGTAAAGTTATTTACTTTCAATACACGTTGGCCTTCACTTTTACTCTTGTCACTTTGAGTGGATAATTTAACAAATTATTATCTACTGTTTTGCAATTGTTTTATTTTTATGTATTCATAATAATATTTTTATTGTTTTGAACTGATACAATGGTGTAACAGGAATAGAAATTTAAATGCTTGGAACATCACTAGTTAGTGAGTTCCTTCTTGTAATACTGACTAAGATTGATACATACAATTTTGTAAGATGCAGGAAGGTATTTTCTATTCCCCGTGGCTGAGCGTGACGCAGCAAAGAGATAAGCCAATTGCCGTTAAACGATCTCTTCAAAGTCTGTATGTTTAATACCTCCGTGGCCGAGGTTATGGGTTCGATCCCCACACAGGACTAAAATTTGTGTGATCCACAAATAGTTGTTCTGAGTCTGCGTGTTCTTTGTGTCCGTTAGTTGTATGTTTGTAAAGTCCTCCGCGTTTTTTTTTTTTTTTTTATTTTTTTTTTTTTTTTTTTTTTTTTTTTTTTATCGTGCGAAAAATCCCCACGGATACCACCCCCACGGAGCCGGTGGAGGCGGTTATGTCGGACTCGAACCGACTAAAACGCACGCCGTCTTGGGTCCTTGGCTGCCGGAGGTGAGATTGCCAAAAGCATATCTCTCGCACCCCAGCAGACCCAGGACCATCTCTTTCGAGATGGCCCCCTTCGGGTTGTGGGGACCAAAATGTCCCCATCTAGCCCCGGTTACGGGGAGGCGCACTTTGCGCCGCCGCCGCGGCCTGCTTCTGCTAGGGTGACAGGCGGCTCCACCGGTCACCCCCAGGCCAGCGCTCATGGAGGACGGAGGTCGTTCTGCGACCTCCGACGTCCGGTTCGCCTTCGCTCTGCACGGGCTTCCCGGGCCCGGAGTCTGGTCCGGACCCGACCGGCCGCCTCCTTCTCGAGCATTACTTGCTCGCAGAAGGAGGCGGCCGCACCCCAAGCGTTTGCGCATCGTACCATCGCTGTGAGCAATGTGACGAGTGTGAGGACTCCCACCCCTAGAGCCGCCACTAGGACCCGCCTCGGCGTGTCCCACGCCGGGCACTCGGTCAGCGTGTGCAGCTCTGTGTCCTCGCTCGCATCACAGTGATGGCACTCGGACGTTGGCTCCTTCCGGATCCGACACAGGTAACTCCCGAAACACCCGTGTCCGGTAATCACCTGCGTCAGCCGGTACGAGAGGCTGCCGTGTGGCCTCTCTAGCCACTCCTCCATGATGGGTCTTACCGCCGCTATTACGGCGTGCCCTGCGCTTGGTCGCCCAAGTCGTAGCTCCCATTCCGCTACCATGTCCCTGTGGAGCTGGGACCTCACGGCCCGAATTTCTTCGGGCTCGGGTTCCCGTCCCTGCTCCCGCGCCTCCTTACGATACCGATATAGCATCGAAAGGGCTCTCGCATCCAGGTTCCACGGTAGGGATCCGGCAAGGAGACTCGCCGCCTCGAAGGATATCGTGCGGTACCCCCTAATGGCCCTGCTGGCCATTGCACGCTGCGGTCCACGCAGCAGACGCGCATTGTGGACCGTCAGGGTGTCCGCCCATATTGGGCACCCATATAGGGCCATGGACCGCACGACTCCCGCGTAGAGTCTCCTGCAGGAGTCATCCGGCCCCCTCATGTTGGGCAGCAGCCGCCCCAAAGCGGCAGCTGTGTCCTTCAATTTGGGGGCCAGTCTTCGGAGATGCTCCCCGAAGTTCCACCGGCCATCAAGTACAAGCCCCAGATATTTCATCTGGGCCTTGACGCCGATGGAAATGTCTCCCACTATGAGGCTGGAATCCTCCGGTGGCACGCGCCGAGGCCCATGAAAGAACATGGCCTCGGTTTTATGCAGAGCCACCTCGAGACCCAGCCGCCGAATCCGTTCCACGACTTGGGCAACCGCGGTCGTGGCCTTCAGGGTCGCTTCGCGGTATGTAGCCCCGCACGCCGTCACCAGCGTGTCATCCGCATAACACGTGACGGCGGCACCGTCCACGAGCTCCCCGCGTAGCACCCAGTCGTAACCGATGTTCCACAGTAGCGGTCCCAGGACCGATCCCTGCGGAACACCGCACGACATCTCTCGCCGACCGAGCCCGGTCGCACTTGGGTAGACGACTGCTCTCTCCGACAGATACGCCCCGACTATGCGGCGAAGGTAGAGAGGCACTTCGTGATACACGAGCGCCTCCCTAATGCAGCTCCGGGGCAGGGTGTTAAATGCGTTGGCGATGTCCAGTGACACCGCCAACACCACCTCGCCCCGAGCGACGGCGTCCTTCGCCAGAGTCCTCACGCGCATGATGGCATCCACGGTGGAGCGCCTCCGGCGGAAGCCATACTGGCCATCCGCCAGGTCAGGCCCTACCCTGGATAGGTGCTCGACGAGGCGCTTTGCAATGACTCTTTCAAAGAGCTTGCACACCTCGTCGAGCAACACTATTGGCCTGTAGGCGGACGGTGAGTCCGCCGGGCGCCCCGCCTTTCGGATGAGGACCAGTTTCCCCGTCTTCCACATCTTCGGAAACTGGCCTCGCTCCAAACATGCGCTGAGAAACCCTCTCAGCCGGGGCTCGAGAGCGTCTTCTTCTCCTAGAGCTAGGACCCACGCTCGGCCTGGAATGCCGTCGGGTCCCGGGGCGGTGTTCTTGGCCTTGAGCCTTAACACCGCCAGCTCTAGCTCCACCCAAGTGACCTCGGGCACGTCGTCGTCATCCACGTTGGGCGCCATAGGCAACCTAGGTGGCGGAGTCATCTGCGGTGGAATATGTTCCACCGCCCGCGCTGGGAACAGGGAGCCAACGACTCCTCCGAGCAGCTCCGGCTGGAGACACCGGGTTAACGGCGGGGCCCGGGGGCGCAGCTTGCCCCTTACCATAAGGTAAGGCCGCCCCCATGGGTCCCGCTCCAGCGTCTCCAGCAGCTCCTTGTGAGCTGCAGCCTTCGACTGCTTTATCGCTACTCGGAGGGCCTTTCTGGCCTCCCTGTACCCCGCATGAAGCTCCGCCTCTCGGGGCTCCGTATCTGCGGGGCGGCTACGCCTCCTTCGGAATCTGGTCCACCGGCGGAAAGCGATCACGGAGGCCTGTCGCAGCCTCGCGATGTCCGCTGACCACCAGTAGACCTGACGCCTCGGATTATAGGGCGGAGCCCTAGGCATAGCCGCGTCGCAGACACGCGTCATGGCCTCCCGGAACCACGCCGCCTCATCGTCTATGTCGACAGGCCTGTCCGGCGCAGAGGCCCAGGCCTGTACGATGGCGGCCTCCAGGAGGACCTCCCGATCCATTCGCTTAAGCACCCAACGTGGCTCGCGTGGAGCCGGTGTAACCGGCGCGGCGCCCGCAGGAGGGGAGACGTCGAACCGAATGTATCGGTGATCCGACGCTGTCCCCACCTCCTCAAGGACACGCCAGCCCTGCACACGGCCTGAGAGCGGGGCGCTCGCGAACGAAAGGTCCACAATTGAGTCGCCCCAGCTCTTCTCGCACGTGGCGACGGCCCCGCGATTCAGGAGAACTAGGCTGAGACTATCAGCCCAGCTCTCCACTGCCCTGCCCCTCGGGTTCGTGCGCCGGGAACCCCAGTTCAGAGACCAGGCGTTAAAGTCCCCGAGCACCAGAACCGGGTGAGGGTAACAGGTATTGACGACGACGGCCAGATGATCCAGCCACTGCTGGTACTCATCTATGACTCGATTCGGCGAGAAGTAGACTGCCACGACCGCTATTCCCCCCACAAGTGCTGCTACGCAGCCATTCCCCCTTGTTACGACAACAAGGGGGGGGCTGCCGGCAGCGGCGTTGTGCACCAGTGCCACCGACCCGTTCAGGTCGGTTTCCCAGGCAGGCCCGAGAAACCGGTGAATGTACGGCTCGGCGACAGCGGCGACATTAATGCCCCACTGTGCGGTGCTCTGGAGCAGAAGTGCCTGAGCATCGACACAGTGGTTTGCATTTGCCTGCAGGACGCGGAGCTGAGGATCCATTATGGAACCCCCATCTCCGCGCCCTGCTGCGAACCAGAGACGGAGCGCCTGCCTCCCGGCTTCGGCCTCCCCGCGGTGCAGGCCTTGGCACCAACCCTATGGTCGGCCGGCTTGCCCTCCGCTGCACACCTGAAGCAGTGCAGCGGAGCTTCGCAACTACCGGCCTTATGACCGGGTTGGCCACAGCGGAAGCAACGGTCACCGACCGTTACCTCCGCCGTGCACTGCACCCCTACGTGGCCTACCGACAGGCACCGGAAGCACCGTGCCGGTCGGGCCTGCAGGAGCCGCACCTGCACCTTCTGGAAGCCCCCGATGAGGAGGCTCCGCCCATCGGCAACCTTTTGGGCTGCCGCGATGGGGCAGCCGACAACTGCTGCCCCCAGTCCACGCCGGCCGAAGCGTATAGCTCCGACCTTTACTGTGTCCTGAGGACAGCCTCCGGCCTCAACCACGGCGAGCCTAAGCTCCTCGGCCGTGATAGAGTCGTCCAAACCCGATATGCGCACTTCTGCGCACTTGTTGGGCCTGGACACCCGGACATCAGCCGCGTCCAGCGTCTCCCTAAGCGTAGCCGCCAGGGCGTCGGCTTTAGGGCCGCTGGTAGCGCCGGGGACCTCGAAGATCCGAGATCCGGTGCGCGTGGGCTTGCACACCAGATCCGGGATCCCAAGGGCTCCCAGGTCGATGCAGGCCCTTGCCTGCCTCACCACCTGGGCGTACTCCACACCCCTCTCCGACGCCTCCGCCGTCAGTGTGATGACGACGGCCGTCGATCGAGGGACGCGGAGCCTCCTCGGCGCTGTTGCCATCGCGGCAGCCTTGGCCCTTCTGGCCAATTTGGCTGCCTTTTTGGCGGCATTCCGTCTCTGTTTATTGGCTCCCGCTACCTCCCAGCCCCCTGATGGGGGGCTCGAGGATTTTGCTGGAGCCAGAGCTCGGGCCGGGGCTGAAACCCGGGCTGGGGGCGGGGCTGAGATCAGGGCTGGGGACTTCTTCCCCTTGCCCTTCCCCTTACCCTTGCCCTTGCCCTGGTCGCCCTGAGTGGAACCCTGAGGACCTGGAGGGGGGCGGCGAGCCGGCACCGCCACCGGGGAGGCAGGCCCCCCCCTCACTGCGGCGGCGTACCCGGCCGGCGTCGCGAGAGGAGGACGGCGGGCGATATCAAGGATCGCCTCGAGCCGCCGGTTGGTGCGCTCCTCCTGCGCGACCATCTCCGCGCGTATGGCCGCCATAAATTCGGCCAGCGACGCCGGCTCCGCCGGTTGAGTCGGCAGCTGCACCGGTTGCCGCGGTGGCTGCGCAGTTTGCGCTGGCCGCGGCGGCTGCGCAGTCTGCGCTGGCCGCGGCGGCTGCGCAGCCTGCGCTGGCCGCTCCGACTGCACCGGCCGCCCCGTGAGCGCCGAGTGCGCCGACCGCTCCAGCTGCGCCTTCCGCATTGACCGAGTCACCACTCCCGGCAACTCGGTCAGGTCCTCGACCCTCTTTTTGAGGGCCTTCAGCTCCGCTGTGACCCTCTCGAGCCGGCGCTGGGACTCGACCTCTTGTTGTTGGGCCTCATCCGCCCTCCTCGCCTGCTCGGCCACCTGCTCGGCCAGGCCCGTGCTGGCGGCAACGATCTGCTGCACGACCCCGAGCATTGCAGCCTGCTCGGGAGTCGGAGACTCCGTCTGCCCCGCCATCATCCGGCCGAGCCGATGGCCGAGGATCATGGTCCTTCGGTAGTTCGCCAAGACCAACGGCACCTCCTTCCCTGGGTCGGCTCCAACCCACGGGGAGGAGTCCCGAGGGGGGGCGGCCTCACTACCGCTCCTCCTCTCCCTTTCGCGGCCGGTGGCCTGCACCTTGACCACCCGCTCCTCCTCGCCGCTGCTGCTGCTACTGCTGTCACTGTCGGGGATGAAAGCCTCATCCACCTCGGCCACCAGCGACAGGGGAACCTTTTTCCCCAGCTTCCCTTTGCGTTTTTTGGCTGCAGACCTAGTCTGCAACCCAGGCAGCGCCTGCCTGTCCTCCTTGGTGGTGACGCCAGATTCTTCTGACGTCACTGCCGCCGCTGTTGGGGACGACGAATCGTCCAGGTGTAGCGCGACCTCCGCGCTACTGTTAGAGTTGGGGCCGGATTTAGAGCTCGGCGCCGGGCTCAGGCAATGGTTGTCCACCCCAGAATACGAGGGACTGCCGTTGCCGACTGGCAACGGGAGGGACTCCCCAGCTAGGCTGGGACCCTCCTGGGTAGTTATATCCGTAAAGTCCTCCGCGATACCGGACCTGTTCCCTAGTGCGGGATATGTCTTTAAAAAAATAGGTACTGTGAATAATAGGATAATAATACCTAATGTCTTAGTTTATGTTACTCGAAAGATACAGTAATCATAAGAGAGACATTTGATGTTGCGGGATTTGTTTACTACTAAGAACCTAATTAAAATTCAATTACAAAATACTAATATAGATTTTATGATCTGGTATATTTATTTGTGACAAATATATACAAAAATCCTGCACATAAAAAATCGTGATTGTTGATTGGCACCAACATTAACTTTCCGTGACAACGTTTAAATCGGAACTTGTACTAGACAATCAATCACGATGTTCGTTCATCCATCTTCGGCGTGAATCCGAGCGATTCGCAATACAACGGTGCTTACGCAACATAGCTATTTACTACGAACTTGTTATAACTTGCATTGGAGTTGCAACATAGTGTTGTGCACATCTGTGATGCCCACGCGGTGACCGTTCGACCGCGGCGTTGTGCAACGTGGTACGTTCGAAAAAATGTACATTAATTCATGTCGATCATTTATTATTTAACCCTTTGGTTACGATTGTTATAAACACTATCAAAATTCACTTAAAATACAGGCGACACTGGCGAAAGTTTATGTATGTGTAAATTATCGAATAAAAAAATACTAATTTTTGAACACATTTTTTTTTTTATAAAAATGCTATTTTATATTATCGTTATTCCCGACATAACGGTAGTAACGCATTATAATAAGCGTTATTTCAATAATAGTTTTATCAACTATTTGTGTTAGTAACACCGGTTTGAATAGTAATGAGTTTAATTCTTCAGGGTTAAGTCTGTAGTAATAAAAAATAATGTTAAGTAATGCACTTTATCACTGATATTTTTATGATAACGTAATATGTGTAAGTACATACATAATTACATATATGATTATGTGTGATTAATATGTAAAGGCTATTAATTATAAGTACACACATTAATTTATGACTTTATCGTATGTGTTAATGACTATATTTTTTGCCTAATAAAGCAGGTACAAGACAATAATAAAATTAATAGCATTTTTTGCAGTCATTACTTAGGTACCTGTTCGATCTGAATAATCTTCATAAAATATATTACTATAATTAAAAATACATAAATTAACATGAAATGCGAATCACAATAAAATAATTGGTCGATTAATTTTATAATTGGCAGCACTGTAACCATAAATATAAAAATATATTACTTTCAAAGAGCCACAGACAAAAAAATAGAATGTATTTTTTTAAACTTTAAAAGCACAAACAACTCTTCGAACGGCCAAACACTTCAAGTTCATAGGGGCTTTGTACTCTAAAGTGTCTTATTCATAAGTACATAACCGTTTTCTTAAAGAGCCTGGTACAAAGAATATGCAAAGTACTCTCACGATAGCATCGCTCAAACTAGCTTCGTGCATTACTTTTACTCAAGATATTTATTACTTGTTTGAAAAGTTTTGCTACGTCATATAATTATGCTTTTTAAAAATATTTTTATAATATTGCCGTGTTGGTTCCCGGTGGAGTATAATAGGACCACCCTAGCTCTTCCTGTGGGTATCGTAAAAGGCGACTAAGGGATAGGGCTGTTCTCCATCCGACAGTAAACATACTGCCCAGACAAAGGGCCCGCCAGACGGCAATAGGCTCGCCCGCTATTACATCGTGGAACCGAAAATCATATTTGGCGAAACGTGGGTGCTAATACACCTCTGCCTACCCCTTTTGGGATTTACATACGTGAGTAATATGAATTTTTTTTATTATATTCACAAGTGAAAATCTCTGAAGAGATAGGCCCATTTTTGGCCATCTATGTTTTTCGGTCCCACGTAATAGGAGATGACCCTATTGCCATCTAACGAGTACTTTATTATGGGCTTAATTTCAGATGGAGAAAAAAAAACATTGATTCTAATTAGGTTGGTTCCAAATAACACTGTAGTACACAGTGAAGTTAAATTGTTATAGATAAGACATGGAACACACAGCTAAGGAAATAGATATACACTTTTTGCGATCGCAGATCTAAATCTCAGGTTAAACCAACGCCATTATTAGTATTCCTATTATGAATATAATTTAGCCTTCATGAATACTGATTATTAATCTTGAATACCTTATTGTCATCCAGTTGTAATCAATCCGGAACTTTAATCAAAGTTCCACTCGAACATACAAAAAACGTGAATTTACAAAAACTTCAGTCAAAATGTTTTGTATATTTTTTGTTATGTTTAGATATAAAACAACTGTATGTCATCCCAAACAATAAACAATGATATTTCAAAGATAAAGTGAGCATTTCAAGAACAGTTCACGTTATATACGAGCTAAGGTCAAAAGTCTGGTCTGTGATAAAATTATTGTTACTAAACGCACTACTATTTGTCTCTAAAACCTCGGTTAACTGCGAGTTGCACTTGTTGATAGAGATCTATACAATCACTATCGAAAATTCCTTAGAGAAGTCGCAAGGGTCTTGTCAAACAGTAGTTAATTATTACTTTGGATTTATTGCCCAAGAAATAAATAAAAAACAGGTACAAAGATAATTATTGGACCTCCAAAGAGGTTAATAGAGACTTTTTTTTTTTTTCGTGCGGAAATCCCCTCGGATACCCCCCCTGCCGGAGCCGGAAGGGGAGGTTATGTCGGACTCGAACCGACTAAAACCGCACGCCGACTGTGGGTCTTGGTGCTAGGCCAGATGTGAGGTTGTCATCGACATATCCCTCGCACCCCGGCTGACCCAGGGCCATCCCTTACGGTCTGGGCCTCCTCAGGAGGGGGGACAACGGTGTCCCCAACTCGCCCCCGGAATGGGGAGGCGCGCTATCCAGCGCGCCGCCGCCGTGGCCTGCTGAGGTTAATAGAGACTAACGAAGGAGGTTAAAGACACTCCTTCGTTTCTACATAGGTACTGGACTTGAAAAACTTACTTTTGCCGACGACGTTTCGGGTGCGTTACAGCACCCGTGGTCACGACTTGATTTAAGTCCCGAACTATTAGTATACGCCGCGATAGTTTAAAAGTAATTTTAACGTATCTTGATCTATAAAAAATAGAATTATTATAAATAACACGTATGAACTCCTTGTCGTGGTTTTTTACTACAATATGGGATTGTTTAAGAAGGGCAATGTGAATTGCAAAATGCAAGGTTTCTACGGGATCGGCAGCACGAGTATAAAATCCCTGGTGTTGCGCACATTCATCGGTCACTGTAATTTTCTGTCAGACGGACCGTGTACTTGCCTTCCATCTAAGTAATATAAAAAAAGTTGTTGCAATTAAAAAGGTGTTAATTATTTAAAACGTCAATACAATTCGTATGCTAAATTATAACGTTACTGCGATTACATAACATTAACTGTGTGAAAATAACATGGTCGTTATTAACTAATTAGATCACTTCGTGAAAATATAATTATACGAACTACACTAAAATATAATTACATGTACTACACTAAAATCCAGTTATTACTTGTCAATAGTGGCCTCTTTCACTTTACATAACCGATACTTGATATAGTTTAAGAAAACCGTTGCATATAACGTTGCACCTGTTATTTCAACGTTAAAATAATAAGGCGAAAGCCTATATTACGCGTTATCTACGGTACATAATCGGAATGATATGTAAAAATGTTTTTGTATTCGTAAGATGGTAGACAGCCCATTTTATGGAAAGTGGTAACCGTGACCGAACGCTTTTTAGAGGAGTGTGAATGAGAAGTGAAAACCCTTACAGTTTAATTTAGGAATGTATTCAATGTTTTTGAGCGTAATAATTATTTTTTAACAGGAGGTATGCACTATTGGGGTATACCAGAGGCCTCATATAGATAGTTTTATCCTTCTAGAGTAACTTTACAAGCGTTGCGTTCAGTCTAGTGGTAATTACTTGCTTTTATAGCTCCTAAATAGGCAATATTTACTACCGTAGCAGTTTGTCACGTTTAGTAATCCATAGGCCACGGCATCCACTATCCATTAGGAAGGCCTTGAGCTTGTCTGTCACATAAGTGGTTTCGTGTAAGAAATATAGTAGATAGCTTTGCCAGTTGTGGTATGTACAATATTCATACTAATATTATAAATGCGAAAGTCTGTCTGTCTGTCAGTCTGTATGTTACACTTTCACGCCTAAACCACAGAACCGATTTTGATGAAATTTGGTATAACGGTAAATTAGACCTTGAAAAAGGACATAGGCTATGTTTGGTCGCGATAACCGACTTCCACGCGGGTGGAGCCGCTGGCAAAAGCTAGTCATTTATTATTTAATCCGCTGTCAATACAAAAACTAACCTAAATCCAACCATCAAGCACAGTTTCCGACTCAGTGACCATAAATAACAAACATTTACATATAAAATAATAATAATAATAAAGGTTATAATACGCATAATATCGGAAGTAGGGCCGATTGCGTCATTGGCCAACTTTCGTCGCGAAGCGTGCGCCGGCGCAAGCGATAAGTAGTACACATAGAGATACTCGTATCTTAATGTAATCGGAGCGTATTCGTGAGTGAATCGTTTTTTGTTTATTATAATAATAAATGGTGTATTGTGATGCAATGACGACCGTTCAATTTGGACACTGAGAGGTTAAGTAACCACCGCCGTCGAGCCACAGATAATAACGGACTAATTCGCACAGATACTTAAAAATGAATTAAAAAAGATTATCCTACTTTCTAAGTGGGCATGGATGTTCATTTTATTATAGAGGAAGGAAACCATTTCCTGATTATGTTATATAAATATTGTTTAGTTATCCCGTGGCATAAAGTTTTACTTATGTGTACAGGGTTCGCCTCCCGTGCGAAGAGTAGCCGTGCCACCTCATTTTTTAGGAACATAGAGTCGAAATGGGATGATATGCAAATATGGGAATAAGAATATGTGTTTATAAGTTAAAGTAAATAATGTAAATTGATATAATTTTAAGAAGAGCAATTTTCATTATTTAAATAGTTGATTTGCTTGTATTTATTAATACAAATTAACTATCCCATAAGCGGGGCGTGAAAAGACTTCTGATGAGGCCGTCAAGCTGATGCCACCATTGTTAACATGGTACATGTTTATAATGGTTTATAATGGACTTGCCTTTAGCTTACCATCAGGTGATGTGAAGTCATATTTAGGTGTACTATTTATTAAAAAAAATATCCTAGGGGTAACCATTAACGTATAAATAGTGACTTAAATATCACTCAATATAGTTGATAATTTATATAGTCTGTATTCATATAATATTGTAGTTTATATAGTCACGCTATAGGTACTATATATACTTAGATAAATAAATTTAACAATAAATTCGCTTGACGCGTTACGCTTTATTAACGCTATACAAATAACTGTTAAATAGCGTATAATTTAACAGACTAACGCGAATATTTTATTAGGCTCTTGGTCTAATCTAAAAGATTACACGCACTCACTCTTGCGCAACATTCGTGCACAGCTGATTTACGGTCACCGGGGCAAATAAACAAAATTCAACCAGCTAGTAAACCGGATATAATGCTAACCAGGTGAATGTCATTTTAATCTGTAAATGTAATGTAATGAAATGTAATATTAAGTTTGATTACATAACATGTCTGATCGTTTTGTAAGCAGTATGAATTTGACCTTTTAATTTGCGAGTTTTGTATGTAATACTTAATGTCAGATTGTACGATGTACGAAATCGGGAAGTCTGGAAGGATATGAGAAGATTACACCAGTTGTTTTATTAAGTGGTGTTTGATTTATGGTTCTATACCTCAAGGCGTGCTATAAATAAATAAATATTCCACAACATTCTACACAACGCAATCTAGAGCCATGGTAAGCTTAACTAGCTTGTGTTATGGAATCTAGAATGCAGATAAACATAATACATACATATTATACATAAAAACACCCAGACCAATGCAAATAGCCATATTCATGCATACAAATATTTGCACTGAGCGGGGATCAAGCCCGCGCCTCCTGCGTGGCAGTCGCGTTCACTACCGCCACGCTACAGAGGCTTTGGTTATATACTGAAGATTTTTACCTCCACCTCTGACATTAGTTTAAACTAGAATCTACAAAGTGACCCACGAGAACGACAAACTCGCAGAAAGGTGTGGCCTAGCTATTAATTTACCCAAATAAGAGGACTCGAACAGGAAGACCATATTAGGTTACCTACTCATAGTTTAAATTACTTTAAATTATATAATTTTATGGTTATCCAAAAATACTGGCAAGATAACAAAACACTTTTAATTACATGCATATTACGTGGTTTTCCTTTAGTTAAATTTAAAATGGTAACAAAAAAATCACGACAACAATTTAATGACATTTCAAGGCATTTAGTATAATAACTATTCGTTTTTTTTATATTATATAAGTTTATTATACAAGAATTCATCATGATATACATTATGTCAATAAATAAATTAATCAAATAACCCACCCCTGACCGTTCCCGGCGCAAAAGTGCCCATCACACTCGCCGCATTGCCACGCTGGATTGCAATGGCCAGCCTTTGCACCAGGAACGCTCCAGAACGGGAGTCACCAGTTGTTTCTATAAGCCTGTTTCCTATTTCTTTTACAAGGCTTTTGGCCTCCTTGCTCCAGCATCCCAGGGTCTCCACTGCTATCGGAACAAAGTGGTACAGTGGCTGTAATTCAGCACTATTCGATTAAGATAGAGAAAATGTAATCGATTCAAGCGGGTTCGAATCTGGCTCGTCGACACAACTACAGACTACAGTTGCAGTTTTGTTTTTAATATAAATATCTTCAATTACTTACGTATTAAATATATTCCTCTTCTTCCTACTAATATTATAAACGAGAAAGTTTGTGAGTATGGATGGATGTATGTATGGAGGGATGTTTGTTACTCTTTCACGTAAAAACTACTGAATGAATTTTCATGAAACTTTACCATAATATAGCTTATACATCAGAATAACACATAGGCTATATATCATTACGCTAGTACTCAAGGAAACAGAGTAGTGATCATTAATGTCAACAAATTTGGCCACCATCGGCGTACGGAGAAGTGACAGTGTGGTCAGTTTTAAATAAATGTTTTTTCTACCTTCCTTCTTTCATATTAGTAGGGAGGTAATCTCAATGTGGAATACATACTGATCCCGTTCTCATGACCTACAAGACCTATGTTCATTGTCTTCATCCCATTCCCAGCTATACTCTACTAAGAATTTAACCCTAAACCACTGTCCTTTTGTGTAATTGAGTAGCAAACCAACATACATTCACATTTATAATACTTCTAATTTAATTTTAGTTAGAACATTACATTAGGATTCTGTCATACCAAAAAAGTATTTGAAATGTATCATTTTCATAACAGATATATGTATTTAAATATCGGACGACGAAATATCGGACGCTTGAAACAATACTATGATAAATATCCCGATATCTGTAAAAGTAATTTCACAACAGAATTCAAAACTAAATCTGAATATTTTGTATAAAAATTCAAGGTTATACCAAAGTACTTAATATTCCTAAACTATTGAGAAATCCATATCGTTTTCTCTTTGAATTTCGGTAACGTAAATTGATTATATACAGCTAAACGAGAAGTTAAATAGGTATCTCATGCGATTCATTATGAAATAAATGATCGATAGTATCGATAGTAATCGATGGTTGAATCGATTTGAACAATCGTAGTCAATGAGAGTTAATCGAGTTAATTGATCGGTTTTGTTTTGTAACGCTTATAGTAAACTATTATGCAAGACAGTGTGTATAGTAACCATTGTATTAGCAGGAATTTATTCTCAAAACACTAGTGAATGTTTATCGAATGTTTAATTAAATCGAGGGCACTGAACTTCTAATAAAGCCGCGACAGCTACGCAGGAGGCGCGGGTTCGATCCCCGCTCAGTGCAAATATTTGTATTCATGAATATGGTTATTTGCATTGGTCTGGGTGTTTCTATGTATAATATGTATTTATTTACAAAAAAAAGTATCTAAGTATGTTTATTCGTATTTTAGATGTCATAACACAAGCTAGTTAAGCTTGTGTAGAATGTTGTGTAATATTTATTATTGATTACTTCAGAATATTTCATCTTAATAGTAATCAGGGAATGGTGTGATGATGTAGAATACAAGTATCACCACTCCTTCTCCTCCAAAGGGTGTCGTAAATCATGACTAACGGAAAAATACGCAGATGACGTCACTTCGAGAGAAGGAAAACTCAACATAAAATCCTATACAAATCCGTCTAGTCAGCGTCGAAACAGTATGTCAAATATTGGGATAAATCTATGTCCAGTAGTGGACAACGATAGGCTAATTGATTGAGATGATTAAGCACTACATTATTGTATAAAACAAAATCACTGTTGTTGTCTGTCCGCCCCTATGTATGCTTAAATCTTTAAAACTACGCAACGCATTTTAAAGCGATATTTTTAATAGATAGAGTGATTCAAGAGGAAGGTTTATGTGTATAATGTATGCTTAATATAGTAGAGGGTGCAGCAAAAAAATGAATTTGAATAATTGGCTCCGGTGGGGGAGCCGCACGGAAAAAATGAGGTTCTGGCTTATTACTTCCACGCTGCTGGTCAGACGAGTTGATACAGGGTTGTATTTAGAGTTTTCCTTCTCTCTATATACTAAGCTATAAAAAGCAAATCAAGCTATTTTATTGATATAAATTGTATTATCGCGGTAGCACGGAAGCGCCGCCAGTAGCTTAGTGGTTAAGGCCTTACGATCGTGAGGCCCCGGGTTCGAATCCTGGCCATTACACTACCGACGTGCACCCACTCCTAGCACAAGAAATTTAGCTTAGTTGGAGGGCTTAGAGGGAATATTAGTAACTTCGGTTCTAATCATCTTTTTTATAAAAAAAATCTAAAAGTGCCAACTAACAGAACAATCAGTCAAGATGTTCATTTTCAGTACTTTGCTTGTTAAAATCTGCCGCTGACTGTACCATGTATAATGTTCACAGGTAATAAACTATGGTGTTTGACCATAAAACGGCCGGTCACAATACGTTAGCGCGTCACCGTGAAAAATCTAACATGTATGGCATGTGTCAATACGTTTATGAATCAATATACAAGTTTACGATTTATAATATTTAGTAGTAAATACTGCAAAATTGAACCGGACTCTTTTAGTTTAAAAACTTTTTACCCGACTGTGACAGGGGTAGTAATGTTTTATGTAAGTACTAGCTTTTTTCCGTGGCTCCGCCCATGTGAGTGTTGGTTATCGTGACCAAACATAGCTAATATGTTACTCCAGAGTGTCAGCTAAATCCATACTAAATTTTATTAAAATCGCTCCAGCCGTTCAGACGTGAAATAGTAACAAACATCAATCTGATCCATCCAACCATGTATACTTACAAGCTTATGCGTTTATAATATTATCCATAATCCATAATCCATACTAATATTATAAATGCGAAAGTAACTCTGTCTGTCGGTCGGTCTGTCTGTCTGTCTGTATGTTACGCTTTCACGCCTAAACCACGGAACCGATTTTGATGAAATTTGGTATAGGGATAGGTTAGACCTTGAGAAAGGACATAGGCTATGTTTGGTCGCGATAACCGACATCCACGCGGGCGGAGCCACGGGCAAAAGCTAGTTAGGATATAATTTTATATATACCCAATTTGCTCAAAGACGTCTCAAATGAAAAAAAAGAGAAAGAAAGACCTATTTATAACCCGTTGCATTCAAAGCTAGACAGGCTGGTTTGGACAATAGCATAAAACAGAATTTAACTGTATGGGATTGGCACGTATTTTGCCATTTGTAGTGTGTAGACACGTATTAAGCCTATATAAATATATGTACTGTTTAGATTTAAGTCAGTCATGGAATAAACCTATCATTATTAGCATGTGTATCTATTATTTCTCGCTCCCGCTACTCCGAACCGTACATGGCGACCCTGCCGGGCCTGCCTCGGCATAGCATGGCCTGCCTAGCATATATTGACCATTGTAAACATAATGTCAATCCCATATATTGATTATTCTATATATTCTAGATTTGGCTTTTACGAGAGCGACTGAACATTGGCGGGTATCGAGAGGAAAACGTAAGAGACTCATCCGCTACTCCACAGTATAACCTCTACTTTATTTGCATGCAGTTCAACCATGATCACTATCTTGCATCGAGATCCCGAACTGTTGCTCAGACTAAAATAATTTATTCTGAGAACTGTTTTTGATTTAGTAATTTATACAATAATCATGTTGATTAAATAAAATTACAAATAATGATTTCATAAATATTGATTTGATACTTTTCTAACGATAATCAACTTGCATCCAATCTATATAATACATCAATTTGATCCACTGCAAATCGAATATAAACTAATTTCTGTTATGTAATGTATTTTTTTATATTTCTAAGTTTTATTCCGCGATGTTGCTAGCAGAGTAGAATTTGGGCCACCTTATCTCTTCCCATGCGGTGTCGTACAAGGCGACTAAGGGATAGGGCTGTTTAACATCAGACAGATATATACAGCCCAGAAATAGCCTCAGATGTAGGGCTCGTGTCAACAATAGTGCCCGGAATGTCGCAATAGGTTCACCTACTTTTATTTGGGACCGAACCGAATACAATGATTATTGAAATATGGGTGTTAATTCACCTATAATATAATTAAAAATATATAAATAAAAAGAAGGGAAATTTAAAGTGTGGCTCAATAGCTTAGTTGGAAGAGCATTCCCCCTGTAAGGGAAAGGTCGTGGGTTCAAGTCCCACTAGAGTGCTTCTTTTTCCCGATGTATTTTGAACATGACAGGAGTTAGAAGCTTCAGAGCGTAACCGTATCGAACATTTGCTTAGTGACATAACTGCAAAGATAATTTATCTATGTAGCTTCATAAAAAGTCGAAATCCATAGGTTCTGTATTCGAAGCTTGACCAATCTACCGATGCAAATCAGCTCGTAACACAATCAATTTAACTTAGTTGTATATATAAATATGTACATGTAATTTCGTTGATCAGTAGTCTCAAAAACAGAATAGTTCCCGCATAGAGTTGACAAACTTCAATTTGAATACCGAAAATAATCAATAAAACTACCGTTATAGGTAACCGAAGTACAATGCACTAATTAAAATGATAAGTACAGACTTGCAAACGTTGATATAACTACGAGTATGTACATCAGATGAGTGAATGCTGATTCTATACGCTCACGTCAAATCATATTAGTGTAAACAATGACAGACTATGCCGTCATGGTTCTTTCTTTGAAAATAAGGTTTCGTTTACACTAAATATTAAAATATAATGCTCTTGTTCTAGCTCTATCTAAATCAACCTTTATAACACCCTCCGTGGCGTGGCGGTAGTGAACGCGCCTGCTACGCAGGAGGCGCGGGTTCGATCCCCGCTCAGTGCAAATATTTTCATGCATGAATATGGCTATTTGCATTTGTCTGGGTGTTTCTATGTAAGTATAGTATGTATTTATTACAAAAAAAAGTATCTAAGTGTGTTTATCCGCATTCTAGATTCCATAACACAAGCTAGTTAAGCTATTTCCATAACACAAGCTAGTTAAGCTATGCTTAACATGGGTCTAGATAGCGTTGTGTGGAATGTTGTGGAATATTTATATTTATTTATATTAATTTTCTTTTTTTATATATTTTTTGTTTCAGGATACTTAATTTAATTTTAAACAAATTATGGCAATGCTTAATCTCTGACCTAAAAAGAGGCCAGCCTTCTGGTCACGAGAAGCGTCGACCATACGCTTCGCAATCTCCCTGAAGAGATTGCGGGCGCTCGGACCCCATGACCCCAACGTTTCGACTCCAAACGGCACAAATTCATAATCTCCGATAAGATTAGAATATTTGCGCCGAGTATTTTAAGTTTATATTTATTATATTATATAAAAATCTCATGTCATGGTGTTTTCGTCGCTCTCTTTCGATTTCTATATATATATATTTCGAGGGTATGGCAATAAGTCAAGTGCCCAAATATGGGGTCCTCGTAAATTATAAAAACATGGTAAATATCCCGGTGAGTGTTTTACTTTTAATGTAAATGACCATTTCAATCTTAAATCATATAAAGTCATGTAGTATTTTTCACCCTCCTAAAGAAGTAGTTTTACTAATTATTATATTTGGTGACAACAGGCATAAACCTGGATTTCGATAGATTATTTTATGTCAAAACCACATCACACCTTGCAAAAACTGCCATTCAATTTGAGACTTCACTTTTATGCTGTTAAAGTCGAAATTTAATTGAAATAAATCCACTTTTTACGGATTTTATCGCGTTTGATTATTATTTACGTTTGAAGTACTTAAAAGTGGTTTTATTTCAATGAGTGACATTCTTGAGTCCCCTTAGGAAATAGCATCTAAATTTATTGTTTAGGGTAAATGACAAAATATAATTACCACTTTTTTTGTTAAATTTTGGACTTTAAAGAGTACATCAATAAATTTTAAAATCTGATGTATTTTTTGCAGTGTGCAGTGGTCTTGGTATGACAGTAGTTTTGCCATGATGTTTGCTATATAATTATCTATTTTATCAGTCAGTCATTTGCAAAATACACTATTATTGTTATTTAAATAAATAGCTACCTGTAATAAAACATAAAACAATGACATTTAACATAAAAGTAGTCACAGAGTTTATGGTTTTTAAGATTTTTCCGGGTGATGAAGAATAAATACTTATAATAAGTAGGTAGTGCTTACATTAATGGTTTTTATTACCTAACACCATTCAATATATCATTTAAAATTATAAATTACTAAGTTTATGAATCCTTCCAGTATATGCAAAATAAGGGTAATTGTTGTAATCATACATACGTTTTAAATACTCGGAAGTTTTTCAAACTATTCTTTGAATATAATTTATGCACTCCATAAATCCATCTGAATTTTTCCCACAATTCAGGCAAAATTATCAAAGTTGGCAATCTTCAGATTTATAAAGCTACTACTTTACTAGCTGCCCGGCAATTATTCGATTTTTTCTAACCGTAAAAACCATCCCTGAACTTCAACGAACATAAAAAAAAAGAATTGGCCAAGTTGGTCCAGGCGTTGTTGAGTTATGCGCTTACCAAGAACACATTTAGCGATTCATTTTTATATTATAGATTAATAAATCAACTTAAAAGTTTATTTTTAACTCGACGGGGTGTTCTAAGTTTGATGTGTCTGTGTGTGATTTTTTTTGTTTGAAAGCTAGCTCCCTTTTTCAATAATTTGAAGAAATAGAAATAGAAATGTATTTGCTCATAAACATGATAACAAGGTGATATTGTCTCCCCTGTGTGCTTGAACATAACATACCTACTGAAATTCACAGTCTTCTATATCTGTTTTATAGCCGCGTGGCTCGAATTTGAGCCACCCCATGTCTTCCCATGCAGTGTCGTACAAGGCAAGGGTAAGTACTAAGGGATAGGGCTGTTTAACATCAGACACACAGCTCAGACTCAGTCACAGATATAGCCAATATTATGGCAATAGGCTCACCCCCTATTACATGGGGCCGACTACAATTATTATTGAGATGTGGGTGATAATTCACCTCTGCCTAACCCTCCGGGGATAAAGGCGTGATTATATTACACACATTGTATGTTATAACTATGTACCTATTTAAAATTAGGGGTAAAATTCATAGTGTTGCCATGTTCAATTTTCAAATTCCCACTGTCCCCAAGACCCGTTAGCACCGTATTCGGGAATCTCGACACGTTCGCACAAAATATGTCACCAGCCATTGCGCCGGAGGTCATTGTCCCCTGTACTGTTAGTCTGTATGTTTGCACACTCCTTATAAACGCTCTCTTGTTTGTATAGGATAATTTTGATAATGTTAGTCTAATTTATGACATGTTTTGCGTAAATATACTTAAGGTTTTGGTGAATTCCATGGCTTAATATTTTCAAATCATTTGTGGACATTTTTCCTGCGTGTATTTTTTATACCATTCAGTCAATGTATGACAATAACGTCAAAATGCGTGTCATCAATGAATTGCCACTTGTCTATCGTGCTTGATATATTCAATTATTGTAAGTCAAAATATAACTGAGCTGTTTAAACTTAATGACTCGTGATATAAAAAACATTAATGTTATAGGCATCAATCGTCTGTTGGCCTCAAAAGCGTGATGATTTGCTATTATTTTCTTATTGCAAGGTTCATTACAGTATTAAATACAATTGTATCGTACAGTTTTGGATGGTTTTAATAAGGATTACTATATCATCTATTATAAAAGATAGGACACCAAGAAAATAATAAGTACGTTTATAACTACTTGAACTATGTGAGTCATAAACACAAAACCCAAACTGCTGGGGCAACTAACTTGAATCTTCGGCTATTCAAGCCTATTAAAATATAAGAAAACAAATTATTGATACTCAAAATGTTAGATCTACTACTAAACATGATAAATCTGTCATCGAATATATTGGCCCGCAGAGAAAAAAAAATGTCATAACCTAAACCTAATATAACTTTGCGCTTACTTTAAGATCAATCGCACCTGGAATCACCCAACAGCGATCAATCCCGCTAATACGCATATTGATATGATAATATCTTTAAGTCCAACCTAAACTCATTCACTAGTCGGTGCATCTCCTAAATAAGGGACAAGACTGTGACGTAGGCTTTTCTCTCGGGAGGATTGGTTGGCTGGACTGCCAGTTTGTCATAAAAAACGACTTGAACTCGCTCTGACAAGCGCAATCTCTGGACGAAACTGAGAAATCGTTATAACTTTTATGATGATGGCCGTTACGCATTCGTTTTCTATTCTATATTCTCGCAGACGAGTCTAGATGGTAATTGAACTACAAATTACATAAACGATGGGCATAGACTATAGACCTATGCACATGCAACCTTACCTAACACTAACCTTTCGGAATGTGTCGCAATGGCTGCCGCTTAAAAGCAATAATCTGTGAAGCAATGCTTTCGCTTTGTCGGACCTGTTGACACTAGATTTGACCTCTCAATATATTAGGTACTGCTTTTTACTGTAAGATCAAATAATATTAAGTGTAGTTTATGTAACTGTGACGTCATAATATGATATTTTGATGCCTTTGGAGTTTGGACGCATACATTCACTCAATTACCTTTTCGTCGAACATGATTTAATTTTAGAATTGTATGTTTAAAAAAAGTTAAAAATTAAAACCTTTTATCTTTTTTTTATATATATAAGTCGCGTCAATTTGAATTCACCTCGCCTGATGTTAAGCAAAGGCAAAGTCTCGGAAAGAGGGTCACCATCGGAAACATGTACCATGTTAACAGTGGTGGCACTCTGCTTCTCTCTCTTCTCTTGTATAAACCATTAAAATGTTACTTACGAAACCTCAAAACCCAGACTATATAATGTTTAGCAAATGGACCACTAGGTCGTAATGCAGCCCCGTTCTTTCCGTTTTTTTTTTTTCATTTTTTTTGGTCTATTTGCAAATAGGTATGTTTACTTATTCTAATTATCATGTTTTGTTTGAGTATAGTAAACAGTGAATTTCCAAGCTTGTTTGATGTCTAATTATTCTTGAATTTAGTAATTAAACAGCCTTGCATTGAATTTGGAAGATATTTAATCAGATCAATATTGATGAACAAAGTACTCAAAATAATTTAATAAATGTCCTCTCTTCCTATTGACCGACTGTTTTATTATTTGATACACATCTTTAATCCGGACAATAATACAATTTAAATCAAGATCAGTTTAATTTGCACATATTAAGAACAAAGGTTTACATAAAACCTTTGAGAATGCCGTAAGGCGAAACCGGTCAGGGTATAACAGAATAAATGCTGTGGAAAAAGTACAAGTATTCTCAATATGTGTAACAATGAATTCCACCAAGTGCCATCAATCAACAATATAAATAGTACTTTAATTTACTTCCTAGCATCTGTTTCTCCATAGTACCGTTCTCCTCTTTTCCTCCCTGAATATTGCTTCTAGAACAATATTTTTGTTTTTGTAAAATCAAGATCTTCTGTACGCATGTCCCTGTTATTTTAATTTTGTCGGCAAAAGTAAATATGATCGTCTAAAGATAATAAAAAATGACTAATTCTTACCGGCATATTTGGAGGACTACCACACAGATTTGAAAAGGTTTTAACATTATAAAGAATAACAAGAACATGGATACGCTATTTCCTAATAAAATGGTGTCAAAAATATTTCAATCGACGTAGTTTTCGCTGAAAAAAACGGGAAATACGAAACCTTGATTTTGCCCAAAAAAATTGTGATGAAACCGGTCTGAGCTGCGGCTATCCTTATCGCACTCTACGGGGACAGGAGTGACGAGAAAGACGGTAATAGTGGCGTTCAAATGACAGGTTCAGGATTATTCGCTAGCTAGGAAGTCCCCTTAATACGAGAGCTTTTAAATCATTTTGAGACTTTGTAGTCAAGATATTTCTGACACTGACTGTAGAAGGCGTAGCGCTCGGGTTATAGAGATTTTTGTCATGAAATTTTCCGTACGAATCCGAGGCGAGTGAGCTAGTAAAAATACAAATTATCCTTAAATTTGCACTCGTATTAACTTCATTCATGTTAGTTACCAAAAGTAACTAATATGAATACAAATGTTGTGAACATGACTCATTTTTTGTTTTATAAAATACTTATAGAATTTGTTAATTATTGTTATTGTTCAAAATGGCTAGAAGCTATTGTTTTTTTGACTACTTTATTATGTGCGAATTGACCTCCATCGGTCAAGTTTTCAAAACATACCTAGTATACTTACACAATTAGTAAAACTTCTACTAGCTATTTTAAATCAACATCATCCAAGCACTTATCCATGGCTCCAAAGCTTGTACTTTGGATCCCAGGGACCGCTCTCCTAGCCTTTCTCCTCAGTTTTTCTTCTTTGGCTTATCTTTAACTCCGAAGGTAAAACGTGCGTCAGAGCCTCATCCGTTAATTGGCAGGCAAAGATAACTTGGGCCTCGAAGAGTCTCTATACACCATAACTAAGCTAAACCTTAACTATTTTCACCATGACGGCATAGGCTCGTCCCCTTTTAGGTGGGTGTGAGACTGACAATCATAGTTAGCAAAATGTGGATTTTGGTACACCTCTGCCTACCCTTTCAAGCATTTACAGGCGTGAGTATATATATGTATGTAACTGTTTTAATTAAAAATACATTATAGAAACAAAGACTTCATTCTAAAATAAGGTAATAAGGTAAAATGGGGTAGATATACTGAGTATATCAAGGTGTGATCAGACAAAAAAACATATTTTTTTTGTCGCGTAGCACGATTTCTTGCAGCTCTACAAAAATCCTACAATTTTTGGTGGTCTAGGTATCTTTCACGAAAGGTTCCAACATTTTTGTTCCGTTCAGCCGGTAAATTAGAAGTATTTAGTTTAGCTTTTAAATCTGCAAAAATAATTATTAAAACAGTTTAGGCAAAGGTAACACAATTTATTGTTTCACTCATTGTGAAATCAAATATCTGTTGGTTTCCTAATGCTGTTGGCAAACTAATGAAATTTTTATGGACAGACACTTTAAAAATAATAATAAAACCCTTTTTTATCACTACGATTGGTAATTCGTATCTAGAGTTTTTTATTGCACTTATACGGGCCACCTGATGGGAAGCGGTTACCGCAGCTTATGGTCGTGTGAACCACCAGAGAGGTCACACTCGCGCTACTGACACGACCCGGCCGTGGTCAGCAGGCTAAGGTCATTCATACCGGCGCACTGTTGACCACCTCTGACCCTTCTAGGGGTCATAGAAATTAACCAATCATTTACCTATCATTTCACCAATACCTTAACTAATAGAGCTAATAATATGATAAGCAAAATTATCATCTAAACACTGACCTCGCGAAATTAACTCAAAAACTGATAGCATGAATAATGTCCCCTAATTTTGCCTCAGGGTTGGCCGTTTCTTCACCAACAATTGGCCAACGTCGCAGAGGCATTGCGCCAACGTCAAACGCTCCACTGCGCCTGCGCGAGCTATACTTTTTTATGCAAGAATAGGGTTGGCCTACATACCCCGTTTTAATTTTTTTCATAATAAGATTTAATAACGTTTAATAATAACTTTATTTTCTCTGGCAGAGTTTTTGTGGTTGGTATATTTTACACAATGAATATTGTTGTTTAGTAAAAATTCTTACTTTCAATAAACTACTTTCTATAACGGTCTTGTTTTTGTTTTAATTTATGAGTGCAATAGTTTGAAATATAGTGTTTATATTCTTTGTATATGGTTTAGTTTTTAAATAATACAAATAAATAAACATTTACTGAGTGTAGCAACCATTGATGAAGAAATTGTATTCGCGTTATTCGCATTGTTACAAAAAACGCGCCAAAGTCGGCCATATTGTGTGGCACGAGGCATCATCATTCGGCCTAGCTACAATATTCAACATGGACATGAAACGAAACCTTCGTGCGAAATATGGCAAGTTAGAATTGGTAAACATATATTTTAGCATTTATATACCTACGTAACAAAACTGTAAGTGTACCGGTGTACGGATGTTTCCTAGCCAAGTGTAAATCATAATAAATTGACTGACTTTATCAGGGCTAAAGGTGAATATACTTTCTTTCGATAAACAGACATAATAAATATTGTTTTCTTTTGTAGTTATTTTTATTGATTCCAGGATATATGATGACGAAGGCTAGTGATAGCCGTCTGCCTAACAAAAGTGGTCTACTATTGTTAGGGTGACGGGAAGAGCAATGGAGAGAGGTTGCCCCCAAACTTCACGAGACCACCTGCGACATGATATTTTGGTAATGTCTACCAGGGTCCCTGGGGGTTCTTCATCAGGTTATACCCGGGGTTCCTGGTAAAAGACTCACGAGGATAAAATACCGGGTGGTTTTGGTAGTGCGATCCCTATATATGGACTTTAGTATCAACCCTGATATTGGAGTGGTACCCGTTGCGGGTTACCACAGGCGTGAAAAAGAGGATGTATGATTCGCCGTTACAATGCAACCAAACAAATTAGATTTTCTTCAATACATTAAGCAGTTTGGTATATCAAACTATAGCCTATAGGCTTTCCTCTCCGTGTTGGAAGGTCAGAGGAGAGTGGCTTTCGAAATAAATCCAGAGAAAGAGTCCAGGCTCCAAATTATAAGCTTTAGAATGTAACCAAAACTAATTCTGGGATGATGATTTAATTACATTTAAATAATTAAATTACGCTACATAACTAGAGTTATCTTTATTGTTAACAGCGTCTCGTCAAATATCAATTGATATACGTACGTGACTAATCTCTGAATAGTTGTCACGATTAATACATGTCTGATAAGAGATTACAAATAAATGTATTCTATGGAATTATCAGAACTTCTTGAGGTTAGCACCTTGTTTTAAAAATGTCTCATAACTTTATTCAAATTCAAATTCAAATTCAAATTATTATTTACATACTTAACTTTACTTTACTTTACAGAACTTAACATAGGGTTAAATAAAAATATAATGTTAATGTATGATCCAAATGTTGATCGAAATAAATTGATTGAATGAATGAATCGCAGCACAGCATCGACGAGGCGCTCAACTCTCACTCTATTTCTTACTAAAAGCATGGAATGGCGATTCGGTTCTATCTAGGTACTGAGCGCCTATCCTGTCCAGTTGCAAAGCTTGAATTTTGGAGCCCAGAATCAAACTTCTTTTATAAAAGGACAAATCAATTGGACTTCACCTCGCCTGATGGTAAGCTAAAGGCAAAGTCTTGGAAAGGGGGTCACCATCGTAAACATGTACCATGTTAACAAGAGTGGCTCTCGGCTTGACGACCTCTTCAGAAGCCTTTTCAGGCCCGCTAAAAGGACCCGAGACTGTAGGAAGAAGGAAACATGATTTGGTTTATGTTTGGTATGGAGCTACTGTCGTTGAAATCCTCATAGTACCTATCTCTAGGTACTTCGAATCGCTTCTTGCCAATAATGTAATAAGAAATGGTAGATACTTATTCGTATTCGCCCCACAGCCTCTAAATTGCCAACTTACTTAAACAACTTTAAATTTATTTACATTCTGTAATTGTTCATTTAGCTCAGCACTGTGTACTTAATAGGTTCGTTTCTTACTCAATAAAAGTACCTATGACACTCCAAGATACTTTGTTTTTCAAAACCTGGTACACACTACACGTAATCAGGCGAATATTCGTTGCCAAGAAAACTCAAATAAATCGTAAAATATCACGGTCTTATGTTTAACCATATCCCATAACACAAGCTATAGGCCATGCCAGTTCGATTGAGAATAATATTTGCAGTAAATATCGTATTAAAAGTCGTGATTTTTGGGTAACAAGAATAAGGTTCACGCGGGCGCCACGTGGCGCTGCAGTCGGTTTCGGTACAGTATGAAAAATGTTTACAACCCCTAAGTAACCGGCCTAAACTGGTCAGAAAGTCAACTCGGTCAACACACTTTTTTCTCAAACCATTTGGCACGAGGTGTAGTTAAGCTATGCCTACTTTAAGTCTAGATAATGCTGTGTAGAATGTCATAGAATATTTATTATTCATCTTCATTAGGGGTACTGCCACTTCCCGAGGAGGGCCAGACCGTAAGGGATGGCCCTGGGTCAGCCAGGGTGCGAGGGATATGTCGATGACAACCTCACCTCCGGCCTAGCACCGCGACCCACAGTCGGCGTGCGGTTTTAGTCGGTTCGAGTCCGACATAACCTCCCCTTCCGGCTCCGGCAGGGGGGGTATCCGAGGGGATTTCCGCACGGAAAAAAAGGGGTACTTCCACTTTGCCCCACCAATTGTCCCCACTGGTGGGGCAAAGTGGAATAGCATCATATCATTTCGTTCATTTAAGTAATATCAGGAACAAACATGACTGAAAAAGAAGCAACCAAGAGGGATTCCTCATAATTACAGCACGAGCAGCGTGTAATGATTGACAAATTCAATTCATTTGCAATCATACACGACCTTTCAGTTGATGTGTACCCAGCATAATATTTTACTAACGTAGTGAATATTTACTTTTTTTTATAAAGGACACGTCAATTTGACTTCACCTCGCCTGATGGTAACCAAAAGGCAAAGTCTCGGAAAGAGGGTCACCATCGTAAACATATACCATGTTAACAGTGGTGGCACTCAGCTTAACGGCCTCATCAGATGCCTTTTCACGCCCCGCTTAAAGGGCATGGGACTGTAGGAAGAAGGAAACACGTGAGCTGGCACGGAGTTCCAGGTCTCAGTGTAGTCTGTAGTTACAAAGTAATAGTCACACATATACATGTATACAGTGATGGAAAAGTAATGTGAGAGCTATGTGAGGTTAATAGTTCTTGCCCATATTAAATGCCTAATGATTTCCCTTTTCCGACCACTTTTCTTTGCATTGGCAACATCTTCCGGCGATTTTACTATTCATTGCTTTGAACTCTACACAAGACCATAGTTTTTCTGTGTCTACACTGTATGTTGAGGTAAGTAGAGAAGTCTGACACCGTGTCAGCTGTTAAAGAAGTAGTTAATGATAATATGTTTATCTATGACACAGAGAAAGGTTCTGAATGTGGAAAAATAAGTAAAAATAAGTACTTTTCTTTAATAATAAACGAGTTCAGACCCTGAGTAGGTTTCGTCCGAGCACCAATATTTAAAATGTGGCGATAATTGTCATTTCAGATTGCTTCACCTGCTATATTGTTAAACTATGTGGTACCTGCGGTTTCACCCGCGTTGATATCAGTTATCTCGAATATATCTTCGATTCTATTCAACCGATTGTGATCAAATAAACGTACGATTTTAATTCTGACCAAAATCTTAAAAAAAACGTTTTAAATCTGTATATATTTGGTACACACCTTCAGTTGGGAAAATGATACCATATAAATGAATTAAACAGTTTGATTTGCTCTTAATACGGGGGTTTTAAGATCATTTTGAAACTTCGTCGTCAAGATATTTATGACGCTGACTATACAAACACAACTACTTTACTATTGTATATAGTATAGTACAGATATTATTGCGTGTATACGATATCCCAAAGATGGAAATCTAAATATTTAGTCAGAATGATTTATTTAACGTGTTTTGCAATAAACAAGGGTTTCAAACCAGTAAATCTAAATAACTATCTTATTAGATTTTAATAGATAAGCTGCCTACGTGATTAACGTGATCATGTGACTCAACACGTGACTTTTCACGATATTACCTACTATTGAGAGATTTATTTCGAGGGTTCAACAATCAAGTAGGTACTTATTAAAACGATGAATTGGATTACGACCCACGATTCTATCAAGCACTCCAGTTTACTGGCAGATCGTTCTCTAGCGTTGTATAATATAGAATGTTTTTGACGTCATTAACATATGTCAATTCCATACATTGATCAATCTAATCTATTTTACAGAAGTATTTTTACTTTTCTAGAGTGTTGGACACCCAATCCTTTGAGAACCCTGGTAGACTTTGATAATCTCGCCTTTATCCCCGTTAGGCAGAGGTGAATTAACACCCACATTTCACCAATCATTCTATTCCCACGTAATAGGGGGTGAGCCTATCGCCGTATTCCGGGTATTATTTTAACTCGAGCCATGAATCTGAGTCTGTGCTGTATTGTGTTTATATCTGTTATCTGTCTTATATTAAACCGCCCTAGCCCTTTTTTTTTTTTTTCCGTGCGGAAATCCCCTCGGATACCCCCCCTGCCGGAGCCGGAAGGGGAGGTTATGTCGGACTCGAACCGACTAAAACCGCACGCCGACTGTGGGTCTTGGTGCTAGGCCGGAGGTGAGGTTGTCAAAGACATATCCCTCGCACCCCGGCTGACCCAGGGCCATCCCTTACGGTCTGGCCCTCCTCAGGAGGGGGGACAACGGTGTCCCCAACTCGCCCCCGGAATGGGGAGGCGCGCTATTCAGCACGCCGCCGCCGTGGCCTGTTTCTGCTGGGGTGACAGGCGGCTCCACCCGTCACCCCCAGGCCCGCAAACGCCCTAGCCCTTAGTCGCCTTGTAACGACACCGCATGTGAAGAGTTGGGGTGTCCCAAATTCTACTCTGCAGGGAACCACGCGGTTTCCACACCTGGAAAATAGTATCGTCGTGGGAAAGCACTGTTCCCTAGGTTTGAAAAAAAAAATCGAAAGGTTTCATACCCCCACCTAGCTCCCTTAAAAGCATGTTGGTTCAGCGGAAGTCTCTAAATTTTTTTTTTGTTATCTTTTTTTTTTTTTTTTTTGTACTGTGGCAACAGAAATACATCCTTTAGAACAATTTCAACTGTCTAGCTAACACGGTTTACGAGATACAGTCTGGTGAAAGATGGACAGACAGGCGGAGAGGCAGGCGGACAGTGGAGTCTTAGTAATAGGGTTCCAATATGAGCCTTTGAGTCCTGACGGAGCCGTAAAAATAGATATTTCCGCTTTACCCCACTGAGCTGAGTGTACCATTTACCTACATAAAAATATTTTTTTGACACGTGAATATGTTTCAATTATTAATTATGAGTTTTCGTCCGCAGATATTGTAAAATTCTACCTAAATTGCTTTTTTATAATAAATTTAAAATAAACTAAATTAAATTATTTTATCGACCCATTCAAAGAATAAAAGTGATTTAAACACCTACAGGGAACTGATTACTATTATCAAAATTTTACGGCTTCTTGGGGCGCCATCTTGGATTTATCTAATAATATCCGCAGGCTATAATTTCTATCAGTTGACATAGCACTCACTCGCGTCACCTTTTAACCCCACTTAACATTTGAATTTTAACTGGTTCTGAATGTTATATTATGAATAATTCATTATTTAATAATACGATTATTAATAATTATTAGAACGTTGAGTTTGGTGGATATGGTAGTAAAATAAATGAGTACTTAAGCTTTATGGTTGCATTATTTTCTTCTTTTATCAATGTTGAACATTTGAACTTTTGACACGAACAAAAAATAAAATAGACTCGTGTTTTGGATTTTATTTATTTTATTTTTGTTCACGTTACAATGTGCAAATGCAGGTTCAAGAATGAAAATTAATTAGTAATGGAAACTTGTACACCTATAAATTTAGTTGATAAGAAATACCTTTAACTAAACTATTTTTGGTAGTTGTTATCTTTAAACATTGCCTTTATGAGGAGGAATTAATGGCCAGGATTCGAACCTGGGACCTCTCGATCGTAAGGCCGACTAAGCTACCAATCAACCACCCCTCTACCGTTCCCACCATAAACAAATTGTCTAGTAGCATACACAAAAGTCATTAATAACTGCTATTGCTGCTAGCAGGCCTATTAACAAATGGCAGACTTCATTTAAATTTCATGAGTATTACAATACTGCCTGTTCGATTGCAATACATCTCACAATATTATATTACCATCGTAAGTCAACAAAGTTATGGGTATATTTAATTTCTATGACGCATATGACCTTTTAAAAGTCAGAGGTACGTGCACGACCGAAAATGGAGCTCAGAGTTTGAATTACACTGGTCTAAAGATAACACAAAATTTATTCCCTTTTAAACAGATAGATTGACGCCTGTTTGAATAAGTGACCTAACTTTAGACCAGTGTTAGCCAAATTTTCAAATATTTCATGTAATACTTAATACTAAATAAATGTATGTATAGCTACATTACCTAATTTATTAAAAAAATGTGTAACAGTTCGGAAGTGTAACAGAAAAACTGAGCTTCGGAAGCAAATTAATCAAAATACCTAAATACATAAAAATAAAAAGCTACTTAAAACAAATTTCCAATAAATAACTTTTTTATCGCTCGCTTTGAATAAATTACCAGAAAATTATTATTATTTTAATAATGATTTTGGAAAATATCTGAATTTTATTTGGACATATGAAAGCTATACAAACTCAAAGTGAAGTCAATTAACGATACATAAATGGCCAATAGTTCTATACAGCCGGTTGTCACTAGTCTATTAACACCACTAATAAAAAGTTACTAATATGGCTACACTCACATAATTATTTCTAAAATCGTAAAAGAACTCATTAATTATAATTATAACTTGATCTTTACAAGTGACCACATTGCTGACACTTAATGAGAAGGAAATAGTAGGTATCTCTATAGACATTAAATTCCCTCCAAAATTCAAATATTAGAATGTTATACACAGATTAAAAATAAACATAAAAAAGTTTAAAACAGTGGTAAATTCCTTCGTATCACGTTACACATAGGATAGACAAACAAATCAACTGAATTAAATTTCTTGTTTGGCACTATAATTTCGATTTAATTGAATAATATTTAAATCAATTTTAGTAGATACCTATAACGAAACTAATGGGTTGATCAGACATATATGAGAAAGGTCAAATGAAGGTTCTTTTATTTTGGTAAGTATGAAGTAACTGTACCATGTAGTGTAAGGTATAAATACTTGGTAAGTATACCATGATCTTTATGGGCCAACCATATCTGGTGATTGGCAGTACTTTTGTGTAATCTTCCTTCTATGGTTTTGTGGTGAAGGAGTTAGCCTTACGATCGTTAGGTTCTAGGTTCAAATCCTGGCCACTAACAACGTGAACTAATTCCTAACACAAAAAGAAATGCTTAGCTGATCATGATCTTATTTTCAAAGATACCCGATAGAAATAGATAATTATGTATCTCAAATCAATAATATAGAACTATCAACCTATAGATTTAATATGGATCTTGTTTGCATCGTGCATTCGACAATTGCTATTACATCTCTGTACAGACGCCATAGTTATTAGAACTCGTAATCTATCTTCATTTCGTCATGAATAGACAATAATATTACTTTGAAACAAGTAATACAAAAGTCAATATTTATCTTACAAAGTTCAACATATCGTCGCGGCCATCTTAATTATAACTCGCCAGACTACCGTACGGTTAGCAACAAAAATTCTTGGTAAAGGACCATGTTTTATTTTTGTCCTTTTATCAGTTTGCAAAGTGCATTGCATCAGCTTGCACTTTGGAGCCCAAGGTTTACTTACCTACTCCCCTTTTCTATTTTGATAGATATATTGTACTCATTCATGCTTGCACAGTGTATGTTTAAGAACGTATAGGGATATTACCCTCCGGCCTTGCACCACGACCCACAGTCGGCGTGCGGTTTTAGTCGGTTCGAGTCCGACATAACCTCCCCTTCCGGCTCCGGAAGGGGGGTGTCCGAGGGGATTTCCGCACGGAAAAAAAGGGATATTATCAAAATACTTTAGAGAAATTAGCTTATTTTCATCTACTGCTACGGAGAATTTTTCTGCTAAAAGAATTGTAACTCACGATTGCAAAATGTTTGAAAACGTAAGCGTTAATTTCAAAACCGTTTTTAATAATAAACTGCTCAAATATATTTTGAAACTAATTCACACATTACAATGGAGGCCAGTTTGAATATTTCAAAAGCAGTTTGTTATCTATAAGTTTTTAAGTATCCAGCAATTACTCTTATGTGTACTAGACTGTACGGAATAAGAAAAAAAATGTATCTCGAAACGAATAAAACTACTCCACCGAAAACTTTTTGTAACTGACATATACATGACACTATAAAAAAGTGCACTATGCTAATATACATAGATATCAAAATACAATAACTCATTAATTTTCAGCTTCCCATTCCAAATTCAAAAGTCATTTTCGTCTCACCTCGGAACCGTGACTTACTTTCGTAATTTTTAAAGATGGCAGATGATTTCTGTTGCAAACCTTACTCCTCTAATGTATAATCGCATTTGCATCTTCGATTATCTTGATATATTTATTGCAGTGATTATTTTAGATTTAATGTAGGATATTAATAGTCTCTACATTGTTACAGATAGAATAATGGATAACACTTTATTGTACATCAATATTAATGGAACACGTATCTAAATAGTTGCATTGTTAACTACATTACAAAGAAAAGAGCATAAATTCACTGTTGTAAAACCTATAGACAAATTTGTCAGAAGGCAATTCTATATCGCCATACATCAAGTTATCAAGCCAGTGTTTACATTTTTATAACTTGTAATATCTGTTGACTCGAAACATGCATCTGAGGCTGATTCTGGGCTATATAATAATATCTGTCTGATGTTACACAGTTTCAATTCGATTGCAATGATAATCGTACTAAAAGCATTGATATTTCCTATGATCCTTTAAAAAAAACTTACCTACCTTTTCGTGAGGTTATTAAACTCATAGTTTCTAGTTTAGTTCGTTTTCAAATTTATTTTTGGAAGCGTAAGTTTTGCAATCGTACATTTAAAAAACTGAAGTTTTTACTTTAGATTTCATTTTAATATTTATCTCGGCACATAACATTGACATCACAATGTGTAGTGTACTTACGAATATCGAATTGTAATGTTATATTTAGCCATGTTGTCACATGACATATTGTCATATTTAATCATGTCACTGAACACAGAAAAATACTTAAATAATTTGTATACATTCTGACAAATAAAACATGAGAGCATAGGTCACAGTGGTGGTGGATGGTGACATCACAAAATGGTGGAAAAATACGCTTACATTTACTACCTGCCTCATATTACATACGAGTTTAAAAGCGTAGAGCCTTTCAGAAAAAGCCTTCAAGAAAACTCTGTCATGAACACAAACTATAAAAAAACCAGCTTTGAAGTTCATTTTATTAGATATAGTGGTTCTTTTTCGTCCAAGCTCGTCTATATATGTTTGATGTCTGTAATGATCTCTTTCCTAAGGCTTTAACTTCAGCCTATCATCAGGCGAAATACCATATAGTCGTGACCAACAAAAAAAAGTTTAAAAAAGAATAGTAATAGTCATTTTCTACGTTAAAAGCGCCGGTGCCGCACATATCTCCAAAACACGTTCGGACTGTTAAAGATGATGTAACAAAAGTTAGACAAACAGCTGAATCCGCTTGACAGCAGCTATTCTTAAATATTTACATATTATAAAATAGATAGAACTAATAAGATGTCCATTTAGTAACCATTCACACAGTAGAGGTGGACGACGTTAAAAAAAACAGTTATGTAAGACGATATGTCCGTCCTTCAACTCCAAAATAATTATGCACAGAAAAATATTCGGGTCCCTAGTCAAAGCAAAATAACCTCTGTTTAATTAAAAAAATATTACAATGATATTATAATAGTAAAAATACTACATTTAAATTTTCATACATTTACAAACTATTATGAACATTTATAGGAAAATGAATAATCTACGTAGTACCTAGGAGGTTAATTCTATTTAATAAGGTTTGAATAAAAGAAAACTATATCACATTATTATTAATTGAAAAAAAAATTATTACTTATTAATATGTTTTCAATTAATAATAATACGCAAGACATCATATTTCCATCGCCATATCTAAGCGTATCAGCTTCCTTTTTTAAAACATAACCCACCCCTGCACATATAAAAAATATGGAGGTCTAAAAAATCACAAGTAATAAAAATTTAAATTAAAATTTAAAATTTAAATATAAATAAAAATTTATATCGGCACTTTATCGTAACAATATTAATAAGGTCCCTTTTGCTTGACATTTTGATCTGTATTCTTTATCTTATCTTTAAATATTACTTCAATTAAGACCCAGATTATATTCTAAAAATAAAATGCGTTTTTACACTAATTTATTTGTACGGTCGAAAATATTTTTAGAATTGCCTGACACCCAGTGACCGAATAACAGAAGCGTTCATTTTGAATTTCGAAAATAAAATGATACAATTCAGTCACAAAAAAAACTTCTTTAGGGGATTCTGGGGCATATATATTGTTATAAACACACTGATTAAAACCAAAAATTTATACAGATTTCTAGACATATTTGAAAAAAAAAATTGTAACAAAAAAGTGTAGCAGTTCGAAATAAAGTGTTAGTGAATGAAATGGGAATGAACTTTGAATTTCGAATTTTACACCTAAGTATCTGTAACAGTAAATTGGTAGCAATTAAAATGGCGCATTGTTGTTGGTCAATTAGTAGTCTTAAATCAATTACACTTTTTGTTCCATACAGTTAGGCTGGTAGGATAGAAGTCATTATTTATAAATAAAAAACCTCATACATAAGTATTATTGTTGCTTAATCATAGTGATTATTTTCGTACACGCCAATCATTTAATGACCTATGTCTATTAACTGTTTTAAGGTTAATTACTTGAACTGATAACCTTTTAATTTTTGTCAAGAAATTAGGCCTCGATAACTAACTATAAACATTTACTTTGCACATTGTAACATTCTCAACTTTTTTTCTTCTTTTTTTAAGATCATTGTCAGGGGCCACCTGTTGCAATTTTCGTTCCTATTTCAATTCGTCAGAAACAGTTCACGAATTATGAAAAAGAATTCCATTGTCGTAATTCGCAAACTGTGTTTTTAAGAGCCTGTGCAAAAAAGTGTTACCTACTTTAAGTGTTACTGTCAACGAAATAGCCGTTGGTTTTTCTAAATGACTGTTTATATATATATTTAAACACGCATTTAAATTATATACTTGCTCTTGCACGATCGTTTTTAGGTTTACGGTGAATAATACTACATTAGAACATTTTAACACGAAGCTCTTTCATTACGCACTTTCAGCCATAGTATAAATATAATTTACCTATACACTAATTTTATGAATAGGTATATGAAAACAAGTTATGACCACCATTTTAATTAATAGATTAATTAATTAGCTAAATCCTTTTAGTTAATAGATCGTTTGATGAACCGCGTTAAGTGGAATCGCTCATTAGGTAGACACAGATTATGTAATGATTTCAGATGTAGAACACATCTCTTTTTTTTTATTTCAAGTTCAAAATAAAGCTGTCACTTTCAAACTTAGAACAAAACATTTTTTAACCATTTGAAATTAAAACTATAGAGAGAGAGAGAGCACATAGAGATTCAAACATAGAACATGACATGACAATTTAATCAAATTTAAAATTAAAACTGACAAATCAAAATTTCAAACGTAGAACACGACTCATTTCTGGTTAAAACGCCAAAAACAAAGTTTTAGTCAAACATCGTCACCTTTAATTGGATACATAACATTCGCATTATAGAGGCACCTTTATAGTTCATAGGTTGTCGTACAGGTTTTACTAGTGACCAGATTATATGTAGAATCAATAAAATATTTATAATTACATTAAAAGCGACAGATTTTTTCTCGAATTTATATGTTTTTAATCGAAACCGCATTTTGCGATCGATATTATCGTGTAACTATTAAAACTCGATTGAATTTCGAATGTGACACAGAAATAACACTTACGAATACTTAACCTCTAACCCTCTCTATTATATCTACCGAAAAAGAAAAACAATATTATCTATTAGTTTTAGAAAATATTATAGCCGTACTAATGTTATGCTTAAATGCACTTTGTACACAATCAGTAAAACTTTGTACATATTATAGGGTATCGGGCATGGAACATGACTGTTCTTAATTTTTTATTCCAAGAATAACTTCTACCAATATTTTTTGCAAAATAATGGCCACATTTTGTGTAGAAACTTGCAAAGTCTCACATTAAGTTCTGAAGTTTTTTTTTTATTTTTTTTTTTAAGTATATTAGAACCGAAGTTACTAATATTCCCTCTAACCCCTCCAGCTAAGCTAAATTGCTTGTGTTAGGAGTGGGTTCACGTCGGTAGTGTAATGGCCAGGATCGAACCCGGGACCTTTCGATCGTAAGGCCGACTCCTTAACCACTAAGCTACAGACGCGAAGTTAAGAAATAGTAAACACAGAATGTTAAAAATACTTAATTATCGTGAATAAACATGTTCTTAATATTCTATACGAGAAAAACAATCTTTATTTATGACCTTATTATTACTTTTTCTATGGATTTCTAGATGGTAATAATGACCATTTTGTTTATAGTAATGTGATCACTTAATTAATAAACTTAAAGTATTATTAAGACGTTTTGTTTATATTCTTTCTGTATAATTTTCTAAAAATAACTATTAACATGGAAACATAGCGATAGTAGAATTCTAATTAAACCTTTTATTTCTTTAGCTATATCTAAGTTTTATTCATATAATAGCATCACTTTATAGAAGATAATTATATATTAAAAATTAACAAATTTGCTAACTAAGCTTATCGAGTATTCAAAATTTCCAAAAAAATGTTCTTAAATTGAATTTGTTTAATGTTAATGTAAAACCAAGTAGCTGCGATATAATTATTGCTAAGCAATATGTATACGATTTCAAGTGACATATATAGGTTTTCTTCTGTAAATACATACATAATATTAACCAACGCCCAGACAAATAGACATATTCGTACATTCAAAAATTTCCACTGGGCGAGAATTGAATCCGCGACCGCCAACGAAACAGTCGAACGCTCTACCACTACACCACAGAAGTCGTTGAATAAAGTTCCTATTGCAAAATTTAATATTTAAATTTTCTTCAAATGCCAACTGTACTCAAAACAAATACCTATTATTAAAAAAGAAATAGTTTATGTTATCTTTGCTTCCAAACTAATAATATAAATGCAAAAGTAACTCTGTCTGTCTGTCTGTATGTTAGGTTTTCACGCCTCGCGAGCGGAGCTGCAGGCAAAAGCTAGTGTGAATATTTTATTAGACCAAGAGATAGTTAGTCAAGGTCAAAAATAATAGATATTTTTTTTTCGTGCACCATTTAAATCTGCTCGCCAGATCTGCTCAGATATTTATCCCGTTGACCAACGTACAGGAAGTTATTCCTATGATAAAAATACCTAGTAAGTATATGTCCTATAGTTGTACTCTATACGTGTGATAAATTTTAACAAAATCGTACCAACTGTTTAATGTATTAGCGACAAAGAAACTTAATCATTTTCGTATAAATAAAATATAACAGTTTAGTATTTTTAGGACAACTTACATAATATAATTTTAACTACCTGTATTGCCTTTTAATTTTTAAGTAGATATGTTTAAAATTATAAAAGAAGATTATTTATTTTGATGAATATTTATAAGTATATCTTACTGGCCTATTTATAAATATGTATATAGAGAGATTCAAAACAATTCACTTTTAATGTAAATTCAAAAAGCAAACACAACATTGTAGAAAAAATAGAATGAAATATTTTATGTTCGCGTGTTCAAAAGTCTAAATTTCAAGATATAAAATTACCACAACTTAATTTCAATGTTTTAAAAATTAATTACTCTTTTGAATATCTAGGCTACACTCGATTCGTTTCAATCGAACGTTTAACAACCAGATAGGTAATGCCCGATTGCGTTTTTATTTACAAACACTGTTTAATTAAGTAATTGCTTAACTATCTCGTTGGGTAACAACCAAGTCGGCCGAACTGATCTAGCGACTTGCTAATATTTCACGATCGAGCGAATTTAAAACGAGTTTCGATAGTAGTGGTTAAGGGTGTCAAATGTCAGCCAATTTTTTTTGTTTCATCCATAAAATATGTTAATATTTTATACGCTGTTTTTATAGATTTTAAATGTAAATAAATCATACTCTCTCTACGTAATTTATTTATGACTTCGTCGCACTCAAAAATAAAGAATATAAGAACAAAAAAAACTTGCACAACGCAATCAAGTCTCACATATGACCTTCTTGATCGCACATAAAACCATTAAATAAAGTCGTATCTAAAAACCAGACTAGAATATTTACATTAGTTATATGTGAACATACGTTGCACTTGACGTGTATCTTTAATATTCTAATAAATCAGACATTAGCACCTCGGGCGGATATTTCGACAAAAATCCTTCGTAACTTTCAGTTTTGTTTCCGAGTTGCATAACTTAACTTACCGTGTGTAAGGGTTATTGGGAGGGTGGGCCAGGGGCACTGACGTAGAGATAAGCACTAATTAAGCACTTTTTAGACATGCACATAATCCGTCATTGAGCGAATGAACACAGTTTTTTTTAGTTCAAGCACACTCGCGACACAATTTTCTCCGAAAGAGAGGAAAACTATTGCCGCGCGGCGCGGGCTGCGCTTGCGACGGTTTGCGGGCGACTGGCGAGCGCGAGTGCCCCCACACGATAAAACCTTCGCTTTTCAAGAGTGGGGGCGAGAACGGCTTTTTGAAAAATCGCTACCTGTTCGCGAGATCCCGTTTCCCGTTGCTAGAGTTTTCAGCTCGGCGGTGTGACGAAATTAGTCTTATTGATAGCTTGCGAGGATGTACAAAATGTATATCCATGACGGTACACGGGTAGCGAGTGCGACTTTTGTGTATGAGGTCTTAGGTTCAGTACTGGGGTTGACTTAATCATCACAGTTTTTTTTTTTAATAATTCAAAAACTCGAAATACGTCGGGAAAAAAAGCGCTCAAGTGGGACTTCAACCCACGTGGGTTCAAGTCCCACTTGAGCGCTTCTTTTTCCCGATGTATTTCGAACTTAAAAAGTTAGCATAACAAATGCTATAAAAATTTCATTCAAATTCTCACAACTCTTTTTTTTTATCGTGCGCAAAGTCTCCACGGATACCACCCCCACGGAGCCGGTGGAGGTGGTTATGTCGGACTCGAACCGACCAAAACGCACGCCTTGGGTCCTTGGTTGCCGGAGGTGAGATTGCCGGAAGCATATCTCTCGCACCCCGGCAGACCCAGGACCATCTCTTTCGAGATGGCCCCCTTCGGCCTCAAAACTCCTGTAACACTTCACTGTTGGTTTATATATATTACATATATTTCCGCCTGTAAATAAGGTAGCATGCAAGGGTAAGCAGAGGTGTACTAACATCCACATTTCGCCAACTATGATTTTTGTTTCCATCGTTATTACGATGGACGTCCTCTGGAAGACAATAGGACCTTGCAGCCAATAGGTGCAGCTGCACTATCCTTTGGGCACCTTCCATTATAACCACGGGAAGAGATAGGCCTGAAGCCTTATTCTACCCTACCAGAACCAACATTGTTTCATCATAATAAAGTCAAAGTCAAAGTATTTATTCAAAATAAAGTAGCAGGCAAGGGTAAGCAAAGGTAATACATCTTGTAACACCCACATTTATTCAAAACTAGCTTTTGCCCGCGGCTCCGCCCGCGTGGAAGTCAGTTATCGCGACCTTACATAGCCTATGTCCTTGCTCAAGGTCTAATCTACCCCTATACCAAATTTCATGGAAATCGGTTCAGTGGTTTAGGCGTGAAAGCGTAACATACAGACTGACAGACAGAGTTACTTTCGCATCCATACTAATATTATAAATGCGAAAGTAACTCTGTCTGTCTTCTGTCTGTCTGTCTGTCTGTATGTTACGCTTTCACGCCTAAACCACTCAACGGATTTTGATGAAATTTGGTATAGGGGTAGATTAGACCTTGAGGAAGGACATAGGATATGTTTGGTCGCGATAACCGACATTCACGCGGGCGGAGCCGCGGGCAAAAGCTAGTTTATAATATTAGTATGGATTGTGTAACACTACTACAAATTTTCGACGCCAAATTCTGCTTATAACTAAGTTTACTACCGCTTCCTAGGCACCAGTGGAGAAGAAACGGCGCAACAAACTCTACAGTAGCACTCTATAATATTCTGGACTTACACAACGCCATCTAGACCTGAAGTTTGTCTTACAATATTAAATTTCCATATTGTTTTATTAAATACTGTGGTGCCTTAACTATAGTGACGCTAAAAATGTAAGCGTAATGAACTTTTAATGGCTTTTATTTTCATATGAACTCGTTTCAAGTACATATTCAAGGCACACGGTATATTTTAATTCCTCTTTAAATGAAATATTTGTTGAAATAAAACTTTATTACAACCGTGGATCATGGCTGCTGAAAATTTATCTAAATATCGGGAATATTGTACTGGAATAACAAAAAATAAATTTATAATAATAATAAATAAATATTCCACAACATTCTACACAACGCTATCTAGACCCATGGTAAGCTTAATTAACTTGTGTTATGGAATCTAGAATGCGGATAAACATAATTAGATAATTTTTTTTTGTAAATACGTACATAATTATTATACACAGAAACATCCAGACCAATGCAAATAGCCATATCCATGCATACAAATATTTGCAGTGAGCGGGGATCGAACCTGCGCCCCCTGTGGGGCAGTCGCGTGTACTACCGCCACGCCACAGAGGCTATCAAATTTGAATTAGTTTTATTTTAATCTTTAGCCTGGAGTCGGCTTTCAATTTTACGTTTGACTTATTGCCATGTTGGTTCTTGGTAGAATAGGACCACCACAGCTCTTCCTGTGGGAGTCGTAAAAGGCGACTAAGGGATAGGTCTTTTCTCCATCCGACAGTAAATATACAGCCCAAGACAAAAGGCCCGATAGACGGCAATAGGCTCGCCCCCTATTAAGTCGTGGGACTAAAAATCATAATTATCGAAACGTGGGTGCTAATGCATCTCTGCCTACCCCTTCGGAGATGTTCAGTATATGTATGTATGTTTGACTTATTTTGGCATATATATTTTTTTATAAAGAACACTTCAATTTCAATTTGACTTCACCTCGCCTAATGGTAAGCTAAAGGCAAAGTCGGAGAGAGGGTCACCATCGTAAACATGTACCACGTTAACAGTGGTGACACTCAGCTTGACGGCCTCATTAGAAGCCTTTTCACGCCCCGCTTAAAGGACCCGGGACTGTAGGAAGAAGGAAACACGTGAACTGGCAGGGAGTTCCAGGTCTTAGTGGTGCGGGTATAGGCATATATACTTAAATAAAGAATATAATGCTTAAAGATCATCCTTTTAAAAAAATAATATAGCAAATGTAAGTAATTATAAGTATTCTAATCCTTCCAGCTAAGCTTAATTCCTTGTATTAAGAATGGGTTCATGTCAGTAAAGTAATGGCAGCTTAGTGAATGAAGAGTCAGGCTTACAATCGAGAAGTCTCAGGTTCGAATCTTGGGCATTACTGAATCAAATTTCTGTATTTTTAAGAGGGAGGAGAGGGAATTCAACAAGTTTTAGCGTCGCGTCATAGAAGATGACATGTATGCCAATAGACTCACGCAAACGGGACAAGTAAAAGCCGGAAAGCGGTTTTGATGCGACCGGGATTAACAGATGATGATGATGATTTTTGTTTCTGACTGTACACAAAGGTGTGTTATTAAATCGTACCCTACTTATAAATGTTAGATTAAAACATAAGATAAGAATGATATTCATTATACTCGGTCATATGTCTTCTCAGAATAAACTGGAAAACCCATCCGACATTTTTTCTGTACATCCATTAATTAATTTTTGTGTAACGAAGGTGAATGAATTATTAAAGTGTCCACAGGATGCTTAATCACTTCGCTTTAGATAACATTTATTTAATTAATGTATGGTGTTTTGATAAACTTAAAGACCAAAAATAATTGAGCCTTTAGCACTCTTTTATCGGCTTTACCATGGTGAATGTTCTGATGAGCTCTTTTAATTAGTACTTTCCCAAACCCTCTGTGGTATGGCAGTAGTGAACGCAGCCGCTACGCAGGAGGTGCGGGTTCGATCTCCGCTCATAGCAAATATTTTTATGCATAAATATGGGTATTTGCATTGGTCTGGGTATTCCTAAAAAAAATATCTACGTATATTTATCCGCGTTCTAGATTCCATAACACAAGCTAGTTAAGCTATGTTTAAGGACCAAAAAAACATATTGAGCCTTTGGCACTCTCTTATCAGCTTTACCATGGTGAATGTTCTGATGAGCTATTTTAATTAGTCCTTTCCCAAACAGGACACCTATTGCAGGTCCAGGTAGAAGAGGTAACCCAAGAAGTCCTGGCTTGACGTCGTGGAGGGTGCTGCGTGACAGCCTCTGTGGCGTGGCGGCAGTGAACGCAGCTGCTACGCAGGAGGCGTGGGTTTGATCCCGCTCAGAACAAATATTTTTATGCATGAATATGGGTATTAGCATTGGTCTGGGTATAGTGGGTATTCCTAAAAAAATATCTAAGTATGTTTATCCGCGTTCTAGATTCCATAACACAAGCTAGTTAACCTATGTTTACCATCATGGATCTAGAGTTGTGTAGCGGGCGATTGAGACAAAATCATTCTATTTTTGTCTCACTAACATGGACGCCCAATATCGTGCGAAATAGAGTAAGAAGGTTCAAATCCTGGCCATTGCATGTTAGTACTATTACCGATTCTGTGCCATTACACTACCGGAGTGAACCTACTCCTATCACAAGCAATTTAGCTCAGTTGGAGGGGTTAGACCTATTACATTGGGAGCTAAAACATAAACTGGCGAAATGTGGGTGCTAGCACCTCTGCCTACCCCTTCGGGGAATACAGGTGTGAGTTTATGTTATGTTATGTTATGTGGAGGGGTTAGAGGGAATATTAGTAATTACAGTTCTAATATTCTTTTGTTTAAAAAAAAGGCGGACCCTGAGTTCAGAGGTCACCTTGGCTTCGGATGTGATCAGAAAATGCATCTCCATGAAAATGACTTAAATGTCACCCTCATACGGTGCAAACAATACTAGTCTTGGAATCCTTTTACCGTCTTCCTACAGTCCCAGGTCCTTCAGATGAAGCTTGAAGAAGCATCTGATGAGGCCGTCAAGCTTAATGCCACCACTGTCACATTATTGGTGTTTCCTGAGAAGGCGAGGTGAAGTCGACGTGCCCTATACATACAGGGTGGAGGATTTTCATCCCCCTTGGAGGGTAAGTACTCGAAATACTAGAAGTAGAGAATTTCATTCAAAGGAAACATTCCTTTATTTTTTTAAGGTTTTAATCGGTTCGATTAACGGGTGTGTCAAGAAAGTTTTCGAGAATCTTTGAATGCAGTTTTGTTTATTTAAAATAATTTACTTAATTTAAAATCTTAAAAAACATGTTTTTATATTTTTTTCGTATTTCTGACAGCAAACCCTTTCATTTGATACTCATATCATAGGGGTGGATTTTAAACAGTCAGTCCGCCATCTTGGGGAGCCCGCCATCTTGGGGAGCCCGCCATCTTGGGGAGGCCGCCATATTGGATTTGTAATGACGTTTCTTAGCTAGTCATGTATTGTCATCAGAACTCAGAGCGTGTGCAAAATTTCAACCTATTCGAAGACCGGGAAATAGGTCAAATTAATATTCCAAGATTTTCTTACATACATAGTTACAAGTGAAGCTAATAAAAGCGTGTTAAAAATAAAGAGTAATGTTTCCTTTAAGTGAATTTTCTTATCCTCAGTACTTTGAGTACTTTCCCTTCAGGGGGCATGAAAATCTACTACTATATTAAATACGAAAACAAAAAATACAGATAATATCACAAGCTCCCTACAAAAGACTTCAACGGGAGCTAACTGACGTGTTTGAATCTGTCTCGCTGCCTGCGTTGATATCTACATAAACTTAACTCTGTTTTCACAGGATATGGTTATCCCACATTTGTTTTAAAGAATATCATCATGTAAAATATCGTAGTATTTAAAGTGATAATAGATTGTGAGTGGCAACTATTATAATAGAATTTTGTATTGGCAACACCGTAGTAAAAAATAAATAAATTACCAAAAGAGTGACCTACTGGACATAGGTCTCTCCCAATGTTGAGAGGCTGCGGCCTACTGGGTCCACGCTAGCCAGACGGGTTGTTACAGGATTTATAAATATAACTATACTATTATAATGTTGAATAAACAAATTGAATTTGTATTGGGTATTCTATTGACTAGTCAAATTAGTTAATTTTTACTAAACGTCAAAACGATAAGTTATTAGGAAACTTGTATGAAAAAAGATTTAGTGACGTCATAAAATTTAATTGTCAAATCAGTTACTATTATAGGTTCTGATGATTAAAAATAAATAAAAACTATAAAATAAGAACCAACGCAATTTTTACTGTTCTTTTACCATTGTTAATAAGCTTGGTTAGATAATTTATTTTAACTATAGGATAATACCCAATTAGACTCTAGTTACTATGTGATTAGTACTCGTACTCGGTCGGTAGCTTAGAGGTTAAGGAGTAGGCCTTACGATCGAGAGGTCCCGGGTTCGATCCTGGCCATGTAATAATAAAAAGTATATACACATGTGTGTTTTGTTGTTTGAGATAAAGTTAACAAGTGTGTTCTCCTGTAAATTAACAATATAAATAGGTACATTACCTTAAAGATTCGGGCGCCTTGGAGAAGCACATGCCTAAGATAGTCAATCAAGTAGGTTGAAGACTTTTAATCTGCCGGAGGTAAGCTAAATAAAACCACCGCACTGAGGTTTAAGGTTTTATTCTCTAGCGCTCCAGTGTGCTCATTATAGTAAGAATTTTATGCTAGTAGATTAAATTTAAGAACTACATGACATATTACTCTTGTCACCAATGCAATTTTTTAAGGTTTTTAAAGTTAAATTTTAATTAAAAGTAAACGAAAGCTCACGGCATCCCTCGGCGAGTGTGTGAAGGTTCACCTCAACCAGCGAAGCTTAACATTCCGCTCAACAAGCCATTATTTCAAGATATTGCACATGCTCGTTCGTATGGTTGAGAAATCCTTCAAACCATCAGAGGCAAGTTCCAAGAAAGGCCAAAAGTTGAAGTACAAGAAAAGCTAAAGTTAAACAAAGAAAAAGAAGGCGGCTCCAATGGAGACCTGAAATAAAATTTTAGGTTATTAGAACAATTCCTATCAGAATACACGACGTCCTAATTTTTGAGAAAAACGTGTGACTTACCGCCATAATTAGTTGGTTAAATGCCAAACACACGATAAATCATTGTATTTTTGAAACAAATACTGAAACAACAAAATTTAAAATATTATTTTTCAATCAGAAAAAATACGTCGAAATGAATCTTTTTAGAAAATGTCAACTCACCAGAAATATGGAACAATTCTATATTAATATCATAGCGGGGACATTTTATAATGTCATCCGGACAAGAATAACTTCAATCCATGACAATGGATTAAGATTGATCAAATTTTATCGAAAGTACGACATTTTTGTCGATCGACAAGAGAGAAAGGTGACGTGCCGGCCAACGCAGTGTTGCCAGTCGCCTCCAATGTTCGGAAATTAGCGAAAATTCGACTAAAAACCGTTAAAGACCACCGATGTAACGAGATTCACAAACGCGACGTTACATTACATCCCTCCCCAAAAAAAGAAAAAGGTATTCCTTTTTATTTTTAAAGAAAACAATGAGATTCAAAGACCAAAATCCAAAAACCTCAAAAGAAAATAAAATGTCTTGCAACATTCTACAAAAAAAAATAAAATGCAAAAGCTTCATGCAAGCATATTGCAAAAACAATCCACAAAAAAAAGTAAAAGAATGTGAAAACATTCAAAAATAAAATTTAAGTTCGGAAACCAACTTCCAAATACAAAGGAAATCAAAGATATTTTCCAACTCAATGGAATAAACCAAAAGCAAAACAAATACTCCCGAAAAGAGTGAAAAGTAATCTGAAAAATAAAGTATTCAGAGAAAATGAAACAAATCCCAATTCAATTCCAATTCCAGATATCGATTAGGCAACCAACGCCATCGAATCTAATCCTAGATCTTAACCAGCCTTCCAGCATCAATACAAAAGTGCGGTTGAGCTCCTACGCTACTACCAGCAATTCCTAAATAAATATCAAACGAAGAAGATATCGGTTAAGCACCAACGCTACCGAATCTGAAACAAAATTGGCAAAAACAAAGAAGTTTTCCCATTATCGGTTAGGTGTAAAACCGCCGACTTCAATTCAAATCCAAACTCCAAAATCCAAACGTCAAAACAAAATCACAACAAGAGTGTGAGGTGAATATATTTATAAGCATTGTGATCGGCATAACACCACCAACTTTCCGAGCACAAGCAAAATATAAAGTAAATATGACAATTGTGACCAGTACAACACCACTGACTTTCTGAGCACAACCGCATAAGAAAAAATATGACATTTGCGACCGGCTCAACACCACCGACATTCCGTGCGCAAAGCATAAAAAATGTTACTATGTGTATAGAAACACAATAGTACAAAAAAGAAAAACGACAATTGCGACCGGTACATCACCACTGGCTTTCCGTGCGCAATGCGTAAAAAGGCGTGACCATGTGTATGAAACACAATAGCACAAAAATGTAAAGTCCAGAAAATCCCAGGTTTCCCAAAAAAGGGTATAACAAGGTATAAGGTAAGTGCATATGAAATGCGTCCAATCCGAGAATCCTAATATTAAGACAATAACTCAGAACTGTACAAAAAACTAAGTTCAAGAAACTTAAATTTCCATTCCAAAAGTGAGTGGAAATAAGTCAAGTGAATTTAACACAGAAAATGAATATTAGATTTCACTCCTAAACTAGAGCAGAAACTAAATTCCCAAATTTGTACAAAATATACAATTTTACAAAAATGTAAACAAATATATATACAGGACAATAATCCTATTATACAAAGACAAATAAAAATATAAGATCTTTTGACGTGGAACAATTTGTTAATATGGAGAAGTGAGTATAAGAAACAAGACCTAAAATGACCTAAGTAATTTTTAATGTATCTAAAATTGAAATTAATAAATTGATGTGAAGTTCCTAGCATACATCTCCTTTCAAGATCTCAAAGCCTTTCATACATCCCCATTTAATGAGATCATACTTCAAACAAAGTACCAAAAACAAAGATAGATATTGGCAAAACCAGTAAACAATTTAATATTTAATTATGTCTTTAATGTGATAACGACCTGTATAGTTTTTGTTAAGGTCTTTCAAGACATAAACATTAGGGGAAACTTTATCTAATATTTCACATTTAATAAACTTAGGTGCTAACTTAGCCGAAAAGAATGCAGGAGCATTAGACTGCACAAAACTTCTCCTCCATACTATATCTCCCACTTCAAAAGAAATGACCTTTCTCCCTATATTATAATAACGCGCATTACGCTTATAAGCTTTAAGCAATGAAGCTTGAACTTTAACAAAAATATCACTAAGAAATTTTAGTGAAAAAGCAAAAGAAGACCTTTCAACAATATCAAGTTGATCAAGGTTATCAAAAGAATTACTAAAACGGTGCAATGAAGCATCAAAAATAAGTTCTCTACCGAACATGAGAAAATTAGGAGTGAAATCTGTGGCTAGATTCACACTATTATTCAAAGCTAATTGAACATGAGGCAAATATTTTGACCAAGTTCTATGATCATCTTTAACAAAACAAGAAATACATGTTTCGACCGTTTTGTTATATCTCTCTACAGGGTTATTTTGAGGGGTATATAAAGTATTATAAAATATTTTATTAACATTATAACTTTTCAGAAAATCAACGAACTGCTTCGCTGTGAACTGGCTTCCATTATCACAAACTAAAATTTTAGGCGTTCCAAACCTAAGAAATATCTCTTTTTCAAGAATCTTACAAATTACTTTAGTAGTAGCACTAATCATAGGAAATATCCAACAATATTTTGTAAAAACATCTACAATTGAAAGTATATACTTGTGTCCAGAATAAGCTTTTGGAAGAATTCCAATAATATCAATAGAAAGCATTAACATTGGTTTATCAACTTTTTTAGGATTAACCATAATTCCATGAGGTGGATTAGTAGAAGATTTATAAGCTTTACAAGTATCACAAGAAGAAATGTATTTTTGAACATCAATAAACATACCTTTCCAAAAATAATGTACTTTTAATTTATTTAAAGTTTTATGAATTCCTAAATGTCCTGAATTAACATCATCATGATTAGATCTAATTGTGTCTAAGATGTGTTCTTTAGGTATGACAATTTTCCAATTTAAAAGATTATTAGGATTATATTTATCTTTACAAAATCTATACAAAGTATCACTTTCAACTTTGAAATTTTTATATTTTCTAGGAAACTTTTGACAATTTATAAATATTTTTCTATACCAAGGATCAACGATATCCTCGTCTGGCAAAACAATATTATTATTTAAAGGAACATTAATAGCAGAAATTTCTATTCTAGATAGACAATCTGGAACTAAATGTAGAGAACCTTTTTTATATTTAACATCAAAAGTAAATTGAGAAATTCTAGCAGCCCAACGTGCAAGACGACCACTAGGATTACTAAGTTTTAGAAGCCAAGTCAAACTAGCATGATCAGTGATAACAGTAAATTTCATTCCTTCAATATAAGGTCTGAAATGTTCAATAGAATCTAATATTGACAACAACTCTCTTTCAGTTGTGCTATAATTACGTTCACATTTATTAAGCGATCTAGAATAATAAGCTACAGGATGTTGATCTCCATTATCATCATCTTGGCTCAGGACACTACCAATTCCAACGGAACTAGCATCGCAATGTAAAAAGAATGGTTTCTCAAAATTTGGGCAATGTAAAACAGGTGCAGAAATCAATGCAAGTTTTAAATTATTAAAAGCGACTTCAGCTTCTTCATTCCAGGAAAGAGATTTTTTAGAATTCTTGCTTCCAGCCGTTAATTTTGTTAATGGCGAAGCAATATCAGCAAATTTATCAATGAATCTACGGTAATAAGAACATAACCCAAGAAAACTTCTTAATTGTCTAACGCTTTCTGGGCGTGGGAAACTTTCAATTGACTCTAATTTAGCAGGGTCTGTATGTAAACCATTACTATCAACAATATAACCGAGGTAACGAAGTTTATCTTTACAAAAATTACACTTTTTTAAATTAATAGTTAACCCAGCATCTTTAAGAATTTTATAAATTTTATTTAAATAATATAGGTGATCAGAGAAACTAGAATTTACCAATATAAGATCATCTAAGTAACAGAATGCTACATTATCAAATTCAGGCCCAAACAACTTATCTACTAGCCTTTGCAACTCAGCTGGAGCATTGGTCAAACCATACACCATACGGGTAAAATGAAACAAACCTTTCCCAGGAACAACGAAAGCAGTCTTCTCTCTAGAAGATTCTTCTAAAGCGATTTGCAAAAATGCCTTAGACAAATCAATAGTAGTTATATAATTAGCACCTCGAAGGTTATCTAAAATTCTAGAAGGATAAGGCAAAGGGTAAGAATCTTTAATAGTTACTGAATTTAATTTTCTAGAATCCAAACATAATCTTGTTCCACCATCGCGTTTTTCAACGGCTAACACTGGAGAACACCAAGGAGATTTGGAAGGTTCAATAATATTTTCCTTTAATAAAACTTCTACTTCATCATAAAGTTCTTTTTGTTTAGCAGGACCAAGTGGCCAATAACGTTGTTTAAAAGGTTCACCAGTAACATTAATTTTATGTTTAACTAAATGAGTGAGACCCAAGCCTCTCTTTTCATAAGAAATATCTTCAAAAAGTGAAATAATTTTATTAAGTTCCTGTTTCTCAGACGGAGAAAGTTCAGAAACAGAAGTAACCGCATTAACACAAGTTGTGGATTCATTTTCAAAAGTAATTTTATTTAATAAGTCTTTAGCAAGGTTAAATTTCAACCAAAAGTCGAATCCCAAAATAATGGAAGGTTTAAAAGAAGGTATTATCAAAAAATCTACATTTTTAGTTATATTATCACAAGTGATAGGTAAAACCATAGTTCCAATAACCTTGTGTGGAGAACCATCAGCAGTAACAGCATTACCTTGGTGAGGTTTAAGTTTAAATCCTAATTGTAAAAATGTTTGATGAATATTAGAACCGAGTACACAACTACAAGCTCCGCTATCTAACAAACCAGAATAAAGTTTATTATTAATATTAAATTTTAAATAGGGTCTAGTGTCTTTATTTTTAACAAACAAAACAGGGGCAGCCCTGATATTACTAAAGAAAACTTTCAAATAATCTAACCAGTCACTAAATTCTTTTTTACAAGTGGCATCATCCGGTGCATTGCTAAATTTTTTCAACATCGAGTCACCTGAGGTTTTATCAAAAACTAGGGCTCGATGGGGCCTGATACGTTTTTTGACTGTTCAGTATTACAAACTTCGCAAGTCTTCGTAGTGACACCAGCTTTGTGACACTTAAAACAAATTATGCCAGGAAACTTAGGGCAATTTTTATAAGAATGTCCAGAGGACTTACATTTTAAACATATTAATTCATCTGCTTTAACAGCATTAACGTGAGCAGAAGGTTTTTCTTTTTTAATACTTCTATTTTCACTTAAGTTCTTTCTAGACACAAAATTTTCTAATTCTCTGCTGAGGTTAATGAACTCTTCAATAGTAGAAATAGTTTTACCAAACACAAAAGGTGTGTAAATATTTAACATATTATGTTTAATAATAGTTATGAGGGTAGCATCACAAATAGGCATAGACAAACGGCTTGCCATATCCATTATATCTGTAATAAAGTCTGGTAAGGACTCAGTTATCTTTTGTTTACGAGTGCGGAGTTCATGTTCTAAATGATAGTCAAATTCAATCCTATCAAAACGTTTCAACAACGCAGCCTTTAATTCCTGCCAAGAAGCAATACGAATACGCACACTACGAAACCATTTAAGCGCAGTGCCTGACAAAAGATCAGCAAATGAACTAACTAAAAAATGTTGATTAAAATTTTTAAACAAGAAATATTCTTCCACTTCAGTAATAAATTCCCTAACACACGATTTACCATCATACAAAAGCTTACAATGTTTCAAATCGGGTAACTTTGTAACAGAAGGCAAGTTTTTCTTCAAGTCTTCATTCAATAAAACATTCATCATATTAAACGAAGATGCAGCTCTCGGACTATAATCACCAGCTCCCCGACTATGTGAAAACGGATCAACAACTTCAGTCAGATCAGCCATGACATGGGGCATCTCGTGAGTAGATGTACCAACCGGGACAGTATTATCAATAACTGCAAACAATGGCGGGGCCTGAGTTTCCTTGTCCATTTTTGAAAACAATGTGAAATCTAAAAATAGTTGTATAAAATGCACTAAGAACTTCCAATGAATGCAATGAATGCAGCTATAAAAGTTAGAAAAGTAAATAAGTTATGAATGCAACTTAATTGTTATTGTTGAAAAATGCTAACCTCAAAAGTAGGTCAAACAAAAGAAAGGAATGTTATTGTTAAGTTATTTAGGTCAAATGCCTTTAAGTAATGATAAAAAAGTGCATCAGTGATTCACAAAATAAAGTATTTATGTTCACTTGAGGTAAACATCAAAGATTCAAGTATTACTATACTTTCACATATTAGTTTGAAGTTTATAAACTTTTCATTATATATTACTATGTAGATAATGTAACTTGTTATAAATTAAGGTTATACAAGATAAAACAATGATAACAATAACCATGAATGTTATACAAATTGAAATATTCACCTGTAATTAAGAGATATAAACAATAGCGTACCAACCTGTAGTAAGATTAGTTTTGTAAAGTAAACAAACAATAATATTTACTGAAACACAGAGTTATGCAGTAATATACATGAAAGAAACATTGTTCTAAACATGTTAAATTAAATTAATAATGCAAAGGTGACAAGGATATATATATATTTGCACACTGTCAAGTCCCTGTTCGCGAGCGACAATTGTAATAATAAAAAGTATATACACATGTGTGTTTTGTTGTTTGAGATAAAGTTAACAAGTGTGTTCTCCTGTAAATTAACAATATAAATAGGTACATTACCTTAAAGATTCGGGCGCCTTGGAGAAGCACATGCCTAAGATAGTCAATCAAGTAGGTTGAAGACTTTTAATCTGCCGGAGGTAAGCTAAATAAAACCACCGCACTGAGGTTTAAGGTTTTATTCTCTAGCGCTCCAGTGTGCTTATTATAGTAAGAATTTTATGCTAGTAGATTAAATTTAAGAACTACATGACATATTACTCTTGTCACCAATGCAATTTTTTAAGGTTTTTAAAGTTAAATTTTAATTAAAAGTAAACGAAAGCTCACGGCATCCCTCGGCGAGTGTGTGAAGGTTCACCTCAACCAGCGAAGCTTAACATTCCGCTCAACAAGCCATTATTTCAAGATATTGCACATGCTCGTTCGTATGGTTGAGAAATCCTTCAAACCATCAGAGGCAAGTTCCAAGAAAGGCCAAAAGTTGAAGTACAAGAAAAGCTAAAGTTAAACAAAGAAAAAGAAGGCGGCTCCAATGGAGACCTGAAATAAAATTTTAGGTTATTAGAACAATTCCTATCAGAATACACGACGTCCTAATTTTTGAGAAAAACGTGTGACTTACCGCCATAATTAGTTGGTTAAATGCCAAACACACGATAAATCATTGTATTTTTGAAACAAATACTGAAACAACAAAATTTAAAATATTATTTTTCAATCAGAAAAAATACGTCGAAATGAATCTTTTTAGAAAATGTCAACTCACCAGAAATATGGAACAATTCTATATTAATATCATAGCGGGGACATTTTATAATGTCATCCGGACAAGAATAACTTCAATCCATGACAATGGATTAAGATTGATCAAATTTTATCGAAAGTACGACATTTTTGTCGATCGACAAGAGAGAAAGGTGACGTGCCGGCCAACGCAGTGTTGCCAGTCGCCTCCAATGTTCGGAAATTAGCGAAAATTCGACTAAAAACCGTTAAAGACCACCGATGTAACGAGATTCACAAACGCGACGTTACAGCCATTACACTACCAACGTGAACCCACTCCTAGCACAAGCAATTTAGCTTAGTTGGAGGGGTTGCGGGAATATTTTACAGCCTCAGTGGCGTGGCGGTAGTGCACGCGACTGCCACGCAGGAGGCGCGGTTTCGATTCCCGCTCAGTGCAAATATTTGTATGCATGAATATGGCTATTTGCATTGGTCTGGGTGTTTCTATGTATAATATGTATATATTTACAAAATAAAAGTATATAAGTATGTTTATCCGCATTCTAGATTCCATAACACAAGCTATAAAAGCTTACCATGGGCCTAGATAGCGTTGTGTAGAATGTTGTGGAATATTTATTATTTATATTATTAATCTCGGTTGCGTATATACTACGATAATTTAAAAAAAAGTACTCAAAAAAAAACAACAACAAAAAATAGTCATGGGGTATCCATTACCTTGTCCCACACATATTACGAGACCTAGAAACTAAACGCTTTCCTGTTTACGCATATACAATAATATTTATTACCCGCTAACATCGAGATTGAGTATAATTTATACGAATTATATCAATATAAGTACCGCAAACGACTGTTTTGGATCAAGGTTATATTATAAATTAAATTTGGACTAATCAAACAAGTGCAATTTTGATTTTTGATTTACATTTAAAAAATCGAGGTATAGATCGGGTACGTGATATTAGTGGTCATTTACCAACCTTGATCTCAAACATAGTATTAATTTATTTATTTATTCTATTACATGCGTAAGAGCATGGTCTTTGTTAGGTAGTTCTTAGGGTTGAGGCGGTTCGAGTCCGACATAACCTCCCCTCCTGGCTCCGGCAGGGGGGGTATCCGAGAGGATTGCCGCACGGAAAAAAAAAGGTAGTTCTTAGGGTATATTTTTGCGAAATGAGCCAAGAAGAATGGTAGTAGTGAACGCGACTGCTACGCAGGAGGCGCGCGCTGGTTCAATCCCCGCTCAGTGCAAATATTTGTATTAATGAATATATATTTGCATTGGTCTGGGTGTTTCTATGTATAATACTCGTATGTATGTATTTACAAAAAAAAGTATCTAAGTATGTTTATCCGCATTCTAGATTACATAACACACGCTAGTTAAGCTTACCATGGGTCTAGGTAGCGTTGTGTAGAATGTTGTGGAATATTTATTTATTTAAATATTTTAAAAAGTAAGTAAGTATCTCTTTATTGTGTACACCAAGGATAAAACACAAATAAATAATGTAATAAATAAATATTTCACAACATTCTACACAATGCTATCTAGACCCGTGGAAAGCATAGCTTAACTAGCTTGTGTTATGGAATCTTGAATGTGGTTTATCCACATTCTAGATATTTATTCTATTTTTTTTTTAATTTATTCATTCTAGATACTTAGATATATTTTTTTGTAAATACATACATATTATACAATTGTTGTTATAATCCGCACGCCGAATGATGATCCCTATGACAGTTTGTTAGCGCTTAACATTGTACTGACGTCCTATCACATCAAATCCTTTAGAGGTCCATTAAAAAGACGAAAAAATCATAATTGTGTACAATTGTAAATTATAAAAATGAATATAAGAAATTATTACGTAATGTTCGGAAATAATAGAAAAAAACTCAATGCAAATGTACATGGTACGTGCTGCAAAAGTTACGTCGTCAAGCTGTTATCGACTAAGAAGGGACACATCGATAAACAAAATATCGATAATTTGTTGGAAATATAAAACAAATGCTTTGAGTTTGTATTTTATTTATATCAATCTGAATCTGATACAGGGTCAATCGGATCTTCAAAATCTGAGTCTGAACTGCAGCTATCCGTGACATTTATTATTAACGGTTGGTCAATGATATTGTCGTATTGTACATCTCGATCCCAGTCTTGTAAGCAAATTTTCTTCGTTCTTTCGACCACTTTTCGCCAATCGTCAGCTGTCACTTGAGCGCAAGCTTCTTCCAATAAAACCATCATTTTATTTGCCGTGAATGGCGGAGTTGTGTTATGCCTAGCTGCATGACCTGAAAATATTTGTACATTCAGTAATTATTTTTAGAAATATATGCATATACATAATATTATATATAACCTTCATTTATTATATAAATAAAAAATATAGATACCTTTGATCTGCGCCCATATCAACTCGATTGCATTATATTGGCAGTGATAGGGCGGTAACCGAATTACCGTGTGTCCATTTGATTTGGCCAATTCATCCAAAAAATATGATGGGTGCGTCTGTTGTTTGTGAAAGTTCAACAGTCTAACCAACTCTTTTTTTAACATCTGACTGTCAGTTTCCACACCATTGCCGTGTAACCACTCTATAATTTCAGCTTTTTTGTTATTGCTGCTGGGGGGTTTGTTAATTTGAACTGAGTGATATGAAGCATTGTCCATTAAAATATAGTGAGGCTCATTCAAATTTTCTAATAGTTTTATAAACCATGTCTTAAAGTTTTCGAAATTCATTTCCTCGTGGTACTCCGTTGTTTTCACTGACTTAAAAGCCCACAGGCAATTCGGCACAAAACCTGTAGCTGTGCCAGCGTGGCAAATGATTAAGCGCTGGCCCTTTCCTTCAGGAGTTTTTGTGCTGGATTTCGCTGTGTCATCCGTCCATGCCTTACCTACAGTATGATTGGCGTTCAGCCATGTCTCATCAAGGTATACTACCTTCTCCCAGTTATCAATTTGTTTGATTTTGCGAAGAAAATCGCATCGTAGTAAAGCTATGTCAGTACGCTCCATTAATATTTTTCTCTTGTCACATTTTTATAGCGGAATCCACATTTTTTCAAAACAATTCTAAGAGAAGTAGCACCGCCTTTGAAGAGTTCTGCAGCTTTTAATGAAGATAATAACTTCTGGCAGGTCGGTAGTTCACCTCGTAGGTAGTAACCATAAATATGATTGCGTATAGCATCTAAATCAAATTCATCAGGTTCTGTTATATGACATAACCTTTTCTTTTTCTTTGGTGTTAATAGTTTATTGTCCTCCATGGACGACTCCCCAAATTTTTCCTTTGTTATTCGAGAAACAGTAGCCTTTCCGATTCCTAGAGCATCGGCTACACGATCGCGAACATTGTCAAGCGGTAACAAGGGTCCGCCATTTTGTTGTTCACGAGCAAAATAGTCTCGCAAACGAACTACAAACTCGCGAACTTCACTGTTGAGAACAGTTTTCCGCTGTCTTTTCGGCATTTTGCAAAACCGAAAATCAACAAACAGGTAACAGAAAATCAACAAATAACACAAAACAGCGAAAACAGAAACAAAACTCAGCTAACAAAGAAAGACGTGGCGCATACAAGGCGTTAGAGCACTCGTATGACGCGATGTGATGCGGTGTGACAAGAAGACAAAACAGACTGACAAGACATGACATGACTGAATTAAAAAAATACGGTAGGTCTATGGCCTCCATTTAAATACTTTTCCATGTAATCCATAATTGCCAGCTAATTATGAATTCTTTAAAATTCAATTCAAAAAGAATTTTAAATTCTTTAAATCATGCAATTTGAATAAAAATTAAACTATAGTAAAATAAAATATAATAAGGCTGTTACTTTTTATCTAGTGTTTTATGTCCACCAATGCGCGTAGTCTTTTTTTCAAAATAAATAAATATTGCTTATTATGTTGAATGACCTGGCTGAATGACATGACATTTGCCTGAAAAAACAGTATTTTATCGAAATTGTTTCGCATAACTAATACAACTGTCAGTTGAAACGTCATAGGGATCATCATTCGGCGTGCGGAGTATAGTAGGTACATTGCAAGTATAGACAATAGGCAGCCTTATCTCATAGTGGCAACTGGCAATCTCTTACAGGCAACCATTGGGTGAAGAAAAGAGACAGAATTCATGTCAGTCAAATGTCAACGAATGAAAATATAATTCTGACAAATCATATGAACGTTTTCGTTAATTGTTATAAAAATTGTGGTCATTAAAAATCTTTATTAGTTTTTCATTTATCCTTATCTTAGTTTTTTTTTAAATAGACCATAAATAATTGTTTAAAAGAAGTTAAACATATCTTGACTTATTTAAAATCGATATGAAAACTTTATGGTTGAATAAAATGAATGAAAATATTAATACATGCTTGATTAATGAAATTTGCGTACTTTAATATCTACTATTTGAGTAACTTTGTTCATTTTTAAGGAGAAATGCAATTATTACAAAATAAAAACTTGTGTGTGTGCAAAAAACGGCCTTCTAAGACTTAGTCCTTTGAACCATCTGTCTAAGTTTTAATAATAGGATAGAGGCTTTTGACGCCGGCCTATTATTATTATTATTTCTACGTTCATGTATAATGAGTCAGCAGTTTACGTTGCTTAACTTTTACCCATCATTAAATTCATAAAATTTAAATTAATTTGACATCGTTGTAGCAAAGTTTAAAAATGTTTCCGTCATAAAAAAATAATTCTTAATTAAATTTTATACGCGTGAAACTGCGCAGAGGAACTTCAACTACTGTAATAGAGATTCAGTAGTATTCAACTACGGAAGGAGTTCAGAAGGTCCTGAATTCGATTCTCGGCTGAAGGTTAGATTATTCTCATTACTTAAAAATTCAAATTTTATCTATCTTTAATATCTTTATTAAATAATTATTTTTAATCCAGGAAGCTAGTGTATTAAGGAAGTATGGACACATTACCTAGATATATTTTCTCACAATTTAGTTGACGTGGGTGTAAAATGAGCGAGAATCTCATGACGTCATGACCGATCGAGTTAGAGAGAATTGACACTATGGTCGAGATGTGTACGTCATTATTTGTTTGCTGAACGTTGATTGCACACCTACATATACAGTAGCCGCCACGAAACTTGGCCCTAACTGATAATTGTTTAACTAACCAACTTAAAAAGGTAGTTGAAATTAAATTTTACTGAATATTGTGTAAAACATTAAGGAGCATTAGATATTATATCTCACTTTATTGACTGCAATGAGAATTTAACATTTTAATGAGTGTTTATTATGCCACCCATCATGAAATCTTAGAATACATTACCCACTTTTACAAAAGTCATAAAGTCAAAAGTCATAAAAATATTATATACGTAATTACTCTCTTTTATAAATTCCCACACGTAAAATTACTATCAATTCAAAAAAAATTCAACGATTTCATCTGCCATTTAATGTATCAAACTTGTGTTTGTTACCTACCCCGAAAATATGAATAATAATTTGATTTCGACTAGATACATAGACCGTTCAAATAATTATACGTCATTCATCTCCTCTCACTAGCATCTAAATTCATTCGCTATTTTTGGAGACAATCACAAACATATTTACATACGGACTTAATAACGCACCTCCTTTTTTGAAATCATTGTTAATGTGTGATTCAATTAAAACATACCGTATGAGGCTGTCATGAATTTGAGTTGAATGTTGTCTTTTTATGCGATTTTAATTATTTTAGTAATTAAATTCAACATATTCATTCCTTTATTTATACAATAGAGTAAGGTTTATACTTTATTGCACACATATTAACATTATATATGAGTCATAAGAACTTATCAAAAGATATGCGTGAGTCAGTCTATGCACGAAAGAGATAGCACGATCTTTTTCTTTCTCGTGTGGAAATTCTTCCGAGCTTCATCTTACTGCGGTGTTTCTTCGCATCAACCTTCATTACCGGGTAAACAGGTTTACAATAAGAAGGAAATCAATCCTAGCCTAGCGAACTCCAACATTCTCTCCCAATGCATCCTTGTTTAATGCGTTTTTTTGTACCTACAGCTGAATTCATAGCCAGCTGATTTCAAGCCACATTGAATGACATTTGTATCAACCAACCTTTGTGACGCCTACTATACAAAATTAACTTGTATATTATTGTTGACAATGTGTGATTGAATGACCGCAAAACCTTGCACGTATGTTATTTTGCTTTTTTGCCACCCTATTAACAGAAAAAGATTTACGTGTCCACATATTATCCGTTTATACTATAGTCATTCTTCGAAACTAGTGGTTTTTCGCAACTTCGTTGGAAAAATAAAAATTTGACAGTATCATAACATCCTCTTCCTTTTCGCATTATTGATAAATAAACATACTGTTTACACTATAAGAGTACTATTATTTATTCTGTGCTATAAGAAATAATTACGATTGCAGTATAGCGTCATAAATATCTTGACGATGAAGTCTCAAAATGATCTTAAAACTCTCGTATTAAGAGCAAATCAAACTGTTTTATTCATTTAAATGGTATTATTATCCGAACTAAAGGTACCAAATATCAGAACAGTCAGTCAACTGGAAGAGGGTAAATAAACGAAAATTAAGATCGTTTTCAGTACAATGTTCGTCAACATGTTTCTTATACTGGCTGTACTCAGGTGGACCGAAAAAAGCATTATAGTTCCATGTGATTTGGAACTATAATACCTGGGTTGTAATTTAAAGTTGTAATGTAATGGGCTTCTATCACCACCAATGACAGCAGTGACATCACATATGCTTTTGAAAATAATTTAAAAACAGGAAAAGTATCCCTGTTCTGAAGAAGCATGGAATACCATATGGTTTTTTAATTTTATTTTTTAGTTCTAACACTTTCAGTGTATTATATCTACGTACCTATATTAGTGTAAAAAGGCATTTGATGAGGCCGTCAAGCTGAGTGCCACCACTGTTAACATGGTACATGTTTACGATGGTGACCCTCTTTCCGAGACTTTCTCTTTAGTTTACCATCAGGCGAGGTGAAGTCAAATTGACGTGTCCTTTATTTTAAAAAAATGCGTGTTCCTTTTTTCCGTTATTACATTCAAGGATCCCAACCGATCGAAGACGCATGATATCCGATATTATTCAGTAATTAATATGATTGTAAACGCAATAGTGTTCATTTGTTTCTGCGTGTAATCATGCTTATTATACGCACAGCTAATTTATAGACATACAACACGCAAAATATGTATTTACTAGCTTTCGCCCGGGCTCTGCCCGCGTGGATGTCGGTTATCGCGACCTAACATAGCCTATATCCTTTCTCAAGGTCTAATCTACTCCTATATCTTCCATTAAAATCGGTTCAGTGGTTTAGGCGTGAAAGTGTAACATACAAACAGACAGACAGAAAGAGTTACTTTCGCATTTATAATATTAGTATGAATTTTCGGCTTTGGTTTTTACAATGAAATTTTAAAGATTAGTCGTATAAAGGTCGGGATGATTGTATGAATGAATATCGACTTGATATCAACTAAACTATCAAAGTTAAGCCATGTCACGAAGTTTCCCGTGAAGCGACTGCTATCCGACCAATTCCCGAAGGGGGCCATCTGAAAAGAGATGGTCCCGGGTCTACCGGGGTGCAAGAGATATGCTTTCGGCATACACACCTCCGGCAACCAAGGACCCAAGACGGCGTGCGTTTTAGTCGGTTCGAGTCCGACATAACCACCTCCGCCGGCTCCGTGGGGGTGGTATCCGTGGGAATTTTTCCCACGATAAAAAATAAAATCCGACCAATTGGCGAAATTGAAGTTCTGTAGTTCGACTAGTTGGACTTTTGGGGGCCAACTATATACTCGTAACGACTACCATATACGACTATCATTGATGTTTGAATGAATTTTACAGCATTAAGTATGCTAACTATGCAAATCGAATGCATAGGGAAAAATGAAACTTCTCAGGTGGGACTCGAACCCGCGATCTTTCCCTTACAGGAGGAATGCCTTGACCAATTCGGCTACCGAGTCACGCCCGATGTGATACAAATTTCCCTTCTATTTACGTCTTTAAGGCGACGGTGGAGTCATCTACCGATATTCTTATGTACAATCAGTACCAATGAATAATAATTTTTCCCTGTGTATTCGACAATCATAGATGTTCGTATGCCAACTGAGACCGGCGACTTAATGTGCTGTCCTAGGCACAAAAACACCCACACCAGTCCCAATAACCATGCATTGAAATGAAACCACTTTTTAACGGAATCTATCGCGATATATTTGTTATTATTTACCTTTAAACCGACCACCACCTGCCTGGTACTCAGTCATCCACGTAATAACCTAGTAAGCAGCAAAATACAGCACACAGCAAGAGTTACCGACACAGTGACCTCATTCTGCGTAAATAGTAACACCAACATTTCTTCATGATTCGGGTAGGTAATTACTTTGAGATAACACATACTTCAAACTATGTGACAACCACTATCATGAGTTACATTCGAAGTCCCAGTGGCTCGAACAAATATATTAAAGAACGCGCCTTACGTACGAGCATTGAACATTTTAAATATGAAATCGCAAAAAATTGATATATTTTGTTGTACATTGGCGGAATTCGAAAGGGTGACAATTCATTGTCTAGAAATAAATAATTTTTAAGTAATAGTTATTATTATATTAGAGTACTACATTGTTGCATTGGACTTAGTCTGTAATAGCAATGTATGATTTGATAGAAATAAATAAATAAATAAATAAATAAAAACATGGCTGCTGTAAAGTGGCCGAAACGTCGGTTTTAAAGTATATAATAACAAATATATCGCGATAGAATCGTTAAAAGATAATTTTATTTCAATGAGTGACATTCGCGTAAACTATGTAATCGAAATATCATTATTCATGCATTAATTAGGGTGAATAAAATCTGCCCGCAAAGCCGTAGTGTTTGCTACTGCCACGCCACAGTCAAGAAAAGTACTATGACTTAATATCGATGTAAAATAGCAGCATACAATGTACATACATAGACCTCTTCAATTCTGTACCCACTAAGCTCGACCCACGAACATTTTTTCCAAACTTTAGCCACAATATAGAATTAAAACAAAGAAGATAGATTGTCCGTGCATGATATAATTCGTGCACAGACTGATCTTGATTCAAACCAGGTTCAAAAACGAATACTATTATGCACTAACACGCAATACATATATTAAATTGGTGGGTTATATTAAATTAGTAGGTTTTAGGGTTTCGAGAATACAATTATTTATGACTGACGTGTTTTACTTAATTTATTTTATAATAAATAAAATAAATAAATAAATGATCCACAACAATCCACACAACGCTATCTAGACCTAACGCTAACTAGCTTGTGTTATGGAATCTAGAATGCGGATAAACATACTTACATACTTTTTTTTTTAAATACATACATACTATACATAGAAACACCCAGAGCAATGCAAATAGCCATATTCATGCATACAAATATTTGCACTGAGCGGGAATCGAATCCGCGCCTCCTGCGCAGCAGTCGCGTTCACTACCGCCACGCCACAGAGGCTGACATTGTACTGCTGTATTAGAGTAATTATTAGGTTCTTAACTTCGACAACACGTTCTTAATTCTTTTTTGTAAACTAACATACCCGGTGAACTTCGTACTGCTACTTATATTAAACATGTATTATACATATGTATTAAACCGCATCAAAAAGCCGTAACGTAGTTTTATTTAGGTATGATTTTTTCCCACACCTTGGTTCACAGGTCCGCGGTTTGGTGGTTTAAAGGTCGGAGAAATAAATTGAAATATTTTAATGTTAGTAAACCATGTATTATTTTTAAAGTGTTACTTTGCAGGACTAGGAATTGGATTCAAAATGTGTAACAAAGTAACCATCCCGGGTCGCACACACACTACAAGACATAATTAGGTTCGCAGTATAGGTACCTACCGTTTAAACAACATCGATAAATAATGCAGCTCATCTGCAAGCACCTGCTGAAGGATAAATGAGACTTTGGCGTAGGCTTTGTTCTCGGATTTGGGAGGTCAATGGCTGCTGCGTCCACATACCTATGATAAGAAAAAAATTGAAGAGCGGATCCTAGTCTCCAAAGTAGATGATATCCTGGCCTGGGGGTGATCGGTGGAGCTGCCTGTCACCCTAGCAGAAGCAGGCCGCGGCGGTGGCGCAAAGTGCGCCTCCCCGTACTCGGGGCTAGATGGGGACACTATGGTCCCCACAATCCGAACGGGGCCATCTCGAAAGTAATGGTCCTGGGTCTGCCGGGGTGCAAGAGATATATTTTCTGCAATATCACCTCCGGCAACCAAAGACTCAAAGACGGCGTGCGTTTTAGTCGGTTCGGGTTCGACATAACCACCTCCACCGACTCCGGCTCGGACTCCGTGGGGATCTTTCGCACATAAAAAAAAGTAGATGTTAGCAGGATTGGCGCTCGGATGAAGAAGAATCGCTGTGTGTAAATATTATTAAATTCAACCTTCAAAAGACCGTAAATCTATCGGTCACGGTCCTTAATTAATCTTTATTTCAGTCAATTGCAATTTACGCAAAACAATTGAATAAAACTATGAAATTAATTTTCTTGCGACAACCGAGTAATCACACAACGAAATGCATTATTTAGTACCCGGAAAGGCGTTTGGAGCTTCCGTTCGGATCTTCCCTTCATTGTGACGAAGCCTTGAAGGCATTTCGTACAACCTTGTTAGGTCAATCAGCTTTTCCTATAACATCTGTTTTCGTTGATACTTCCTTATTTCACTCGGTTAACCTTTGAATTCTAAGAATTGTGTATGTGCGAGAAAGGACTGAGATCATGAGTGTTATTTTTAATTAAATGAATAAAGTCGATTCATTATGTATTTCGTTACCTCTGATGCAAAAAAGAAATCTGTGTGTTTTCTGTGGCACTGTAGTTTGGGAACTTTTGGGAAACCATTTTTTATACCCACCAGACTCACCCATCGTGGCATGTGTATGACAGTTTGTAAAGTTAGAAGGATGCACAGATGAAAGTTTGTGACCTATTCAATCAAAAATGTCTGGATGTTTGGATTGAAAGTTGGCACAGAGAATTTGGCTATGATGAGTACATTTTTACTCTGAGAATTTCTTTTTTTAGGATACGGGGACGGGAATGGTAATAATAGGATCTTGTGGACGGAACCACGGTCAACAGCCAGTAATAATATTTGGATGCAAATTGTATTATTGACTAACCTTTAAGCGTAACATTTATAAATCACTGAAAATATGGCTAATCAGAGGGTGCGATAAAAAATGATACAAAACAAAATGTCGGACCCGTTTCACATCCGTTTTTCTGCACTTACGATACATATAGTGTCCAAATAATTGATAAACAAGTTTTTGCTAATGCAACATCAATGTAGCGGATCAATAATATTAAATAAATTACCCATTTATCAATCAGATGTGCACTTGTTGTTTGTGAATCTGTATACTGTATCGTTATCCTTTTATCTTTAATGGCTATTTTGTAGCTTTGGCAAGATAAGTAGCCTCAAATTGACACGAGGTAAGCGGTCATCGAACATGTTTTATGTGAAAAACAAATCAATTAATGTCAAAAGTTTAAACTTGTTTGTAGTGCGATTATGGCTTGTTAAAATTATTGTAGTGCATACATTTATTTTGCCATAAAATTTAGGTACCTGGCGCATGTCGGTATAGATATGTACTCCCTGTATTGATAATATTGTTTCGAATGGTAATATTTTTCATGCCTTATGTATGAATACTTTAAAATACTCTATTGTACATTATTCAATTGCGTATTATGTCAGCCTACCCCTCAAACAGGAAGAATTATCTTCCTATTTAATGTACGCAGCTTTCAAATTTTAAGCTAAATTAATTTGAGGCCTAAGAAAATCTGATGAGGCCGTCAAGCTAAGTGCCACTATTGTTAACATAGTACGTGTTTGTAATAGTGACCCTCTTTTCTGAGACTTTGCTTGCAGCTTATCATCAAGCGAGATGAAGTCAAATTGACGTGCCCTATATAAAAAAAAAACAATAAAATAATTGGCCTTCACTGCACTAAAAACGTCTAGTATTATGAGAATATTTAACAGAACTCTACCCGATACCCGAGAGGGCTTTTTATGCCCCTGGGTCAGCCGGGGTGGAATATGCCAAAAGCAATGCTATAAGTCAATAAAAGTGCGTGATAAAAGGTTTAAAGCAAAGGGTACGTATTTAATTTTTAAATAAACACACTAAATAAAGTTGGCATAGTTTGCAAATTAACGTTTTCAATATCGTCAATGTTTAAGGTCGCTTATAATAAATTTAAACGATAATTAATATAAACAAGATTCTTATAAGAATTGAAATAATGTCTCATAATCTTTCAAAAAAATAACACTTCAGCTTACAAAATCGTCAAATGTTTTGTTTGCTACATGCTACCTCATCCCCGGCAACTGATGGCCCGAGGTGATCGTGCGATTTTAGTCGGTCCGACTCCGAGTTCAGTCCGGGGTGGTTATCCCGCTGTCTCTGGCCGGGGGGGGGGGGTATCCGAGGAGATTGCCACACTTTAAAAAAAATTGCCGATTTGTGGTTGTGGTTCTCGGCAGAGTAGAATTTGAACCACCTCATCTCTTCCCATGCGGTGTCGTACAAGGCGATAGGGCTGTTTAACATCAAAAATAATATACAATCTAAACTCAGCGTCAGATTCATGGCCTGAGTCAACAATAGTGCCCGGAATACGAAAATAGTCTCACCCCTATTATGTGGGACCGAATACATTGATTGGCAAAATCTGCCTAACCCTCTGTAATAAAAACGTGATTATATGTATGTACTAGCTTTTGCCCGCGGCTCCGCCCGCGAGGATGTCGGTTATCGCGACCAAACATAGCCTATGTCCTTTCTCATGGTCTAATCTACCCCTATACAAATGTCATCGAAATCGGTACAGTGATTTAGGCGTGAAAGCGTAACATACAGACAGACAGGCAGAGTTACTTTCGCATTTATATGGATGGATGTATGTAAAAAAATACCTCTATCTCTTCTGCGATACACGCGTATCTCATGACACACTTATAAGTTGATGTATTGCATTGTGAAGACCACTTAGTCACTTACCGATGTGCCAACCGTGTAGTACTTCCGAAAGCAATGATACGCCCAATTAAATTGATTACTCACTGAAACATCATACGTACCTAATTTGTAAACACAAGTATTGTAATCATCGGCCATTTTAATACAGCGGCCATGAATCTTATTTATAAATGCGAAAATTTGTGTGATCGATGGATGTTTGTTACTCAATAACGTTAAACAGCTGCACTGGTGTGGATGAAATTTTGCATATTGATAGATTCATCGCGGTTTCGTAAAAAAGAAAGACTTTTGTGGCAGATAAGATCAAAAAATCAAAAAGCCTTTTTTCCATTTTTACTCGAAAACTATAAGTTATTGTGAAAAACGGTTCAAACAAAAGTTGTAGACCTTATTATTACCTACAATTTCTGGATTAAACTTCTTTCGATAGAAGGTTTAATTTCACTGCAAATCGTGGAACACCCTTTTACACGCTTAAAATGCACGCCATTTCAACCCCATACTTCATAGCGATATTAAATTTATTTTTTCTAGTGTTTTGAACATATTTCCTTTCATGTCCAATAGGTCTCATGCTGTTTATTAATTATTTCCCAGTTTCATTTTTTATGACGTTAACTGTACCGGCGGCGTACTAATAGTAATATGAATTACCATGATAGTTTAAATACGTATATGTTTTACTCTGACGTGTGCCTTGGGTGTATTAGGGTCCTATTACATCTTTAGGTCACATGCTTGTTACTGGGTATACCTGCTGAACAACAAACGAAGCTTGGGCTATCTTTGGAGCTGACAAACAGTAGATCACAATAGCCAAATATAAAATAGAAACTAAACCCTGGACTTCGAGATAAAAGCCTCGAATGCAACCGTACCATCTCCAAGATGATCATTCTAATCACTGAGATTAATTTCTAAAGCAACAGACAACCAGAAATGTAAATTTTATATTTAAATCATATTAGATGGCCTCAATTATGCGCAAACACTGCTACTGATGTTTCCTGTTTCTAATATGTATTAATTTATGGTATCGGTCTGAAAATTATCGATATATTCTTACTATGAGAGATTTCAGGATATTTGCCATATATTATACAGAGTTGAGACAAAAACAGATAATGATGATTCTCACCAAACAGTTCGCGAAGCCTCCTTCCTCTGCCACACGATAAAATTGTGTAAAGCGATAAGGCCACCCTTTGTACTGCTCTTGTGTTCCTAATTTCCATACTATGGATATTGAATTGGCGTATAATAAAGTACATATATAATAAATCACTACTTATTATGTACAAAGCAAAGTCGGTTTCCGCGTCTGTCCGTCCCTATGTATGCTTAATTCTTCGAAACTAAGCTAAAATTTTGATGCGATTTCTTTTAATAGATAGAGTAATTCAAGAAGAAAGTTTACATGTATAATACTGTCATGCTTAATATTGGAGAGGCTGCAGCAGGAACGGGATCGGACACCACGCGGGTGGAAAGAAATTGGCGGTACGAAGTTAACCGGGTCAGCTAGTAAAAAAATAAATTAATAAAAGTTGGAGCGAGCACCCCAACTTTTTGCCCGCTTACTTGTTTCCCTGTTCCTACAGTCCCGGGTTCTTCAAGCGGGGCGTGAAAAAGCATATATCAAGGCCATCAAGTTTGGGACCACCATTTTAATACCAGCATCAGAAACGCTGGTCCGTTTCTTTTAAACTGCACCTCAGCTTTTCACCAGCTAGCGTGGTGCAGTCAATTGACCGACCTAATATATATTTTTTTTAAGTTTTGAGTTTCTGCTATAATATTTCTCCTATAAAAAAAAAACAAAATATAACAAACCAGTAGGTTCAAGCGTCAAAGAATTCCTCTCCATCGATGTCAACCGGGAGGATGGCCAGTGGGCTGGCGACATTGCCACGTTGAATGGCAATGCCAATCCTTTGCGCAAGGAATAAATCAGCCCTCTGGTCACGGGTAGTGTCTATTAAACGCTTAGATATCCCATTATTTTTATACAAAATTAAGACAGTAATCAACGTATGTCGGGTATACAATACATTCCACTCTATTCAATTCTATTATACAAATGTATTACCAATTTTCTCGTGGCAAGGGGTATGTCGTATACGTACTTATTTGTCGACATGCAAAAAAATATATATTTTAATCTAAATTCCAAACTAGTTTTCCGCGGACCATATACATAAAAACAAATCAATAAATTTAAATTATATGTATATCATTGTAATGTCTAAATGTATAATGTTGACAAACAGCAAGATATCGGAAGTTTTCTTAGCGGAAATATTATAATAGAAGAAACCGGATGATTGCTATTATTTTATTATTTATACAAACATGATATATGGAGAAATATCTATCATCAAGGAAAATTGTAGACAAGATGTTCATCTTTTAATAACATGTATTTAATAATACTAACTACATAATTGCTATAGTTTACCATAGTTTTCCGTATTGTAAGACGTAGCATTAATATTACTCAAAGTAAATAGATAACAGATCTATAGATAAACTCTTGAATAAACACAACAGTTTTGCATAATCCATACTGTCAACTCTGTCTGTCTGTCTGTATGTTACGCTTTCACGCCTAAACCACTAAACCGATTTTAATAAAATTTGGTATAGGGGTAGATTAGACCATGAGAAAGGACATAGGCTATGTTTGATCGCGATAATTGACATCCACGCAGGCGGAACCGCGGGCAAAAGCTAGTAATAACATAAATTAAAAAATTAAAAAACTCCCACACTCCCTGTCCCCACTTTAACCCACATAACTTTTAAACGGCTCAACAGATTTTCATCAAACATGGCTAAAAACAAGCGCACATAAGTCACCTTTGATACAAAAAAATCTAAATTGAAATCGCTTCATCCGTTCGGGAGCTATGATGCCACAGACAGACAGACACGTCAAAGTTATAACACCTCGCTCTTTGTGTCGTGGGTTAAAAAGTACTTACACATACGAGTAGTCATATATGTCTCTGTTAATGAAGTAGGTAGAGCAATGGCGAAGCGTCCCTACAACACGATTTCTGTACACTTGTTCTATGGAACCGATTGCGGAAAGGATGTTTCATGATAGGGGCCTTACTACATCTCTACGGACGAAGGAGATTCTCTTCCAAACTCGCAAGTCTGCTACCAAGTATTGCCTGAGCAGCCATTCGCATCAGTAAACAGACAGACCCGCGTCATGCATCGAAGGTATCCTTTGTAATCACTTGTTAAATGGAGCATATACTGAGGTAAGAACTAGTTAGGTTGCTTCTGAACAACAAACATGCTTGCATAAGTGTTATCCATACTCCATACTAATATTGTAAATGCGTAAGTAACTCTGTCTGTCAGTCTTGCGCTTTCACGCCTAAACCACTGAACCGATTAGGATGATATTTGGTATACGGGTTGATTAGACCTTAAAAAAGGACATAGGTTATGTTTGGTCGCGATAACCGACATCTACGCGCGCGGAGCCGTGGGTAAAAGCTAGTGTACATTTAATACCTACCGACTAATAGTGTGGTGAAGTGTATAACTCAATTCTTATCGGCTTCCTAATGGCTCGCAGGGTGCATAACGAACTAGATTGAGCAAAATATTTCACCAACTAAGCAACTTACTTTCTGAAAATATTCATCCTTCACTATTGCAGCCTATATATAATCATGCCTTTATCCCAGGAGGGTTAGGCAGAGATGATTTAACACCCACTTTTCATCAATCAATGTATTCGATTCGGTCCCACGTAAATATCTGGTGAGCCTATTGCTGTATTCCGGGCAGTATTGTTGACTCGAGCCATGAATCTGAGGCTGAGTCTAGGCTGTATGTATCTGCCTGATGTTAAACAGCCCTACGCCTTGTATAACACTGCATGAGAAGAGATGGAGTGGCCCATATTCTACTCTGCCGGGAAACTCGCGACAACTGTTTTTTTTTAATCTTCATTTATTTTCTGCTTTTGATCCAGTAAGGATATATCAACCCCATCATAGCTTAATTCATAGTGGACATAATCTTACAATAATTGTTACAGTCTAACTGTAGTAATTAACCAATATAAACAACATATCATTTGTCTAGATATAAATTGATAACTAATGCGTTGTTTTACAGATTTTCTCTTCGAAGTTGAGGAGTAAGACGACGGCAGTAGCTCCCATTGAAGCAAATAAGGAGAACTAGGAAGTGGCTCAAAGATTCAAGGTTTAAATAGAGCCTGGCACTCTGATGCAGAAAGTATAAAACAAACTGTAACTTCTTGGTGAAGCAAATATATCGAAGATATACACCTCTGCTCAATCCTTCAGTGATTTACAGACGTGAATATATGTGTGTATTTTACTACTAAAGTCTGTGCTACCAACAGTCTATATAGTTGGTCGAGTTCTTTTTAAACCACCTAGGTGGCAGACACTGATGGAAAGTAGTTATAGTGGCCTATAGACGTATGCTACACCAGGGAAGCGTTACTCGTGCTGCTGAGCCTGTAAAAGTAGATAATTTCTGTGCCGTCAGTGCAGAAGACAAAGCAGGACAAGCCTTTTGTCTTCCCATTGACAGCACAAGTCTACAATATTGTTTAACTTTATTGCATGTATGTACACAGATCAGGCTAATTCCGGTACCTGAACAAAATGTCAAATAATATCCACATTTTATTGTGAAAGTACTTCCAGATCCGCTTGCATTAGCGGCATTATTTCTTTAACAGCTCGCCACCGCAAGCGACTGCCAATTTATTGTGTGCAAGTTTTTGCAAAACACTTTACATAATTTAAACAGGCAATACGCACCAAGGTAGGTCTTGACTGTCGAAAATTTTTAACTTTTATCGCGTTTTAGGCTGAAACCAAACGAGCCTATTTTTTTGTTGCGAGTCGCGTAATTTTAATCACTGCGTTCGATTACATAGAAATGGAAGAAGTTCGCTTTGCAGAAAACTTTTTCCCGAGTATTCGGTTAAAAAAAATTGAACCGAGTAAAACTCGGTACTCGTTACTCGGCAAAAGTATTACTCGGTGCATCTCTACTTTAGTTATAAAGAAAGTATTGTTATATCGCACAGTGATTCAATTAGACCAAGCTAGCTAGACAAAATTATTTACTGGGGTTTGTTATGATGTATTCCGTTTCCCGTTCATTGTGTTATTCGAATACATAGGGAAAAAGAAGAATCATCTCGGGCGGGTTCGTAAGAAAATCGGTAGATGACTCCACCGTCGCCTAAAAGACGTATAAGATGGGAAATTTGAATCATATCGGGCGTGTCTCGGTAGCCGAATTGGTCAAGGCATTCCCCCTGTAAGGGAAAGACTGCGGGTTCGAGTCCAGCCCGAGATGATTCTTCTTTTTCCCTATGTATTCGATTTGTATAATTAGCATACTTAATGCTGTAAAAATTCATTCCATTGTGTTATTGTATTTTAGACAGATGGAAGTAGTGATTGCATACAAATTTCATTAAAATATCGATTAAGTTAAAAACTTCGATTAAAAACATCGTAACATTAGGGCAAAACAATTCTTAGGGGGGTGGGTGTGGGTATCTGGCTAGGGGCTCAGGTAATACATTTCTGGAAATTCGACAACGACTTTTGTCCAGCGAGCTTGTTCTAATCGAAATACTGTGAATCGGTAAAATATTTCGAAATCCATCTGGCTATAGATAAGCTGCAATAGGTAGATATTTTGGCCAAAACAGTGGTTGTTATGAGAGCCTCTGCACTCTGACCTCCCAAAGGAATCCTACGCTAGAAGCTCGTCGAGCAGCGGCATACAGATAAAGCTGGGAGTCTAATGGCAGTCGCTCCCGGTAAAGTAAACATACCAATCAAAAACAAAAGCGGATCCCAAACTCCAAAATGAGTGAGTGAGGGCACCGGAGGACCACCCCCCTTCCCTCCTCTTATAATGGCGCAGTTAGAAAACTTTATTGTACCCAAGAGTATCAACTGCGTTGGAGACAACGCACCTGAGCGTGGATACCCAGGCTGCCTATCGTATTCTGGGCGAGGAGGGGAGGGGGGGGGGGGGTTTAAAAGGAAGGCAATGTGACTTGTGGCAAGGCACTTGTGACTCATCTGGTGTTGCGGGTGTCCATGGGCGGCGGTGATCGCTTACCATCAGGCGATCCGCTTGCTTGTTTGCCTCCCTATTCCGTGAAAAAAAATGAAACCGGACAGTTGTTATGAGAAGGATGATGACCCGTGCTCATATTTTCCAATCACAATATCCTGCAACTTAACTATCCTAACCGATTCATTCGTATCCTGAACTTAAATTCAGTCATGCGTCTTATTAATCACTTCCAAAACATTGTTAATCCTGCACATGTTGCTTAAACCTGTAAAATCGACGAACAACGCCCACTTATCGATTGCTTAACTAGATAAGTCATTGCGTTAACGATACTGGGTCCTTATTCTTATTGACCAACCGTAATATAACTACACATGTTCATATTAACCGACAAATTTTAGTTGATTTAGTTTGACGCCAGCTCTATCTTCTATGTTAACCATTCGAAATCTACCGTCTAGCGTCGTTACGACTGCGATTAAAAGTCATTTGTCAAGCAGAATAATGTCCTAAATGAAGCAATCAATGTTGATCCAATTTGTCGAAGTCTAATTTGTACATCTTCTATTATTTGTCGTCATTGTCCAAACGCTTGTGGAATGAGTCATGCAAGCTCTGTGTCAATCAGCCTTGATCTTAACTGTGTCATATGATTGGAGGTTAAGGGCAGTGCAAACGCATATACGTGTACAGTTAGCGACAAAATTAGATAATTCTTTTCAGATGTTATATTACATTCGTCCCGACATGTTATATGGCAATCGTTGCGGATAGTTGAAACTCTAAAAGGACCGACTACTTAGTTTAAATTTAGAACTTCGATATCGGTAATTGGTTGTGGAGGTTAAATGGTGGTCTCTTCACGGAAAATATCAAAGTTCGGCCGCATTACAGTTAGGGTCAGTGCACATCTGGCGGAATATACGTCCTGTATGATCAGTCGCGTAACGTCAAAACAGACAAACGTATGATAAAACATTCAATCGTTCACACTTATAGTGCACGCACTATAACACGCACTAAGTCGGGACGCATGTTCTGTCAATGTGCACCGACTGTCCCCAACTGAGTTGGGATAAGGCGCAGAGAACGATCTTATTGATATTTCATAATAAAAATGCTGTTTAATTACTTTGAGGGCAGAGAACTCTATCGAATTATTTTTAATTTTGTTTCAAATATTATGTAGGTAGATATAGCTCGATTCTTCGAGCATATATCTTGGACCTAAAATGTGTTCTATACGCGCAGTACACGTTTCTTGGATGCATTTTGAAGATAGCACGGGGTGCTACTGCGGTGGACGATCTCGACAAATTCACCAAGTATAAATTATGACAAAACATACTGCGCGCACCACGGCCTTCCATATCTCCGGGATTAGGATCAAGGATATAATTCGAGCTATAATAATAGATTTCAGTCAGATTTTTTATTTCTAAAGCTATGGAATCATTATCTGCTTTTGACGCTAACTGTACAGCGAACTGCAAAAATGCATGGACATTACAATTACTAAATCGTTTGCGCCGGTATTCAACGCCATCTGTTGACGAAAAAAAATGGGTCATAAAATCTAACTAGATGGCGCCGCGCTATCTTTCAAATGTGAAAAAAAAACTATCAAAGTAGTTTAATAAATATACGAAACAACATTTTTACTTCTTTTTGTATATTATCAATATTTTCATTACATTAATTTATACAAACACAAATGAATCAACATAATATAATTACAAAAACAGAATGCTCAAATAAACCTATCTACTTTTTTATTAAGATGACAAATATATTTGCGGAGGTAGGTATACAATATTACTATTAAGAATGAAACGGTAGTTAGCATAATAATAACAACCGTATTAATGTCGCTCTCTAAATACGCTCATAGCTAGTAAAACCACTGGCGCCATCTAGTTTTTTTTTTATAAACTGGGGTTTGGCAGTTCATAGGATTATCGATCTTAAGCTATCCATGCATTTTTGCAGGTTACTGTACATACACGTACATTGTGCTGTATGGGTGTAAACAATATAGAAATATTTGCAGGTAATATATCATTACTTTAACCTTGCGAAGGACAAATATGATTTTAAGACATATAAGGAAAACTGCATCATACGTCAATATTATTTACTATGCTTCGATAGTTTTGATTTTTTTTTTAAATAATCATCATCATAATGATCACGTGTTTCCTTCTTCCTACATTTCCGGGTCCTTTAAGCGGGGCGTGAAAAGGCATCTGACTAGGCCTTCAAGCTGAGTGCCACCACTGTTAACATGGTATATGTTTACGATGGTGACCCTCTTTCTGAGACTTTGCCTTTAGCTTAACATCAGGCGAGGTGAAATCAAATTGACGTGTCTAATAAAATGATGAACGAGTACATACAAATCTTGCACTATGGAGGTCAGACCTTTGTAGATTACCCTTGAAGGAGGTAAACTAATGTTCATTCTGTGGTTTCACAGCTAACCCTGTCACGATAATATAGACTTAGGTACAGATAATAATTATTATTTAAACGTATCTACCTAGCCGTTAGTCATAGTTTAGTGGGAGTGGTAGATATTATACTTACGCTGTTTTGGGGGCAATGGCGGAAGATTGATCCGCACGCCATCGGGTCGGGATGTTTTTACCCGACTGCTGAAGGAAGGAGGGTAATGTTTTTCGTATGTATGTATGTATGTATGTATGTCCATTGATTTGGCACGGCCTACAGCCTGAACGTTTTGCGAATTTGGACATGTGAGGTGTCATTTGATTCGTCGTGATTTTATGAGTGTGCATTAAAATTTCTAGAAAATAAATTGGTGGTTTTTAAAAAAATAAAAAGCCCGCCTGCCACTGAAGAGATCGAAATAAGTTTGATAGCAGGCGCTCCCCTTTAATTTTCTTTCGGTTTATGATTATGGGTACCGCCTGCTAACAAACTTATTTCGATCTCTTCAGTGGCAGGTGGGTTTTTTTTAAATAATTTGTTTTTTTTTGTTGTTGTTCTCGATTGGGGTCTGCGCTTCGGAGCACGGGGCCCGCTCACTCTTTCTCCCCCTTTTGGTGTAACTTATAAATACGGCTTTTATGCAAACAACTGCTATCTAACTTCCCTTCCCCGAAAGTCCGCACCAAAATCTCGTCCATCAATCAAAATAATAACGATTTCCAGGTGGGACCAAAAATTTTCGTCATATTTTACTACACTTGAAGTCCAAGACTCCACGAGCGACGCGCGACGGTCAATATTACGTTATTTTAGTTTGTTTCAGTTTTATAAAATAAAGTAAGCTGGCCGCCGCGTAGGATCAAATTTCCTCTATTGTGATTAATTAAAATAATAAAATTAGTATGATGCATTATCGTGCTATCCGTATTTTTTGTTATTTTTACGTCGGTATGACTTAAGAATACGAATTGGTATGAAATAAGAATGGTATGAGTTAAGAATATGCATTTGGTATGATTTAAGAACGGTATGAGTTGTCGTGGTATGCAGGCGGAATAACCCATATTTCTCGATGTTTTCCCTCTATGAGTTCCCTGCTTTTATTTAAAGTCTTAAGTGATTAAAGAACGATGCCTAATCAAATTAGAATTCTTCCATTATGATTATACCTCTTAATTAATGCACATATTTGCAACAGACTCGCGTGTTTGGAATACCTGTGTTATATGATTTTGTAGTTCACGCATGGTTCGCGCATTATATTGCCAATTCGCGTAACGTATTATGCTAAAGCATCCATTGTCTGTTGTCCTTAACCTGTAACTAATGATGTACTGATCTTGAATTTGTATTACTAAAATTGTTATTGTTACGATTAACTCCTAAAATAATAAAATAACCTCCCGTTCTTTGTGTCTCTCTTCTTCCGCGAGTGAACTAGCAGAGACATGACAGAATTTACAGAAATTAAAGACTGTCGTTTGGAGTACATTAATTTTACTTTAAGTAACATTCAACATTCTGATGAGTTCTTTCACCCTCTCCTTTCCTCCACAGGAAAACACGTACAGGGCTTAGATGTCACCCGCATACGGTGCAGAATATACCTTCTAGAACCAAGCGATTCGGTGAATCATTCCTATGCCGCACCATTAAGACCTGGAACTCCCTACCAACTCACATGTTACATATTCATTCAGTCCTATAAGCTGGGCGTGAAAAGGCGAACAAGAACAAGTAGGATTCCTATCAAACATCCATGAATTTTAACAATATACTGCATTCTAGAAACCACATTATAAGCTATGCTTAGTTTGGCGCTAGATGACGCTGTGTAATATGTAACCTCACTGAACAAGACAACCTCATTTGTAAATCGTTACACCTGCTGACTGACGCACGAGACTCTGGTGCGAGCTTATCTCCTAGATTTTTCTTCTTCCTACAGACCCGGGTCCATCAAGCGGGACGTGAAAAAGCATCTTACGAAGCCATCAAGCTGAGGCCACCATTGTAATGTTAGCAGTTGCAATGATGACTGTTAGAAGAAAATGAAGCTTTGCCTTTTGCTGACAATCAGGTAAGCTGAAGTCAAATTGACGTGTCCTATTCCAAAAATCTTGTGGTACCTGGCAGAGTAGAATAGTCCAAGGCGACTAAGAGATAGGGCTGTTAAACATCAGATAAATATATACAGCCCACACTCAGCCTCAGATGCATGACTCCAGTCAATAATAGTGCCAGGAATACGGCAATAGTCTCACCTCCTATTACGTGGAAGTGGGACCGAATACATTGATTGGTGAAATGTGGGTGTTTATTCACCTCTGTCTAACCCTCCGGGGATAAAGGTGTGAATATATGTATGTATGAAGGTTTCTTTCTACAAGCTTCTGATATAACAGGGAATAGCTTGGATATAGAGAGCTGGTTAAATAATAAGGCCATCATCATATCGTTTTCAGAAAATTCCTTCATACTATGCTAACCACATACCAGCGAACTGCGTAACAGATTACATACCAATCCATCCGTGAATACCTTTTTATAAACGGCCCGGTTTTGCGTGGTATTATGATACCTTGCCAACATTAATAACGTCTATTATATAATGTACTTCATTAGTTAAAAGTCGCTTGAGGCTATACTCGTTTACAAAATAAGATATCATTGTTGAGCTACTTTTGCGTACGGTTTTGTTCTTGAGTATTGTTAAATATTTCTTCTTCATTGAGCTAATCACAGTGGCTTTCAAATCGCACACATAGAGCTTGGAATTCAACCTAAGAAAGCCTTGTTTTGTTTTATTTATTTTTTCTTTTTTTTTTCAATCACACCAGCTAACCAGTGTACAGTCAGCATCAAAAAGGAGTTGATAAAAAAAGTGCAAAAAATTATCTTAATGCCTTGGCTTCCCTCCTTCCTGTTGACGGATTTTTGTGATATTTGGTACACACCTTTTGTTCAGACAATGTTTTATTTCGAATACATAGGGAAAAAGAATCTTCTCGGGCGGGACTCGAACCTGCAGTTTTTCCCTTACAGGGGGAATGCCTTGACCAATTCGGCTACCGAGACACGCCCGATGTGATTCAAATTTCTCATCTTATACGTCTTTCCCCTGTAAAAGACTGCGGGTTTGAGTCCCGCCCCAGAAGATTATTTTTCCCTATGTATTCGATTTGTATAGCTAGCATACTTAATGCTGTAAAAAATCGTTCAAATGTTTTTTTTTCAATTTGAATCAATAAAACAGTTTGATTTGCTCATATCTTAATTTTAAGATCATTATAAAACTACCTACTAATTGGCATATGAGACTGGTGCAGGGTTTCCTCTCGGCATTGGGAATTAGGATCATCGGATATCATAGGATATCAAAAACAAACTATGTAACCTACCTATGTATAAAAGCACTATATTAGCCCGTAGGCTACCCGTAGGTATATATCATTTATTTCCATACTAAAAGCAAATTAAGCAAAAGATTTGACTGAATTTTTTATAACTTTTTTAATGCTAACTTTAAAGTTCGAAACGCTCAAGTGAGACTTGAACTCACGACCTTTCCCTTACAGAGGGAATGCTCTTTCAACTGAGCTATTGAGCCACACCTCTGAGCTATTGAGTCTCACTTGAGCCTTTAAATTTTTTCCGATGTTTTTCGAACCTTAAGCAAAAGAATTAAGTCTACATAATCTTTGTGCTTATCTATGGAAACATTAATCAAACTCAGTTTTTCGCCAGGAAGTACGTAAAATAGACACGCTATGACGTCACAAGTGTAATTATTTATCTGTCATAACATAATGTTTGTTTACTGCAACAGCTACAGGCAAAGGCGATGGCTCTTCGTCCTATAATGTCACTGAGATAATGGGTCGTTTTTTATCGTTCTGAAATATTCGTACCTACTTATTTTTTTTATATTTCCTAACCTACCGATTTTTTATTCAGATCACTTAGTTATTATTGATTTTTTTAATTATTTTTTATTCTTACACCGCAAAGGTGATTTTTCACGCTTTTCTTATAATGTTTCTTAGTAAACTTTTCCATTAAGAATTATTTATTATTGATTAGGGTTGGGTGTAGTTACAAAAAAAGTTGTTTTTACGGTGATAACAATATTCAATTATATCGGTTGGTAGGGTTTTTATTGAGTAATATGATTTTGATGCAGGTATATGAAATAACACTGGCTACTCAACCAATTCCAGTAATAATAATTGAATATTAAAACCATTCATGTACATATTGTTACATCCAATAAAAAATAAACAACCAAGTGCGACCTCGAAGTTCCGCTGGCCTCATACCCCTCTGGGCAGGCATAGTTTAAGGCATATTTATGATACACTAGCTTTTGCCCGCGGCTCCGCCCGCGTGGAAGTCGGTTATCGCGACAAAACATAGCCTATGTCCTTTCTCAAGGTCTAATCTACCCCTATACCAAATTTCATCAAAATCGGTTCAGTGGTTTAGGCGTGAAAGCGTAACATACAGACAGACAGACAGAGCTACTTTCGCATTTATAATATTAGTATGGATTCTACCAAACGTGAGTAAGTTTATTCCAAGAACAAACAGGCAATATCACCAACATATTGGCTTTTAATTCTAGGAATAAAATTTACTCGCGTTTGGTCGAACTGGCTGTTAATAAGATAATACTAAATCTTTTATTTGCCTTATATCTTTTGCATTTTATTTGCCACTTAGTCTATAGTAAGGATAAAATCTAATTAATTAAGGAACACGCTTCCAGTTGACACTTGACCATGATTGACATTATGCCTACAGACATTATTTAATGATCTGATATTACTTGTTGAAAACTCACGGCACCTTCTATCATAACATAACATAAACTCACGCCTGTATTCCCCGAAGGGGTAGGCAGAGGTGCTAGCACCCACATTTCGCCAGTTTATGTTTAGGTCCCAATGGTGGGGAGCCTATTGCCATCAACCGGGCACTTATAAACCTGCGATAAATACACACATAACTTCGAAAAGCATCGACAGGTCATTGGTGTGTGCCATGGTAAACCTGGGATCGAACCCGAGACCTCGTCTCAGCAGTCCATTATCCATACCACTAGGCTACCGCAGATTTCTATCAAAACAAATTAAATAATATCAAAAACAAAAAATAGATAGCTCATTCAATTAACTCAACTGCATTGATTGAATGAGGTGCGATCTACTTTATTGAATTAATTAAATAGTATACAAAAACCGCCAAATGCGAGTCAGACTAGTGTAAGCCAAGGGTTCCGTATCACAAATATCATGGTACAAAATTTAATATTATCTAGAACGGTGACCCAAAGTAATCATAGTATAACTTGCTTGTAATAGATATGGTTCTATTATGCGGATGAATATGCTTAGCTATTCCTGCTAGAAGCAGACCAATATTACAACAGCTACGCCTACTACTACTGCCTTTTTTTTTTCGTGCGGACATCCCCTCGGATACCCCCCCTGCCGGAGCCGGAAGGGGAGGTTATGTCGGACTCGAACCGACTAAAACCGCACGCCGACTGTGGGTCTTGGTGCTAGGCCGGAGTTGAGGTTGTCATAGACATATCCCTCGCACCCCGGCTGACCCAGGGCCATCCCTTACGGTCTGGCTCTCCTCAGGGTCTGGCCCTCCTCAGGCACCCAATTCCCCTATAACGACTGCCAGACCAATAATACACAGACTATCAATTCTGGTAGTACTAGTTGACAGCCACTGTAGCGGTGGCGTAGTGGTAGAGCATTCGACTGATGGGCAGGGTTCGATTCTCGCTTAGTGCAAATGTTCGTATGCATGAATAAAAATGTGTAATAACATTGGTCTGGGTTTTGTGATGCTTCAGAGAGTACATCCAACCGTCGTCGGTCCCGGTTACAATACAATACAATACCCGGTAAATTTTTGTAAAACTTGGAAATAGACGAAATACCCACGCAGAAGGCTCGCCCGTATGGTAAACAGAGTCCCCTACTATCAGTCGTAGCAGTAGTATAAGGAATCTTAGTACCTAATAGGGTTCTATTGATTACCCTAAGCGTATGGAACCCTAATTCAACTCTAAAAGTGTATTGTGATAATGAACTTCATACAATCCGCTGATGATTTTAAAGATCTGTTGCGCCTTAGGCAGCGGAAAGACCGAACCGGTAGTGTAGCAAGTAATTAGCTAAAAGGAGGTTGAATACGATTTGTTTGCGAGCATGTGGGCGGATTTGTTAGCACAGTGTCAGTTTCAGGAACTGTTGATATGTCTTGAAGATGGTACGTCTAATGAGCTCACTTATGTCATATTTGACAACTCAGGGTTATATGACGCTTTGCGGTTGGTTGGGATTTATGTGAGTTTGTTTTTGGAACAGTCATCTTATGAATAATATTCTACTACCTACTAAAGTAAAGCCAACGAAGCGAGAGAAAAAAGGTAAACAACGTTTCAGCGGTTCCAAACATTTTAATTTGAAAACTATTGCGTATCACTTCAAACGCATTCCAGACAGGAAAGAAATTGCTCATAAGATGGTGGATCTGACAGTTTAGAACCGCCGCGCCGTGCTGACAGCTTTCCTGTACTACGAAACACGCAACGACAGCCATTGTCGCGTACCTGTGATTGTGCGACAAGGACAGAATCAATAATTGCTAGTTATCGCAACGTAACGCAGTAATGGTCGCTTTGTTTACCTTTTTCCTCTCGTCTCTTTGGCTTTACTTTACATAGTACAGGACTCTGCATCCTGCAATCATGCCCATAAAAAACCGTATAAGGTAAACCAAAGTAGAAGCACCATTAAGACCTGGAACTCGCTGCCAGCTCACGTGTTTCCTTCTTCCTACAGTCCCTGGTCCTTTAAGCGTGAAAAGGCATCTGATGAGGTGGTCAAGCTGAGTGCCACCATTGTTAACATGGTACATGTTTACGATGGTGACCGTCTTGCCGAGACTTTGCCTTTAGCTTACCATTAGGAGAGGTGAAGTCAAATTGACGTGTCCTTCTATAAAAAAAAGTGAGTTCTTGACTTCTAGAGGTAAATAAAGCCTTGGATTCAACGTCGTGAATTTATTCGGTAAAGGCATAAGGCGTAGGCATAATCATAGCAAAATTCCAAATATCGACGCGATTTTGCTCTACAATCGTGTTGGTATAGTTTTGCTTATACCTCGGGCCTTTTCTGGCTTTCTATTTTGCTTATGGCAATCGTTGCCAATATGGGTATCGACAATTCTGCCAAAGTCAAACGTGCGATGGAGAGATTTGTGTGTGGGGGAAAATGGGGGGGAAAGTGCTTGACATGTCGATCTGTGCTTTTGAGTGGTGTTAATAGAACGGATGCTGGTGCGACGGTTGACAAAGGATAGCGGGGATGGGCAAGTTCTCGATCTATCTAGACCATAAGATTAACTTTTTTTCTACTTCTTCTATTACTATCAGCTCTTCTAATTCTGTGATTAATAGGCTCGAATTTGGCCACTATCTCAGAGTCGAAAGTGATGATGTGGCTGATGGTGGAGCAAATTCTCTATCTGAACTTGAATAAGTTAGCTTCCTGGAGACACAGAGTCAGGCAGGACGTATCTATCAACTGACAAATCAATTCTACTATCGACCGATGGCACCGATCGACGATCGATTGATTGGTGTAACTAGTGATTAAAATGGTGATAATGACTTTGGCTGAACAGTCTTCAGAAAAATCCTTTTCGTCAACAACTCTCATCCAAGATTCTGACATAATAGATACGTTTTAAGTTACGCTAGATTTCGCTATATATTCCCAATATTCAATCGTGTTCAGGAAACATAGCATGTGTCGAAATATGTCTCATTTATGCATGCATGTGTAGTTCACCACCTCAAAACACAGGTATTATGTATTGTGTCCGCGTTGCGCTGTTCTACTGATTACAGGGCTTTGACAGCTTAATGGAAGAGAATAAATTGTTATATTTACACACGAGTAATAATTTATAGCAAGTCGGTCATAAGTCGGTAGATATATGTAATAGTTTCGTAAGAACGGGTAAGAATCTTCGTCATTTGTTTGTTGTAATAATATAGTCAGTGATTGTTTGTTCGTTCGGGAATTTGTCTTTTCGTCATATCCATTATGTCACTAAATGTGTGTGTGTTTTTGCCTATCACTTGTTAACATACTAATTTGCTTTCAAATTTCATTAGACTCTGTATACCTACCTATTAGCAAGATGATTCTGCGCTTATGCAACTTTACTTCACCTACTGATTGAGTCGAAGGTTTTTCCTGGAGTTAGTACATCGTAAACTTATATATATTAGGTATTATTACTTATATATAGGTACTTATTAGTTATTTGCAAATTTACAGCTGTAAAAGTCATCGTAGGTGAGGTGCTACTGCATCTCTGACATCATACATGCATCTACCGATGAACACTGATGCGTCTTTAGACGTGTGGACACACTGCAGTAGCTCGCGCTGAAACGCTTTGATTTGCGCTACAAAAAACGTCAACTACGGATGAGTGCCGGATGCATCTGCGGACATTAAATACCTACAACAGATGAGCAGAGTACCCCATCTACACGTCGGTGAACGCCTCCGCTGATGACGCCTGCAGATGCATCTGTCTAGGTGTAGTGCCAGCATTATAGTCAACTGTCAAACCAAATTATCATTTAACGTCAAAACGATACTGGTCCGTGAAATGGCTACAATGGCACTGCCTACCCCGTAGACGGAGAATACTTCTTTTATGGTCTTAGTCCTATAAGGTCTACCTATATAACCAATGCAAGACGCCATTTCAATAAAAAAAATCGCACTGTCAGGTGGTGGCCTCCTCACAGTTCATGGGTTTGTGGTTTTAATGTAAGTTTTGTGGCACCTTGCATGGAAATAACACAGTGTGACGTCATATAGTTTGGTAGATATTAAATGCAGTTAGATTCTAAAAAATAGTTAATAAAGATTATAAAATAAGAACGGACGTAACTTTTATTATTCTTTTACTATTCTTTATTTATGTAAATAATTATGTGAATAAATTCTTTTCGAATTATAATATCATGACCTCATATTTAAATTAAATACCAAATAAAAACTCGATAAAATAAATAAACATAGTAGATAAATATCCCGTTAACTGTTATAACAGTAACAATTGTTATTTATTTAGAAAGAGTACCTACCTACTAGGAGCCATCAGCCTCCTTACCTTAATCCCAGTCACATCTGGGACCATCCCCTCGAAGACTGTGGTCCGCTTTCTTCTAGCCAATTTTTTCAGTATTTTCCGTGAAATGACTCCCATCTGACCATAGCTCATATCAAACCCAGTATCCCTTAGCAACTACTTTAACCGCTCCACGTCAGGGGTTCCGGGTAGATAGTGTAACGGCCAAGATTCGAACCCAGCTCTTCTCCATCGTAAGGCCAACCACTAACATAATAAAGCATATTTTCTGTCATAACATGCTGTAAGCTTCTCATATATAGTGACGGTATTGAGATAACATATCGACTTCATTTTAACCCTTAATATAATTTTTTGTATATCAACGGGTAAACAGGAAGAAAAAAGGTAACCGCAAAAAATGACATTAAATTTTAGAGTTTATTTCTATTGGTCTAAAGTTCAAAATGAAATGAAAACAGTTTCATTACACTTTTAGAATGACTCTGCAAAAAGTCATTTAATTTTGAACTTTAATGGCACTGCTTTATAGTCTATTATTTAATGCCGTTTTTTTGCAGTGGCGGTGGTTTGGGGTTTGGTTTTAGCAGAATCGAGGCCCAGGTATATCATCGATGTACCTACCACCAGTGGGTCCGTGAGTACATCCTTCCGAGAGCTTACCCGGGGCTCCCAACCGTAGGTTGTTGGGCGTTACCGTGAGGGTTTTTAGTCGGTAGGAGTCCGGCATAACATCCATGAAGGATTTTCCCTCACGGTAATAAAAAAAAAGTACTCACGGTTTTACTTATGGAACTTACAACTTGCTCAATAAACCTGCCATGGATAGAAATTTCCAATTTATTAAAAACCAAACAATATAATTAGAAACATGCAAAATGATGCAAGATCCTTCGTCAATTGGAAATCCTCGCAGAAATCAGCTCGCAATAACTATTAGCTGTATAATCGATTGTAATGACGAATAAGGCTTGACGATTAACAATCGATTTAACATTACAAGATGGAAAAATTACAATTGATAATCTGAATGTAACTGTAACTTAATTACTCTTAAAGTTTCCGTAATTGATGATTTACTGGAACCGTTTTTTAGTCTTCCGCGGTGGCGAAAACCCATATAATAATACGATTTCAACCAGTTAACCCTTTTTATTTTCATAACAGATGTTGCTATATGGATATGCATTTTTCTTCGCGTACTTGCGTAAAATACAATTTATAAGTATCGCAATATTATACTGAACAATCCGAATACAGTAAGACATTCATTTTTTTTAAGAAATTATTACACTAATTGTGGCGAAGGGTGATAATATTCAAAAGGCAAGCCGATCGAAATGTTGTAGTATAAATATAAACATCTCTACTACGTCGAATACATAGGGAAAAAGAATCTTCTCGGGTGGGACTCGAACCCGCGATCTTTCCCTTACAGGGGGAACGCCTTGACTAACTCGGCTACCGAGACACGCCCGATGTGATTCAAATTTCCCTTCTTAACCGTCTTTAAGGCAAGACGGTAAGGGAAAGATCGCGGGTTCGAGTCCTGCCCGAGAATATTCTTTTTCCCAATGTATTCGACTTGTATAGTTAGCATAACCATATCAAGTAACCATGCGATGGCTACAATTGTGCTGTTTGAGACTATCCTTAACCTACCTGTAACACAGTTATTTTACTAGCACGGGAACGGGAGGGGTTAGTCTTGATGGCTAGACATGTTAAGCTTGAAGTGTTCTAAGTGTTACTTGATGGATAAATGTTAAATTGTATTTTTTTATTTGTCAATAAAACTTATCTTATCTTATACTTAATGCTGTAAATTCATTCAATCTCTACTACGGGTTTCATTTGCAGAGAAAACCCACAGAAATCGTGTTGTAGGACCTCTCTCGCCACCGAAAATAGTGACTAACTATCCCATATGACGTGTCCATGTACCTCAGTTGTTCAGCGAATTCTCCCTGTAAGGACGCAGGAGTACCGTCTTGGACGTACACTTTTCCTTTCTGAATCACAGTAAGACGTTAAAATATTTGTAAAGCTCCTGTACGTACCTAATGATGGATGAATGGAGGCATCGCATTGGCGGTAGAATCTGAATTTCATGAGTCAATTGCGATCACTCAATCGCGCGGTTAAACATGCCTATACAGTTCTGCCACGCAATCTTGAGCTCTGGTAGATCGCGCGACGTCTTTAGACGCGCTCTGTCAAACACGAATGCGGTATTCCCTCGAGAAAGACTGTTTAGTGTAAAGGGCGCTAATATCCTAAATTAACCTGACCTGAATTCTCGCGTTAGATTCAATATCTAACCGGAACATCTTGTTCCTTTTTTCGATCTAAATCAAAATGAAAAGTTAACATAATCATTAAGTGTATCATTAAATGAATCCTCAAGCTTGCCAAATGTAATTAATTAAAATAAAACGCGATAACACAGTTTAATTTGAATTGATATGTTCCTCCTATCATTGAAGTAATCTACTGCAAATATCCTGAGCGGACGCTGGCCAGTGATCCCAAAAAAGAAAAAGTAAAGTTGTAATTATTACTTGATTAACTTTAAGGTATGATGATGCTGAATGCTCGAGCTATGAGATTTATAGAAGGTCTAAATTTGGTTGATGAGTTCTGATTGCCATCAATAAAGAGACTATTATCTATTCTGTGTAAAGAGTAAGTAACTTATTATAATATACTTACTTACTTACTTACTTATTATAGCTAAAGCGTTGGAAGCGTCATTCCAAAGTTCGTTCCTGCGTGGAATGTTGCTCGCATCTCTGGGATGGCTTCGCAAAGTAGATACTTACTGGATGCTCTCGACAGGTTGCAGCGACGTGCGGTTTGCATTATTGGGAATCCTGAAGTCATGAACACCCTCAAGCCTTTGCAAATGCGTAAAGATATTGCATACTTGGCAGTATTTTTCTGTCCATGGTGAATGCTCTGATGAGCTCTTTCAATTAATCCCACTCTCCTTTACTACACACGCCAACACGTGCAGGGCTTAGATGTCACCCACATACGGTGCAGAATATTCCCTCAAGAAGCAAGCGGTTCGGTGAATCGTTCCTATACCGCACCACTAAGACCTGCCAGCTCACGTGTTTCGTTCTTCCTACAGTCTCGGGTCCTTTATGCGGGGCGTGAAAATGTATCTGATGAGGCCGTCAAGCTGAGTTCCACTATGTTAACATGGTAGTACATGTTTATAATGGTAACCTTCTTTCCGAGACTTTGCTTTTAGCTTACCATCAGGTGAGGTGAAGTCAAATAGACGTGTCCTTGTAAAAAAATACTTCCGTTTGAGAGGTTGCGAGTTGGAACTACGGCCATTACACAACCGATGTGAAAATAAATTTCAAAATGTACTTATATAGTTAGTATCGGTTTAATCCGATTTTTCCTAGGCGAGTGTATGTTTATGGAGAACGGTGCAATGGAAGCATTGATATACAAAAAACTGATATACAAAAAACATTTTTTGTATATCAATGAATGAAAAGTAACCATGTAGGATATAGTACCTTATAAGTATGAAAATACTTATAACATTTTTATCAGACGATAGCGCTTCGAAATCATCTCTTCTTCAAGAGTGCTAATCTTGGTTGCATCCAAAGACCTGCTTTGCTTCGTTTTCCTGCTATTAAGGTAACGACTGCACCCTGCATCTTACCTCCCAACTTCGAGAAGAAAGCCTGTAGTCTACCATTTTATTATTACAAAACTGCTCAACAGTGAAAAAAGTGATTAAGACATTTCTACTGTACACCAACAAACAAAATCTGATTTCGCATTAAAATAGTTTCGTTGCCACATCTCGTGAGAAACACACAACATTATATGCTTTCCACAAACCGGTAATTGGCCACCGTGACATATTACCTTCGTCTTTCCCAAGGCATCATGCATGCATCGAATTTATTATCAGATGGATGGACAGTAACAACGCCTTTTCCACCCATTTTGGGCAGTATAAGGTCAAATTGCACATTGCAGATTCATTTAATAAAGTTCATTTATAATTAAAGTAAGATATTAAGGGGTCATCCATTAATTACGTTACACATAAAAGATGATTTATCTTAGGTTAATAAAATTTTGTAAACGGTAGTGTAAGACATGTTAAAATAATCGATTCAAAATCATAATTGGGACAATACTTGCTTAAAAGTGTAACCTATTCACGGTAACGTAATAATGCTCATAAAAGTGTATAATTATTTATTGTTTTTGACAAAGAATTCAATACGTATATTGTTAGATTCATGTTTTGAGTTCTGTTTTTGACAATATTTTGGTTAGATAAAATTAAAAGGTATTGTATCGTAGCAAATATATAAAAATGCGTTTCATTTATTTGCTATTGCTAGAAGTTGATAAGTGGACTCATTTCATGATTTTTTGATACCCTCGTCACATATGAGGTTCACTCCATATAGTGTGATAGTCACATCACGTTAATCTTACAGAAGGCTGCCTCGCAATGATGCAAAGAGCTCAAATTCACGAACTAATAAATAAATTTAAGCAAAATAGAGCAAATGGAGTTGAATATTTCAATCTAATCTCATATCTAGTATATTATATAGCTTAACCTAATTTCAAAATAATAATATATCAAAGGTTATATTGAATTTAAACTAACTTAGTAAACTATAATACTTACAAGAATTTAAAAGAAGTCGAAAAAGGGGGGGGGGGGAGTTCAGGCGTCGAAAAATTGCTCCCTAAATAATAATTCATTAATATTATTAATAAATAGTATTATTTTACATCATAATAGTATTAATTCAATTCCTATGTAGATATCTTGATAATAATGTGTCATCACGAAACTTCTTGAACGTCTCGTCAATTGTTTAAAGATGGATTTACAACAAATGAGCAAAGGTTCATTCTAGCCGCTCTTCGTCTAATTCTTTTAGTGTAAACAGTGACAGAACATTCGTTCGTATATCTTTCTTTAAAAAATAAGGTTTCGTTTACACTAAAATATTTATGAAAGAAAGCTCTTGTTTTAGCTCTATGTTCGTTTGGTCTAAATCCACCATAACAAGAGAAATACAGGAAGTTTAAGAGTCTTCTCTCGGGAAAAGTATTTTAAAACGTGTTACATTTTTTATGACCTCATTATCGCGTGACGTAATATATGAATGGCCCTTTATGTATTGATTAATTTAATACTAACATTATTGACATAACTTTACTATGTAATTAAAACAAAGCACTACATTTTCATACATACAGATATTCACACTGAGCGGGAATCGAATCAGTTGCCTCCAAGCCTCCGACTTACACTCTACCAACTCTACGTCTACCGCTACGCTAAAAAAGTTGTCAATTTTTTTTTTTACCACCACTTAGGTGGCAGACAAGCACACAGCCCACCTGATGGAAAGTGGTTATCGTGGCCTATGGACGTATGCAACCCCAGGGGCATTACACGTTTTGCCTACCCTGAAGAAACCTTCTAATGCCCTTCTTGAAGAACCCCATATTGTAGTCGCTTGGCAAAACTACCAATATAAACATAGCGTGAAGATTTGTATGTCATTATTGTATAACAGCTACAAAAAGTGGCGCAGTGTTGCTGGTCTCTACTGGTCTGTCGCGTAATCAAATGTTTTGTTCTGTACAACCAGTTCCTTACTAAGGATACATAGAAGTTATTAACATAAGTAGATATTGCTTGCCTATTTCGATGACAAACACGCAAGTTCACATAATACGCTAACAATCTTGTTTTAGAGTTCACTCATGTAATACGCACATAATATCACGATAACCAAAACCAATATGGCCCCCTACACGCTACCTCCAAAACCGGCTCCAATCAACTCGAAACACTTACCATATCTTCGTTTTATTATCAGGACCAGACTGTTTGTAGTATTAGTCTGCCGCTAATTTTGCACTTTCGACTCAAGTAATTATAACTTGCAACTTGCGTAATGGAGGCCCCAGTCGCTTCTGCAGTCACGATCAACTTGTAACACAAACTTACATTTGCCGCCAAGAATAAACTAAACTTTCTAACTACAACTCTACGTCATCCGCAAAAAAAAGATGGCTACTTTTCGCGCGCCACAAATATTTTTGTGGCAACACAAAGCAGTAAAAATTATATCAAAACTTCAAAGGCAGTGGTTGCATAACCTCGTGCCCAATAGAATAATAATAGATGTCGCAGAAAAAAAAACGAAAGTGTATGAATTGGAGCGGGCAATGGATACAATGGCATAGAAGGCACGATTTTGTATTAAAAATATATAACAATACTTGATAATAAGCTCCAGGCCCACTAGAGGGTTACAAATGGTGTTTTCTGAAATGCAGATTACCTTCCCATTTATGATATCGGGTAATCATCTGCGTTCTAATGTATTACATATACATAGGTAAGAATTATCTCTCTCTCTCTAAGAAAAATCTGCGGTAGCCTTTTTTTTTTTTTTTTTTTTCCTGCGGATATCCCCTCGGATACCCCCCCTGCCGGAGCCGGAAGAGGAGGTTATGTCGGACTCGAACCGACTAAAACCGCACGCCGACTGTGGGTCTTGGTGCTAGGCCGGAGGTGAGGTTGTTATAGACATATCCCTCGCACCCCGGCTGACCCAGGGCCATCCCTTACGGTCTGGCCCTCCTCAGGAGGGGGGACAACGGTGTCCCCAACTCGCCCCCGGAAAGGGGAGGCGCGCTATTTAGCGCGCCGCCGCCGTGGCCTGCTTCTGCTGGGGTGACAGGCGGCTCCACCCGTCACCCCCAGGCCCGCGCTCATGGGGGACGGAGGTCAGTCAATGCCCTAAGACGCCCGAGTTGCCTGCGCGCACGGGCGGCGCGATCCGCGAGTCTTTCTCGCTCGCGCCGCCTCTCCCGCTCCGCCGTCTCCTTCACGACCATTACCTGCTCGCTGAAGAAGACGCCGGCCGCCCACGCGTCCGCGCAGCGGACCATTGCTGTGAGCAGGGTGGCGAGGGTGAGAACTCTCACTCCCAGGGCCGCCACTAGCTCCCGCCTCGGTCCGGCCCATGCCGGACACTCGGTGAGCGTGTGCAGCCCCGTGTCCTCGCTCGCGTCGCAGTGATGGCACTCGGACGTTGGCTCCTTTTCGATCCGACACAGATACCTACCGAAGCACCCGTGCCCGGTGATAATCTGCGTCAGTCGATACGAGAGGCTGCCATGTGGCCTCTCGAGCCATTCCCCCATGATGGGCCTTACCGCCTCTATGACGGCATGCCCTGCGCGTCGTTGCTCAAGTCGTCGCTCCCACTCCGCCACCATGATCCCGTGGAGCCGGGATCTCTCGGCACGAATGTCTTCGGGCTCGGGATCGAATCCCCGCTCCCGCGCCTCCTTACGGAACCGATACAGTGCCGCAAGGGATCTCGCTTCCAGGATCCACGGTGGCGATCCGGCTAGGAGACTCGCCGCTTCAAAGGATATCGTGCGGTACCCCCTAATGGCCCTGCAGGCCATCGTCTGCTGCGGAGCATGCAGGTACCCCCAGGTACCCGGACGGCTCGTCCGCCGGGCGTCCGTCCTTGCGGATGAGGACCAGCTTCCCCGTCTTCCACATCTTCGGAAACTGGCCCCGCTCCAAGCATGCGCTGAGGAACCCTCGCAGTCGGGGTTCGAGACCGTCTTCTCCTAGAGCTAGGACCCACGCACGGCCTGGAATGCCGTCGGGTCCCGGGGCGGTATTCTTCTTGGCTCTAAGCCGTCGCACCGCCAGCTCTAGTTCTACCCAAGTGACCTCGGGCACGTCGTCGTCAATAACCACGCCGGGCGCATCAGGCGACCGAGGTGGCGGAGTCATCTGCGGCGGAACGTGTTCCGCACGCGCCGGGAACAGGGATTCTACCACTCCTCCAAGCAGAGCCGGCTCGAGAACCTGGGTTAGGGGAGGGGCCCGGGGGCGCAGCTTTCCTCTTACCAAGCGGTAAGGCCGCCCCCATGGGTCCCGCTCCAGTGTCTCCAGCAGCTCCCTATAGGAAGCTGCCTTGGACCGCTTGATCTCCGCTAGGAGGGCATTCCTGGCTTCCCTGTATCCCTCTTGCAACTCCGCCACTAGGGTGTCTGTGTCTGCGGGGCGGCTACGCCTCCTACGGAGCCTGGCCCACCGGCGGTGCGCGATCACGCAGGCTTGACGCAGCCTCGCGATCTCCGCAGTCCACCAGTAGACCCGGCGCCTCGGACTATAGGCTGGAGCCCTAGACATACCCGCATCGCAAACAACAGTCATGGCCTCCCGGAACCACGCCGCCTCGTCATCGATGTCGTCAGGCCTGTCCGGCACCATGGCCCAGGCCTGCACGGAGGCGGCTTCCAGGAGAGCATCCCTATTCAGTCCCCTAAGCACCCAGCGCGGCTCGCGTGGGGCCGGTGTGACCGGCGCATCACTCTCGGGAGGGGAGACATCAAACCGAACGTATCGGTGATCCGCTAGTGTCTCCACCTCCACGACAACACGCCAGTCCCGCACACGTTGCGACAGCGAAGCGCTCGCGAACGAGAGATCGACGATCGAACTCGCTTCTCGCTCCGCCACCCAGAACGTGGCTTCGGCCCCGCGATTCTGGAGAACCAGACCGAGAGTAGCGGCCCAGCTCTCCAGAGCCCTGCCTCGCGGGTTCGTGTGCCGGGACCCCCAAGCCTCAGACCAGGCATTGAAGTCCCCAAGCACAAGAACCGGGCGAGGGTGACAGGCATTGACGACGTCGGTCAGCCGCTCCAGCGACCGCCGATACTGCCCTATGCGTCGGTGTGATGCCGGCGTGAAGTAGACGGCCACGACCGCAATCTCCCCCACACGCGCCGCTACGATGCCATGCTCCCTTGCGATCACCACAAAGGGAGGGGCACCCGCAGCGGCGTTACGCACCAGTGCCGCCGATCCATCCAGGTCGACCACCCAGGCAGGCCCGGGGGGGCGGTGGGTGTATGGATCGGCGACAGCGGCGACGTGTATGGACCACTGTGCCATGCTCTGGAGCAGAAGAGCCTGAGCATCGACACCGTGGCCCACGTTCGCCTGCAGGATGCGGAGCTGGGGATCCATTATGGAACCATCTCCGCATCCCGCTGCGAACTATCGGCGGAACGCCCACCTCGTGGCTTCGGCTCCCCTCCGGTGCAGGCCTTGCTGCCAACCCGATGGTCGGCCGGTTTGCCCCCCGCTGCACACCTAAAACAGTGCAGCGGAGCCTCGCAACCACCGGCCCTGTGACCGGGCTGGCCACAGCGGAAGCAGCGGTCGCCGACCGTCACCTCCGCCGTGCACTGCACCCCCACGTGCCCGACCGACAGGCACCTAAAGCACCTGGCCGGTCGAGCCTGCAGGAGCTGTGCCCGCACCCCAACAACGCCGTCCACCACGAGGACCCGCCGATCAGCAGCCTTTTGAGCTGCCGCGATGGGGCATTCCCTCCATCCTCCCATGGTCATTCCTGCCTCACGGCGTACTGACCGAATCACGGGAGAGTGCCCTGCGGTTTGCTTTGTAGCTTCTCCGCGGGCACAATTCTTGACTCCCTACAAATTCTTGATCCGTCCCCAGCCGTATTCTCCCCCTACGGGGCTGGCTTTCTACAAAGGCGAAACCCCCCTAATGGGGTAGACATGCACAGTAACGGTACTGCGCGTCCCGCTGACCGTCGATCCTACTATGGGCCGTTATTCGAATGCGCGCCTAATAGAGTGCCACGAGTGCGCGAACGTCCTAAATGCCGAAAAGGCATCCCTACTGCTAACTAAATCGTGGTGCCACAGCGGTCCCTCCACTTTCCGAGCGATCGCGTGTATTGCGTCAAGCATAACTTCCCTATCGTCGGCGTACAACTTACATTCCCAGAGTGCGTGGTCTCGGCTTTCCTGGTCGTGTTCATCACATGGGCACGCTGCAGTCTCGCATAAGCTTAGCTGGTGTAAGCGTTGCCTAAAGCAGCCGTGTCCAGTCAGCAACTGGGACACAACGAAGTCCGGTTCGATCCACCTGTACTTAAGCCTCACGACTACATCTGGAAAGAAGCTGAATAAGTCACGCCCGTTGGTACACGTATCCCACCGCTGCTGCCAGAGAGAGACGACTTCGCCTCTCACCGAAGCCTTGAGCTGCCTACGTTCCCTTGAGGCCAGATGGAGTCCCTCCTCCGCAATTCGCCCCGCACGACAGACCTCCAGATCGGCAGGTAGAACCCCCGCGAGCACAGGGAGTGCCGCGGAACTACACGATCTGTAGGCCTTCGTGAGCAGAATTAGGGCTGGCCGCTGAGTTCTCAGCAAATTCCTTTTGACCACGAAGTTGGACGAGCGTCGGTACCATACGGCCGCAGCATAGGTGACTGTGGCAACATAGGTCCCTGAATACAGGACCCGCAGTGCCGGGAATCTAACACCCCACCTGGTAGCGGACACCCGGGAAACTTTCCCGAAACAATTCGCCGCTTTTTCTCCAATAAAAACTGCATGCGGACCATAGGACCTAGCCCCGTCCAGAGTGACACCGAGCACCCTAGCCTGTGAAACATGCGCAATAGAGGCGCCGTCCATTCGAATGGTTGGCGGTCTTTTAAAGTTACCCTTATATGTCAACGCCAAGGACTTACCGGGCGAGAAACCCAGTCGATTTCGGGTCCCCCAGCCGGATATTGCCCTTAGCGTGACATCAGCATGCCGCTCAATCTCGGCACGGGACGTCGCCTCTATCACGACTGTCACGTCGTCGGCATATGCAATCAAATGTACTCCTTCGGGTCTCGGCAGCAAGAGGAGGTCATTGAGGAGGAGGTTCCAGAGTGTCGGGCCAAGAACCGACCCTTGTGGACACCCCATGGTGTTTGACTTCCACGAAGATATGGTGCCAGCAATGTAACCAACACGGCGGTTATTGAAGTAACTTGTTATGATTCTATACAGGTTCGGTGGTGATCCACCCTGTTTGAGCTTAAGTAGAATCATGGGCCACCACGCATTGTCAAAAGCGCCAGAGATGTCCAGAAAGATCAGCTGCACATAAGGAGCCGCAGAATTGTCAACAATCGAGTTTAACTGGCTTAATGCCGTAACAGTGGAACGTCCGCGAGTAAATCCATGCTGGGACTCCGATACATTTCTGTGCAGGCAAGGAGCGCAGGCAACTATAACGCGTTCCAGAATCTTACCCAGAATGGGTAGTAGGGTGATGGGCCTATACGCCTTAGGATCGCTAAGGGGCTTATCATTTCCCTTCGGCAGAACGATGAGTCGACCTACCTTCCAATCATCGGGGAAAATACCTTCGTCAATACACTTGCGGTACATCAAAAGCATTTCGGACGAGGTGGCTTTCCACGCCCACTTTATGATGACCGATGTAATGCCGTCCATGCCCGGCGCAGTCTTGGGAAGAGACCGCACTATGCGGTCGACTGTCTCCCTTTCGGGAGCTGGCATGTCCTCACCAGAGGGTGCTATTGCAGCTGCAACACGCACCTGCCGGTGGTAGTCGGTGTCAGCGCCGGGCACGTCATCCGGGTAGAGGGACTGTAATAGCTGTTCCATGGTGGCCCCCGTCGAGGTGGTGTATCCTTCAACTAAGCGTGTACCGTAGAGGACATTCTGGGGGGGCTTAGCACGGCCACTGGCCTCTCTGTAAGCCAGACCCCATGGATCCTCATTTCCGGATTCCGCTAGCTTCCTAAAGAATTCAACCTCAGCTGTTTTCATGGCCGCCTTATACTCGCTCCGCAGGGCACGCAGGGTTGCATGATGTTGGTCTTGCAGAGGGCAATTGTCACGCTTTGATCGCTGCCATGCCCTACGGGCTCGACTCACCTTACGGCGGTAGTCATCCAGTGATGGGGACCACCATTCATATTTGCCGCAGCTATTCCGGGCACGTAGTCCTAGATGTTCCCTAGCAGTTTGGAGGAGAGTATTCGAATATCGCACACTATACTCCGAGGCAGACAGACCGGTATGGAGCTTGTCCATCCTTGCGTGAAGCGCAGAACAGAAGGAGGTCCAATTCACTCCTCGCACCCGGAACTGCTCCAGGTTAGTCCCGGTCATGTCTCGCGGCGAATTCACGGCGTCTCCAGATAAATTAAAGGTGATCAGCTGATGATCCGCTAAACTATCCCCTTCATGCACAGTCCATCCGCTGACGTGGACTCCCCTAGATGAGAGTGTGAGGTCGATATTCGATTTTCCTCCCGTGCCGTTGAAGGTGTGGGGCTGACCTGAGGCGTTGTGCAAAACGAGATCCCTGGAGAGAATGAACCCCTCCATTTCACTCCTTCTATGCTCCTCATCACGCCCCCTTCCAGTATACTGGCGAGGTTCGCAGTGCCACATAGGTGAGTGAGCGTTACTATCCAGACCGATGAGGAACGGGCCTCTCGGCAGTTGCCGTAGTACCTTTTCCAAGTGCGCTATGTGGATGCTAATGTTGTCGCTATACTGGAAGTACGCGGAGATCACGTGCATGCTTAGGGAGCCGCAAACTAAATGTATCACACAGCAGTGTTCGTTGCTAAGATGTTCGAGAAGTGTTGCAGTAGCGGCCTTATTTAAAACTACAATCCCGGCTTTTGGTTTGCGTCCACACTGTACAATTCCTGCTCTTTGCTCGTACTGGTCCTGGACCAGTATCACGTCCAGTCTATGAGATGGGCCAAGACTTGCTAGCAGTTCAGTAGTGGCAGCCTCCATACCCTGTAGATTCAGCTGACCAATCTTTAACTGGAGATCCCTATCCATATTGGATCATATTGGCGGCCAACGCTTCCGCGTGTTGGCGTGCCGGACAATTTGGTGCGGCAGTGGCGTGTGTAGAGGCATCCTTGCGCTTAAAGCGTTTGCAGGTGGCGCAACACTGTGTCTTGGACTGACACTCTTTATTGGTGTGCCCATTATCCCCGCATTTTCCACAGGTCATCTCCTTTGCCCGGCAGTATTTCTCGGGATGCCCGTACTGCTGACACTTGGAGCAGCACGTAGACCTAATATGGTCCGTGACCTCAGCCTCATCCCAACCCACATACACACGGCCCAGAGCGATGAGAGCATCACGGGCGGCCCTGGTGCACTCCAAGACAACAAGGAATTTAGTTCCCAGTTGCTTCTTGACGGCAAACTTGCATTCCCCCTGGAACCGATCAAGTGACCACACGGGGTTATCGAGTGACCACACGGGGTCATCGAAGAAGAATTGCCGCGATGGGGCAGCCGACAACTGCCGCCCCCTGTCCGCGACGGCCGTAGCGTATTGCTCCGACCTTAACCGCCTCCAGGGGGCAGCCCCCGGCCTCCGCCACGGTGGCCCGAATTTCTTCGGCCGTGATGGAGTCGTCCAAGCCCGAAATGCGCAGTTCTGCGCACTTGATGGGCCTGGACACCCGGACGTCAGCTGCGTCCAGCGTCTCCCTTAGCTGAGCCGCTATGGCATCAGCCTGGGGACCGCTGGAGGCGCCAGGGACCTGGATGAGGCGGGCCCCCGTCCGAGTCTCCGTGACTCGGAGGGGCTTCGCCAGATTAAGAGACCTCATATCTATGAGGCCTCTGGCCCGCCTCACCAGGTCGGGGTATTGCACGCCCCTCTCCGCGGCCTCCGGCGTCATCGTCAAGACGACAGCCGTGGGGCGGGGGACGCGCAGCCTTCCCGGCGCTCCCTTCGCGGCAGCCTCGGCCTTCTTGGCCTTTTTGGCTGCTTTTCGCTTGGCGTTCCGCTTCCTCCTCGACTCTCCGACTACCTCCCAGCCCCCCGCCGGTGCGGAGCTTGTGGAGGCGGTCGGGGCCGGAGCCGACTTCGAGGCTGGAGCCAGGGCTTGGGCTGGGGCTGGGGCAGAGGACGTCTTCCCCTTGCCCTTCCCCTTTCCCTTGCCCTTGGGCTGAGTGCCCTGCGCAGCAGCGGCGGCGGTAGCGGCCGGAGCAAATGGCACAGCGGATGGGCTGCTGGCCGACTCCTGTGGGGTCCCCGTCACTACCGGGCGGCCCCTTTTGAGTGCTCCGGCATACCCACTCCCAGTCGGGGTCGCCAGGGGCGGACGGCGGATGGAGTCCATCACGGCTTCCAAGCAGCGCCGTGTGTGCTCCTCGTGGGCCGCCTGCCGCGCTTCCTGCGCAGCCTGAGCCGCCTCCATCCGCTTTTCCATGGCGGCCAAAGTCGCCATGCAGGCCGCCAACGGATCCGCGGGCCGGGCCGTTACCAGCACCGGTGACTGTGGCCGGACAGGCGCCGGCGGTGGCGACTCCGGCTGCACCGGTGCCTCCAGCCGCAGCGGCGACCTTGACCGCACCGGTGACCGCTCCGGCGAAGCCGGCCGAGCCGACGGTTTCGGCGCTGCCGGCTGCGCGACCGGCTTCCGCCGCGCCGACCGCGTGACGCGCCCCTCCGGCAGCCCGGCAACGACCTTCTGGAGATCGGCAAAGTCGGCGGCCATTTTGCCCATCTCCTTCCTGTATTCGGCCGCCTGCCGCTCCGAGGCATCGATGAGCTCGACCTGCCGTCTGCCTAGCTGAGCCCGCTCGTTCCGCGAGTCAGCCAGCTCCGCTCTGAGCAGGCCGAACTCCTCAACAAGGCGCGTCGTCGCCCGTCGCAGCCGGACTTCCTCCGGCCCCATAGACCCAGCACGGGTCCCTATTACGTCCTCCAGGGCCTGCAGTACCTCCCTAGACGTAGGGTCGGTACGCGGCATGGGCGTGGGCGCCACCGAGGTGGAGGGACTCGGCAGCGCCACAGCATCTCTCAGGTCCGGGACCCGAGAGGAGGGCGTTTGGGGGATGGGCCTCTTGCCACCTCGCGTCTTCCCCCGGCCGACCATCGCAACCTTGGGCGGGGGGGAATCCTCGCTGCCCTGGTTGTCCTCGTTGGAGGACGAGTCGGTCACAGTAACGGCTGCGTCCGACTCAGTCCTCCGTGGAGGAGGAGCAGCCTTCTTGCCGCCGTTCCTCCTCCGTGCAGATTTTCGGGTCTGCAGACCCACCGGGCTGTTCGCCCTGCTCTTCTCGGTGGCGGTGTCGAAATTTTCCGACACCACCGCAGTTGGTGACGCGACCTCCGCGTCTTGGTGCTGCGCGACCTCCGCGCAGACTATTTCGCTTGGTAAGGGGGGGGTTTTATGTTTATTTGAAGTTTCCATAAGGTTCCCACGAGCATGAGACGAATTAAACTACACTTCCCGGGTGACGCTCATTCCGAAAAGCGGGGTAGATACTGTGGAGGTCCCCTGGTGTCCACAGGTTTTAAACGACTTCGCTGTCGGGTTTTAGAGACTTTTCCTTGTCGCGGGCCGGCCAATTAAGGCAAGCCCCGCGGCCTCCAGGTTACCGGCGTACTGAGTGTGGCTAGCACTCAGATCGTTGCCGACAACTAGGAGGTTACGCGACGCGGGGGAGCAGCCAACTCTCCCAACACCGACGGTGGCACGAGAGCCTGTCAGCCCCAGCGCGAGCAGTGGGCCAACCCGTCCCTGGATCTCACGGAACCCTTGCCTCTCCCCTGTCCCCTCTGAGAGCAGAGGGATACTGGGAGCGACTAGCGGGAACCGGATCTCTCTCCGCGGGCCTTGAAGCCCCGCCACACCACGACCCCCTCTGGGTCGGCTAGCCCTCAAAAGGGCTGTTTGAATGGAAGGAATCCTACGGATCCCTTCCCGCGGGCCTTGCAGGCCCGCCATACCACGACCCCCTATGGGTCAGCTAGCCCTCAAAAGGGCTGTTTGAACGGAAGGAATCCTACGGATCCCTTCCCGCGGGCCTTGCAGGCCCGCCATACCACGACCCCCTCTGGGTCAGCTAGCCCTCAAAAGGGCTGTTTGAATAAAAGGAATCCTACGGATCCCTTCCCGCGGGCCTTGCAGACCCGCCATCCCACGACCTCCTCGTACAATGAGGTCAGCCGTTGGGTTATTCGTCAACGGCCAGCAGAACTCCTAAGGTGGGAGTCTGTTAGCCGTTGTCCAGGATGCACCAGCCCCTCCGCTTCCGCTCCCCAGGACCGCAGTCCAAAGGGGGAAGAAACGGAAAGGCCAACGTGGAGGTTACCCAACCCGCACCCCATCTGCGGTAGCCTAGTGGTATGGGTAATGGACTGCTGAGACGAGGTCTCGGGTTCGATCCTAGGTTTACCATGGCACACACCAATGACTTTTCGATGCTTTTTGAAGTTATGTGTGTATTTATCGCAGGTTTATAAGTGCCCGGTTAATGGCAATAGGCTCGCCACCTATTACATTGGGACCTAAACATAAAATGGCGAAATGTGGGTGCTAGCATCTCTGCCTACCCCTTCGGGGAATACAGGCGTGAGTTTATGTTATATATGTTAAGTTATGTAAGAATTATACAAAAAAAATGTTATCTAAGTTTATGGAACCTCAGTAGCTTAGCAGTAGCATACGATTTCAACGTCAGGGAGCGTTGCATTCGATGGATTTTTACTGCACATGGCTTATATTATAAGCACAATTATGTGTAACTCCTTGCTGTGATTTTCTCAACAATTATAATATGAGGTTCTTAAACAAGGGCATTAGAAGGTTCCTTCAGGGTCGGAAGAGCGGGCGTAACGCCCCTGATGTTGCATCCGTCCATAAATAGGTACCTAACCACTTTCCATCAGGTGGGCCGTGGCCTTGTTTGCCACCTAAGTGATAAAAATATTCTTTTTTTTTAAAGAATATTAGTACCGTAGTTACTAATATTCCCTCTAACCCCTCCAACTAAGCTAAAATGGTTGTGCTAGGAGTGGGTTCACGCCGGTAGTGTAATGGCCAGGATCGAACCCGGGACCTCTCAATCGTAAGGCCGACTCCTTAACCACTAAGCTACCGACGCTTGCTGCTTTACTTAAAAAAAATGTAATTTAAGGATATCGCGTAAAAAATAACAATCTAAAAAGTCAACCACGTTGACATCGTGGGAGAAGCTAATACTCGCGCCATTTAAAGGCGCCTAAACAATTAATATTTTGTATGTGTACAAAACTATTTTACTCAAGTACTGAGACTGTTAAAATCTTAATAACAGGTTATTAGGATTCCCATTAAAATAACTATGCTCTTCATTATCAAACAATGGTGAAACAATAGCAATGCGTTTGCACCATTTCAAAGAGGTTACAACAGCCATCCAAATATTAGGCAGTGCTTTCAAGGACGTGTTAGGGTGTCTTACTTATGGTGCGTCCACACTTATGACATTTACGCCGTACAATACTCCGTGACCGTGTCAGACACGCGTGTCAGTTCGTTAGTGTGGACGGGTTTTTGTCACGCGGACAATGTCACAGGCTACTGACACGCCTCTATCCATACCGAACACTCAAAGGAAATGTCAGACACGGAACAAACGCCAAGACAATGTACGGTGTTACGATGTACTGTTCGGGTCTAGTGTGGACGCTGATTTGTGTACTGTCACGGATCAAAGTTACGTGTCACGAGGTGATCCGTCGGAGTCGGATTTTTTCAAAGGATGTTCGGTGTTGTCTGCTTGACAAATGACGTCCACACTGCATTAATGACACGCGTAGCAGCCACGCGGACTCGCATTGATATTGACGCGGGGTGCGTAGTGAATCACGTCGTGACATGTCTGGGTACGTCAATTCAATAATAATATATTTATGCTCTGTATACTTTCAGAGTTTCTGGGGTCGCTGATTGCAAATATATCATCCATTTAGCGATCCAAGATGGCGGACTCGCAATTTTCACTTAAATCGATATGGGTATAGTTTTCGGGGTTTTTGGGGTTGCTGATTACGAATATACTATTCATTTAGCGATCCAAGCGATCCAAGCGATCCCGCCTCCCGCCTCCCGCCTCCCGCCTCCCGCCTCCCGCCTCCCGCCTCCCGCCTCCCGCCTCCCGCCTCCCGCCTCCCGCCTCCCGCCTCCCGCCTCCCGCCTCCCGCCTCCCGCCTCCCGCCTCCCGCCTCCCGCCTCCCGCCTCCCGCCTCCCGCCTCCCGCCTCCCGCCTCCCGCCTCCCGCAGGGTAGATTAAACCTTGAGAAAGGACATAAGCTATGTTTGGTCGCGTTAACCGACATCCACGCGGGCGGAGCCGCGAGCAAAAGCTAGTAGGAATATAAAATGATGGCACAACCAACTCGGTAGTTGCGCTACCGAGTTGGTCTATGGCTCCTACATCGCCTGGAGGGGGTAGGGGGAATTAATATTTTTAATAAAAAAATAAAACAAACAAGTTCTGCGTAACAAGTCACATAATGACATTGTATAACCTCTTCCTGTATTGCAAAATATTAAATTAAAATAATATATAAAAATAAAACGTTTATTACACATTTAAAGTTAAAAGTCGGTGGCTGCCCACATTTTGTTTACATTTGCATTTTAAATGTATGCGTAACTAAGTACTTATTTCAAATGGTTACAGACTTACAGTTGAAGTTAAGTAGATCGTGCAAAATTAATCTGCAATACCTACATAATGGAAGATAGACTGATGGAGCTATAGGTATAAAACCATTTAGTTGTATATTTTCATACTACTTAGGTACTCAGGTATGATCTACACATCATAATAAAAAACGTGATGACGAGGCTAAAAGAAGCTAAAAGTGTGCCTACCAACATTCAATATTAAAAAAATGGATACGACTATAGAAGCGATATACCGGCGTCTCCTTCAGCGAGCAGGTAATGGTCGTGAAGGAGACGGCGGAGCGGGAGAGGCGGCGCGAGCGAGAAAGACTCGCGGATCGCGCCGCCCGCGCGCGCAGGCAACTCGGGCGTCGGAGGGCACTGACTGACCTCCGTCCCCTATGAGCGCGGGCCTGGGGGTGAAGGGTGGAGCCGCCTGTCACCCCAGCAGAAGCAGGCCACGGCGGCGGCGCGCTGAATAGCGCGCCTCCCCATTCCGGGGGCGAGTTGGGTACACCGTTGTCCCCCCTCCTGAGGAGGGCCAGACCGTAAGGGATGGCCCTGGGTCAGCCGGGGTGCGAGGGATATGTCTATGACAACCTCACCTCCGGCCTAGCACCAAGACCCACAGTCGGCGTGCGGTTTTAGTCGGTTCGAGTCCGACATAACCTCCCCTTCCGGCTCCGGTAGGGGGGGTATCCGAGGGGATTTCCGCACGAAAAAAAAAAACAAAACAAAAAAAGGTACCTACTTCAATAATATTATTACAACCTATTACCTAGATAGGTATTATAGGTTGTTCACACTCTAAACTGTGATTAAAAAATGATGACCGGATCATCATTTTTTCCACCTATCAGAGATGCGACAGTGCGCTACCAAAAAAAATATTTGTAAAAAAGTTGCGAAAATCATAATAATGCCGTCGTCGTGCGTATATAAACAATGTACAGATCGTACTATCTATATATCTATATAATATATAAAAATCAATGCCACTTTTCGTTGTAATGTTATAGCTCAACAACGCCTTTACCGATTTGGCTAATTTTGGTCTTGAATTATTCGTGGAAGTCCAGGGAAGCATTGAACGTAGAGAAAAATTCGAATAATTGCCGGGAACCGACATCCATGCGGGTGGAAGCTAGTAGTTAAATAAAAAAGTTAGTAGGTAAATTTAACAGAAGTATTTGATTTTACTTTTTTGCGCTCTTTCGCCTGGTCTAATGGCGGCTGTTATACTGGGAGTACTGGTACATAACTGAGGATGTATATTCATCTACCTACCTCTAAATGCAAGTAACCCTATATAGGAGTACTATTTTCTTTCCTTTTCTTATTATTTTATATTCCTCCGCGAATATTTTCTGCGCCGTTTCTAACAGCCGCTAATATAAAACATCATTGACCTACATAAATTAAATATTTAAAAAATGAATACGTTTATAGAAGCGATATAGTACCTACACATTGTTGTTACATTGAGGTTGCATTTGTCAGATGATGTAATTTTATTTTTTAGATATGTCAGTATAAAGTTAAATCCAAGTTTGTGGGGTTGAAACCCTTGTACTTCGTCTACCATCTTGGAAAAAGGGGTCCAAATGGTTTTTCTGGTTTATCTCACGAATAGAATAAAGGACTACTTAGAAACAGCTACTTAGACTACTTAAAAGCAGCATTCCCCCTGTAAGAGAAAGATCGCGGATTCGAGTCCCGCCCGAGAAGATTCATTTTTTTCTATTGTATTCGAACTGGATACAAAAGGACGTGGTAGAGCACCATACTTCAATAGTAGAGTACCTAGGTATTCTCCCTAGAAAGGTACTATTGTGAATGGCCTGAAACCTATTCTGGGTGTTTTTTATGTAAAGCAAAGCCGACGAGACGAGAGAAAAAAAAGTAAACAAAGCGACCATTACTAAGTTATGTTGCGATAACTAGCGATTATTTTCTCTGTTCTTAACGCACATGTCACACGTATGCTACTATGACCGAGCGACAGCTGTCGTTGCGTGTTTCGTAGTACAGGAAAGCTGTCAGCACAGCGGTTCTAAACTGTCAAATCCGCCATCTTATGAGCAATTTCATTCCTGTCTGGTATGCGTTTGAAGTGATAAATAAATCCATAACCATACTAATATTATAAATGCGAAAGTAACTCTATCTGTCCGTCTGTATGTTACGCTTTCACGCCTAAACCACTGCACCGATTTTGATGAAATTTGTTATAGGGGTAGATTAGACCATGAGAAAGGACATAGGCCATGTTTGGTCGCGATAACCGACATCCACGCGGGCGGAGCCGCGGGCAAAGCTAGTAATAAATAAATATTCCACAACATTCTACACAACGCTATCTAGACCCATGGTAAGCTTTTATAGCTTGTGTTATGGAATCTAAAATGCGGATAAATTTTTTGTAAATACATACATAAATACATATACATAGAAACACCCAGACCAATGCAAATAGCCATATTCATACAAATATTAATATAAAATACAAATATTTGCACGGAGCGGGAATCGAACCCGCGACTCCTGCGTAGCAGTCGCGTTCACTACCACCACGCCACAGAGGCTGTCAAATACGGCTGTGATACGTAATAATTTTCAAATAAAAATGTTTGGAAGCGCTGAAACTTTGTTTACCTTATTTCTCTCACTTCGTTGGCTTTACTTTAGACAGGTAGGTACTAAGGACGTATCATTCTAAGTAGGTATATGACTTTACCACGCCTGATGGTAAACTGAAGGTAAAGTCTCTCCATTACAGATTACAGACACCGTACCATACCATATTACAAAATGGTTGTCCTCATGTTGACGGCCCCATCAGGTGATTTTTTTTTTCCTAATCTACTTAAGTAAGTAATTCAATTGTGGTAAGCGTCGGTGGCTTAATGATTAAGGAGTCGGCCTTACGATCGAGAGGTCCCGGGTTTGTAGCCTGGCCATTACACTATAGATGTGAATCCACTCCTAGCACAAGCAATTTAGATTTGGATTTGGAGGGGCTGCAGGGAATATTAGCAACTTCGGTTCTAATATTGTATTAAAAATAAACTAAACTCACTATAAGTACAGTTAAAAATTACATTAGGCGAACTTATTGTCATAGAGGTACCTACTTGTTATCTGCATGTCTATTATAGTGATTAAAGTAACTTTATGAATTGCTACTTGAACCTGTCCAAAACTTAACAATACAACCTTAAATTACCAGATTCGCAACGCATTTCCTAAATAAAGCGAATAATGAAATCACTTACCTCAAACGATACATTGTATAGCTAACTAGGACGTAAATACTCTTGTCACATGTGCTAACATAAACCTTATTGGTCAGACATAAGGTTTATTTTTCATCAAATTGTGATATTTACCGGAACCAATATAGCGATAATCCATCGGCTATCCCAGTACTTTCACTGGTCTCATTTTGACAACGCGGTTCGGATTACTTCCTTAAGAACAGTCACGATCTTGGTCTTGTGACTAATATTTTATTTCCCAACTATTCCAGTGGTTAAGATCATTACGAAGGGAGTTTGGGAGTTATACCAAGGAAATTGAGACCCAAGCCTCTCTTACCTGCTGACTGAGGCTATACTGCAAGCTTACCTCTCGTTGTTGAGGGGTCAATCGGCAGACGTTCCCGCAAGTTAAATCGAGAGAAAAAGTAAGGCGGACTTTTTTTTCGTGCGGAAATCCTCTCGGATACCTCCCCCGCCGGAGCCGGAAGGGGAGGTTATGTCGGACTCGAACCGACTAAAACCGCACGCCGACTGAGGGTCGTGGTGCTAGGCCGGAGGCGAGGTTGTCTTCGACATATCCTTCCTTACGGTCTGGCCCTCCTTAAGCCATTAAGCACAAGCTGTAGGTACAAAGTAATGTGTAATGTAAAAATGAAAAGAAAAATATATCTGTACACACGTATCTTGGACCTAAATCGCGAGACAAATGAGGCCCTGCCCTGGCTGAGCTCGTATACCGCCGTAGCATCCCGTGCAATCCTCAAATGTCTGAAGTTGTTCTGAAGATTGCACGGGATGAAACGAAAAACGTGTACCTAAGTACTGCACGTAGAGGACATTTTGAGTACATTTTAGGTCCAAGATATATGCCTCGAGCAATACCTACATAAGTAAAATAAGAAAAGTACCGAGGTAGGTACCTACATAAATTAAATGCAGATTTAGTTCATCGAACTGTGCAATAAATTAAAAATTAATTTGATTTGTGAAGCTGCAGGTGGAGTGCGGAACCGCACGCCGACTGTGGTTTTAGTCGGTTCGAGTCTAGAAAAAAAAAAAAAAAAAAAAAAAAACTTACCTACTTAGAAGCCCGAACCATATATCTTGGATTTAACTCGCAAGATATACATTCAGTCAACAAAGTATCGGGAATGAATGTTTTGTTTATGGTTCCAAATTCAAATTTTTGTTTTTTTGTTGTTGTTTGATTGGCACAACTGCTTTCCATTTTCGCGCCGAGTTTGAGTTGCATCTGTCATTTATGTTAAAAGCAGTGCTGTTTTTAGTTTTATAATATCTAGTGTGTATTGCGAATTTCATAATGGACAAAAACATCGAACAACGAGTTTGTCTTAAATTTTGCATCGCCAATGGAATTTCATGTTCGGAGACACTGAAAATGTTACAGAAGGCTTACGGTGAATCGTCTTTATCAAAAATACGTGTTTATGAGTGGCACAAAGCGTTCAAAAGCGGTCGAGATGTGATGGAAGATTTGCCTCGTTCTGGTAGGCCATCAACGTCTGCAACTGAAGTTAACATCGCAAAAGTGAAGGAAATAGTGACTGAAAATCCTCATTCAAGTTTGAGAGAGAGGGCCGCCGAACTTTCTGTACCTATCTCACGAGTCGATCCGTACCATTTTAACTAATAATTTGGGTATGAAACGTGTTGCTGCCCGGCTAGTCCCAAAAGACCTGAATTTTCTTCAAAAACTAAATCGCATGAGAGTCGCTGAGGACATGCTAGAACGAGTCAATACCGACCCAACATTCATGAAACGCGTTGTTACTGGTGACGAGACGTGGGTTTACGAGTTTGACATGCATACTAGTCAACAAGCTTCGGAATGGCGCCTTCCAACTGAACCAAAACCGAAAAAACCACGTCAAAGTCGATCAAAAGTCAAAGTCATGTTGACTGTTTTCTTTGACTATCGCGGTGTTGTGCACTCGGAATTTTTGCCGGAAGGTAAAACGGTAAATAAAGAATATTATTTGAGCGTTATGCAACGTTTAAGAGAACAAATTCGACGAAAAAGGCCAGATTTGTGGAAAGAAAATTCTTGGATTTTGCACCACGATAATGCGCCTTCGCACAAGGCCATCATTGTGAACGAATTTTTGTCCAAACACTCAACAAATACCATCGACCAACCACCATATTCACCAGATATGGCTCCAGCCGACTTCTTTCTTTTTCCTACACTACAATTACCACTTCGTGGCACCCGTTTTCAATCAGTAGAAGTCATAAAGGAGAATTCGCGGCGAGAACTGAACTCAATTCCGGAAACAGCGTTTAAAAAATGTTTTGATGATTGGATTATTCGTTGGCGTAAGTGTATCGTTTCTGAAGGAGCACACTTTGAAGGTGATAAAATAAATTTGGATGAATAACAATTTTTTTGTGTATTATTGATTTTTTCCCGGCACTTTCTTGACAGAGTACCTACTTAGTAAAAGGCCCTGGCGCGCGCGGATTGTTTCGTAATAATCTATGCCTGATGAATTTGAGCTCGTCCACCGCACCCACAAAATACATCCAGGAAATGTGTAGGTACATACTGCTTAAAGCACATTTTGAGCACATTTCAGGTCCAAGATATATGAATCACGCTGTAGATTTCCGGGCGCCACATGTTTTGAAAAATTGATTTTCTTTTTGCTACTAACTCGCTACTACCTACTATCTACCAGGTAATAACAACAACCATTTTTTATTATAAAGAATATTAACAATCGAAATTACTAATATTCCCTGTAACACCTCCAACTAAGATAAATTCTCTGCCAGCTCACGTGTTTCCTTCTTCCTACTGTCCCGGGTCTATTAAGTGGGGCGTGAAAAGGCATCTGGTGAGGCCGTCAAGCTGAGTGCCACCACTGATAACATGGCACATGTTTACGATGGTGACCCTCTTTCCGAGACTTTAGTTTAACATCAGGCGAGATGAAGTCAAATTGAAGTGTCCTAAAAAAAATTGCTTGTGTCAGGAGTGGGTTCACGTCGGTAGTGTAACGGCCAGGATACTCATAAATATTGACGCTTTGTAAGTTCCGATTTAATGGTCTATGCAGAATAAATTATTTTTGACTTTGATAATAATACTTGCTTGCTTCTATGAGTAGGTGATACCTACCTACTATTTAGTACCTATATATTTCTGTTAACACTTCCAACTTCTTAAGCTAAATCCAAGAACCAGCCCGCTCATTGCATATTCTCCTGTGACGTACTCTCTGTCTGGCACTCACAGAGGCTGACTCATGGAGAAGGAAATGATAGCGGAGTTGTTGCAAGGCAATCGAGTCGCGTGCCATCCAAACGTCAAATGGACTCATTCGGTAGGAACGTTATACCTATGAAGTCCTTCGACTTTTGACACCCCGCGTGTCTCTCTTCCCACCCGCAATCGGCGCGCGTTTTATTAGGAGAAATACGAGTATCAATGGGGCATCTCCGTTACTTAATTATATTCTGTCCTCCGTGGGCTGACTTCGGCCAGAATGATCGAAAGTTCCAGATCAATTTATCACACCTCCATATCTGTGCCTAAGTACCTACGCACTCACAACGCGCTCCCAAGGAGTTTTGCGCGTGAGAGTGAAATATCTATCATATACCGATGTTGTATGTAACTGTGCGTCTGGCCGTTCGTTGTTTTATTACTAGGTAACGTGATATATCTGTACAATAACCCGCAAGAGAAAAGGGGCTCTGGCACACGTCAGTATAATATATATATTCTATGAACTTATCCGGTGCGCGCGAATTGGTTTGATTATATCATAGAGATGATTCCTTTGGAGCTCCTTCGCCACCGAAAAACCACGTGCTATGCTCAAAAGATACCCAAAGAACGCGTAATACATTTTTCTAGTGGCTGGGGTAAGGATTGAGCGGTAACTATACTCTATGAACGCCTGCCGAAATATAATAGCAAAGTTGTGAATATTGGAGATTGTTCATGGGTATAGTTACGTGTTTAGTGTAGTTTATGCATAGAATGTTATGTTGGTAGGGTATAGAGGGCCCTAACCACATCCTTGGAGCCACTTCACTTTCAAGTTCATGTCTCTGTTAAACAACACGAGGTCGCTCTGGTGAAGACTTTCGTCTCAGAGTTAGTGGTCGGAAGTCGCCCCCAGAAGTAACAAGCAAATCAAAATATGCAAACTTTGGATGCAACTGAGTAGTCGCTACAGGGTATTGAAGAGAAGGAATAGAAGTTGATATTTAATGCCTTTGATTTCCAGTGTACAGCATACCTCTAATAATAATGTTTTCTTTTTTACAAAGGACACGTTAATTTGACTTCACGTCGCCTGATGTTAAGCTAAAGGCAAAGTCTCGGAAAGAGGGTCACCATCGTATAAATGTACCATGTTAACAGTGATGCCACTCGGCTTGACGGCCTCATCCGGCCCGGGACTCTAGGAAGGTGTAAAGTAATATTTAGGTATTAAAAACAAATTATTTATTGAAATATTTATATTACACAGCAGAAGCTGTAAGCTAATCAAACATTCACAATACAAAATTTGCAAATGGTAAATTTATAACATCAGTTCACAATATTGAAGACTATAGAATTTATTATCAATTAATATGACTAACAAAATTTTCAAGACATCTAAAATTTGAATGAATTTTTTATAGCATTTATTATGCTAACTTTTAAGTTCGAAAAACATCGGAATCATCAGCTCAAAAGCTCAGTTGGAAGAGCATTAAAGGAAAGGTCGTGAGTTCAAGTTTCACTTGAGCATTTCATTTTTTCCAATGTTTTTCGACATCTAAAGTGTTACAAATGTCACAGACATCACCTAAAAATAATTACCTTTAACATTATCTAGAAATCTAGATGCAAACTTTGCATAACTTATAATATTGGTTCTATAATAAAATAAAAATATTCTACTCAGCACTATCTTGACTTCAACTTAACTAGCTTGTGTGACTACACATAAATATATTTATCATAAGTACATTGTTATTGTGAATGTGATTTATTGTTCCAATTACATCATTCATTATCATCATCTTTGTATTGAAGACTAGGACTTAATTATATGTTGCAACATATAATTAAGTCCTAGTCTTCTAACATAGCAATAGATTAAGTCCTATTACATTGACTTTACAATAAAAATTCTAAGAGTTAAATTTAATTGTTTATTATTTCTGGATATAACTCAATTAGAATTATTCAAATTATAATATATGTATTAATGTAGAAATAAATAAATAAATAAATCTTAAGTCTATAAAATATAAAAAAAAGTTTTCAAGTTTCTATAGTTTTAGAACTTTTTTTTTCTAATGTCCACTATTTGACCATGCTATCATCTCTGCATAGCAGTAACCTGTTCACTTATCTCTGTCAATAGTTGTGCAGACTTTTGTATGTTTTCGAACTGATATCCAATATGAACTGATATTAATTGCATCTTCTTCAAGTTTTCTTCACTGTTCTCCATTTGATTTTCTGTAGACGCTATATCTCTTGCAGCCTTTGTTAAAAGCTGTAAACGATTTTAAAAAAAATATTAACTTCCAAGAAATACAGATTAATTTTCTAATATTTACCTTACTTTAGTATATCAAGGTGTTGAATAGAAATAGTACAAAATTTTTAATACTTTTGGAAACTATAGAGAAAAAAATTAGTTTATTTTTAATAGGAATAAATACCTAACTTCTTTTTTAATAACCAGGGGGTAAGCATAGCTCTGTATATATTTTATAACCAGTTGTATATTTCTAATAGGGTAAATAGTTGACTCATATCAAATTCTATATCTGAGTACCTATTACAAATTAACACTTTTTCCATATGTATAAATATTCTTATTACCTCGTTAGACTTAGATCCTCTCTGTATTTGTCGCGCCAAGGATGAAATATTATTCATGTTCACTTGAACTCTTTCAGCTAATCTTTGCTTTGACTCAGCGAACAATGACCGCGCGCTGCTCGACGATGCCGAAGTCATTGCGTGTCAATTGTAGATTCTAGTTTTATGATATTACTCAATAAGGCGATAGGTTAAAAACAATATTTATATATGTACCTACTTTGTTTGTATTTATGCTCAATATTTTTTCCTTGTTTTGATTTCATGAAACATCAAACTCAAACTAGGGATGCACGTTACGATGCGATTTTTCTGAAGATCGATTCAAGGGAATACGATCTAGCGATTTTTTGAATCGATTCACTTCAATACGATCTTCATTTGAATCGATTCAAAAGTATAGTGAATCGAATCCTTTGGATCGTATTACCGACAATGTATTACTGTGAAGATTTATTATTTTTAAAAAACAAAGTTCGATTACAAAGTAATGCCGATACCTTAAATTTATTTATGTTTCGCCATTCGTTTGCAATCTATCTTAGTCATCATAGTCTGCAATGTTTATTTTATGACGGCACGAAGCGAAGCAATCAAATCGATAGGCAAAATAATGAAATATGATGAAGGTAGTTCAGAAAAGTCATGGTTGATTTTACTGCAACTGAAGAAACCTATGGTCCATGGCAATTTCACAATGAATTATTAAGCCAAATGTCAGCCATGTCAAAGGCACATACATCGACACCCACAGCAGATAAATTAGAGTCGTCATTGAAGCAGTACCTCTCTGAACCTTTGCTTGATCGGAAATCTAGTCTAATCTTTCTGGTCAACCAGAAGAATAGTATGGCAGCAGTTGGGTACGATGGCCTTAAGATATTTGACGATTGTGGCTAGCTTCACGCCATCAGAACGCCTTTTCTCTCTCGCTAATATTACCTTAGATGAGAGTCGCAATAGACTGCTGCCGAAAAGGCATTCTCAATTACTATTTTTAAAAATTTTGGACGTGGAAGATTGGCATTTATAAGACCTGATGGTTTTAATGTATTAGTTTATACTTCGTGTGTTTTTAATTGTGTAATAAGTTTTTAATTGTGACCACAACAAGCCATTAAGTGATACCTAATGGCTTGTTGTGGTCACAATTCCAACCTAACCTAACCCAGCACTGTTATCATAGTCAAAAAACATATTAGAGATTAAGTTGTAAAATTGTACAAATTGGGTGTGCCAGTTAGTATTTTTGATAAGAAATTCATATTTTTGGTGTGAATTCGATAAAAAAGGTCTTCTCATTTTGTGTGATTTTATAGTTTTTTTGGGATGGGACATGTTTAGGTAATCAGTTGGTTTTTTTGCACAACATTTATTTTTCTGTTATGCATTCAGTTAATTAGAGGAATTGCCTAGCGCACTTAAAAAATATTCATACCTATTAAGTGCATTTAAATAGGTATACCTATACCTTATTCTTTGTTTAAAAAGTATTTTTTTTCCTTTTTTAGACTTTATTAAAGTTTAAATTTGTGTAAAATTATTTTTTATTTGTTAAAATTCATGCAAATTTTGATTCGATTTTTGAATCGATTTTCATGAAATCGATTCAAGACAATACGATCCGATCCACGAATCGATTCAAGGGCTTACGATCCATTACGATCCAAAAAATCGATTCAAAGAGAAAAATCGTGCATCCCTAACTCAAACATCAAAATCTATATTTCATTCATGTCATAAACGTCATCAACCGTCAGTGTCAACCCAAGACTTAGAGTACCTATCAAGAGTTCATTCATGAAATTCAAGTTTAGGTATTTTTTTCGTAGGTATGGCAGATACCTATGAAAAAAAACTGCCTACCTAAACTTGAATTTCATGAATGAACCGAACGCAATATGGCGGCCGAGTAAGGAAGCCAGTAAACTGTCGATAACTACTTATCGATATAAAAAGGGCACAGACTAAAAATTTATACATTTGAAAGAAAAAATAAGTGGTTAGCTTAAGAGGATGCCGATTATTTGTGTTCTCAGGTTGCAGTGTGCTTAGGGCTTTCTGTCAGACATTCCTTGTGATAACCGGAGTTTCGAATAATTCGCCCAGAAGGACGTAAAATCTACAAAGATTCTTTAAATTAAGGAGATTTGTATAAAATCATACTTATAATTTAAAAATGGAAGTAATTTTTTATTATCTAAATTTATATTTATCAATTTAATAGCTCTATCACCAAGCAATATTATTATCCTACTTATATAATAAACGTGAAAGTTTGCAAGTATTGATGGATGGATGGATGTATGTTACTATTTCACTTAAAAAGTTCTGAATGGATTTTAATGAAATTTGGTATGAAGTTAGCTGACTCCCTGACACATAGGCTGTTCGGTCACGATAACCGACATCCACGTGAGCGGAGCTGCGGTGGAGTCACAAAAAAATTATAATTTAAAAAACGTGATTACAAATGAGACAGCCCTGATTCCTTAGTACCGATTGAAATGTATGGCTGTACCGAATAACACCCCGTCCCCCACCACTCCCCTCTACCCGCACGATTTCTCTGTCAAGACGGCTTCGTTGACAAACTGTATGTAGTATGAATCGTTAGACTGTGGTATAGTACTTTAAGTACTCTAAGGCTGGCCTACCATTGTAGAAGGTGATGTTCCAAATACACATTTTCTTGTTCAACTATTTATATCATATTGATTTTGTAGTTTTATAGATGTAAAAAAGGTTTTAGTATCTATTCATAAGTAATACCAGTACCATTATGCGATAGAATAATAAAAAGTCAACGGCATTTCAAAACTATGTATGGAAAAATTCACTATGTATGGAAAGTGGTCTTCGTTCTTTAAATATTTGGGAAAATATCGATAATTAAAATTCTATCACTGCATCACTAGCAATTTTATTTGATCAATCAGGTGCTACTACATCCCCACTACGTGCGAACGCAAGATGGAGGTTGGCGTTTTCCTCATATGATTTAATGAATGAATTTCGTAGTAGCTTTATGCTAAAATAATAAATAATAGGAAGGTGGGAAGTACTTTTGAGTTTTGCAACCTAATAGTCGTCAATATTATTCTAAGATGACGTCGCGTTATGAAATTCGTGGATAACTTGAAAGCATTATTAGTTTACATAGTCTAGCTACAAATTAGATATATACAAAATTGAGCTCGGTTTTGGAGGAATATCGAACACATTATGTGGTGTACATTAGATTTATAGAAGAGAAGATAAAAATTAAGCTATTTGAAAGTTAATTTAGCACAATTTTAGGCGATTCAAACAAACTTTGATTTGGCAACACCGAATCCTTTAAGTCGATAAAAGAATCGATTCTTGCCTACTCTCTCTACACAAAGGTAATAAAAAGAGAGAGAAGTATAAAATTCGTATAAAATCGAACTAAACGCTCGATACTTACGCGATTTAGGAAAATAATTAGGTATTTGAGGTTCGTTTGACTGGGCTTGACTTTTCGCTCGTCACGAACAGTCACGAAAGGTTTTGTGTTATAGGAAATTTCTGTATTCTAATCTAATTATTAGCCTTTGCTCCGAAATGTTTACCTTCAAAAATTACCGACTATTTCTTTTATTTCCAATCGTTATTTCTTCCTTAATGCGCCCTTCTGAAGTCTAGAATAATGTCCTTTATTTACAAGCCTATTGTGAATCGTCGACTACTTATTTACGTTGTAAACTAGTGTATTTTCTAAAATGGAACAAGGAGTGACGTGCGAACACCTGAATAAGCTTGCAGATATTCTCGGGAAGGATTTATGGCAGTCGAAAGAGGTAAATTTTCTTGGTTTCTAACCTCAAACATAATGTCAATAATTAGCATTCTTCGTTCACTCAAGTTATCATTGTGTAATACTCGGATCACTGTGTTCTTCGTGTAATTAGCACGCGAACATGCATAACAGAAACATATATATCACCACCTCAATACTAACTGTACCCAATAACAACTATACCCATAAGAACAGTGTTTACATTTTTTTTACTCATAGTAAATAGTTATTCAGTACAACACATTGTAATATTTTTATCTGGCCTCTACATCATTCATATTTACATAATCTGCATAATGTTGGTTGATGTATAGCGTTTACTTATATGGAAGCACTATTTTTGAATTTGAAATAAGTACCTACATGTATTGTTTTTAATTATTTTGTAAACAAATCTTTGAATTTTGATGTAAGCCGCTACCACTTGTCCTATCTATTTATAAGTTAGTATGTGACATCTAAATATTTGGAATGACAATACATTTTTTGTTCCGATTCTATTTTCACTTTTTCAATCTTCAACTCTTCTCCTTCTCTCTTCTATACCTGTAAGTTTAATTCCTTGAAATTAGGACTCATTTCATCTATTTTAACAATCTTTGCGTATAAATATACTACAATGTGTATTGTATTAATAGTAGGTACCTATTTTTTTTGTTATGGCCATTTAATCAACAATTATTGTTGATGGTTGGTGGGAAACGCTGGTGAGAACACATTGCCGTATTATTTTATTTTCCAAAATTGGTGTGATTGAGTTCGAGTTTTTATGAATAAAAATGGTGGATTTTTAGACATAACATCTTGGACAATGCACACAAGTGTAGGAAAGTAATGGCATATTACATTGAATTGTACATAGTACTTCCAACTCTTCATAATGTGCTTTTAGTAAAATCCCCAATACTGTACTGAGCCAGCAATCATCTGTCATACAGGTATCACACCTACTACGGACTCCTGCTCTCTCACGGTGAATAATTATCGTTTGTATAAATTCTGAAAGCCGTAATGGTAAACAAGAGAGAAATAAATCGTCATCATTAACCCATTATCATCATCCTCATCAATCATTTTAATTAACCCCCGACGCAAAAACGACGGGGTGTTTTAAGTTTGACGTGTCTGTGTGTGTGTGTGTGTCTGTGTGTGTGTGTGTGTCTGTCTGTGGCATCGTAGCACCCAAACGGATGAACCGATTTGGATTTAGTTTTTTTTGTTTGAAAGGTATATGAGTCGGGAGTGTTCTTAGCTATGTTTGAAAAAAATCGGTCCAAGATGGCCGCCGCCACAACATGTTGGAATACAAATTTCGTTATAATTCCCTCAATATGGGTATCAAATGAAAGAGCTTGACTAGTAGATCAATTTAAAAAGTATAAAATAAAAATTAAATTAAAAATTAAAAAAACCCCCGGTCCCCCGACATGGCAACCGTTGAATTAAAATTTATTCATTTATTTTCAACTTTTTAGTGTTTTTTGTGACGGGGGCTTTTTTAATTTTTAATTTAATTTTTTTAAGTAATATAACAATGTCATTAAATCATTATAAAAAAACATAATGTGCTATTGTCAAAACATCAATTGTAAGTTTTTGAACAGATGGAAAAAGAAAAAAAAAATTAATATACTTTTTAAATGAGCTCCATTTTTTTTTATTATTATTATTATCCATTTAATTCAAGTAGGCAATACTCATATTTTGTTAGTAGTACATTAGAACAGTTAAATCTAGTTGGTTAGTACATGAAGGTTACCGCAATGGTTGACATAACAGCAGTCAACTCGGTCAGCAATCACCTTCAGGAGGGAGTTGGAACTCGCCCTGACCCTGCGCACGAATGAGGCAGCGCGCTTACGCATGATAGTATAGAAACAATCAACTCGCGCCTGCCTGACGCGCTGCAGCGCCAGGGCAGTCCCATCAACCTCCTGAATGCCTTATTATATTGGACCCGGAGGGCCCCATACGCCTTCTGAGTGTAGTCAGCCCACAGACTGCACGTGTAAAAAGAAGTACAGTAGGCTCTAAAAAAAGTAATTTTAACATGAGGTGAGCAACGTGCAAATCTGTGAGCTAACATATTAGCTCTGACAGACAGAGCCCTCCGTTCCCTACCAATATCAGCATTGTCCCTGAGGTCGGCGGTGACCAGGTGACCCAGGTATTTAAATTGCTCCACTCGTTCGAGCGCAACACCTCCGAGTCGCACGGGTGGTACACTATCCTGATACCGGGCCCTGCCGGCCGCAAAGACAATATACTGACTTTTCTTTATATTGTACACAAGCCTGTGATCTTCTGCGTATGCTTCACACGTGGCCAGGAGCGATATCAACCCACAGATTGAGGCGCTCAGCAGGACCATATCATCTGCGTAGCTCAGATTATTAAAGCAAATTCCGTCAATGTGACACCCTACACGCTAGCTACTGAGCGCCTCAATCAGTGCGTTAACATAAACATTAAAGAGTGCTTTTCATTATCATTACCCAATTTATTTACTGAATTAGCCTTGTAGGTACATTATTTTTGTCCAGACTATCTTAATTCTTTTTTTTTTTTTTTAAAAAGGTTCACCAACAATTGTTTACATATAAAAACTTCACAAAATTTATGCAGAAATATAGCACATAATGCAACAATTACTTATAGGTAAACACCGCTTATGAATAACCACAATATAAAGAATAAGTAAGTTTATAATACATGTACAAATATACTCCATCTTATGAAACAAAAAAGAAGTCTACAGGAAATGCAGTAAGTATCCTAAACCTAAATTACCTAAAAGCAACCTAAACTATCATTCAAAGAATTCAAGTTAAAGTCATGACAGTCGACTTAGTTTTACTCGAAAGAATCAAAGTGAATATCAATTTGATCACTGCAACTGTTTATCATTTTACACAATCTTGCGCATGGGGAATTAGCACCTATAATATTTTTCACGTAGCATGGGTACGGTGACATTTGACTATAATATTTTTCACGTAGCATGGGTACGGTGACATTTGACTAATTCCATTTCATGCATGATTCATTTCGAAACAATTTACCTAACGCGGAATACAGGAAACAACACTTAATACGAAGATAAAAAGAAAACTGTTTTATTTTGCATTTTTAACTTAAAACTATTTTTATTTCTCCGTAATTATTTAAACTTTAAATATAAACATTCCAAATACATAATTCTTGATGCGTGAATCGGAACAGGTTGCGTTAGAGATTGACATAGTAAAATCGTTATAATCGATAAATTGTCGAATAAAGTATCATAAATCGTTAGTTGTATTTTTAACTAAAATACGATAATAAAATATTATTATGTAATAATAAACTTTAAACAAAGCATTTTTGTCTTTGTGGAGCTTTATTATAATATAGCAACACTGCTTAAGCATGAGCTGGCAGCCATCTTGTTATATCAACTCAGTACGAGTGCGTCTGCCTTGTATGCGGTCTGTTTTCTTTGTTTTGAGCTTGCGTGGTGTTTTTGTTACTTGTTTTTGTTATTGACTATCGTTGTGCTTTGTTGTTTTCGTTACCGTTTTTTGTTATTGACTTTTGTTTTGTTGTTTTTTTTTGGCAAAATGCCAAAAAGAACGAAAAAGACTGTGCTTGGTAGTCAAGCCCGTGAATTTGTAGTTCGATTGCGGGATTACTTTGAGCGGAAACGTGAGAATGGCGGAACGCTATTGCCTGTGTCCAACGTTTTGGATCGAGTGGCAGATGCGTTAGACATTGGGCGGAACACGGTTTCTCGAATCACTCGAGAAAAATATGGTGCTCACGATACAGAAGAAAATAAGTTGTCCACCCCTAATAAAAAGCGAACCAAAAAGGCATCTGTAACAGATGTAGACAGTTTTGCGGCCGATGCTATACGGAGCCACATTTATAACTATTACCAGAATAAAGAATTACCGACGCTTCTAAAGCTGGTCAAGTCTTTAAAAGATGCTGATTTGTTTACTGGAAGTCCTACATCCTTGTGGCGCGTATTGAAGGACATTGGTTTCCAATTCAAAAAAGTAAACAAAAGAAAAATTGTCATGGAGAGGGGCGATATAGCACTTGCGCGGGTTACCTTTTTGAAAAAGGCTAAAGCGATTACCGATTGGAGCAATGTCGTCTTCCTGGATGAAACTTGGCTGAATGCCAATCATACGGTCGATAAAATGTGGACTGACGATACACCTCATGCCTCGACCAAAGTGCCAGAAGGAAAAGGGGAGAGATTGATTATTTGTCACGCAGGCACATCGAAAGGATTTGTAGAAAATGGGCTACTTGCTTTTAAATCGAAAAAGACGGGAGAATATCACGAAGATATGAATGCGGAAGTATTCACGGAGTGGTTTCAAAATATGCTTAGCAATTTAGAAGAACCCAGCACAATTATTATGGACAATGCCCCATATCACTCCGTGCAATTGAACAAACCGCCGACTTCTTCCAATAAGAAGAGCGAGTTGATCGAGTGGCTCCAAGCCAATAATGTGGAAGCCGATGAGACGAAATTAAAGGTGGAGCTAGTGAAGCTCGTAAAAATGCACAAGCCCCAAACGACATACAAATTAGATATGATGGCAAACGAATATGGTCACGAAGTCCTGAGGCTTCCACCGTACCACTGTCAGTACAATGCCATTGAATTAATTTGGGCCCAAATCAAAGGTAACTTGTTTAACCATAGTCTATTTACATACTGACAAAAATATGATTATGTTTATTACTTGAATTCTATGACTCAATTTGTTTTTTATCTTGTTTCAGGATACGCTGCACGAAAAAATACAGCTCCGCCTTTTACAGCCACAAAAATGATGGGGTTATTGAAAGAGGGATGCAAAAATGTCACTGGCGATGACTGGAAGAAAGTAGTGGAGAAAACCAAAAATCTAATCTTACATGACTGGGAGCGAGACATTAGAATAGACTGCATAATTGATTCCCAAATAATTATTCACGTCGACGAGTCAGATGACGATGATGATGATGATGATGATGATGAAGATGATGAACATGTTTGATTTTTAATAAATAATTAAACAGGTTATCAATTTTGTTTTACTTTTTTTCTTCAAAATTATTAGTTAATAGAATCGATTTCTTCTTCATTAATAAATGATCTCGATAAGATATATAATCGATTTTATTTCATGCGATTTTATCTTGACTACATCTCTAGTAACTTCAAATCCCAAAACGTCACCGTACCCATGCTACGTGAAAAATATTGTAGTACAGTCCTTCTAAGTGGGGAATGAAGAATGAAACATTTGCATACAATATTACTAATGTTACTTATTTTATTGAAATGCACCTAATTGGTTAGGTATTTATTTAAAGGTAAACAATCTTACACATATTGATAACACTTGTACTTTTTCCACTTTAATTATTATAATTACACCTGACTAGTTTCACCTTATGGCATTCTCAAAGGTTTAAATTTACCAAGGTTTTGGATGTTCTAATTTCTAAAAAGTGTACTTGACAACTTTTTATTAAAACACATATATACAAATAAATGATTTATGGTATGCTTATATTGTATTATTTTTGTGTAAATGTTTAATGAATAAATAAAAAAAACTGACTAACAAGTTAAACATCAGTTTGTAGTCTTAATAAGTCTAAATAAGTCTCTAAAGCCAAAAATATTTATCAACTTAGTTTTTCTATCTGCAATATGCTAAATGTTTCACCTCATGTAAGCAATTAATTCATGTACAGTCAGCATCAGAAAGATGTTGACGTACAAAGTACTCAAAATGATCTTAATTTGTTTTTTTTACCCTCTTCCAGTTGACTGATTGTTCTGATATTTGGTACACACCTTTAGATTGAATAATAATACCATTTAAATCAATAAAACAGTTTAATTTGCTCTTAATACGAGAGTTGTAAGGTAATTTTAAGACTTCGCCGTCAAGATATTTATGACGCTGACTGTACCTCGATATCAAGCTGAATACAGTGAAGCAGCAAATTGAATCCTATAGCGGGAAATATCATATTAGATTATACAACCATAAAAACACCCTTGCCTCCCAATTATATGGCACTGGTAGCCTCAGCTTCTGCAGACTGAAGAGACATGGCATCCCAAACCTTGCAATAAGATTCGCCAACGCTTAAAACTGAGAGATGGATCACTGGACACATCTCTCCAATCAAAACCATATTCAGATTGTATCAGACACAGAATTGGATTATTGTTGTTCAAACATATTGCCAAGTAGCAGACTAGAAAAAGAATGCAACATGAATGAAAAATTAAGTTTAAAACTAAAACCCAACCACCGAAAAATCACGCTCTAAAAAGTAACAAACAAGAAAATATCGAGGATAGCCGTGGTTGTATGCCACTTTTCCCTAGAATATATTATTTTGTTGGCTTAGGAGGAAACTGGCATACGACCACGGCTCTCTGTTTTAAACTTATTTTTTTATTTATATTATTTTGGGGCAAGGTAAAGCTAATAATTTATACATATTTGCAATGTGCTCTTTAAGCCCTTCTCAAATTTATTTTTTAACACCGTACCTTATGAGCGCTCAAGGGCGCCACACAAAATTGAGTGACACGTCATATAGCCTATAACCATCGGACGATAAAGCCGCTTGTAACGATACCTCATTTGTCCAGTTCTAATAAGTAGTTGAGGAGCTATGAGGGAACAAATGAACATACATACATAGCCTGTCAAAATCATAACCCTCCTTTTGGCTTCGCCGTAGTCGGGTAGAAAGGCACATCAAGATTGTTTATGTTTAGTCAAGTACTTAACCAAATGGAGTATAGGTAATTTTATATCAATACTACCTTTTGTCCTCAAACAAGAAAGCAGTCTTATAAATCTAGTAGGTATCAACAGATAACGAGTCATAATACAAACTGTGTTTCATTTGATTATAATTTTTGTCATATTATGGGCTAATAAAATTACATTATATTTACATAAATAAAACAATAACATAAAAATTAAAAATTTAAAAAACCCCCGTCATAAAAAACACTTCCAAAAAGTTGAAAATAAATGGAGTTTGCCTTTTAACTTTAACGGTTGCCATGTCGGGGGACCCTAATTGGTTAAGCACTCCGTTATATTATCGGAACAATTCAAGGTCCCCCGACATGGCAACCGTTAAAGTTAAAAGGCAAACTCCATTTATTTTCAACTTTTTGGAAGTGTTTTTTGTGACGGGGGTTTTTTAAATTTTTAATTTAATTTTTATTTTATACTTTTTAAAGTGACCTACTAGTCAAGCTCTTTCATTTGATACCCATATTGAGGGAGTTATGAAGAAATTAGTATTCCGATATGTTGTGGCGGCGGCCATCTTGGACCGATTTTTTCCAAACATAGCTAAGAACACTCCCGACTAATATACCTTTCAAACAAAAAAAACTACCTCCAAATCGGTTCACCCGTTTGGGTGCTACGATGCCACAGACAGACACACACACACACACACACACACACACACACACACACACACACACACACACACACACACACACACACACACACACACACACACACACACACACACACACACACACACACACACACACACACACACACACACACACACGTTAAACTTATAACACCCCGTCGTTTTTGCGTCGGGGGTTAAAAACAGAACAAAAAAAAAAGAAGTTTGACTGAGGTAACTAGTAAATGACCTTCCAACCGTGGCTGCGCTTGAGTGGATCCCTTATCTCCTGTTCTACTCAACCAATTGCAATAAAAAAACATAAAATTTTAAGTTTGAAAATAAAAACAAAATAAATCAATTTTCCATAAAATTCTACACAACTCAATCTAGACAGACCCATGGTAAGCTTGGGTAATGGAATCTAGAATGCGGATAAACAAACTAAGATACTTTTTTTTGTAAATACATACATATTATACATAAAAGCACCCAGACCAGTGCATATAGCCATATTCATGCATTCAAATATTTACACTGAGCGGCGATCGAACCCGCGCCTCCTGCGTGGCAGTCGCGTTCACTACCGCCACGCCATAGAGGCTAAATGATAAAATGAAAACACAACACAATTCATTCAGTAGTTTTTGTCCATCACAAACATCTCCAATGTTATATAATACTAGCTTTTGTCCACGGCTAGCACATCCACGCGGGCGGAGCCGCGGCTCCGCCCGCGTGGATGTCGGTTATCGCGACCAAACATAGCCTATGTCCTTTCTCAAGGTCGAATAATACCCTTATACCAAATTTTATCAGAATCGGTTCAGTGATTTAGGCGTGAAAGCATAACATACATACAGACAGACAGAGTTACTTTCGCATTTATAATATTAGCACAGTCTAACGATTCATACAGTCTGTCAACGAAGCCGTCTAGACAAAGCAATCGTGCGGGGGCAGGGGAGTGGTGGGGGGCGGGGTATTACTCGGTACGCCCATACATTTTACTCGGTACTAAGTTTTCAGCGCTGTCCCATTTTGTAATCACACTAATCACGTTTTTAATTTAGATTTTTTTTCATGACTCGTTTTGTTAATTAAAGCATAGTTGGAAGAAAAAACCATTTTAACAAACAAAACGAGTCATGAAAAAAAATCTAAATTAAAAACGTGATTAGACGTTTTTAATTTAGATTTTTTTTCATGACTCGTTTTGTTTGTTAAAATGGTTTTTTCTTCCAACTATGCTTTAATTTCATCACAATCACACTAAAAACTCAGTACAAAGCGAGTCTTTAATGCTCTAGAGCAGCTATACTCTAAGTGTGTTCCGCGGAACCCTAGGGTTCCGTGATACCTCTGTCGGGGTTCCGCAAGAATTTAGAAATAAAAAAATCAAAACACCTCTCTCTGGTCGCTCCGCGGCTGTGCGGACTCCGCGGCCGCGCGGAGACAAAACGCTATGAATGTTATTTATTTATTTATTTGTATTTGTATAAGCTTGTGTTACATTAGCTGGTACAATATCTCATAAGTTTGGTCTCAACAATTTTATACTCGTACAACGCGTTCGCTCTAAGTTTGCCGGTCTGTGGAATGCGCGTACCCTCCCCCACGTGACAACAAAACTTATAATGTGTCATAGTTTTACCCAAATATCTAACGTACACAATTTTTATTGTTACAATTAAATAAAAAATTTCGAACGTCATACACTCATACCTATCGCCAGCGGCAAACTTAAAACGAGCGGGTAGTATACTTGTAAGCGCTCAGTCTCTTTGATAAAAGCCGCCTCTGAATTAGACGCTATAGTTGTCAACAAGCGACTTTCGTCTCTAACTTCAAAGGATAAAGTCGATATTGTTTACAACGCTATTTTTAAATTTCTGTTTTTATTTTTGCTTCTTGTTTATCAAAGGTGCCGACTCGAGTATTTTCGAGAATATTTGAGATCGAGTCTAGGACTAAGTATAAAAGCGGCGATCGCGCGTTGGCGTCGTCAGTTGATGATTAGCGTTCGGAGCGATAAGTTACTACCTACTTACAAGCTCGCTAGCGAGAAACTAGTGTTCATTGTTTTACTGCCTGCTGTATTCTGTTGTCTCAGTTTTATACATTTCTTCCCTGTAGGTTCTAAATTTAGTCTCTTATACGCAGTAACGATTGTGCATTATTTAAACCCCACTATCCTGACTTGTAACATTATAAATAAAGAAGAATGGAACGTTGGCTTAAAGGTGTTAAACGTGTTCCAACAACATCTTCT